>CM055116.1:1060028421-1060700921 GCA_029206835.1 Rana muscosa
AGTTGAATAGGATATGAATTCACCAACAAGATGTTACCCCATAGAAGGAAAAGGCAAAAATAGTGAAGCCCGTAAGATAAAAAAAACACAATCTTTTATTGTAGTCTACTTACAGGTGTAAAAAACAGACATCATGATGTATAAATTCCGCGGCTTTCAGCGTGCTTGCATCGGCCAGCCTGCCATGTTTTATCCTGAAGGATATCATCGGAGGCGCCTCTGATTTTTCATTTTGGACTATTATTAGGTATCAGGAGTTGTCAAGTTGAAATTATGTATAGTAGAAGGGCATCTATACCATCTCGTCACCACTTTGAACCCTTTTTCTTGAGATTTTGTGGCTAGAGAGAGTTTGTGCGTCAAAAGGAAACATTTTTGCCAAACAATGAGGGAGATGGAGTGTCGTAATTCTTCTTCCCAGGCCCTTGTATAGGGTGGGAGATCAGGGTAAAAAGCATTAAGCAATAAGGAATAGAGCGGAGATACCACATGCGTTGGAGGGTCAGCTTGGAGAAGCATATCTTCAAATCCTGTTGGTTCAGCTAATATATCTGATACGGATGGGAAGGTTTGGATATAGGAAGTTAATTGCTGTCTCTGGAGCCACTGCATAGGGTATTGAAAGAGCGATCCGGGAGGGGCATCTGGCCTTATAGTGGCTTCTTCTCAGAGAACCTGGGCAAGCCTCCTATGATCTTCTTTTCGCCATGGTCCAAAGCTAGTTACATGTATAGCCGGTGGGAAGGCCGAAGTCCCATACAAGGGAGTCATAGGCCCCGAAAGATTGCATATGTCCCACTAGATAACAAACGATTCCAAATTTGGATCGTTTGACGAGTAAGGTCACAGAGGGGGTACAGACCCCTTCGATGTGCGGGTATGGTCCATGGAAGAGCTGAGAGTTCAATGGGGTTCATATGGCTTTCCAAGTGAACCCAGAGCTTAGTCAGAGTTGTGAAACCAGTCTAGTATGCCAGTGAGTATCGCTGCCTTGTGGTACAGAATAGCATCTGGGCCTCCAGCTCCACCTCTAGCTTTTGGAAGAGATAACGTTCCGTATCGAATCCTGGGACGGGCTGCATTCCAAAATAATTTAGAAAACAGCTGGCGCAATTTCCGAAAATAAGAATTCGGTATGTGTATAGGAATTGTCCTAATAGGTACAAAAACTGGGAAAGAGCATCCGTTTTCAAAGTGTTCACCCTACCAAGCCATGAGAGCCATTTTGATGCATACTTAGATAGATCGGCTTGGGTTCTAAGGAATAACAGAGTAAAATTCCTGGAAAAGAGCTGGGATGCATCCGCCGGTATTTAAATCCCAAGGTTTCGGATGCAGGTGGAACCGATTTTAAAAGAAAAGGCAGTCCAGAGTCTTTGTAGATCCGACTTTGGTAGAGAGATATTAAGGATTTCCGACTTACTGTAGTTCACTTTTAAATTACTGACTGCCCCAAATTTCTGGAATTCCTGTAGGACTGAGGGCAGGGACGAGTGTCCGTGTGTCACAAATAGCAGCAGATCGTCTGCTGTTTGGTATGGGTGGGCCTGAGGGATTGTTTCGTAGAGCAATAGCTAAATGTTCCATAGTGAGAACATATAAGAGTGGGGACAGAGCGCACCCTTGTGTCCCATTATAGATATAGAATGCCGGCGACAGAGAGCCGTTCAATCTAATCCTAGCAGATGGAGAGGAGTAGAGGGACATTATCCTTGAGATCATGTGAGCTCCCAATCCTATTTGTTGCAAAGACATTCAAAGGAATTGCCAATCCACCCAGTCCAATGCTTTTTCTTCATCGACCGTTAAAAGGCATAAAGGAATTTGGTGGGTTCGAACATAGTCGGCTAAAAGAAGAGTTTTCAGGGTGTTATCCCTTGCTTCACGGCCACTCACAAATCCCACTTGATCCAAGTGGATCAAACTGGGCAACATCAGTTGTAATCTGTTGGCCAGCACTTTAGCGAAGATCTTCAAATCAACCCCCGATCAGAGATATTGGCCTATAATTCGTGCAAGTCGGGTCCTTCTCTGGTTTTGGGATAAGGGCTATATGAGTTTTGAGTGTTTGTAAAGCCGTCCGGCCCTTGGCTCTTGCCAGTTGGTGTACTCGCAATGGATCTCGCAAACCTCATCTTCTGTAACAGGTGTTTCAAGTTCGTTAACGGCTTCCTCATCTAAAGTGGGGAGCGCAGTTTCCATGACATAAAATAACTTGTCCTCAGGAGTAGGAGAAGAATCTGGCGACTGAGCCGCAGGTATATTGTACGGGGATTGGTAAAAATCCCTGAACGCCTGCGCTATCTTAGACAGTGAGGAGATTGGTTCTTCATGTGGTCCCTGGATATGGGAGATGAAAAAATAGAGGACACTTTCGGGTGTATGGAGCATGCCAGTAAACTGCCACATGTGTCTTGGAATTTATTAATTATATATCATACAGTCCCCTGAGTTGTGATCAGGCATTGGAAACCTCCATGAGCGTTTCTATTGTTGGGGAAGTCTTATGCTCAGTTTCCAAGTTTCCGAGCTTTTGAATTGCAGCCACTATAGTGGCCGAGCATTCCCTTTTCAGGCGAGTTCCTAGTTGAATAAAGGTTCCACGTAACACTGCCTTTAGTGCCTCCCATTGGATGGGAAATGACTTGGTATTCTGTGCCTGGTCCCCAAAAAAGTTAGAGATTGTCTCTGATATACGTGTAACACATTCCGAATTTGCCAGCAACAAGTCTTTCAAATGCCATGTCCACACCTTCACCGGTGTGGAGGGGAGTGAGAACGTCGGGTATATAGGGGAGTGGTCCGACCAGATCATAGTCTATTCCGCACTCAGGAGACCAATCTAGTTAGCTGTGGTCACTCAAGAGATAGTCAATGCAACTATAGGTATAATGTACCTGAGAGAAGTGCGTCTAGTCACGAGACTTGGGGTACAGTACCCTCCAAACATCTACAAGATGCAAGTTGTAACGGGAAGGCCCGGGGAACGCAGAATCGCTTAGAAAGTATGAGATACCCTTGCTTCAGCTTCCCCAATGTCTCTTATGTGTCAACCACCCTGTGTCTCTATTAGGGGCACAGGGTGAATGAAAACCCCAATATGGTCTGTGATAGCCATATTCAATGCTGCACATACATTGTATCTACATTGGATGTGTACTGTGGGGGGGGGGGGTTGTGTAATCATTGCTGTGAGGAATTAAGGTAATTTGCATTCTATTGTCCACTGTGGCTGGTAGGAATTAAGCCTATAATTATAGGTTTTGGAACCAGCAGCAGACAGGTTAATCACCTGCCTGCTTGTGTTGTAAATTAATCTAGGAGGGCGTCTGGAGACCCTTTCATTTTGAAAAGGGATAATTAAGTCTGTACTTGTGTGTATTGTAAAGACAGACTGGGGGAACACAAAGGTTATGCAAGTCATTTAAGATGTGTATTGAAGATCGTTATGTCTATTGTGTAAAGTCTGTTGTCTCCTAACAGACGTCAAAATAATGTGTTGAGTCTTGTAATGTGTGGGTGGAGCTGGGCCACTGTTCATGTTAAACTAATGTGTATTGGATGTATATAAAAGTTACAATGTTTTTCTCAATAAACTCAGTCTACTTGTCTGGAAGATACAGAGCGTGCGTCTCGTTCTTCCAGAAGGATTAATCTTATGGGAAGTGATCGCCTGGCTGTGGAAGATTGGTAGCGAGTGGATGTGTGTCCAGGAGAGGGGAATCTTTAAATGGCGTTACCCCCTTTCGTATTTGGGGTGCTGTTACATTGGTGGCAGCAGTGGGATCTTCCCTCCAGTTCCTGGGACACTTCAAACCACCACAGTGAATGACCAGCTATGCAGCCTGCAGGAGAGCCACGCTGAAAGACTTACTTGAGAGCCGTGGAGGAACCGGTGGGACAAAGAACAAAGTCACCTTGATCAGGTAGCTAGCAGAGATGGATCAGAAGGATGGTGATGCAGGACCCCGGTCAGTTGAAGACTTGTTTCAGCAACGAGTTCAACAGCGGTTGGCATTATATGGTGCTAACCCATCAGAGGCCGCCATACAGGAAGCCATTAAAGGCATCCAGCTGCAGGATGCCCGACAAGAGAGAGAACGAGAGCGACAAAAGAGAGAACTAGAGCGGCAACATGAGCGGAGAATGGCGGAAATACGGCAATCGGAGACAACGCCTAAAGAACCAGCCGCCATGGAAGAGGAATTCGGAAGGAGGTTGCGAGAGATGCAGATACAGCATAGAGGACCAGTATCAGAGGAGGTCCTGCTGGGATGGTCAGATTCGATCCGCTGCGAACTCTGGAAGAAAGTGCTAGCTCTCGAGCAGCAACACCAGGGAAAGACTCAACCCCCTCCATCTATGTAAGGTACTGGTCGCAGTATGAAGTACGAATGCTGTTATTGGGGGAACAACCAAAGCAGGAGTGGACAGCTGAGTTAAGCAGGCTGATCCGGGCAGAGATGCGGTTGGACGAGAAGTACAGAGCCCTCCGGTGGTATGTAGCCCAAGAGTGCCCATGGTCAGCGGATGACAGCCCCACGGAAGGCTTTGACTATGATGGCCTGGGATTGTTGTATTGGGGGCTGTCCAGTGACCCTGACTTTGGGAGTGATCGGGAGTGGCGTTTGGAGGAAATAATGGAGCACAGAGAGCGAAAACTGAATGTCTCGGAAGGCCACTGGGCAGAGGAAGATTTGGAATTTCTGGCCGTTCAGGAATGGGAGCTGGAGATCGCCTACAGACAGCTGCTAGAATCTGCTCAGCAGCAGGGTGGTGCTACCTTTGCCTGGGACTATCAGGAAATACCAGTTGACCACTCTAAAATCCTGGCTGAAGAATCAGCAGTGGAAAATCTGGAGATTGCCATCCCTAAAGCCGAAGTGGATGATGTGGAGTTCCAGGGAGCTAGGGCAGTTGGCTCATCTCCCCGGCCACAGATTACAGAAGGTATGGACTTAATGGACTGTTCAGAGGATGTTATGGATTATGCATCGCCTGCTCAAGTACTGGCAGCAGGACAGGGTACTGCAGACCCCTGCTCTACACCCGTGGCAGTTTTGGAGGCCCGAGGTGAGCAGGTGATGGTTCCCCCTTCCCAGTGGATTTCAGAGATGCAGGGAGGAGAAGCAGCCATTTTCCCTCCCCAACAGGTAGCCAGAGCAGATGGTGTGGAGTCCCCAGCAGAAGTGCTGGCGACAGGGCAGAGTGCTAGCAACCTCTGCCCAGCACCGGAAACAACTGTGGAGTTTCAGGGAGCCGGGACAGGTGGCCCCCCTCCCCAGCAACAAGCTGAGGTGGTAAAGCTTTTACCCCCAGCTGAATCACTGGCAGCAGGGCAGAATGCTACTGGCCTCTGCACACAACTGCAACTTGAGCTGATATCGGTGGATGGGACTGCGGTCTCCACTCACAGCAACCCAGCGGAAGAGCTGGCAACAGAGCAGAGTGCCACGGGCCTCTGCTCTCAACTAACAGAAGAGGGAGATCCTGTGGTATTGGATGGGACTTCAGTCCTCACTGACACAACCCCAGAAAATGGTGTGACACTGAGACAGGAGGATGTCAGCCTTGCTTTGCAAGCACTGGGGGATTTTCACCTACCACAAGTGGATGGGACTTCAGTCTCCACTTGTATACCCCAGGGATGCCGGGCAGTCGACCCAGATCCCCAACAGCATGACGGACTGAGCCCAGTCACCCTGTCTTCTCTCCAGCGGCTGAAAGGATTCCAGGGAGAAGGGCCAGTCCAGGCCTCTCCCCAGCGGTGGGTATATTCTCTGAGAGAGGCAGAGGTTGGCTGGGTAAGTAATGCTCTGTTTGGAGCAATTTATTTGGGGTACTGTTTGGATACCGGCATTAGAGGAATGGACCTATGGACTAACTTCGGAGTCAACCCGTCTGGGGTCCCCTCCTCTGTTAGTCTCCTGCCAAAAGGGAAGAGATCTAACGGGAAGGCCCGGGGAACTCAGAATCGCTTAGAAAGTATGAGATACCCTTGCTTCAGCTTCCCCAATGTCTCTTATGTGTCAACCACCCTGTGTCTCTATTAGGGGCACAAGGTGAATGAAAACCCCAATATGGTCTGTGATAGCCATATTCAATGCTGCACATACATTGTATCTAGATTGGATGTGTACTGTGGGGGGGGGGGGGGGGTTGTGTAATCATTGCTGTGAGGAATTAAGGTAATTTGCAATCTATTGTCTACTGTGGCTGGTAGGAATTAAGCCTATAATTATAGGTTTTGGAACCAGCAGCAGACAGGTTAATCACCTGGCTGCTTGTGTTGTAAATTAATCTAGGAGGGCGTCTGGAGACCCTTTCATTTTGAAAAGGGATAATTAAGTCTGTACTTGTGTGTATTGTAAAGACAGACTGGGGGAACACAAAGGTTATGCAAGTCATTTAAGATGTGTATTGAAGATCGTTATGTCTATTGTGTAAAGTCTGTTGTCTCCTAACAGACGTCAAAATAATGTGTTGAGTCTTGTAATGTGTGGGTGGAGCTGGGCCACTGTTCATGTTAAACTAATGTGTATTGGATGTATATAAAAGTTACAATGTTTTTCTCAATAAACTCGGTCTACTTGTCTGGAAGATACAGAGCGTGCGTCTTGTTCTTCCAGAAGGATTAATCTTATGGGAAGTGATCGCCTGGCTGTGGAAGATTGGTAGCGAGTGGATGTGTGTCCAGGAGAGGGGAATATTTAAACGGCGTTACCCCCTTTCGTATTTGGGGTGCCGTTACACAAGTCATAGAGTGCGCACTTCAAAACCCTCAATTTGGAGAATGAAATACCTGATCGTGAGGTGGAAGAGTCCAGTAGTGGCTCCAGAGGGGTATTAAAATCTCCACCCAGGATGAGCTTACCCTCCATGAACTCAAAGAATCTTCAGATACTGCAAAGCTAATGGGACTTGGTTGACATTTGGTAGGTAAATGTTAGCTACTGTAAATTTAACGCCCCACAGCGGAAATTTCACAAAGACATACCTTCCCTGAGGGCCTGAGAGATGATCAAGCAATTCAATGGGGAGTGTTTTGTGAAAAGCAATAGATACTCCCGTAGTTTTCTGGGACAAATTGGTACTATGGAACCATCTGTTTGTTTAAATATCTGTTGGAACAGGAAAGAGTGAAGGCAGATTGAAAGTGTGTCTCCTGTAGGAGGAGTACATTAACCTGGCTCTTATGCATTTGATAGAGGATTTTTCCTCGCTTAGAGGATACATTGAGTCCACTTACATTGTATGGACACAGTTTTATTCAACGGTGAGATATCACTGTATGGGCCATAGTGGAGCAAAAAGAAAAATAGTAAAAACAAAGAGAGGGGAAGGAGGGAGGGGGGAACAGAAGAGGGAAATGTGAGCAAGGGGAGGGAGTTGAAAAAGGAAGAGGGGTGGAAGAAGACTTGACAGAGAGGACACCTGGGAAAAGTGTCTCAAAAAAGACTAGGCAGTAGCGAGACACTCCGTGAAATATCACGTGTTAGGCCTCGTACACACGGCCGAGATTCTCGTCGAAAAAAACGTCGTTTTTTTCGACGAGATTCTTGGACAAGAAAATTGTCCCGGCCGAGTGTACACACGCTCGATTCAAAGAACCCGCGGTTCTTTGAATGGAGCGTACGCGGTGACGTCATCGACTACGACGAGCATGCGCTCGTCACATTCGATGCCGTCGCCGCCATCTTGGTATACCCTACGTATGCCTAGGAAGCTACCGCGCATGCGTCAAATTCATTTCGAACATGCGCGGGCTTCCCGGCGGACAGGTAAGTGTACACACACTCACTTTTCTCGTCGAGAAACATGCCGACGAGAATCTCGACAAGAAAATAGAGAGCAGGTTCTCTATTTTCTTGTCGAGGTTACTTGTCGGTTTTCTCGACGAGAAACCATACACACGAACGAATTTCTCGGCAAGACATCTCTGCCAGCAAGTTTCTTGCTGATTCTTGCCGAGAAACTCGGTCGTGTGTACGAGGCCTCAGGCACAAATCGTGACCAACCTATTTAGAGAGAGAGGTCGGATTCAGGAGGTCTAAGTTGTGATCCCGACAACATAGCAGGCATATATGTAACACACCCATCTAAAATAATATATTGATAACCTAAGGTTTTGGGTAACAAAAGAACACAGCATATACCTTAATCACAGTTGGAAAAAATGCCAAAATGCACAAGTGCAGTCAACTACCATCACGAGCAATAATGTGCAGTATAAGCATTCAAAAAATATAAGGTGGCATTGAGAAAGTCAGCGAGTTCTATGGTACAAGGTCAGTTAGGGCAGGGACTTTGAGGAGACAAAAAAGCTCCAGGACAGGCAAAAAGGCAGTGTCCGGGGGGCTACCAGTCAGTCAGAAAATCCACTGGCCCGAGGTACCGGAAAGGCACATTGGCTATAGGGACTACCCCAGGGATTTAATGGTGGGCTTCATTCGGCCCGGGTCACTTCCCAATTAGGAGACTCAGAAGGTATCAGAGGATTAGATGACAGGGGAAGGTTTGTAGAGGAAATGATGCTTAAAGAGTATTCATTTCAGCCTCGGTATAGCCAATACGTGGGAAAGTATATGGGTAGGGCCAGGATGGTCAGGTGTCAAATGAAGCCCCCAAGCATTAATAAAGTTCAGCAGTATTTTTAGTACCTTATCTATATCTCTGTTAGGTGCTTCGGTCCTAGTAGAGGTAATTGAAGAGCCCCTAATCTCAGCATACATCTATACAGTCCCTGTGAACTAGATGGTATAATCCGCATGAGTCTATAGAAGGGAGGCATATAAGATAAACAATACCAAGGCAAACCTGGCCAAGGTCCAGCTTAAAAATTGCAGATTGAAAAATGCAAACCCACTGTGAAATAAACAGAAAAAAATACCAATGTTGGGCTCACGTGGGGGAGCCAAATCAGTCTTCCGGTGACATTGGACGCCTTGTTCTAGGACCAGAAGAAGTGGATCCAGATCTCGGGCATCTGTGACATTGTGGGAGAGGGCCGGCAGTCTTTGACGGTCCTCTGGAGGGTCTAGCCAGTACGGAATGCTGATAGGGTCTTGTGCAAGGAAGATGAAGAAGGCAGGAAGTTGATCGAGAGCCGACAAAACAAATGTGTAATTGTCTTCTAGGTTCACTTTGACACTGAAAGGATGGCCCCAGGTGTAAGTAGCCCCAGCATGATTGATCAGATCCAACAGCAGGCGGGTACAGGTGTATTGTAGATCCATTGAAATCCACAGGGCCCAAACGCCAAGCCTTATGCATAATCTCTTCCTTCAGTGTGTAGTAATGGACCTGGCATAGAACATCGCAAGGGAGGTCATTGCGGTCTCCCCCCATGCCTCCCATTCTATGTACTTTGTCCAGTTCAATAGGGAATGTAACTTCCCTACCCAAGACCTGGTTGAGGATGGAGATGACAGTGGGTTTTAGATTAGTGACTGAGGTTGCCTCTGGGACTCCTTGCAGCCTAATGTTTCTGCGGCTCCTGTTTTCACAGTTCTCTATGAGGAGCTGGTGCTCTCGCAAATGGGGGAGATGTGACGTGGTTGCATTTTCAAGGGCCACTATACGAGCTGTATGATCATCCTGGGTAACCAGAGCGGACACCGTGGTCTTCGTTGCTGAGACCTGGTGTTGAAGGGCTTGCAATTCAACATGGAGGGAGGCTTCCATCTTTGACGCCCATGATTCAAAATCTGCCCTGAAGGCAGAGAGAAGGGCCGTGGTCACAGAGCAGGTTGATCCGCCAAAGACCTGAGGGGCATAGATGACCAGGTTGCAGGGGCTGAAGGGCCCATTGAAGGATGGGGGCTCATCTACAGTGTCCCTGCACACAGAGGACTCAGTTGGAATCTTAGGGGGAGGTTTAGGTTTGCTGGGGTGCGACTGGTCGCCAGCTTGTCTTTCCCTGTGCGGGAGTCTAGCTGTACAGAGTAGGTAGCGCTGGATTGTACCCTGCTGCAGCTCAGCAGAGTCAGCAGGGTAGGAGCTTGAAGATGACATAGAGATTCCGTGTGTAGGTAATCCGAAACACAGCCTGTAAATGTTGGGAGAGCGCAGAGCTCAGCAGCCCATGTTTTCAGCTGTCCATCGACGGCCGGGAAGTATTGTGTTTAGTACTGGGCAGGATGGTCGCTACACGCGACTCTGGAGCTAGGATCGCGGCCTAGGCAGCGGATGGCAGGCTGGTTAACTCTGGTGTCCGTGCGGGGAGAGAGCTGGGCACAGGAGAGCCAGGAGGCAGCGTTGGCTCACCCACCCACATGAACTTCAATGGCATCCCAGTCTTAGTCCGTAGGGTTCAATATTGAGTTGGCCCACTCTTTGCAGCTATAACAGCTTCAACTCTTCTAGGAAGGGTGTCCACAAGGTCTTGGAGTGTGTCTATGGGAATGTTTGACCATTCTTCCAGAAGCACATTTGGGAGGTCAGGCACTGATGTTGGACGAGAAGGCCTGGCTCACAGTCTCCTCTCTAATTTACATCCCAAAGGTGTTCTATCGGGTTGAAGGACTCTGTGCAGGCCAGTCAAGTTCCTCAACCCCAAACATGTTCATCCATGTCTTTATGGACCTTTCTTTGTTCACTGGTGCGCAGTCATGTTGGAACAGGAAGGGGCCATCCGCACACTGTTCCCACAAAGTTGGAAGCATGAAATTGTCCAACATTTCTTGGTATGTTGACGCCTTCACTTGAACTAAGGGGCCAAGCCCAACTTCTGAAAAACAACCCCACACCATAATCCCCCTCCACCAAATGACTTGGACCAGTGGGAAAAGCAAGGTCCATAAAGACATGGATGAACCAGTTTGGGGTGGAGGAACTTGACTGGCCTGTATAGAGTCCTGATCTCAACCCGATAGAACACCTTTTGGAATGAATTATAGCCTGTGAGCCAGACCTTCTCGTCCAACATCCATGCCTGATTTCACAAATGCACTTCTGGAAGAATGGTCAAACATTCACATAGACGTACTCCTGAATGATTTCTAATCTATGATTTTTATCGTGAGCAGTAAGTTGTAAATGTATTAATAAATCAATAAGGAATGCAACATACCTAGCATATTCATTGCAGATACATTTTATACCCTCTACTAGACAACAGCTTTCTTTTATTAATATTTATGAAATGAAACAAAAAGTGTCCAGAAAATAAACACTTTACACTAATGGCCAATATAATGTATACACTGGAAATAATAAGAGGATTTTTATATGAGAAATCGGGGGAATACTTTTCGGTTTCATGTAAGATTCAGTAGATGCTTCCTTACATTGGTGGTCAGTGAGAGATGATGTCCCTTACATTTGTTGTCAGTCGAAAGAATGCCCTTTTACATTGCTCAATGGTCAAGGAACCCTTAAGCCCCGTACACACGATCGGTTTGACTGATGAAAACCGTCCGATGGATGGTTTTCATCAGACCAACCAATCGTGTATGGTACCCATCAGTCTTTTTTCCATCGGTTGTAAAAAATAGAACTTGTTTTAAAATTTTCCGATGGATAAAAAACCGATGGGAATTTCCGATCGTCTATGGGCAAGTCCATCGGATCAAAAACCCACGCATGCTCAGAATCAAGTCGACGCATGCTCAGAAGCATTAAACTTCATTTTTCTCGGCTCATCGGAGTGTTTTACGTCACCGCGTTTGGAACGGTCGGTTTTTTGACTGATGGTGTGTGGGCAAGACTGATGGGAAAACAGTTTCATCGGATATCCGATGGACAAATCCATCGGACGAAAATCCATAGGTTATCCGATCGTGTGTACGGGGCTTTAGTAATCTCTAAATGGATCCCTGGGTACCAAGGAACCTTGCCTGAGAATCGCTGCTACAGACTGAGAGATGTCCCAACTAGAGCCTATTGCATTCTTCTGCCTGATTCAGAAAGATTTCTTAAAACATATGTTTTTTAACCTCATAAATCAAATATTTTATGGTGTCCTTTTTTTTTTTTTTTGTTATGAATTACCCTTTACTTTATACCAACAGTTCATGCCCTTTGTAATGCCAATTCAAATACCCTTGCTTAAAAGGTCAGGTATCCATAGTATTTGGATCTAGCTTTAGTATAAGTAACATCTAAAATGTAGGCAATGTTTTCTCGTTAATTGTATGTGTAAATTGCATTTATAAAATGATTAAGTATTCATCTAACTATATTGTTACTGCAGTAGCTTACATTATATTACAAGATTTGTAGAAAGGTTTAATCAGAAGAATATTATTACTACAGGAAATTATAGGACTAATATTTTATATGAAGTAGAGATGTGTCTGACTTTTACCTTTTTAGATTCCTAGTAGGCACAGGTTGCATGATATATTTTACTTGTCTTTGGATCAACATAAAGAGCAGATGTTATCTGGATCTTAATATGTTCATTATTTTTGTATTCTTTGCAAAGTACAGTGTAGATCCAGAGGGTATGTTTTTGATTTCTTTGAGTGCTTCCACACTATGCCGCCCCGAGCGTCGGCGGTAAAATAGCTGCTATTTCTTTCTCGTACATCACGGGACACAGAGCGACATAGTCATTACTAATGGGTTATATAGATACCGTCAGGTGCTGGCACTGGCAACTTCCAAAACCGGAAGTACCCTCCCCTATATAAGCCCCTCCCATCCGGGAGCACCTCAGTTTTTTGCCAGTGTCTAAGGTGTTGGCCAAGAAGAAACATGTGTTTTTCACTGAGCTTGCGTACAGGTTCTTTTGGGCCTCAGTAAGCTATTCCGGATCCGACCAAAAAAGCTTCATAGCTAAACGGTCGGTACCCGGGCCTTGCAGAGAAGAGCAAGGTTTTGCCTGTAATGCTTCTCTTAGGAGAGCTGGACCCTGGGATCCAGAGCTCTGGTCATACCCACGACCAAGATGTTTTCTGTGCAGGGTGCTATACAGGTCCAGGGGAGTGGAATCCTTGGGAACCCGGTCCCTGAAGGTTTGATTACAATGCCTGCCGTGATAGGTGAAGTTTGGGCTTTTGTGGACCAAACAAAGTCCTGCGGCGGGGAACAGGTAAGTGGGGGCCCCCAGGAACTTGGTTCTATTGGGGGACCCCCAAGCCTAATTTGTCTTTCTGTCTGTTACCTAATGGTATTCCCGCAAAATTCTGTGCATGCCTGTAACTACTAAAAAAATGTAATAATTTTTAATGGTGGTCAAGAAAAAAAAAAAAAAATAATTTTTTATATATATATTTAATATATTAGACTGCGGTACCTGTGTTTGTCCACTAGAGGCCGCTGTGGAATGTTTTCTTGTCATGTGGACTAGCTTCTTCTCAGCAGAGCAAAGTCCAGGCAGATGGTGAGTTCTCTTATAGGAAACTGCTTCCTCTGCCATGTTGCAGTGCTTGTCCATCCCCCGGCCTGCGGCAAAGAGGGGCCCTGGCTCCTGTCCCTTGTTACCATATTTGAAATTAGCGCCGAAGGCGCACGTGCCCGCGCGCGTGCGCGTGCACGCGCCTCTATATATAGAGGTGAGCCGGGAAAGGGGGCGGAGCCTGGGGGATGACGCTCTGTGCGCGCCGCAGCGCTTCTGCGCATGTGTGGGCGTCCCAGCAGTTTTAAAAAAACCACAATATTGTAGTGAGCTGGCTATGAAGTACAGAGACAGAGCTGGCAACATTTAAAGGCATACAGCAAGCGGTTGATACAGGCATCCCCTAGAAAGGCACATTAGTAGACACCAACTGTGATATAGCAGCAATTGTGCTAGACTATTCTCAGTAAAAGTGGTGTATTACGGCTGGAATACCTCAGCTTTAGGCTTAGGAATATGCCGTCCAGAAGCTCCGGAACTGAATCTTCCAGGAAGCGAAGGGGGTCTCATCGGGCTCGGAGGATCTTGGGCATACTCCTGCTGCACCAGTCTCCCCTGAAGTTCAGAGGTAAGTGACCGTAGAGACCCCGCAGGGGTACTTGGTACTGTGGCTGTCCTCAGTCACCTGCTCCTGTGTATGTAACAGAGGAGGTTTTTTCCTCAGCTCTGGGAGGATTAGAGAGAGATTGTCAACATTTATCGCTGCCTCCCTGTCAGGGAAAGCACGCCCGATCTCCGTCTCCTCCTTCAGAGTGCCTGTTAGCAGAGCAACAGTCCCATACAGGGATCGACCTGCCTGAAGGGGATCAGGATGAGGTTGATTCTGTTATAGAGGAATCAACAGTGGGGGAACCTTTTCTCAGCATCTTAAGCTGAAAGATTATGGGTTCAGTCTCTGACTAACATGGTCCGATCAGCATTTAAAAATGCACCTTGCGGAACCATCAACCACTACTGTATCCTCGTTGGGGTCGCTAGAAGCCCCCAGACTGTTTGTTCTTTTCCACTTCACCCTTTACTGAAAGGGCTCATTTACCAGGATTGGGAACGTCCTGAGAAAATATTTATTCCCCCAAGAGATTTCCGGTGGTCTATCCCATGGAGGATAAGTTCATCAAAAAAAAAAAAAAAATGGAAGGTCCCTACAGTGGACGCAGCCATCTCTTGTATGTATAAATCACTGACATGTCCAGTGGATAATGTCCAAATGTTCAAGAACCCAATAAATAAAAGATTGGAGTCCTTATGAAAATCTGCTTGGTGATACAACCAGCAGTAGCAGCTATTGGGGTCTGCTAAGCAGTGAAGGATCAGTTGAAACAGGTCTTGAGGGACTTGACAGATCAGCAGGCTTTGCCCTAGCTGATCTACCTAGAGCCTTAGGCTTTGCGGTTGACGCCATAGAGGATTCAGTCCATCAGGCCTCCCGCCTTACGCTGTCTATAGTACATATGCGTAGGCTCCTATGGCTCAAAAAACTGGTCTGCTGAAGCTCCCTGTAAAGAATGGCTGGTTAGCGTCCCATTTCATGGTGAACGCTTATTCAGGGAAAACCTGGACAAATATATCCAGAAAATTTCCAGCGGTAAAAATACGCTCTTGCCGGTTAAAAGCAGAGTTAGAGGTCCCTCTTTAAGAGGCCTGCTTCTCCAGTCCCTGGGGCATCGGCTGTGTAACAGTTCCGACGGCCTCCTCGGTCAAATCCCGGGGGTAAAAAACAGGGACAGTAGCAGGGTAATGAGAAACCCTGGGTCAGGGGAGGTACAAAACCTCCCCCAAAGTTAAATTCATTGAAGCCCCCACTCAGTCGGGTGGGGGGGAGGACTCCAGTTGTTCGCAAGAGACCTGGCGGGACACGATCAAGACAGATAGGTGCTCTCCGCAGTAGGTTTGGGATACAGTTTGGAGTTAAAAGACTCTCCTCCTTCCCATTTTTGAGGTCAAACGTGCCAAGGGATCCCCGGAAGAGAGAGTCCCTCCTGTTGGCACTAGAACAACTATTGCTCCAAGGAGTAATTATGGAGGTTCCCCTGGAAGAATGAGGGTTCGGGTTTTACTCAAACCTCTTTACAGTCCCGAAGCAAACGCGGACGGGAGGCCCATATTAATTCTAAAAGGGCTATACAAATTCCTGTATATCAGGACTTTCCGATGGAGTCGATCCGATCGGTGGCCACTGCCCTACAAGGGGAGGATTGGTTAGCCACGATCGACATCAAAGATGCTTATTTGCACATTCCCATCTTTCCAGTCCACCAAAAATTTCTACGCTTTGCAGTAGAAGGGCGCCATTTTCAGTTCAGAGCCTTACCCTTCGGTTTGGCCACAGCACCACGAGTGTTTACAAAAATTCTGGCCCTTTATTGGCCAATCTAAGAACACAAGGTGTAATGATAATGGCATATCTGGATGACTTGTTGCTGATAGACCACTCAGTGAAAAAACTAGACGTGGTCGTTCACAAGACGATCAAGTATCTGGAATCTCACGGTTGGATTATCAACCGAGACAAGTCAGCCCTAAAAACCAGTCAAAAGTCTGGAATACTTGGGGCTAAGGTTGGATTCAGGCCAGAGAAAAATATTCTTGCCTCGAGGAAAGGTGTTGTCTTTGAAAGATTTGATCCACTTAGTGGGTACAAAAAAGACAGCCGTCCATACGCCTGTATATGAGGCTGCTGGGAAAAATGGTGGCATCATTCGAAGCAGTACCCTACGGTCAATTCCATTCAAGGAATTTGCAAGGGGCCATACTGTCAGCCTGGAACAAAAAAGTTCAGGCCCTAGACTTACAATGTCCTTGTCCCCTTCCGTTCCCCAGAATCTGGAAAAAAGGAAATCCTTCAGTCCGATTTCTTGGAAGGTGGTCACTACAGATGCCAGCCTTATAGGCTGGGGAGCAGTACTGGAGCAATAGTCTCTCCAGGGCAGATGGTCGGATGCAGAAAAGGCCCTGCCCATCAATCTCTTAGAGATACGAGCAGCCCGGTATGCCCTAGTAGCATGGACATCCAAACTCCAAGGGTCCCCTGTCAGAATTCAATCAGACAATGCCACAGCAGTGGCATATATCAATCATCAGGGGGGCACCAGGAGTCGTGCAGCCCAGAGGGAAGTAAATTACATCCTGAAATGGGCAGAAAAATATGTCCCAGCCATATCTGCGGTATTCATTCCAGGAGTGGAGAATTGGAAGGCGGACTTTCTAAGTCGCCAGCAATTAGGCCCAGAGGAAGGGTCCCTTCACCCCGAGGTTTTCTGGACAATATGTCAGCGGTGGGGAACATCGGATGTAGATCTTCTAGCATCCAGATTCAACGCAAAGGGGGACAGGTTTGTCTCTCGGACAAGGGATCCCCTAGCTTGCGGCTCGGATGCCCTAGTGTTCCCTTGGGATCAGTTCAAGCTGATATATGCATTCACACCGCCAATGGTTACCTCGATTACTCCGCAGAATCAGGGTAGAAAAGAAACCAGTGATTCCGGTGGCTCCAGCGTGGCCCCGAAGAGCGTGGTACGCGGAGATTGTAAAATTTCAGTGGGGAGTCCTTGGACTCTCCCACGTCGTCCAGCTTTCGCAAGGACCGATATACCACCCTTCCTTACCAGCCCTAGGTTTGACGGCCTGGCTATTGAAGCCCACATTCTAAAAAAAGAGAGGGCTCTCTAATTCTGTGGTATCTACCATGATCAATGCCAGGAAGCCGGTATCCAGGCAGATCTACTATAGAATCTGGAAGGCGTACATCGCCTGGTGTGAAGCCAAGAAATGGCATCCACGTAAGTACGTAATAGGTAGGAGTCTGGACTCCCTACAATGGGCTGTAGATAGGAAGCTTGCCTTGAGTACTATCAAGGGTCAGATTTCGGCCTTGTCAATATTTTTTCAAAGGCCCTTGGCTTCGCATTCACTAGTCAAAGCCTTTATACAAGGAGTGATGCGTATTAGTCCTCCGGTTAATATTCCCATATGTCCATGGGATCTAAACTTGGTTCTGTCGGTTCTACAGAAACAACCATTTGAACCATTACAGCATATTTCTTTGGTTCTTCTCACCAGGAAATTGATTTTTCTAGTAGCCATTTGTTCGGCTAAAAGAGTGTCGGAATTAGCAGCTATGTCCTGTAAGGAGCCGTATCTGGTTATCCATAAGGATAGAGTAGTGTTACGCCCTCATCCAGCCTTTCTTCCTAAGGTGGTATCGAGGTTTCATTTGAACCAAGATGTGGTTCTTCCTTCTTTTTTCCCCAAACCTAGTTCGGTAGAGGAAAAGTTATTGCATTCTTTGGATGTAGTAAGAGCAGTTAAAGCTTATCTAAAAGCCACTGCTCAGATTCGCAGAACGGATACTTTGTTTATTCTGCCGGAAGGCCCCAGAAAGGGTCAGGCAGCGTCAAAATCTACTTTAGCCAAGTGGATTCGACAGGTCATAATACAAGCCTATGGCTTGAGAAGGAGACCGCCTCCGTTCAAAGTTAGAGCGCACTCCACGAGAGCAGTTGGAACTTCATGGGCAGTGCATCACCAGGCCTCCCTGGCTCAAATCTGTAAGGCCGCAACATGGTCTTCAGTACACACGTTTACTAGGTTCTACCAGGTGGACGTTAGAAGTCAGGAGGATGTCGCCTTTGGGCGCAGTGTGTTGCAGGCCGCAAAAGATCCTCATGTCTGATAGCGCTCAGCTTATATATGGTGTATCCCCCCCCTCATTTGGCATTGCTTTAGGACATCCCATTAGTAATGACTATGTCGCTCTGTGTCCCGTGATGTACGAGAAAGAAAATAGGATTTTTATAACAGCTTACCTGTAAAATCCTTTTCTTGGAGTACATCACGGGACACAGAGCTCCCGCCCCTCTTTAGGGACACTTATTGCTTTGCTACAAAACTGAGGTGCTCCCGGATGGGAGGGGCTTATATAGGGGAGGGTACTTCCGGTTTTGGAAGTTGCCAGTGCCAGCACCTGACGGTATCTATATAACCCATTAGTAATGACTATGTCGCTCTGTGTCCCGTGATGTACTCCAAGAAAAGGATTTTACAGGTAAGCTGTTATAAAAATCCTATTTTTTACTGTCGGATTTGCAGCGCATTTCGCCGCTAGCGGGGCACTTTTAACCCCTGCTAGTGGCTGAGAGGGTTAAAACTGCCCGCAATGCACCGCTACAGCGCCGTATTGCCGTACGGCGGCGCTGCCCATTGATTTTAATGGGCAGGAGCACAAAGAAGCCGCTGGTAGGACTTTTTCTGACGCCCTGCCAGCGCACCGCTCCAGTTGGAAGGCCCGTGGGCTTTCACAATGGAGTGAATAGAGCAGCTGTGTTAGGGCGGATTGCAGGCGCTGTTTTTAATGCTATAGCGCCTGCAAAACGCCCTCAATGTGAAAGGGGTCTTTGTGTTCTCATCTTATGACTCACTAATACTGCTTGGGGAATAGCTCTTGTATCATCTTAATGTAATGGTCTAAGCGTCCTTAAACCTTTTTTAAGTTTCAACATTTTAGTTAGCCACAGTGAGGGAAAAAAGTATTTGATCCCCTGTTGGTCAGTCTATCATTTTAATGGTAGATTTATTTTAACACTGAGGGACAGAATAACAACAAAAATATCCAGAATAACGCATTTCAAAAACGTTCTAAATTGATTTTCATTTTAGTGAGTGAAATAAGTATTTGACCCCATCAATCGGCAAGATTTTTGGCTCCCAGGTGTCTTCTATACAGGAAACAAGCTGAGATTAGGAGCACTCTTAAAGGAAGTGCTCCTAACCTCAGTTTGTTACCTGTATAAAAGACACCTTTCCACAGAAGCAATCAATCAAACAGATTCCAATCTTTCCACCATGGCCAAGTCCAAAGAGCTGTCCAAGTATGTCAGGGACAAGATTGTAGACCTACACAAGGCTGGAATGGGCTACAAGACCACCGCCAAGCAGCTTGGTGAGAGGGTGACCGCAGTTGGTGCTATTATTCGCACATGGAGGAAACGCAACATAACTGTCAATCTCTCTTGGTCTGAGGCTCCATACAAGATCTCATCTCGTGGAGTTTCAATGATCATGAGAACTGTGAGGAATCAGCCCAGAACTACACGGTAGAATCTTGTCAATAATCCAAAGGCAGCTGGAACCATAGTCACCAAGAAAACAATTGGTAACACACTACACCGTGAAGGACTGAAATCCTGCAGCGCCCACAAGGTCCCGCTGCTCAAGAAAGCACATGTTCAGGCCTATCTGAAGTTTGCTAATGAACATCTGAATCATTCAGAGGAGAACTGGGTGGAAGTGTTGTTTAGATGAGACCGAATTTCTTTGGCATCAACTTAACTCGCTGTGTTTGGAGGAGGAGGAATGCTGCCGATGACCTCAAGAACACCATGCCCACCATCAAACATGGAGGTGGAAACATTATGCTTTGGGGGTGTTTTTCTGCTAAGAGGACAGGGCAACTTTACCATAATCAAAGGGACAATGGACATGTACCGTCAAATCCTGGTAAGAACCTCCTTCCCTCAGCCAGGGCATTGAAAATGGGTCCTGGATTGGTCTTCCAGCCTGACAATGATCCAAATCACATGGCCAATTGACTCATCAGTGCCCAACAGTGCCACCTATCAGTGCCGCTTTATCAGTGCAGCCTCATCAGCACACATCAATGAAGGAGAAAAATTACCTGTTTGCAAAATGTTATGATAAGCTATGGAAACTTTTTTTTTTTTTTTTTTTTTAAATGTTCAATCTTTTTTTTGTTTGTTTAGCAAAAAATAAAATGCCCAATGGTGATTAAATACAACCAAAAGAAAGCTCTATTTGTGTGAAAACAATTATAAAAATTTCCTATGGGTACAGTGTTGCATGACCGCGCAATTGTCATTCAAATAGTGACAGCACTGAAAGCTGAAAATTGTCCTGGGCAGGAAGGGGGTATAAGTGCCCAGTAAGCAAGTGGTTAAAGTGAGATGAACTTTTTGAGGCGCCCATCAGTACACACCTAAGAATCTGATATGCACAGGGGACAGTTTGTCAGCTGCACTGCCTCATAAACCTAACATGAGTCAAAGCTAGAGTATATTTGGCCATCACTGGAGATAGTATTCTAACATCAGCAGGTGGCAGTAGATGGTTTGTAAAGATATCAGTGCAAGGAACAGATTGTAAATGGTGCCTAGCTCTGTTTAGATCAAGGATAATTTTTTTAAAGTGCACCCATCCTTTAAAGCAGGGGTGCCCAACCATTTGACCTTCCAGGGCCACATTGGAAGAAGAGGAATTGTCTTGGCCACACATAAAATACACTAACAATAAGGTAAGTCGATGAGCAGAAAAAGTTGGACAGATCACAAGATACTAATGTAGATAATGTACCTATCTGAGTAAAAAAAAACTTCATATTTTTTGTAATATTTTTTATTGTAAAAGAGGGCAACATAAAACTAGTGCGATATTTGACACTGTTTTTAACACATCGGTATCTGATTTGATGCATGTCATAGAAACTAGCAATGAATTCTCAAGGTGCTCTTCAAATATTTTGGTTCTAATTTTGCCCTTTATGTGCTTCATTCTTGAAAATAGCTACTCACAAATATACAGTAGGTCGTAACAAAAACCCATGAATAAGGCGTGTTTATGAAGAGTGGGAGATTTTTCTTTGGGAAGACTTCTAAAAGTCCAGTAAAGAGATACTATCACATTTTTCTTCAGCCGCATGTTTTCCCTAAGTGTAAACACATTTTTATAAAACAAAATCAACATTTTAAGTAAGTTTAAGATTGTGTTGGCCCGCATTTATAGCTGTCTTGAGCCTCATGCTGGACACTTCTGCTTTAACCACTTAAGGACCAGCCACTGTATATATACGTCGGCAGAATGGCTCGTACAGGCACAATCACGTACCTATACGTCCCCTTTAACTGCCCGACGTCGCGCTCGCCGGCGGCGGCGCGCTCGCGACGCCCCTGCCTTCCCCGTGAGTCGGACCGTGTGTCCCGCGGACTAGATCCCCGCGATCGTCTCACGGAGGCATGGAGCGGGGAGATTTTAGTGTAAACACAACATCTCCCCGCTCCCCTACTGACAATGTCACCGATCTCCGCTCTGTGTGATCAGAGCAGAGATCGGTCACGTGTCACTCGTAGCCACGCCCCCACACAGTAGTAATCACTCCCCTAGGCACACTTAACCCCTTCAGTGCCCCTAGTGGTTAACCCCTTCACTGCCAGTGTCATTTTTACAGTACCCGTGCATTTTTATTGCACTGATCGCTGTAAAAATGACAATGGTCCCAAAAATTTGTCAAAAGTGTCCGATGTGTCCGCCATAATGTCGCAGTCACGAAAAAAAATTGCTGATCGCCGCCATTACTAGTAATTTTTTTTTAGAAAAATGCCATAAAACTACCCCCTATTTTGTAAACGCTATAAATTTTGCGCAAACCAATCAATAAACACTGATTGCGATTTTTTTTTTTACCAAAAATATGTAGAAGAATACGTATCGGCCTAAACTGAGGAAAACATATTTTTTTTTATATATTTTTGGGGGATATTTATTATAGCAAAAAGTAAAAAATATTGCATTTTTTTCCGAATTGTCGCTCTATTTTTGTTTATAGCGCAAAAAATAAAAACCGCAGAGGTGATCAAATACCACCAAAAGAAAGCTCTATTTGTGGGAAAAAAAGGACGTCAATTTTGTTTGGGAGTCACGTCGCACGACCGCGCAATTGTCAGTTAAAGCGACGCAGTGCCGAATCACAAAAAGGGGCCTGGTCTTTATGCTGCGCATTGGTCCGGGGCTTAAGTGGTTAAAGCAGTGGTTCTCAACTCCAGTCCTCAGGACCCACTAACATGCCAGGTTTGCAAGATAACTGAAATGCATCACAGGTGATATAATTTGCTGCTCAGGTATTGCAGGATTTTAGTCTGCATCTCCCCAAGGTAATACTTAAAATCTGGCCTGTTAGTGGGTCCTGAGGACAGGAGTTGAGAACCACTGGGTTAAAGGAAACCTCTACTGAAGGAATGATAGTCTTCAATTGCTGACTTGCTTCTGAACCTGCAAATTGCCAGACTAGCTCTGATTTTAGTTCTCTCTGGGTCATTTATACCAAAAAAGCTTGGTAATTTGAAAAGCAGAACTCCTGATTTGCATTTTTGCTCAATTTGAATCAGGAAGCGGCTGGCCCTGCATGGAAGCCAGGCAGATATCATCATAAGAAATGGGTCATCATTTACAACTACATAGTGCTCGAATGCAGGTTTCCATTGTGCACAAATCAATTTAAGTTGAAAGAGTGACGATGAAAATAAAATGTAAAAGTAAAATTCTTTCTGTATGGGTTCACCCGATATGTACAGAAGGTCATAGACTGGTATAGGAGAAAACAAGGATCTGCATTGTGTTCATGTGGTGTTTGACATTCTGCTTTTAGTAGTAATAACTAAGACATGCCAACTAGAAATTATTCTCTAGTGATGTCACTTGGAATTCTCAACTATATGGAGGCATAATGACACTCACCTAACCATTTACTTACTGAATTCATAAATATTTTTCTGTTCACGTTTTACAAATTATCAGAAGTGGTGGATTTTGAAAAAAAAAAACAGATCTAAATATTGATTATACTATATATATATATATATATATATATATATATATATATATATATATATATATATATATTTACCACTTAAGCCCCGGAACATTTGGCTGGCCAAAGACCAGAGCACTTTTTGCGATTTGGCACTGCGTCGCTTTAACTGACAATTGCGCGATCGTGCGACGTGGCTTCCAAACAAAATTGATGTACTTTTTTTCCCACAAATAGAGCTTTCTTTTGGTGGAATTTGATCACCTCTGCGGTTTTTATTTTTTGCGCTATAAACAAAAATATAGCAACAATTTTGAAAAAAAAAGCAATATTTTTTACTTTTTGCTATAATAAATATCCTCCAAATATATATATATATATATATATATAAAAATGTTTTCCTCAGTTTAGGTCGATACGTATTCTTCTACATATTTTTGGTAAAAAAAATTGCAATAAGCGTTTATTGATTGGTTTGCACAAAAGTTATAGCGTCTACAAAATAGGGGATAGTTTTATGGCATTTTTATTAATATTTTTTTTTTACTAGTAATGGCGGCGATCAGCGATTTTTATCGTGACTGCAAAATTATGGCGGACACATCGGACACTTTTGACGCCATTTTGGGACATTGTCATTGATACAGCGATCAGTGCTATAAAAATGCACTGATTACTGTAAAAATTACACTGGCAGTGAAGGAGTTAACCAGTAGGGGGCGCTGAAAGGATTAAATGTGTCCTAGGGATGTGTTCTAACTGTGGGGGCGTGGCTATGTGTGACACGACACTGATCACCGCTCCCGATGACAGGGAGCTGTGATCAGTGTCCTGTCACTAGGAAGTATAGGGAAATGCTTGTTTACATCAGCATTTTCCAGTTCTTTCTCTCCGTGAGACGATCGCGGACATTGAGTCCGCGGGACCTGCGGCCGGACTCGTGGTGCACGCCCACAATGCCGCATCTTAAAGGGGACGTACCTGTATGCCCATTTGCCCAGCCATGCCAATGTGCCGACGTATATCATTGTGCGCTGCTCGGCAAGTGGTTAATTACTCTAGATAAAATTACCTTGTATATGAATAATGTTTGTAATCTAGATGTTTTCTCGTCATGTTAGCAAATGTTGGTAGCACAAGGGAGTTTTATTTACGGAGTAGTTTTATTCTGGGCTTAATTAGTAGCAGAGTACTGAGCATGGACATGTGGTGTTTCCCTTAAAAAGCAAGTTTAAGTACAAGTTAAATAATATAGCTTTATTTTGAATTTACAGTACAATCTACTATACAATAGTATACCAAATAGTCTACCATAGTATATAATCCATTGTGATAAGATTCAGCAAGGCTTTCACATTGCCTAATGAGCTGGACACAGTGTTTGGTTATATGATTTTGTGTTCTGCAAGCCCGTTCTCATGCTCCAGTGTGTTGTGTAAAGCTACAGTGGTCTTCACTGACTGTACATGTACAGTGGGGCAAAAAAGTATTTAGTCAGCCACCAATTGTGCAAGTTCTCCTACTTAAAAAAATGAGAGAGGCCTGTAATTGTCATCATAGGTGTACCTCAACTATGAAAGACCAAAATGTGGAAACAAATCCAGACAATCACATTGTCTGATTTGGAAATATTTATTTTTTCAAATTATGGTGGAAAATAAGTACCGTATATACTCGAGTATAAGCCGAGAATTCAGCACATTTTTTTGTGCTGAAAATGCCCCCCTCGGCTTATACTCGAGTCACCTTTTTGAGCCTGATCTACCGAACTTTGAGGACCCGGTACCGGCCGGCCATAGGTCTTCTGGAACCCAAATTTGGCACACATGTAGCCCCACTCTTCCTCTATGAGTGTGCAAAGTTTGTTGTCCGGGGAACCTAAGGCCGGGGAGCACCGATTTTTCAAAGCCAGCACCCCTTCCATAGACTCCCATGTTAAAAGGTAATTTCTCTGGTGATTTTGGGGACCCGGTACCGGCCAGTCGTATGTCCTCTGGACCCGAAACTTATAGTCCCATTTCTGCTCTACAAGTGTGCAAAGTTTTTGTCTGGAAGACCTACCGTTGGGGAGCACCGATTTTTCAAAGCCGGGCACCCCTTCCATAGACTCCCATGTTAAACGTCAGTCTAGTCATGGGCACAGTGAGGCATGGACACAGTGAGGCATGGACACAGTGAGGCATGGGCACAGTGAGGCGGAGGGATTACAGTGAGGCATGGACATGGACACAGTGAGGCAAAGTGAGGCATGCACATGGACACAGTGAGGCACAGTGAGGCATGCACATGGACACAGTGAGGTACAGTGAGGCATGCAGATGGACACAGTGAGGCATGCAGATGGACACCCTAGGCTTATACTCGAGTTAATACGTTTTCCCAGTTTTTTGTGGTAAAATTAGGTGTCTCGGCTTATATTCGGGTCAGATTATACTCGAGTATATACGGTATTTGGTCACTTACAAACAAGCAAGATTTCTGGCTCTCAGACCTGTATCTTCTTCTTTAAGAGTCTCCTCTGTCCTCCACTCATTACCTGTATTAATGGCACCTGTTTTAACTTGTTATCAGTATAAAAGACACCTGTCCACAACCTCAAACAGTCACACTCCAAACTCCACTATGGTGAAGACCAAAAAGCTGTCGAAGGACACCAGAAACAAAATTGTAGACCTGCACCAGGCTGGGAAGACTGAATCTGCAATAGGCAAGAAGCTTGGTGTGAAGAAATCAACTGTGGGAGCAATAATTTGAAAATGGAAGACATACAAGACCACTGATAATCTCCCTCAATCTGGGGCTTCACGCAAGATCTCACCCCGTGGGGTCAAAATGATCACAAGAACGGTGAGCAAAAATCCCAGAACCACACGGGGGACCTAGTGAATGACCTTCAGAGAGCTGGGACCAACGTAACAAAGGCTACCATCAGTAACACACTACGCTGCCAGGGACTCAGATCCTGCAGTGCCAGACGTGTACCCCTGCTTAAGCCAGTACATGTCCGGGCCTGTCTGAGGTTTGCTAGAGAGCATTTGGATGATCCAGAAGAGGATTGGGAGAATGTCCTATGGTCAGATGAAACCAAAGTATAACTGTTTGATAGAAACACAACTCGTCGTGTTTGTAGGAGAGAGAATGCTGAGTTGCAACCAAAGAACACCATACGTATTGTGAAGCATGGGGGTGGCAACATCATGCTTTGGGGCTGTTTCTCTGCAAAGGGAACAGGACGACTGATCTGTGTACGTGAAAGAATGAATGGGGCCATGTATCGTGAGATTTTGAGTGCAAACCTCCTCCCATTGGCATTGAAGATGAATCGTGGCTGGGTCTTACAGCATGACAATGATCCCAGGCAACGAAGGAGTGGCTTCGTAAAATGCATTTCAAGGTCCTGGAGTGGCCTAGCCAGTCTCCAGATCTCAACTCCATAGAAAACCTTTGGAGGGAGTTGAAAGTCCGTCTTGCCCAGCGACAGCCCCAAAACATCACTGCTCTAGAGGAGATCTGCATGGAGGAATGGGCCAACATACCAGTAACAGTGTGGGACAACCTTGTGAAGACTTACAGAAAACATTTGACCTCTATCATTGCCAACAAAGGATATATAGCAAAGTATTGAGATGAACTTTTGATATTGACCAAATACTTATTTTTTTGCAAATTATGGTGGGAAAAATTATTTCCAAATCAGACAATGTGATTGTCTGGATTTGTTTCCACATTTTGTCTCTCATAGTTGAGGTATACCTATGATGACAATTACAGGCCTCTCTTATCTTTTTAAGTGGGAGAACTTGCACAATTGGTGGCTGACTAAATACTTTTTTTCCCCACTGTATAAGTTCTGTCCTAGTTACTAATGCAATTGATTACCAGAATGTTGATTATTCTATCTAAAAGTTCAATATGAGTGTAATCACAGACCTAATTTCTCATACTTTTTTTCTTTGATTGCAGGAAGGTTATGCAGTTATCGTGCTGAATCCAAATGAAAATTATATTGAAGTGGAAAAGAGTAAACCATTGGCACAGCAGCAGTCTCCAGATAGCTCAGATGAGCCCGCTGAGAAAAGGGAGAGGAGAGAGAGGATTCCAAAAGACAACAAGAAAAAGCGGGACTTCTATGAAAAATATCGAAACCCTCAGAAAGAAAAGGAGACTCTGCAGTTGTACATACGGGTGAGTGAATGCAACCATTGCAGACCTTCTTAATATTTTACAGTTTTATAGCCTGTTTTATCAGCTTTTGTAAGTAACAATGCTTTCCCATGGATTGTATAAAGTTGCTCTGCAGGGTAAAAATCTGAAAACCCAGATGTTGGTAGAACAGAACATTTATGTTGCTTTTGACGACCCTCTTTTATTATCATAGTTTTAAATTGATATAAATATATATTAGAGCTGCACTTTTCTGGATAAAATGAGAATCACCATTTTTTTTTTTGCTTACAATAAAGACCAGGATTCTCACACGATTCTCGTGGCGTAACATCATCTTTCACAATATACAAAAAAATTGGGTTAACTTTATCAGTTAAAGTGATGCAGGTCTTTCGCGCTAATACTGAGTAAAGAAAAATGTGACCTATGGGTGTGATGAGTGCTCCTGCAGCAAATCTATTAGTGTTCATTGTACACAAAAATGATAATAAAATAAAGGGAGTGATTCGCGCTAGAGAAAAAAATTCCAAATACCTAAACACAATATATCCTTATATCAAAAAAATGCGATGAATAATATAATGGATCAACCAAAAATATGTGATTTATAGTGTAGTGAATCAACCAAACAAAAAGAAAGTGTCAAAATCGCATCATGAATGGTGGTGAAAAACAGCAAGTTAAAACATACAATCTCTATATAAACAGAAAATTGTGATTAGAAGGGTGGTTGGTGGACTGGGTGTCCTAAAAAGTCCTAATAAGTCCTAATCAGGTGGGATTCTTCCCCCTATGGCCGTCTGTTTATCCTCAATAAGCAGTTACAAGGTAAGTTGAGTATTTCTGTGTACTCCACTGCACTATTTAGACATTCCTCCTCTCCTTGCCCAGTCTCCCAGAACTCTCACCTTGGTACTTGAAAAATCAGCATAAAGTGCAGATCTCTATGTAGGAGCTGTCCTACACTTCTCTCTCCTTCCTCTCTGTTGTGGTCGGTGATGATATAGTCCGCCTGTACCATTCACTCTGTGTTTCCAGCTCGGTCGGTGTCGGTGTGTCCGGCCCGGAGTCAGTGCGCCTCTGACTCCGGGCCGGACACACCGACCGAGCTGGAAACAGAGTGCTGACCACGATAATCAGGGATGCTGAGCCCTGACTTGTGTGGTCAGCGTACGTCCCTCCGTCATCCGCAGCTCTCCTCTCTGCTCTCCTCTCTCCCCCTCCTCCCTGCCTGTCAGCTCCGTGTTCTGTGTCTGTCTCCACGCCCCCCTCGCTGCTATTATTAGAAATAACATTTTACAAATGATCACTGCCAGCCCCTCTATTATAGTCAGGCATACCACACTGTATAAGTTGCTTATTAAAACAAGGCACACAAATTTTTTTTTAGAGTGATCTTCAGGCTGGTCACGTGACTCTAGCCCGGTCTCCAGAACTACTGCAGAAGGGGCTGAGCGGCCATGTGACCTCCCCGGCTGGCATCCGAGGGAGATCTCGGCCCCTCCTGCAGTAGCCATGTGGAGGAGGATGTGTACAGCGGCCACGAGTCACGTTACCAACCTGAAGATCACTCTAAAAAGGTATTTACATGCCTTGTTTTGATAAAAGATTTATACAGTGTGGTATGCCCAACTATAATAGAGGGGCTGGCAGTGATTTATACTTTTGGGTTCACAAACACTTTAAGTGGTTAAACTGACC
The DNA here is from genome assembly GCA_029206835.1 of Rana muscosa. Lineage (NCBI taxonomy): Eukaryota > Metazoa > Chordata > Amphibia > Anura > Ranidae > Rana > Rana muscosa. The sequence goes on from CM055116.1 coordinate 1,060,057,227, forward strand.
TCGTTTACATACCGAAGTTCATCCCTTTTGATCTAAAAGAACCAAATGATACATTGTATCTCTTCTCTATCTCTCAGCGCTGACCAATGTTGATAAACATTTGCCGACCTTTTTTTTTTTGGACAGCTCTGAGCAGAGAACGACTCTGCCCTGTTATACATAGAATCGTAGAACTACCGGATTAAGATGGTGAGGGGGGGTTGAATCGAGATTGTGATTTTTTTTTTTTTTAACGATTAATCGTGCAGCTCTAATAAATATGTAACACTGCACCTTGCATAAAGCAAGGAAACCTAGAATTTAATGGACCTACTGGTCACACACATCTGTATCATACTGTAAGCATTCACACAATGAGTAGGCAATATACTCTACTAAATTTTGGAATACATTTTGAACATTTATATTCTGTTGTCTCCTATTTAGTTAACATGTGATTCTGTAGTATACTTTTCACATCATTGGCATGATTAGAAGGAAGCAATTACAGAATTAGAATAAGTACAGTGATCACAGTAGCTGCTCCTCTCTTATCGGAAGGCTGAGTTCAATGTTAAAAACACACAACAGAGCTGCAAGGCTAGTTGCCCTGCTATCCCAGTGTGCTCTGGGAAAACTTTGTCATATAGAAAATGTTTCTCTGTAAAACAAAGATCGCATATACACAGATAAAAAAGAGGCATAAAACAATTGTGTAACAGCAAAAACTTTTGAAAAGAAAGCAACTAAAAGAAAATTGACATAATCACAGTTTTACTTTCCATATACTACTAATAGGGATGAGCTTCGAGTTCGAGTCGAACTCATGTTCGACTCGAACATTACCTGTTCGCCCGTTCGCCGAACAGCGAACAAATTGGGGTGTTCGCGGCAAATTCGAAAAGTCTATGGGAGAAATCTAAAGTGCTAATTATAAAGGCTTATATGCAAGTTATTGTCCTAAAAAATGTTTGGGGACCCGGGTCCTGCCCCAGGGGACATGTATCAATGCAAATTTTTTTTTTTTAAACGGCCGTTTTTTTCGGGAGCAGTGATTTTAATAATGCTAAAAGTGAAATATTCCTTTAAATTTCGTACCTGGGGGGTGTGTATGATATGCATGTAAAGTGGCGCATGTTTCCCGTGTTTAGAACTGTCCCTGCACAAAGTGTCATTTTTGAAGGAAAAAAAGTCATTTAAAACTCACTCGCGGCTAATAATGAATTGTCGGCTTTTATCAATACATACAAAAGTCATTGATAAAAAAAACAAAAAAAAGCGTGGGGGTCCCCCAGAATTCAATTACCAGGCCCTTCAGGTCTGGAATGGATATTAAGGGGAACCCCGCCGCAAATTTAAAAAAAAATGGCGTGGGGTTCCCCCAAATATCCATACCAGGCCCTTCAGATCTGGCATGGATTTTAAGGGGAACTCCACCCCAAATAAAAAAAAAAATGGCGTGGAGTCCCTCCAAAAATCCATACCAGACCCTTATCCGAGCACACAACCTGGCCGGCCGCAGGGGAAGAGGGGGGGGACGAGAGAGCGGCCCCCCCTCCCTCCTGAACTGTACCAGGCCACATGCCCTCAACATGGGGAGGATGTCCCCATGTTGATGGGGACAAGGGCCTCATCCCCACAACCCTTGCCCGGTGGTTGTGGGGGTCTGCGGGCGGGGGGCTTATCGGAATCTGGAAGACCCCTTTAACAAAGGGGACCCCCAGATCACGGCCCCCCCCTATGTGAATTGGTAAGGGGTACATTGTACCCCTACCATTTCACGAAGAAAGCGTAAAAAAATGTAAAAAAAACCACACAAACACCTTGAAAAAGCCCTTTATTAAAAAAAATAAAAAAAATAAAAATAACCATTCCAGCGGTGAAATCCAGTGTCCCGCGGCGATCTGATGTCCAGCGCTGTCCGTCACTGGTTTTGCCTGAGCGGACCTGATGGGGAACTTCCTCCTCAGTGTTTTAAATGTATAGACCCGCCCCTTCTAAAGTTCTCCATCAGGTCCGCTCAGCGTACCAGATGCGGAACGTGACAAGGGGCGGACCTGATGGGGAACTTCCTTCACTGCGTAATACATGTATAGAGTCTATACATGTATTACGCAGTGAAGGAAGTTCCCCATCAGGTCCGCCCCCTCGGTATGTCGGACCCCGCCTACGTCATTGGCCTGAGCGGGAAACTTCCTTCACTGTGTAAATTTAAATTACACAGTGAAGGAAGTTCCCCGCTCAGGCCAATGACGTAGGCGGGTCCGACATACCGAGGGGGCGGACCTGATGGGGAACTTCTCTCACTGTGGTAATACATGTATAGACCCGCCCCTTGTCATGTTCTGCATCCGGTCCGCTGAGCGGACCTGATGGGGAACTTTAGAAGGGGCGGGTCTATACATTTAAAACACTGAGGAGGAAGTTCCCCATCAGGTCCGCTCAGGCAAAACCAGTGACGGACAGCGCTGGACATCGGATCGCCGTGGGACACGATTTCACCGCTGGAATGTTTTGTTTTTTTTTGTTTTTTTTTAATAAAGGACTTTTTCAAGGTGTTTTTTTTTACATTTTTTTTTACGCTTTCTTCATGAAATGGTAGGGGTACAATGTACCCCTTACCAATTCACATAGGGGGGGGCCGGGATCTGGGGGTCCCCTTTGTTAAAGGGGTCTTCCAGATTCCGATAAGCCCCCCGCCCGCAGACCCCCACAACCACCGGGCAAGGGTTGTGGGGATGAGGCCCTTGTCCCCATCAACATGGGGACATCCTCCCCATATTGAGGGCATGTGGCCTGGTACGGTTCAGGAGGGAGGGGGGGCGCTCTCATCCCCCCCCTTTTCCCCTGCGGCTGGCCAGGTTGTGTGCTCGGATAAGGGTCTGGTATGGATTTTTGGGGGGACTCCACGCCATTTTTAAAAAAAAATTGGGGTGGAGTTCCCCTTAAAATCCATGCCAGATCTGAAGGGCCTGGTATGGATATTTAGGGGGAACCCCACGCCATTTTTTTTTCTTATTTGCGGCGGGGTTCCCCTTAATATCCATTCCAGACCTGAAGGGCCTGGTAATTGAATTCTGGGGACCCCCACGCTTTGCTTTTTTTTTTTTTTTTTTATCAATGACTTTTGTATGTATTGATAAAAGCCGACAATTCATTATTAGCCGCGAGTGAGTTTTAAATGACTGTTTTTCCTTCAAAAATGACACTTTGTGCAGGGACAGTTCTAAGCACGGGAAACATGCGCCACTTTACATGCATTTCATACACACCCCCCAGGTACGAAATTTAAAGCAATATTTCACTTTTATTTTTTAATTTTAAGCATTATTAAAATCACTGCTCCCGAAAAAATGGCCGTTTTTAAAACTTTTTTGCATTGATACATGTCCCCTGGGGCAGGACCCGGGTCCCCAAACACTTTTTAGGACAATAACTTGCATATAAGCCTTTATAATTAGCACTTTAGATTTCCAACGTTCGAGTCCATTGTATTTAATAGGGTTCTAAAGTTCACACGAACATTTTGTCTGTTCGCAGGTTCTGGTGCAAACCGAACAGGGGGGTGTTCGGCTCATCCCTGACTACTAATAAACAGGAATGTGTTTATCAGTAGCTCATATTAGCGTAATATCACAACGTGCTGCTCTAGTTCTTGAAATACATTTGGCCCTTTTCTCCCGTTCTATGCTATCTGGGAATGTCTTAAAATAAAACTCCACCTTTGTTAAAATAAATATTATAGCAAATATAATTGATAAATAAGTCATTTTGTAATTTAATGTTATGAGAAGCTGGCTTTCCACTTCAGACTGCAAAAGGTTTAACCACTACCTGCCCATAGGATAGATATATAATATACTGTGTGTGTGTGTGTGTGTGTGTGATATAGATATATATATATATATATGTATATATGTATGTGTGTGTGTTTGTGTGTGTGTGTGTGTGTATATATTTATTTATATATTTATATACCGTATATACTCGAGTATAAGCCGAGGTACCTAATGTTGCCTCAAAAAACTGGAAAAACTCACTGACTCGAGTATAAGCCGAGGGTCATCCTTACTGTTCTCCTATCCTTACTGTTCTCCTATCCTCACTGTTCTCCTATCCTCACTGTTCTCCTTTCTTGTTCATACATCACGGGACACAGAGCAGCATAGTCATTACTATGTGGGTTATATAGAATTACCTTCAGGTGCTGGCACTGGCAACTTCCAAAACAGGAAGTACCCTCCCCTATATAAGCCCCTCCCATCCGGGAGTACCTCAGTTTTTTGCCAGTGTCTAAGGTGTTGTCCAAGGTTAACATGTATTCATCTGGGCTTGTGTGCAGGTTCTCTGGGCCTTAGCAAGCTATTCCGGATCCGACCAAAAAAGCTTCATAGCTAAACGGTCGGTACCCGGGCCTTGCAGAGAAGAGCAGGGTTTTGCCTGTAATGCCTCTCTTAGGAGGGCTGGACCCTGGGATCCAGAGCTCTGGTCATACCCAAAACCAAGAGGCTATCTGTGCAGGGTGCTATACAGGTCCAGGGGAGTGGAATCCTTGGGAACCCGGTCCCTGAAGGTCTAGTACAATGCCTGCCGTGAGAGGTGAAGTTTGGGCTTCTGTGGACCAAACAAAGTCCTGCGGCGGGGAAAAGGTAAGTGGGGGCCCCTCAGGAACTTGGTTCTATTGAGGGGACCCCCAAGCCTAATATGTCTTTCTGCCTGTTACCTAAAGGTATTCCCGCTAATAGCTGTATATGCCTAAGAAATCCTAGAAATGTTTTTTCATAAGGGAAGTTTTAAAAAAACTGTAAACCTGGAAATGTTTTTCATAAAGGAGGTTTTAAAAAAAAAAAAAAAAAGACAAAAGTGCGGTACCTGTGTTTGTCCACTAGAGGCCGCTGTGGAACGTCTTTTTTCTTGGGACTATTCCTTCCATGGTGAAAGTCCAGGCAGATGAGTGAGCTCTCTATCAGGGAAGCTGCATTCCTCTGTCATGCTGCCAAGTAGTTTCCTTCCATCCCCGAGTCCTGGTGAAACAGGGACCCTGGCTCCTCTCCCTACATGGCGCCAAGAGCGCACACGTGCACGCGCGCGCACACATGCTTTCTTTTTATAAGGTTTAGCTTCAAAAAAGGGGGCGGAGCCTGGCGGATGACGCGCTCTGTGCGCCCAGCGCTTCTGCGCATGTGTGGGCGTCCCAGCAAGATAAAAGGACTCAGTCCACGCTGCTTGCTATGGACACAGAGCATGAAAAGGAGCTGGTAGCATGGTATAGGGGCTTACAGCGGGCGGTTGATACAGGCATCCCCAGAAAGACGCATTAGTAGACACCCACTGATGTACATAGCAGCAAATTGCATTAGACTATTTCAGTAAGGGGTGTATTGCGGCTGGAATACCTCAGCTTTGAACTAAGGAATATGCCGCCTAAAAAACTCCGAGATATACCTCTCAGGAAGTGTAGGGGGTCTCCATCGGGCTCTGAGGATCTGGAGCAGTCATCTGCACCCTCCTCCCCTGAGAAATCAGAGGTTAATACCCATAAGGAACCCCCGGGAGTGCCAGGTACTGCGGCTGTCCTCAGTCCACCTGCTCCTGCATATATAACAGAGGAGGTTTTTTCCTCAACTCTGGAGGGATTGGAGCAGAGATTGGCTGCATTGATCGCTTCTTCTCTACAGAAAAGAAAGCGCGCCAGATCTCCATCACCTCCATTAGAGTGCCCCAGGTTAATTGCTCCTTTCCAATACATCCATTATTGGAAGGACTTATATACCAGGACTGGGAACATCCTGATAAACTATTTGTTCCGCCTAAAAGGTTTCCGGTGATCTATCCCATGGAGGAAAAGTTCACCCAGAGATGGAATGTTCCTACGGTGGATGCAGCCATCTCTTCTGTGAACAAATCACTGACATGTCCAGTAGATAATGTTCAAATGTTCAAAGATCCAGTGGATAAAAAATTGGAATCTTTATTAAAATCTGCTTTTTCCACAGCAGGGGCTGTTACACAGCCAGCAGTGGCAGCTATTGGAGTCTGCCAAGCTTTAAAGGATCAAATGAAAATGGTCCTGAGGGATTTGCCAGACCAACAGGCCCAGGCTCTGGCTGATCTGCCTAGAGCATTATGCTTTGCGGTTGACGCCATCAAGGATTCTATCCATCAGGCCTCCCGCCTCACGCTGTCTTTGTTACATATGCGTAGGCTTCTGTGGCTCAAAAACTGGTCTGCTGAAGCTCCCTGTAAGAAGCTCTTAGTTAGCTTCCCATTTCATGGGGAACGCCTTTTTGGCGAAAACCTGGATAAGTATATCCAGAAGATTTCCAGTGGTAAAAGTACTCTCTTACCGAGTAAGAAGAGGTCTAGGGGTCCATCTTTTAAGAGGACTACCTCTCCTATCCCTGCGACGTCTGCTACTAAGCAGTTCCGACGGCCTCCTCGGTCAAACTCAGGAGGTAAAAATCAGGGACAGCCACAGGGTAATAAAAAGCCCTGGATCCGAAGAGGTACTAAACCAGCCTCCAAGTCAAGCCTATGAAGGGCTGCCCCCACTCAAACGGGTGGGGGGAAGACTTCAGTTGTTCGCAGAGACCTGGCGGGCGACGATCAAAGACAGATGGGTGCTCTCCGCAGTAACTCTGGGATACAAGTTGGAGTTAAAAGAGTCTCCTCCGTCCCATTTTATGTGGTCAGGCATGCCAAGAGACCCTCTGAAAAGAAGGTGTCTCCTATTGGCGTTAGAACAACTATTGCTCCAAGGAGTAATTATGGAGGTTCCTATGGAAGAGTGGGGGTTGGGTTTCTACTCAAACCTTTTCACAGTCCCGAAGCCAAACGGGGACATAAGACCCATATTGGACCTAAAGAGTCTAAACAAATTTCTAAACGTCCGGTCTTTCCGGATGGAGTCGATCCGATCGGTCACCGCTGCCCTACAAGGGGAGGAATGGTTAGCCTCGATCGACATCAAAGATGCTTACTTGCATGTTCCCATCTTTCCAGGTCATCAAAAATTCCTACGCTTTGCAGTAGAAGGGCGCCATTTTCAGTTCAGAGCCTTACCATTTGGTCCGGCCACAGCACCACGAGTGTTCACAAAAATTCTGGCCCCACTGTTGGCCGATCTAAGAACACGGGGTGTAACGATAATGGCATACCTAGACGACCTGTTGTTGATGGACCACTCAGTTGCCAAGCTAGAAGTGGTAATTGTCGATACAATCAAGTATCTAGAATCTCACGGTTGGTTCATCAACCTGGACAAGTCAGCCCTACAGCCAGTGAAAAACCTGGTATATCTAGGGCTACGGCTGGATTCAGACCAGAGGAAGATTTTCTTACCTCTAGACTAGGTATCCTCTTTGAGGGGCTTGGTCCGTCTGCTTTGTGCAAAAAGACAGCCGTCCATACGCCTGTGCATGAGGCTGCTAGGAAAGATGGTAGCATCATTCGAAGCTGTGCCATACGCCCAATTCCACTCAAGGAATTTACAAAGGGCCATATTGTCAGCCTGGAACGGAAAAAGTTCAGGCTCTAGACTTCCCGATGGCTTTGTCCCCTTCCGTTCGGAAGAGTCTCTGCTGGTGGTTGATCCCCCAGAATCTCCAGAAGGGAAAACCCTTCAGCCCGATATCTTGGAAGGTGGTCACTACAGATGCCAGCCTTACAGGCTGGGGGGCAGTACTGGAGCAATGTTCTCTCCAGGGCAGATGGTCAAATGTAGTAAAAACCCTGCCCATCGATCTCTTAGAGATACGAGCAGCCCGGTACGCCCTAGTAGCCTGGACATCCAGACTCCAAGGGTCCCCTGTCAGAATTCAATCAGACAATGCCACAGCAGTGGCATATATCAATCATCAGGGAGGCACCAGGAGTCGTGCAGCCCAGAGGGAAGTAAGTCACATCCTGGAATGGGCAGAAAAGCATGTCCCATGTATATCAGCTGTCTTCATTCCAGAGGTGGAGAATTGGAAGGCGGACTTTCTGAGTCGCCAACAGTTATGCCCAGGGGAATGGTCCCTTCATCCCGAGGTCTTCCGAGCAATATGTCAGCGGTGGGGAACACCGGATGTAGATCTGCTAGCATCCAGATTCAACGCAAAGGTGGACAGATTTGTCTCCCGGACAAGGGATCCCCTCGCTTGCGGCTCGGATGCTCTGGTGTTCCCTTGGGATCAGTTCAGACTGATATATGCATTCCCTCCGCTACAATTGTTGCCTCGACTCCTTCGCAGAGTCAGGTTGGAGAAGAAGCCGGTGATCCTGGTGGCTCCAGCGTGGCCCCGAAGGGCCTGGTACGCGGAGATCATCAAAATGTCTGTGGGGAGTCCTTGGACCCTTCCACGTCGTCCGGACCTGCTTTCGCAAGGACCGATATACCACCCTTCCTTACTAACTCTAAGTTTAACGGCCTGGCTATTGAGTCCCACATCCTAAAGAAGAGAGGTCTCTCTAACTCTGTGGTATCAACTATAATCAATGCCAGGAAGCCTGTATCCAGGCAGATCTACTATAGAGTTTGGAAGGCGTACATCACTTGGTGCGAGGCCAGAAAATGGCATCCACGTAAGTACGTTATAGGCAGAATTCTGGACTTCCTGCAGTGGGCTGTAGACAGGAAGTTTGGCTTAAGTACTATCAAGGGCCAGGTTTCGGCCTTGTCAATACTATTTCAAAGGCCCCTGGCTATGCATTCACTTGTCAAATCCTTTATGCAAGGTGTGACTCGTATTATTCCACCGATTAAGGCTCCCATATGCCCATGGGATCTAAATTTGGTTCTGTCGGTTCTGCAGAAGCAGCCATTTGAACCTTTGCGGCACATTTCCTTGGTTCTACTCACCAGGAAATTGATATTTTTAGTAGCCATATGCTCGGCTAGAAGAGTGTCGGAATTAGCCGCCATGTCCTGTAAAGAGCCATATCTGGTTATCCATAAGGACAGAGTAGTATTACGTCCTCACCCAGCCTTTCTTCCTAAGGTGGTATCGAGGTTTCACTTGAACCAGGATGTGGTTCTTCCTTCTTTTTTCCCCAAACCAAGCTCGGTAGAGGAAAAGTTATTGCATTCTTTGGATGTAGTAAGAGCAGTTAAAGCTTATCTAAAAGCCACTGCTCAGATTCGTAGAACGGATTCTCTGTTTGTTCTGCCGGAAGGCCCCAGAAAGGGTCAGGCAGCATCAAAATCTACTTTAGCCAAGTGGATTCGACAGGTCATAATACAAGCCTATGGCTTGGAAAGTAGACCGCCTCCGTTCAAAGTTAGGGGGCACTCCACGAGAGCAGTTGGAACTTCATGGGCAGTGCATCACCAGGCCTCCCTGGCGCAAATTTGTAAGGCCGCAACATGGTCTTCAGTACACACGTTTACTAGGTTCTACCAGGTGGACGTGAGAAGTCAGGAGGATGTCGCCTTTGGGCGCAGTGTGTTGCAGGCCGCAAAAGATCCTCATGCCTGATGGCGCCCAGCTTATGTATGGTGTATCCCCCCCCTCATGTGGCATTGCTTTGGGACGTCCCACATAGTAATGACTATGCTGCTCTGTGTCCCGTGATGTATGAACAAGAAAGTAGGATTTTTAAAACTGCTTACCTGTAAAATCCTTTTCTTGAGTACATCACGGGACACAGAGCTCCCACCCCTCTTTTGGGGACACGTATTGCTTTGCTACAAAACTGAGGTACTCCCGGATGGGAGGGGCTTATATAGGGGAGGGTACTTCCTGTTTTGGAAGTTGCCAGTGCCAGCACCTGAAGGTAATTCTATATAACCCACATAGTAATGACTATGCTGCTCTGTGTCCCGTGATGTACTCCAAGAAAAGGATTTTACAGGTAAGCTGTTTTAAAAATCCTACTATCCTCACTGTTCTCCTATCCTCACTGTTCTCCTCTCCTCACTGTTCTCCTATCCTCACTGTTCTCCTATCCTCACTGTTCTCCTATCCTCACTGTTCTCCTATCCTCACTGTTCTCTCACTGTTCTCCTATCCTCACTGTTCTCCTATCCTCACTGTTCTCCTATCCTCACTGTTCTCCTATCCTCACTGTTCTCCTATCCTCACTGTTCTCCTATCCTCACTGTTCTCCTATCCTCACTGTTCTCCTATCCTCACTGTTCTCTCACTGTTCTCCTATCCTCACTGTTCTCCTATCCTCACTGTTCTCCTATCCTCACTGTTTTCCTATCCTCACTGTTTTCCTATCCTCACTGTTTTCCTATCCTCACTGTTTTCCTATCCTCACTGTTCTCCTATCCTCACTGTTCTCCTATCCTCACTGTTCTCCTATCCTCACTGTTCTCCTATCCTCACTGTTCCCTAGCTCGCTATTTTACATTGTAAATCGTACCTGTAAAGAAGTTGCGGCTGCGGCGTCCATCGTTCGAATTCCGCGGTCTCTTCCTGTTCCTTCCGTGATAGGCGGAGAGTGTCTGATGAGAATCGCCTATCACGATCATTCTCTCATCCTCAGTTTCCCAGCAGACACTGTGTTGGGTGTTCCGCCAATCACAGACGTCTGCTGGGAAACTGAGGATGAGAGAATGATCGTGATAGGCGATTCTCATCAGACACTCTCCGCCTATCACTGAAGGAACAGGAAGAGACCGCGGAATTCGAACGATGGACGCCGCAGCCGCAACGTCTTTACAGGTACTATTTTCAATGTAAATTTCTTTCTCGTACATCACGGGACACAGAGCGACATAGTCATTACTAATGGGTTATATAGATACCGTCAGGTGCTGGCACTGGCAACTTCCAAAACCGGAAGTACCCTCCCCTATATAAGCCCCTCCCATCCGGGAGCACCTCAGTTTTTTGCCAGTGTCTAAGGTGTTGGCCAAGAAGAAACATGTGTTTTTCACTGAGCTTGCGTACAGGTTCTTTTGGGCCTCAGTAAGCTATTCCGGATCCGACCAAAAAAGCTTCATAGCTAAACGGTCGGTACCCGGGCCTTGCAGAGAAGAGCAAGGTTTTGCCTGTAATGCTTCTCTTAGGAGAGCTGGACCCTGGGATCCAGAGCTCTGGTCATACCCACGACCAAGATGTTTTCTGTGCAGGGTGCTATACAGGTCCAGGGGAGTGGAATCCTTGGGAACCCGGTCCCTGAAGGTTTGATTACAATGCCTGCCGTGATAGGTGAAGTTTGGGCTTTTGTGGACCAAACAAAGTCCTGCGGCGGGGAACAGGTAAGTGGGGGCCCCCAGGAACTTGGTTCTATTGGGGGACCCCCAAGCCTAATTTGTCTTTCTGTCTGTTACCTAATGGTATTCCCGCAAAATTCTGTGCATGCCTGTAACTACTAAAAAAATGTAATAATTTTTAATGGTGGTCAAGAAAAAAAAAAAAAAAAAAAAAAAAAAAAAAATTTTTTTTTATATATATTTAAGATATTAGACTGCGGTACCTGTGTTTGTCCACTAGAGGCCGCTGTGGAATGTTTTCTTGTCATGTGGACTAGTTTCTTCTCAGCAGAGCAAGTCCAGGCAGATGGTGAGTTCTCTTATGGGAAACTGCTTCCTCTGCCATGTTGCAATGCTCGTCCATCCCCCGGCCTGCGGCAAAGAGGGGCCCTGGCTCTTGTCCCTAGTCTCCATTTTTCAAAATTAGCGCCGAAGGCGCACGTGGCCGCGCGCGTGCGCGCGCCTCTATGTATAGAGGTGAGCCAGGAAAGGGGGCGGAGCCTGGGAGATGACGCTCTGTGTGCGCCGCAGCGCTTCTGCGCATGTGCGGGCGTCCCAGCATGTAAAAACCACAGTTTTGTGTGGTGAGCTGGCTATGAAGTACAGAGACAGAGCTGGCAACATTTAAAAAAAGGGCATACAGCAAGCGGTTGATACAGGCATCCCCTAGAAAGGCACATTAGTAGACACCAACTGTGATATAGCAGCAATTGTGCTAGACTATTCTCAGTAAAAGTGGTGTATTACGGCTGGAATACCTCAGCTTTAGGCTTAGGAATATGCCGTCCAGAAGCTCCGGAACTGAATCTTCCAGGAAGCGAAGGGGGTCTCATCGGGCTCGGAGGATCTTGGGCATACTTCTGCTGCACCAGTCTCCCCTGAAGTTCAGAGGTAAGTGACCGTAGAGACCCCGCAGGGGTACTTGGTACTGTGGCTGTCCTCAGTTCACCTGCTCCTGTGTCTGAAACAGAGGAGGTTTTTTCCTCAGCTCTGGGAGGATTAGAGAGAGATTGTCAACATTTATCGCTGCCTCCCTGTCAGGGAAAGCACGCCCGATCTCCGTCTCCTCCTTCAGAGTGCCTGTTAGCAGAGCAACAGTCCCATACAGGGATCGACCTGCCTGAAGGGGATCAGGATGAGGTTGATTCTGTTATAGAGGAATCAACAGTGGGGGAACCTTTTCTCAGCATCTCAAGCTGAAAGATTATGGGTTCAGTCTCTGACTAACATGGTCCGATCAGCATTTAAAAATGCACCTTGCGGAACCATCAACCACTACTGTATCCTCGTTGGGGTCGCTAGAAGCCCCCAGACTGTTTGTTCTTTTCCACTTCACCCTTTACTGAAAGGGCTCATTTACCAGGATTGGGAACGTCCTGAGAAAATATTTATTCCCCCAAGAGATTTCCGGTGGTCTATCCCATGGAGGATAAGTTCATCAAAAAAAAAAAAAAAAAAATGGAAGGTCCCTACAGTGGACGCAGCCATCTCTTGTATGTATAAATCACTGACATGTCCAGTGGATAATGTCCAAATGTTCAAGAACCCAATAGATAAAAGATTGGAGTCCTTATGAAAATCTGCTTGGTGATACAACCAGCAGTAGCAGCTATTGGGGTCTGCTAAGCAGTGAAGGATCAGTTGAAACAGGTCTTGAGGGACTTGACAGATCAGCAAGCTTTGCCCTAGCTGATCTACCTAGAGCCTTAGGCTTTGCGGTTGACGCCATAGAGGATTCAGTCCATCAGGCCTTACGCTGTCTATAGTACATATGCGTAGGCTCCTATGGCTCAAAAACTGGTCTGCTGAAGCTCCCTGTAAAGAATGGCTGGTTAGCGTCCCATTTCATGGTGAACGCTTATTCAGGGAAAACCTGGACAAATATATCCAGAAAATTTCCAGCGGTAAAAATACGCTCTTGCCGGTTAAAAACAGAGTTAGAGGTCCCTCTTTAAGAGGCCTGCTTCTCCAGTCCCTGGGGCATCGGCTGTGTAACAGTTCCGACGGCCTCCTCGGTCAATTCCCGGGGGTAAAAAACAGGGACAGTAGCAGGGTAATGAGAAACCCTGGGTCAGGGGAGGTACAAAACCTCCCCCAAAGTTAAATTCATTGAAGCCCCCACTCAGTCGGGTGGGGGGAGGACTCCAGTTGTTCGCAAGAGACCTGGCGGGACACGATCAAGACAGATAGGTGCTCTCCGCAGTAGGTTTGGGATACAGTTTGGAGTTAAAAGACTCTCCTCCTTCCCATTTTTGAGGTCAAACGTGCCAAGGGATCCCCGGAAGAGAGAGTCCCTCCTGTTGGCACTAGAACAACTATTGCTCCAAGGAGTAATAATGGAGGTTCCCCTGGAAGAATGAGGGTTCGGGTTTTACTCAAACCTCTTTACAGTCCCGAAGCAAACGCAGACGGGAGGCCCATATTAATTCTAAAAGGGCTATACAAATTCCTGTATATCAGGACTTTCCGATGGAGTCGATCCGATCGGTGGCCACTGCCCTACAAGGGGAGGATTGGTTAGCCGCGATCGACATCAAAGATGCTTATTTGCACATTCCCATCTTTCCAGTCCACCAAAAATTTCTACGCTTTGCAGTAGAAGGGCGCCATTTTCAGTTCAGAGCCTTACCCTTCGGTTTGGCCACAGCACCACGAGTGTTTACAAAAATTCTGGCCCTTTATTGGCCAATCTAAGAACACAAGGTGTAATGATAATGGCATATCTGGATGACTTGTTGCTGATAGACCACTCAGTGAAAAAACTAGACGTGGTCGTTCACAAGACAATCAAGTATCTGGAATCTCACGGTTGGATTATCAACCGAGACAAGTCAGCCCTAAAAACCAGTCAAAAGTCTGGAATACTTGGGGCTAAGGTTGGATTCAGGCCAGAGAAAAATATTCTTGCCTCGAGGAAAGGTGTTGTCTTTGAAAGATTTGATCCACTTAGTGGGTACAAAAAAGACAGCCGTCCATACGCCTGTATATGAGGCTGCTGGGAAAAATGGTGGCATCATTCGAAGCAGTACCCTACGGTCAATTCCATTCAAGGAATTTGCAAGGGGCCATACTGTCAGCCTGGAACAAAAAAGTTCAGGCCCTAGACTTACAATGTCCTTGTCCCCTTCCGTTCGCAAGAGCCTCCGTTGGTGGTTGGTTCCCCAGAATCTGGAAAAAAGGAAATCCTTCAGTCCGATTTCTTGGAAGGTGGTCACTACAGATGCCAGCCTTATAGGCTGGGGAGCAGTACTGGAGCAATGGTCTCTCCAGGGCAGATGGTCGGATGCAGAAAAGGCCCTGCCCATCAATCTCTTAGAGATACGAGCAGCCCGGTATGCCCTAGTAGCATGGACATCCAAACTCCAAGGGTCCCCTGTCAGAATTCAATCAGACAATGCCACAGCAGTGGCATATATCAATCATCAGGGGGGCACCAGGAGTCGTGCAGCCCAGAGGGAAGTAAATTACATCCTGAAATGGGCAGAAAAATATGTCCCAGCCATATCTGCGGTATTCATTCCAGGAGTGGAGAATTGGAAGGCGGACTTTCTAAGTCGCCAGCAATTAGGCCCAGAGGAAGGGTCCCTTCACCCCGAGGTTTTCTGGACAATATGTCAGCGGTGGGGAACATCGGATGTAGATCTTCTAGCATCCAGATTCAACGCAAAGGGGGACAGGTTTGTCTCTCGGACAAGGGATCCCCTAGCTTGCGGCTCGGATGCCCTAGTGTTCCCTTGGGATCAGTTCAAGCTGATATATGCATTCACACCGCCACAATGGTTACCTCGATTACTCCGCAGAATCAGGGTAGAAAAGAAACCAGTGATTCCGGTGGCTCCAGCGTGGCCCCGAAGAGCGTGGTACGCGGAGATTGTAAAATTTCAGTGGGGAGTCCTTGGACTCTCCCACGTCGTCCGGCTTTCGCAAGGACCGATATACCACCCTTCCTTACCAGCCCTAGGTTTGACGGCCTGGCTATTGAAGCCCACATTCTAAAAAAGAGAGGGCTCTCTAATGCTGTGGTATCTACCATGATCAATGCCAGGAAGCCGGTATCCAGGCAGATCTACTATAGAATCTGGAAGGCGTACATCGCGTGGTGTGAGGCCAGGAAATGGCATCCACATAAGTACGTAATAGGTAGGATTCTGGACTTCCTACAGTGGGCTGTAGATAGGAAGCTTGCCTTGAGTACTATCAAGGGTCAGATTTCGGCCTTGTCAATATTTTTTCGAAGGCCCTTGGCTTCGCATTCACTAGTCAAAGCCTTTATACAAGGAGTGATGCGTATTAGTCCTCCGGTTAATATTCCCATATGTCCATGGGATCTAAACTTGGTTCTGTCGGTTCTACAGAAACAACCATTTGAACCATTACAGCATATTTCCTTGGTGCTTCTCACCAGGAAATTGATTTTTCTAGTAGCCATTTGTTCGGCTAAAAGAGTATCGGAATTAGCAGCTATGTCCTGTAGGGAGCCATATCTGGTTATCCATAAGGACAGAGTAGTGTTACGTCCTCATCCAGCCTTTCTTCCTAGGGTGGTATCGAGGTTTCATTTGAACCAAGATGTGGTTCTTCCTTCTTTTTTCCCCAAACCTACTTCGGTAGAGGAAAAGTTATTGCATTCTTTGGATGTAGTAAGAGCAGTTAAAGCTTATCTAAAAGCCACTGCTCAGATTCGCAGAACGGATACTTTGTTTATTCTGCCGGAAGGCCCCAGAAAGGGTCAGGCAGCGTCAAAATCTACTTTAGCCAAGTGGATTCGACAGGTCATTATGCAAGCTTATGGCTTGAGAAGGAGACCGCCTCCGTTCAAAGTTAGAGCGCACTCCACGAGAGCAGTTGGAACTTCATGGGCAGTGCATCACCAGGCCTCCCTGGCTCAAATCTGTAAGGCCGCAACATGGTCTTCAGTTCACACGTTTACTAGGTTCTACCAGGTGGACGTTAGAAGTCAGGAGGATGTCGCCTTTGGGCGCAGTGTGTTGCAGGCCGCAAAAGATCCTCATGTCTGATAGCGCTCAGCTTATATATGGTGTATCCCCCCCCCCTCATTTGGCATTGCTTTAGGACATCCCATTAGTAATGACTATGTCGCTCTGTGTCCCGTGATGTACGAGAAAGAAAATAGGATTTTTATAACAGCTTACCTGTAAAATCCTTTTCTTGGAGTACATCACGGGACACAGAGCTCCCGCCCCTCTTTGGGGACACTTATTGCTTTGCTACAAAACTGAGGTGCTCCCGGATGGGAGGGGCTTATATAGGGGAGGGTACTTCCGGTTTTGGAAGTTGCCAGTGCCAGCACCTGACGGTATCTATATAACCCATTAGTAATGACTATGTCGCTCTGTGTCCCGTGATGTACTCCAAGAAAAGGATTTTACAGGTAAGCTGTTATAAAAATCCTATTTTTTTTGCTGACTCGAGTATAAGCCGAGGGGGGGGGGGGGACTTTCAGCCCAAAAAAAGGGCTGAAAATCTCGGCTTATACTCGAGTATATACGGTATATATATATATATATATATATATATATATATATATATATATATATATATGTATGTTGTGAGGGGGTTAGCTCGGCAGCGGGTGTGTGTGACCCCCTGGATGGGTTCACCACACAAAACAGGCACAGCAGACAGAGTTTGTAGTTGCAAAAACGAAAGGTGCGGTTTATTCAAACTATTTACAAGGGAAAAACAGCAAAACAAAAATAAACATGAAAATAAATCCTGGTCAACTTGACCGCTCACTACACACGTTGGTGTCCCTAACTAACAACTGGGTACAGCCTTGTGCTGTCCCAGTCCCTAGCTCCCTGCTTTTTTAAGTTCTTATAATAACCACACAGGCTTTGGCTCACCGCACAGAGATCACACTCCCCAGACTATCCACACAGATCTGGTTCCAGGTTGGAGCATCTCCCTTAGCATGCTGGGAGTTCTTGTAGAGGCCCTAATGAGCCCACTTACTTCAGCTGGGCTCATTAACTCTTCCCCTGCAAGACTCCCAGCACTCCCCCTAGTGGTACATACACTGCTCCAAAAAATAAAAGGAACACTTTGAAAACACATCAGATCTCAACGGGCAAAAATCTCATGCTGGATATCTATACTGATATGGACTGGGTAATGTGTTAGGAATGAAAGGATGGCGCATCATTTGATGGAAATGAAAATTATCCACCTACAGAGGGCTGAATTCAAAGACACCCCGAAAATCAAAGTGAAAAAATGATGCAGCAAGCTAGTCCATTTTGCTGAAATTTCATTGTAACAACTCAAAATGGTCCTCAGTAATTTGTTTGTAAGTGCTTGTATGCATACCTGACAACATCAGGGCATGCTCCTAATGAGACGATGGATGGTGTCCTGGGGTATTTCCTCCCAGATCTGGACCAGAGCATCACTGAGCTCCTGAACAGACTGCGGTGCAACCTGACGGCACCGGATGGATCGAAACATAATGTCCCAGAGGTGTTTGTTTGGATTTAGGTCAGGTGAGTGTGGGGGCCATTCAATGGTATCAATTTCTTCATCCTCCAGGAACTGGCTTGGCTGCATGCTCTCGCCACATGAGGCCGGGCATTGCCGTGCACCAGGAGGAACCCAGGACCCACTGCACCAGCGTAGGGTCTGACAATGGGTCCAAGGATTTCATCCCGATACCTAATGGCAGTCAGGGTGCCATTTTGTAGCCTGTAGAGGTCTGTGCGTCCCTCCATGGATATGCCTCCCCAGACCATCACTGACCCACCAAAAAAACGGTCATGCTGAACGATGTTACAGGCAGCATAAAGTTCTCTGCGACTTCTCCAGACCCTTTTAACGTCTGTCACATATGCTCAGGGTGAACCTGCTCTCATCTGTGAAAAGCATGGGGCACCAGTGGCGGACCTGCCAATTCTGGTGTTCAATGGAAAATGCCAATCAAGCTCCACAGTGTCCGGCAGTGAGCACCGAGCACACTAGAGGACATCGGGCCCTCAGGCCACCCCCATGAAGGCTGTTTCTGATTGTTTGGTCAGAGACATTCACACCAGTGGCCTGCTGGAGGTCATTTTATAGGGCTCTGGCAGTGCTCATCCTGTTCCTCCTTGCACAAAGGAGCAGATACCGGTCCTGCTGATGGGTTAAGGACCACCTACGGCTCTGTCCAGCTCTCCTAGAGTAACTGTCTGTCTCCTGGAATCCCCTCCATGCTCTTGAGACTGTGCTGGGAGACATGGAAAACCTTCTGGCAATGACACGTATTGATGTGCCATCCTGGAGGAGTTGGACTGCCTGTGCAACCTTTATAGGGTCCAAGTATCGCCTCGTGCTACCAGTAGTGACACTAACCCTAGCCAAGTGCAAAACTAGTGAAGAACAGTCAGAAAAGATGAGTAGGGAAACATGTCAGTGGCCTCCACCTGTAAAACCATTCCTGTTTTGGAGGTCGTCTCATTGTTTCTCATCTAGTGCACCTGTTGTTAACTTCATTAACACCAAAGCAGCTGAAACTGATTAACAACCCCCTCTGCTACTTAACTATATCCCAGGAGTTTCATTGACTTGATGCTATACTCTGATTAAAAAGTATTCCTTAAAAAAAAAAATTTGCAGTGTATATATAATCTATTAGGGTGGTTAGAACTTCTGCCTAGCAGCACTAGGTTTGTCAGTTTAAATCCCAACTACAGCACTACCTGCCTGGAGTTTGCGTGTTATCCCTGTGCCTGCGTGGGTTTCCTCTGACACTCCAAAGACATGCCGGGAGGTTAATTGGATCCTATCTAAATTGGCCCTAGTATGTGTATGTTTGAATGTGAGTTAGGGCCCCTAGATTGTAAGCTCCTTCGAGGGCAGGGGTTGATGTGAATGTACAATATATGTGTGTAAAGCACTGGGTAAATTGACGGTGCTATATAAGTAACTGTAGTAATAATGATCATAAATTTTATATATATATATATATATATATATATATATATATATATATATATATATATATATATATACACATATACACACACACACACACACACACACACACACGCGCACACACACACAGAGCAAAATTATAAACGCAACACTTTTTGCCCCTATTTATCATGAGCTGAATGCTGCGCTCTATGACTTTTTCTATGTACACAAATGGCCTATTTCTCTCAAATATTGTTCACAAATCTGTCTAAATCTGTGTTAGTGAGCACTTCTCCTTTGCCAAGATAATCCATCCACCTCACAGGTGTGGCATATCAAGATGCTGATTAGACAGCATGATTATTGCACAGGTGTGCTTTAGGCCCGGCCACAATAAAAGGCCACTCTAAAATGTGCAGTTTTACTGTATTGGGGGGGTCGGGGGGGGGGGTCCGAAAACAGTCAGTATCTTGTGTGACCACCATTTGCCTCACGCAGTGCAGCACATCTCCTTCGCATAGAGTTGATCAGGTTGTTGATTGTGGCCTGTGGAATGTTGGTCCATTCCTCTTCAATGGCTGTGCTAAGTTGCTGGATATTGTCAGGAACTGGAACACGCTGTCGTATACACCGATCCAGAGCATCCCAAACATGCTCAATGAGTGACATGTCCGGTGAGTATGCTGGCCATGCAAGAACTGGGATGTATTCAGCTTCCAGGAATTGTGTACAGGTCCTTGCAAGATGGGGCCATGCATAAAGATGGGGCGATGGTCGTGGATAAATGGCACGACAGTGGGCCTCAGGATCTCATCACAGTATCTCTGTGCATTCAAAATGCCATCAATAAAATGCACCTGTGTTCGTTGTCCATAGCATATGCCTGCCCATACCATAACCCCACCGCCACCATGGGCCACTCGATCCACAACGTTGACATCAGCAAACCGCTCACCCACACAACGCCATACACGCTGTCTGCTATCTGCCCTGTACAGTGAAAACCGGGATTCATCCATGAAAAGAACACCTCAACAAAGTGCTAGACGCCATTGAATGTGAGCATTTGCCCACTCAAGTAGGTAACGACGACAAAATGCAGTCAGTTCGAGACCCTAATGAGGACAACGAGATGAGCTTCCCTGAGACGGTTTATGACAGTTTGTGCAGAAATTCTTTGGTTATGAAAACTGATGGTTGAAGCAGCTGTCCGGGTGGCTGATCTCAGACGATCTTGGAGGTGAAGATCCTGGATGTGGAGGTCCTGGGCTGGTGTGGTTACATGTGGTCTGCGGTTGTGAGGCCGGTTGGATGTACTGCCAAATTCTCTGAAAAGCCTTTGGAGACGGCTTATGGTAGAAAAATGAACATTCAATTCAAGGGCGACAGCTCTGGTGGACATTCCTGCAGTCAGCATGCCAATTGCACGCTCCCTTAAAACTTGCGACATCTGTGGCATTCTGCTGTGTGATAAAACTGCACATTTTAGAGTGGCCTTTTATTGTGGCCAGCCTAAGGCACACCTGTGCAATAATCATGCTGTCTAATCAGCATCTTAATTTTCGCGGCAATGAAGAAGTGCTCACTAACATAGATTTGTGAACAATATTTGGGAGAAATAGGCCTTTTGTGTACAAGGAAAAAGTTGTAGATCTTTGCATTCAGCTCATGATAAATAGGGGCAAACACAAAAGTGTTGCGTTTATCATTTTGCTCAGTGTATATATGGCCTTGGGTTGAAGTGGTTATACCAGGATCATGGCTGCAGCTACAGTCATGATCCTGGTATAATTTTCTGCTGGCAATTCTCTACAAGGTAAAAGTGATCCGAGTGTCTTTCAGCTTTACAGGCAATGTTATTGGCTTGTACAGCATCTGATCAAATCTATTTCAGGTTGATCAGATGCTTTAGAGACCAGAGGAGAGAAATCTTCTCAAAAAGAGGACCTGTCATGGCCTATGGCAGGGCTTGACAAACCCCGGGCGCCAGGTCGCCATTGCGACTAGAATTAGCGACCTGGGGCAGCACAGCTGGGGTATCCTGTGTCTCCGTGCCCCCCCTCCCTCCGCGCCGCGGGATCGCGTCGGGCCGCGCCGGACGGTAATTGAGGCCGCGGCTTTGCGGTCTTCTGCAGGCCTATGCTTCCTTCTGTGAACTAGTTGGTATGACAACTGTATGTCTGTTTTCCCTGCCATCTCCTTCCCTCTAATTAGAACCCCCAAACATTATAGTAGGATTTTTAAAACAGCTTACCTGTAAAATCCTTTTCTTGGAGTACATCACGGGACACAGAGCGGCATAGTCATTACTATGTGGGTTATATAGAATTACCTTCAGGTGCTGGCACTGGCAACTTCCAAAACAGGAAGTACCCTCCCCTATATAAGCCCCTCCCATCCAGGAGCACCTCAGTTTTGTAGCAAAGCAATACGTGTCCCCAAAAGAGGGGTGGGAGCTCTGTGTCCCGTGATGTACTCCAAGAAAAGGATTTTACAGGTAAGCTGTTTTAAAAATCCTACTTTCTTGTTCATACATCACGGGACACAGAGCGGCATAGTCATTACTATGTGGGACGTCCCAAAGCAATGCCAAATGAGGGGGGGGATACACCATACATAAGCTGGGCGCCATCAGGCATGAGGATCTTTGGCGGCCTGCAACACACTGCGCCCAAAGGCGACATCCTCCTGACTTCTAACATCCACCTGGTAGAACCTAGTAAACGTGTGTACTGAAGACCATGTTGCGGCCTTACAAATTTGAGCCAGGGAGGCCTGGTGATGCACTGCCCATGAAGTTCCAACTGCTCTCGTGGAGTGCGCCCTAACTTTGAACGGAGGTGGTCTACTTCTCAAGCCATAGGCTTGTATTATGACCTGTCGAATCCACTTGGCTAAAGTAGATTTTGATGCTGCCTGACCCTTTCTGGGGCCTTCCGGCAGAACAAACAAAGAATCCGTTCTACGAATCTGAGCAGTGGCTTTTAGATAAGTTTTAACTGCTCTTACTACATCCAAAGAATGCAATAACTTTTCCTCTACCGAGCTTGGTTTGGGGAAAAAAGAAGGAAGAACCACATCCTGGTTCAAGTGAAACCTCGATACCACCTTAGGAAGAAAGGCTGGGTGAGGGCGTAATACTACTCTGTCCTTATGAATAACCAGATATGGCTCCTTACAGGACATGGCGGCTAATTCCGACACTCTTCTAGCCGAGCATATGGCTACTAAAAATATCAATTTTCTGGTGAGTAGAACCACAGAAATGTGCCGCAAAGGTTCAAACGGCTGCTTCTGCAGAACCGACAGAACCAAATTTAGATCCCATGGGCATATGGGAGCTTTAATCGGTGGAATAA
Source organism: Rana muscosa (assembly GCA_029206835.1). NCBI lineage: Eukaryota > Metazoa > Chordata > Amphibia > Anura > Ranidae > Rana > Rana muscosa. The sequence goes on from CM055116.1 coordinate 1,060,079,658, forward strand.
TACGAGTCACCCCTTGCATAAAGGATTTGACAAGTGAATGCATAGCCAGGGGCCTTTGAAATAGTATTGATAAGGCTGAAACCTGACCCTTGATAGTACTTAAGGCAAACTTCCTGTCTACAGCCCACTGTAGGAAGTCCAGAATTCTGCCTATAACGTACTTACGTGGATGCCATTTTCTGGCCTCGCATCAAGTGATGTACGCCTTCCAAACTCTATAGTAGATCTGCCTGGATACAGGCTTCCTGGCATTGATTATAGTTGATACCACAGAGTTAGAGAGACCTCTCTTCTTTAGGATGTGGGATTCAATAGCCAGGCCGTTAAACTTAGAGTTAGTAAGGAAGGGTGGTATATCGGTCCTTGCGAAAGCAGGTCCGGACGACGTGGAAGGGTCCAAGGACTCCCCACAGACATTTTGATGATCTCCGTGTACCAGGCCCTTCGGGGCCACGCTGGAGCCACCAGGATCACCGGCTTCTTTTCCAACCTGACTCTGCGAAGGAGTCGAGGCAACAATTGTAGCGGAGGGAATGCATATATCAGTCTGAACTGATCCCACGGGAACACCAGAGCATCCGAGCCGCAAGCGAGGGGATCCCTTGTCCGGGAGACAAATCTGTCCACCTTTGCGTTGAATCTGGATGCTAGCAGATCTACATCTGGTGTTCCCCACCGCTGACATATTGCTCGGAAGACCTCGGGATGAAGGGACCATTCCCCTGGGCATAACTGTTTTCAATTCTCCACCCCTGGAATGAAGACAGCTGATATACATGGGACATGCTTTTCTGCCCATTCCAGGATGTGACTTACTTCCCTCTGGGCTGCACGACTCCTGGTGCCTCCCTGATGATTGATATATGCCACTGCTGTGGCATTGTCTGATTGAATTCTGACAGGGGACCCTTGGAGTCTGGATGTCCAGGCTACTAGGGCATACCGGGCTGCTCGTATCTCTAAGAGATTGATGGGCAGAGTTTTTACTACATTTGACCATCTGCCCTGGAGAGACCATTGCTCCAGTACTGCCCCCCAGCCTATAAGGCTGGCATCTGTAGTGACCACCTTCCAGGATATCGGACTGAAGGTTTTTCCTTTCTGGAGATTCTGGGGGATCAACCACCAGCAGAGACTCTTCCGAACGGAAGGGGACAAAGCCATCGGGAAGTCTAGAGCCTGAATTTTTCCGTTCCAGGCTGACAATATGGCCCTCTGTAAATTCCTTGAGTGGAATTGGGCGTATGGCACAGCTTCGAATGATGCTACCATCTTTCCTAGCAGCCTCATGCACAGGCGTATGGACGGCTGTCTTTTTGCACAAAGCAGACGGACCAAGCCCCTCAAAGAGGATACCTTGTCTAGAGGTAAGAAAATCTTCCTCTGGTCTGAATCCAGCTGTAGCCCTAGATATACCAGGTTTTTCACTGGCTGTAGGGCTGACTTGTCCAGGTTGATGACCCAACCGTGAGATTCTAGATACTTGATTGTATCGACAATTACCACTTCTAGCTTGGCAACTGAGTGGTCCATCAACAACAGGTCGTCTAGGTATGCCATTATCGTTACACCTCGCGTTCTTAGATCGGCCAACAGTGGGGCCAGAATTTTTGTGAACACTCGTGGTGCTGTGGCCAGACCGAATGGTAAGGCTCTGAACTGAAAATGGCGCCCTTCTACTGCAAAGCGTAGAAATTTTTGATGACCTGGAAAGATGGGAACATGCAAGTAAGCATCTTTGATGTCGATCGAGGCTAGCCATTCCTCCCCCTGTAGGGCAGCGGTGACCGATCGGATCGACTCCATCCGGAAAGACCGGACGTTTAGAAATTTGTTTAGACTCTTTAGGTCCAATATGGGTCTTATGTCTCCGTTTGGTTTCGGGACTGTGAAAAGGTTTGAGTAGAAACCCAACCCCCACTCTTCCATAGGAACCTCCATAATTACTCCTTGGAGCAATAGTTGTTCTAACGCCAATAGGAGAGACCCTCTTTTCAGAGGGTCTTTTGGCATGCCTGACCACATAAAATGGGAAGGAGGAGACTCTTTTAACTCCAACTTGTATCCCAGAGTTACTGCGGAGAGCACCCATCTGTCTTTGATCGTCTCCCGCCAGGTCTCTGCGAACAACTGAAGTCTTCCCCCCACCCGTTTGAGTGGGGGCAGCCCTTCATAGGCTTGACTTGGAGGCTGGTTTAGTACCCCTTCGGATCCAGGGTTTCTTATTACCCTGTGACTGTCCCTGATTTTTACCCCCTGAGTTTGACCGAGGAGGCCGTCGGAACTGCTTAGTAGCAGACGTCGCAGGGATAGGAGAGGTAGTCCTCTTAAAAGATGGACCCCTAGATCTCTTTTTACTCGGTAAGAGAGTACTTTTACCACTGGAAATCTTCTGGATATACTTATCCAGGTCTTCGCCAAAAAGGCGTTCCCCATGAAATGGGAAGCTAACTAAGAGCTTCTTACAGGGAGCTTCAGCAGACCAGTTCTTGAGCCACAGAAGCCTACGCATATGTACCAAAGACAGCGTGAGGCGGGAGGCCTGATGGATGGAATCCTTGATGGCGTCAACCGCAAAGCATAATGCTCTAGACAGATCAGCCAGAGCCTGGGCCTGCTGGTCTGGCAAATCCCTCAGGACCATTTTCATCTGATCCTTTAAAGCTTGGCAGACCCCAATAGCTGCCACTGCTGGCTGTGTAACAGCCCCTGCTGTGGAAAAAGCAGATTTTAATAAAGATTCCAATTTTTTATCTACTGGATCTTTGAACATTTGAACATTATCTACTGGGCATGTCAGTGATTTGTTCACAGAAGAGATGGCTGCATCCACCGTAGGAACATTCCATCTCTGGGTGAACTTTTCCTCCATAGGATAGATCACCGGAAATTTCTTAGGCGGAACAAATAGTTTATCAGGATGTTCCCAGTCCTGGTATATAAGTCCTTCCAATAATGGATGTATTGGAAAGGAGCAATTAACCTGGGGAGCTTTTAGCGACCCCAATGAGGAGACAGCAGTAGTTGATGGTTCAACAAGAGGCATTTTAAATGCAGATCGAACCATGTCAGTTAGGGTCTGGACCCACAATCTTTCAGTCTGTGATGCTGAAAATGGTTCATCTACTGTCGATTCCTCAAAAACAGAGTTAACCTCCTCCTGATCCCCTTCAGGTAGGTCAGTCCCTTCCTGGGACTGTTGCTCTGCCAACAGGCACTCTAATGGAGGGGATGGAGATCTGGCGCGCTTTCTTTCCTGTAGAGAAGAAGCGATCAATGCTGCCAATCTCTGCTCCAATCCCTCCAGAGTTGAGGCAAAAACCTCCTCTGTTATATATGCAGGAGCAGGTGGACTGAGGACAGCCGCAGTACCTGCCACTCCCGGGGGTTCCTTATGGGTATTAACCTCTGATTTCTCAGGGGAGGAAGGTGCAGATGACTGCTCCAGATCCTCAGAGCCTGATGGAGACCCCCTACACTTCCTGAGAGGTATATCTCGGAGTTTTTTAGGCGGCATATTCCTTAGTTCAAAGCTGAGGTATTCCAGCCGCAATACACCCCTTTACTGAAATAGTCTAATGCAATTTGCTGCTATGTACATCAGTGGGTGTCTACTAATGCGTCTTTCTGGGGATGCCTGTATCAACCGCCCGCTGTAAGCCCCTATACCATGCTACCAGCTCCTTTTCATGCTCTGTGTCCATAGCAAGCAGCGTGGACTGAGTCCTTTTATCTTGCTGGGACGCCCGCACATGCGCAGAAGCGCTGGGCGCACAGAGCGCGTCATCCGCCAGGCTCCGCCCCCTTTTTTGAAGCTAAATCTATAAAAAGAAAGCGTGTGTGCGCGCGCGCGTGCACGTGTGTGCTCTTGGCGCCATGTAGGGAGAGGAGCCAGGGTCCCTGTTTCACCAGGACTCGGGGATGGAAGGAAACTACTTGGCAGCATGACAGAGGAATGCAGCTTCCCTGATAGAGAGCTCACTCATCTGCCTGGACTTTCACCATGGAAGGAATAGTCCCAAGAAAAAAAGACGTTCCACAGCGGCCTCTAGTGGACAAACGCAGGTACCGCACTTTTGTCTTTTTTTTTTTTTTTTTTTAAAACCTCCTTTATGAAAAACATTTCTAGGTTTACAGTTTTTAAAACTTCCTTTATGAAAAGACATTTCTAGGATTTCTTAGGCATATACAGCTATTAGCGGGAATACCTTTAGGTAACAGGCAGAAAGACATATTAGGCTTGGGGGTCCCCTCAATAGAACCAAGTTCCTGAGGGGCCCCCACTTACCTTTTCCCCGCCGCAGGACTTTGTTTGGTCCACAGAAGCCCAAACTTCACCTCTCACGGCAGGCATTGTACTAGACCTTCAGGGACCGGGTTCCCAAGGATTCCACTCCCCTGGACCTGTATAGCACCCTGCACAGATAGCCTCTTGGTTTTGGGTATGACCAGAGCTCTGGATCCCAGGGTCCAGCCCTCCTAAGAGAGGCATTACAGGCAAAACCCTGCTCTTCTCTGCAAGGCCCGGGTACCGAACGTTTAGCTATGAAGCTTTTTTGGTCGGATCCGGAATAGCTTGCTAAGGCCCAGAGAACCTGTACACAAGCCCAGATGAATACATGTTAACCTTGGCCAACACCTTAGACACTGGCAAAAAACTGAGGTGCTCCCGGATGGGAGGGGCTTATATAGGGGAGGGTACTATCTGTTTTGGAAGTTGCCAGTGCCAGCACCTGAAGGTAATTCTATATAACCCACATAGTAATGACTATGCCACTCTGTGTCCCGTGATGTATGAACAAGAAATATATTTTTTATTCTAACACCCTAGAGAATAAAATGGCGTCGTTGCAATACTTTCTGTCACACCGTATTTGCGCAGCGGTCTTACAAGCGCACTTTTTTGGGAAAAAATACACTTTTTTTTTTAAATAAAAAAATAAGACAACAGTAAAGTTGGCCAATTTTTTTTATATTGTGAAAGATAATGTTACGCTGAGTAAATTGATACCCAACATGTCACGCTTCAAAATTGCGTCCGCTCGTGGAATGGCGACTAACTTTTACCCTTTAAAATCTCCATAGGCGACGTTAAAAAAATTCTACAGGTTGAATGTTTTGAGTTACAGAGGCGGTCTAGGGCTAGAATTATTGCTCTCACTCTACCGATCGCGGCGATACCTCACGTGTGGTTTGAACACCGCTTTCATATGCGTTTGCTTCTGCGCACGAGCTCAACGGGACAGGGCACGTTCCTGGCTCTTAACTTTTTTAGCTGGCTCCTAGATTCCAAGCAAATTTGTCAAGCCCTGGCCTATGGTATCGCAAGGGATGTTGTTAATTTCATGTGATAGCAATAAAGTTGATCCAAATAAAATAAAGATACAATGTAAAAAAAAATGAAGGTAAAATAATTTTCATAAAAAATATTATAAAGCACCCCCCTGCTCACGAGCATATGTGAATGCTCACGTAGGTCCTGCACGCATAGATAAACACTGAGCGCAACACACTTTTCTCACCTCACTGCGAAAGTTGGAGCACTAATGCCGTGTACACACGACCGTTTTTAATGATGAGAAAAAAAAAAAAAATTAAAATGGTCATTAAAAATAATCGTGTGTGGGCTTCAGAGCATTTTTCACAACGTGAAAAACGGGCATGAAAAAATTGGAACATGCTCTAATTTTCACGTCGTTTTTTACATCGCAGTTTTCCTCGTCATGAAAAACGGCCGTGTTTGGGCTTTAACGACGTGAAAAAACATGTGCATGCTCAGAATCAAGTATGAGACGGGAGCGCTCGTTCTGGCAAAACTAGCGTTTGTGATGGAGATAGCACATTCGTCACGCTGTAACGGACTGAAAAGCAAGAGGCTGAAAAGCGCAAATTGTCTCTCAACAAACTTTACTAACATGAAGGGTGGCGCCATCCGAATGGAACTTCCCCTTTATAGTGCCGTCGTATGTGTTGTACATCTCCGCGCTTTACTCAAGCATTTTTTCCCACGATAGTGTGTAGGCAAGACCGGCTTGAGAAGAATCGCATCGAGAAGAAATTCAGTTTTACTCAATGACATTAAAAACGGTCGTGTGTACATGGCATTATTCTAGTCACAGAACTCCTGTGTAACTCTAAACTCGTATTTTAAAGCATGACACGTTTGGTATCTATTTACTCGGTATAACATCCTCTTTTATATTTTACCAAAAAAATTGGGTATTATATTGTTTGTGTTTTACTAAAATTCCTTAAATTATATATAGTGAGTGTACTGTATGTGTGTATATATATGTATGTGTGTGTGTGTGTACAGTATGTATATGTGTGTGTGTGTGTATATATATATATATATATATATATATATATATATATACTGTATCAACTGAAAGTGTCACTGGATAAAGTTTATGTTGTGTTAGGAGCTATTTTAAGATATTTGTATCAAAGTGCCATTTTAGGTTTGCTTTAAAATGACCAAAATATACTTAAAAGAAACCTGCCATGAAACATATAGGTTGCTAATGTTGAGCTAGTTGCCTGACTATCATGCTGGCACTCTGATCAGGGCTGCTGTTAGAAATCACGGGGCCTTGTACAGCCTTCCTGACAGGGCCCCCACCACGCTGTGGTGCAGCGAAACAGCGGCACTGACTTTACCCCCCTACGTCCGGAAAATGAAAATAAAAGGCTTCAGCCAAACACTAACCATGAGTGAAAGAAATGATTTTGTGTTATTCATATTCTTGGAAAAATGGCCAAGAATTTATGATTTCCTGGCCATTTTTCAGAGAATATGAATGATACTACAAAAAATAGGATTTTTATAACAGCTTACCTGTAAAATCCTTTTCTTGGAGTACATCACGGGACACAGAGCGACATAGTCATTACTATGTGGGTTATATAGATACCTTCAGGTGCTGGCACTGGCAACTTCCAAAACCGGAAGTACCCTCCCCTATATAAGCCCCTCCCATCCGGGAGTACCTCAGTTTTGTAGCAAAGCAATAAGTGTCCCCAAAAGAGGGGTGGGAGCTCTGTGTCCCGTGATGTACTCCAAGAAAAGGATTTTACAGGTAAGCTGTTATAAAAATCCTATTTTCTTTCTCGTACATCACGGGACACAGAGCGACATAGTCATTACTATGTGGGATGTCCTAAAGCAATGCCCAATGAGGGGGGGGGGATACACCATACATAAGCTGAGCGCTATCAGACATGAGGATCTTTTGCGGCCTGCAACACACTGCGCCCAAAGGCGACATACTCCTGACTTCTAACGTCCACCTGGTAGAACCTAGTAAACGTGTGTACTGAAGACCATGTTGCGGCCTTACAGATTTGAGCCAGGGAGGCCTGGTGATGCACTGCCCATGAAGTTCCAACTGCTCTCGTGGAGTGCGCCCTAACTTTGAACGGAGGCGGTCTCCTTCTCAAGCCATAGGCTTGCATTATGACCTGTCGAATCCACTTGGCTAAAGTAGATTTTGACGCTGCCTGACCCTTCCGGCAGAATAAACAAAGTATCCATTCTGCGAATCTGAGCAGTGGCTTTTAGATAAGCTTTAACTGCTCTTACTACATCCAAAGAATGTAATAATTTTTCCTCTACTGAACTAGGTTTGGGGAAAAAAGAAGGAAGAACCACATCTTGGTTCAAATGAAACCTCGATACCACCTTCGGAAGAAAGGTTGAATGAGGACGTAACACTACTCTGTCCTTATGGATAACCAGATATGGCTCCCTACAGGACATAGCGGCTAATTCCGACACTCTTTTAGCCGAACAAATGGCTACTAGAAAAATCAATTTCCTGGTGAGAAGAACCAGGGAAATAGTAGGATTTTTAAAACAGCTTACCTGTAAAATCCTTTTCTTGGAGTACATCACGGGACACAGAGCAGCATAGTCATTACTATGTGGGTTATATAGAATTACCTTCAGGTGCTGGCACTGGCAACTTCCAAAACAGGAAGTACCCTCCCCTATATAAGCCCCTCCCATCCGGGAGTACCTCAGTTTTGTAGCAAAGCAATACGTGTCCCCAAAAGAGGGGTGGGAGCTCTGTGTCCCGTGATGTACTCCAAGAAAAGGATTTTACAGGTAAGCTGTTTTAAAAATCCTACTTTCTTGTTCATACATCACGGGACACAGAGCAGCATAGTCATTACTATGTGGGACGTCCCAAAGCAATGCCACATGAGGGGGGGGATACACCATACATAAGCTGGGCGCCATCAGGCATGAGGATCTTTTGCGGCCTGCAACACACTGCGCCCAAAGGCGACATCCTCCTGACTTCTAACGTCCACCTGGTAGAACCTAGTAAACGTGTGTACTGAAGACCATGTTGCGGCCTTACAAATTTGCGCCAGGGAGGCCTGGTGATGCACTGCCCATGAAGTTCCAACTGCTCTCATGGAGTGCGCCCTAACTTTGAACGGAGGCGGTCTACTTCTCAAGCCATAGGCTTGTATTATGACCTGTCGAATCCACTTGGCTAAAGTAGATTTTGATGCTGCCTGACCCTTTCTGGGGCCTTCCGGCAGAACAAACAAAGAATCCGTTCTACCAATCTGAGCAGTGGCTTTTAGATAAGCTTTAACTGCTCTTACTACATCCAAAGAATGCAATAACTTTTCCTCTACCGAGCTTGGTTTGGGGAAAAAAGAAGGAAGAACCACATCCTGGTTCAAGTGAAACCTCGATACCACCTTAGGAAGAAAGGCTGGGTGAGGACGTAATACTACTCTGTCCTTATGGATAACCAGATATGGCTCTTTACAGGACATGGCGGCTAATTCCGACACTCTTCTAGCCGAGCATATGGCTACTAAAAATATCAATTTCCTGGTGAGTAGAACCAAGGAAATGTGCCGCAAAGGTTCAAATGGCTGCTTCTGCAGAACCGACAGAACCAAATTTAGATCCCATGGGCATATGGGAGCCTTAATCGGTGGAATAATACGAGTCACACCTTGCATATAGGATTTGACAAGTGAATGCATAGCCAGGGGCCTTTGAAATAGTATTGACAAGGCCGAAACCTGGCCCTTGATAGTACTTAAGGCAAACTTCCTGTCTACAGCCCACTGCAGGAAGTCCAGAATTCTGCCTATAACGTACTTACGTGGATGCCATTTTCTGGCCTCGCACCAAGTGATGTACGCCTTCCAAACTCTATAGTAGATCTGCCTGGATACAGGCTTCCTGGCATTGATTATAGTTGATACCACAGAGTTAGAGAGACCTCTCTTCTTTAGGATGTGGGATTCAATAGCCAGGCCGTTAAACTTAGAGTTAGTAAGGAAGGGTGGTATATCGGTCCTTGCGAAAGCAGGTCCGGACGACGTGGAAGGGTCCAAGGACTCCCCACAGACATTTTGATGATCTCCGCGTACCAGGCCCTTCGGGGCCACGCTGGAGCCACCAGGATCACCGGCTTCTTCTCCAACCTGACTCTGCGAAGGAGTTGAGGCAACAATTGTAGCGGAGGGAATGCATATATCAGTCTGAACTGATCCCAAGGGAACACCAGAGCATCCGAGCCGCAAGCGAGGGGATCCCTTGTCCGGGAGACAAATCTGTCCACCTTTGCGTTGAATCTGGATGCTAGCAGATCTACATCCGGTGTTCCCCACCGCTGACATATTGCTCGGAAGACCTCGGGATGAAGGGACCATTCCCCTGGGCATAACTGTTGGCGACTCAGAAAGTCCGCCTTCCAATTCTCCACCCCTGGAATGAAGACAGCTGATATACATGGGACATGCTTTTCTGCCCATTCCAGGATGTGACTTACTTCCCTCTGGGCTGCACGACTCCTGGTGCCTCCCTGATGATTGATATATGCCACTGCTGTGGCATTGTCTGATTGAATTCTGACAGGGGACCCTTGGAGTCTGGATGTCCAGGCTACTAGGGCGTACCGGGCTGCTCGTATCTCTAAGAGATTGATGGGCAGGGTTTTTACTACATTTGACCATCTGCCCTGGAGAGACCATTGCTCCAGTACTGCCCCCCAGCCTATAAGGCTGGCATCTGTAGTGACCACCTTCCAAGATATCGGGCTGAAGGGTTTTCCCTTCTGGAGATTCTGGGGGATCAACCACCAGCAGAGACTCTTCCGAACGGAAGGGGACAAAGCCATCGGGAAGTCTAGAGCCTGAACTTTTCCGTTCCAGGCTGACAATATGGCCCTTTGTAAATTCCTTGAGTGGAATTGGGCGTATGGTACAGCTTCGAATGATGCTACCATCTTTCCTAGCAGCCTCATGCACAGGCGTATGGACAGCTGTCTTTTTGCACAAAGCAGACGGACCAAGGCCCTCAAAGAGGATACCTTGTCTAGAGGTAAGAAAATCTTCCTCTGGTCTGAATCCAGCCGTAGCCCTAGATATACCAGGTTTTTCACTGGCTGTAGGGCTGACTTGTCCAGGTTGATGACCCAACCGTGAGACTCTAGATACTTGATTGTATCGACAATTACCACTTCTAGCTTGGCAACTGAGTGGTCCATCAACAACAAGTCGTCTAGGTATGCCATTATCGTTACACCCCGTGTTCTTAGATCGGCCAACAGTGGGGCCAGAATTTTTGTGAACACTCGTGGTGCTGTGGCCAGACCGAATGGTAAGGCTCTGAACTGAAAATGGCGCCCTTCTACTGCAAAGCGTAGGAATTTTTGATGACCTGGAAAGATGGGAACATGCAAGTAAGCATCTTTGATGTAGATCGAGGCTAACCATTCCTCCCCTTGTAGGGCAGCGGTGACCGATCGGATCGACTCCATCCGGAAAGACCGGACGTTTAGAAATTTGTTTAGACTCTTTAGGTCCAATATGGGTCTTATGTCCCCGTTTGGCTTCGGGACTGTGAAAAGGTTTGAGTAGAAACCCAACCCCCACTCTTCCATAGGAACCTCCATAATTACTCCTTGGAGCAATAGTTGTTCTAACGCCAATAGGAGAGACCCTCTTTTCAGAGGGTCTCTTGGCATGCCTGACCACATAAAATGGGACGGAGGAGACTCTTTTAACTCCAACTTGTATCCCAGAGTTACTGCGGAGAGCACCCATCTGTCTTTGATCGTCTCCCGCCAGGTCTCTGCGAACAACTGAAGTCTTCCCCCCACCCGTTTGAGTGGGGGCAGCCCTTCATAGGCTTGACTTGGAGGCTGGTTTAGTACCTCTTCGGATCCAGGGCTTTTTATTACCCTGTGGCTGTCCCTGATTTTTACCTCCTGAGTTTGACCGAGGAGGCCGTCGGAACTGCTTAGTAGCAGACGTCGCAGGGATAGGAGAGGTAGTCCTCTTAAAAGATGGACCCCTAGACCTCTTTTTACTCGGTAAGAGAGTACTTTTACCACTGGAAATCTTCTGGATATACTTATCCAGGTCTTCGCCAAAAAGGCGTTCCCCATGAAATGGGAAGCTAACTAAGAGCTTCTTACAGGGAGCTTCAGCAGACCAGTTTTTGAGCCACAGAAGCCTACGCATATGTACCAAAGACAGCGTGAGGCGGGAGGCCTGATGGATAGAATCCTTGATGGCGTCAACCGCAAAGCATAATGCTCTAGGCAGATCAGCCAGAGCCTGGGCCTGCTGGTCTGGCAAATCGCTCAGGACCATTTTCATTTGATCCTTTAAAGCTTGGCAGACCCCAATAGCTGCCACTGCTGGCTGTGTAACAGCCCCTGCTGTGGAAAAAGCAGATTTTAATAAAGATTCCAATTTTTTATCCACTGGATCTTTGAACATTTGAACATTATCTACTGGACATGTCAGTGATTTGTTCACAGAAGAGATGGCTGCATCCACCGTAGGAACATTCCATCTCTGGGTGAACTTTTCCTCCATGGGATAGATCACCGGAAACCTTTTAGGCGGAACAAATAGTTTATCAGGATGTTCCCAGTCCTGGTATATAAGTCCTTCCAATAATGGATGTATTGGAAAGGAGCAATTAACCTGGGGAGCTTTTAGCGACCCCAATGAGGAGACAGCAGTAGTTGATGGTTCAACAAGAGGCATTTTAAATGCAGATCGAACCATGTCAGTTAGGGTCTGGACCCACAATCTTTCAGTCTGCGATGCTGAAAATGGTTCATCTACTGTCGATTCCTCAAAAACAGAGCTAACCTCCTCCTGATCCCCTTCAGGTAGGTCGGTCCCTTCCTGGGACTGTTGCTCTGCCAACAGGCACTCTAATGGAGGTGATGGAGATCTGGCGCGCTTTCTTTCCTGTAGAGAAGAAGCGATCAATGCTGCCAATCTCTGCTCCAATCCCTCCAGAGTTGAGGAAAAAACCTCCTCTGTTATATATGCAGGAGCAGGTGGACTGAGGACAGCCGCAGTACCTGGCACTCCCGGGGGTTCCTTATGGGTATTAACCTCTGATTTCTCAGGGGAGGAGGGTGCAGATGACTGCTCCAGATCCTCAGAGCCCGATGGAGACCCCCTACACTTCCTGAGAGGTATATCTCGGAGTTTTTTAGGCGGCATATTCCTTAGTTCAAAGCTGAGGTATTCCAGCCGCAATACACCCCTTACTGAAATAGTCTAATGCAATTTGCTGCTATGTACATCAGTGGGTGTCTACTAATGCGTCTTTCTGGGGATACCTGTATCAACCGCCCGCTGTAAGCCCCTATACCATGCTATCAGCTCCTTTTCATGCTCTGTGTCCATAGCAAGCAGCGTGGACTGAGTCCTTTTATCTTGCTGGGACGCCCGCACATGCGCAGAAGCGCTGGGCGCACAGAGCGCGTCATCCGCCAGGCTCCGCCCCCTTTTTTGAAGCTAAACCTTATAAAAGGAAAGCATGTGTGCGCGCGTGCGCGCGTGCACGTGTGCGCTCTTGGCGCCATGTAGGGAGAGGAGCCAGGGTCCCTGTTTCACCAGGACTCGGGGATGGAAGGAAACTACTTGGCAGCATGACAGAGGAATGCAGCTTCCCTGATAGAGAGCTCACTCATCTGCCTGGACTTTCACCATGGAAGGAATAGTCCCAAGAAAAAAGACGTTCCACAGCGGCCTCTAGTGGACAAACACAGGTACCGCACCTTTGTCTTTTTTTTTTTTTTTTTTTAAAACCTCCTTTATGAAAAAACATTTCCAGGTTTACAGTTTTTTTAAAACTTCCCTTATGAAAAAACATTTCTAGGATTTCTTAGGCATATACAGCTATTAGTGGGAATACCCTTTAGGTAACAGGCAGAAAGACATATTAGGCTTGGGGGTCCCCTCAATAGAACCAAGTTCCTGAGGGGCCCCCACTTACCTTTTCCCCGCCGCAGGACTTTGTTTGGTCCACAGAAGCCCAAACTTCACCTCTCACGGCAGGCATTGTACTAGACCTTCAGGGACCGGGTTCCCAAGGATTCCACTCCCCTGGACCTGTATAGCACCCTGCACAGATAGCCTCTTGGTTTTGGGTATGACCAGAGCTCTGGATCCCAGGGTCCAGCCCTCCTAAGAGAGGCATTACAGGCAAAACCCTGCTCTTCTCTGCAAGGCCCGGGTACCGACCGTTTAGCTATGAAGCTTTTTTGGTCGGATCCGGAATAGCTTGCTAAGGCCCAGAGAACCTGTACACAAGCCCAGATGAATACATGTTAACCTTGGCCAACACCTTAGACACTGGCAAAAAACTGAGGTACTCCCGGATGGGAGGGGCTTATATAGGGGAGGGTACTTCCTGTTTTGGAAGTTGCCAGTGCCAGCACCTGAAGGTAATTCTATATAACCCACATAGTAATGACTATGCTGCTCTGTGTCCCGTGATGTATGAACAAGAAATGCTGTAATGGTTCAAATGGTTGTTTCTGTAGAACCGACAGAACCAGGTTTAAGTCCCATGGACATATGGGAATATTAACCGGAGGGCTAATACGCATCACTCCTTGTATAAAGGCTTTGACTAGTGAATGCAAAGCCAAGGGCCTCTGAAAAAATATTGACAAGGCCGAAATCTGACCCTTGATAGTACTCAAGGCAAGCTTCCTATCTACAGCCCACTGTAGGAAGTCCAGAATCCTACCTATTACGTACTTTCGTGGATGCCATTTCTTGGCCTCACACCAGGCGATGTACGCCTTCCAGATTCTATAGTAGATCTGCCTGGATACCGGCTTCCTGGCATTGATCATGGTAGATACCACAGGATTAGAGAGACCTCTCTTTTTTAGAATGTGGGCTTCAATAGCCAGGCCGTCAAACCTAGGGCTGGTAAGGAAGGGTGGTATATCGGTCCTTGCGAAAGCAGGTCCGGACGATGTGGGAGGGTCCAAGGACTCCCCACAGACATTTTTACAATCTCCGCGTACCATGCTCTTCGGGGCCACGCTGGAGCCACCAGAATCCCTGGTTTCTTTTCTACCCTGATTCTGCGGAGTAATCAAGGTAACAATTGTGGCGGTGGGAATGCATATATCAGCTTGAACTGATCCCAAGGGAACACTAGGGCATCCGAGCCGCAAGCTAGGGGATCCCTTGTCCAAGAGACAAACCTGTCCACCTTTGCGTTGAATCTGGATGCTAGCAGATCTACATCCGGTGTTCCCCACCGCTGACATATTGTCCGAAAAACCTTGGGGTGAAGGGACCATTCCCCTGGGCATAATTGTTGGCGACTTAAAAAGTCCGCCTTCCAATTCTCCACTCCTGGAATGAATACCGCGGATATGGCTGGGACATATCTTTCTGCCCATTTCAGGATGCAATTTACTTCCCTCTGGGCTGCATGACTCCTGGTGCCACCCTGATGATTGATATATGCCACTGCCGTGGCATTGTCTGATTGAATTCTGACAGGGGACCCTTGGAGTTTGGATGTCCATGCTACTAGGGCATACCGGGCTGCTCGTATCTCTAAGAGATTGATGGGCAGGGCCTTTTCCGCATCCGACCATCTGCCCTGGAGAGACCATTGCTCCAGTACTGCTCCCCAGCCTATAAGGCTGGCATCTGTAGTGACCACCTTCCAAGAAATCGGACTGAAGGATTTCCCTTTTTCCAGATTCTGGGGAACCAACCACCAACGGAGGCTCTTGCGAACGGAAGGGGACAAGGACATTGGTAAGTCTAGGGCCTGAACTTTCTTGTTCCAGGCTGACAGTATGGCCCTTTGCAAATTCCTTGAATGGATTTGACCGTAGGGTACTGCTTCGAATGATGCCACCATTTTTCCCAGCAGCCTCATGCACAGGCGTATGGACGGCTGTCTTTTTGTACCCACTAAGTGGATCAAATCTCTCAAAGACAACACCTTTTTTCGAGGCAAGAATATTTTCCTCTGGCCTGAATCTAGCCTTAGCCCCAAGTATTCCAGACTTTTGACTGGTTTTAGGGCTGACTTGTCTCGGTTGATAATCCAACCGTGAGATTCCAGATACTTGATTGTCTTGTGAACGACCACTTCTAGTTTTTTCACTGAGTGGTCTATCAGCAACAAGTCGTCTAGATATGCCATTATCGTTACACCTTGCGTTCTTAGATTGGCCAATAATGGGGCCAGAATTTTTGTGAACACTCGTGGTGCTGTGGCCAGACCGAAGGGTAAGGCTCTGAACTGAAAATGGCGCCCTTCTACTGCAAAGCGTAGAAATTTTTGGTGGACTGGAAAGATGGGAATGTGCAAATAAGCATCTTTGATGTCGATCGAGGCTAACCATTCCTCCCCTTGTAGGGCAGTGGCCACCGATCGGATCGACTCCATCCGGAAAGTCCTGATATGCAGGAATTTGTTTAGCCCTTTTAGATTTAATATGGGCCTCACGTCCCCGTTTGGCTTCGGGACTGTAAAGAGGTTTGAGTAAAACCCGAACCCCCATTCTTCCAGGGGAACCTCCATAATTACTCCTTGGAGCAATAGTTGTTCTAGTGCCAACAGGAGGGACTCTCTCTTCCGGGGATCCCTTGGCACGTTTGACCTCATAAAATGGGAAGGAGGAGAGTCTTTTAACTCCAATCTGTATCCCAGACTTACTGCGGAGAGCACCCATCTGTCTCTGATCGTGTCCCGCCAGGTCTCTGCGAACAACTGGAGTCTTCCCCCCACCCGATTGAGTGGGGGCAACCCTTCATGCATTTGACTTTGGGGGAGGTTTTGTACCTCTCCTGACCCAGGGTTTCTTATTACCCTGCGATTGTCCCTGATTTTTACCCCCGGGATTTGACCGAGGAGGCCGTCGGAACTGTTTCACAGCCGATGCCCCAGGGACTGGAGAAGCAGGCCTCTTAAAAGAGGGACCTCTAACTCTGTTTTTAACCGGCAAGAGTGTACTTTTACCGTTGGAAATTTTCTGGATATATTTGTCTAGGTCTTCCCCGAATAAGCGTTCACCATGAAATGGGAAGCTAACCAGCAATTTTTTACAGGGAGCTTCAGCAGACCAGTTTTTGAGCCATAGAAGCCTGCGCATATGTACTACAGACAGCGTAAGGCGGGAGGCCTGATGGATTGAATCCTTTATGGCGTCAACCGCAAAGCATAAGGCTCTAGGTAGATCAGCTAGGGCAAGGGCCTGCTGATCTGGCAAGTCCCTTAAGACCTGTTTCAACTGATCCTTCACTGCTTGGCAGACCCCAATAGCTGCCACTGCTGGTTGTGTCACCAAGCCTGCTGTAGAAAAAGCAGATTTTAATAAGGACTCCAATTTTTTATCTATTGGGTCCTTGAACATTTGGACATTATCCACTGGACATGTCAGTGATTTATTCACACAAGAGATGGCTGCGTCCACTGTAGGGACCCTCCATTTTTTGATGAACTTATCCTCCATGGGATAGACCACCGGAAATCTCTTGGGGGGAGTAAATATTTTATCAGGATGTTCCCAATCCTGGTACATGAGCCCTTCCAATAAAGGGTGAAGTGGAAAGGAACAGACAGTCTGGGGAGCTTTTAGCGACCCCAGCGAGGAGACAGTAGTGGTTGATGGTTCCGCAAGGTGCATTTTAAATGCTGATCGGACCATGTTAGTCAAAGACTGAACCCATAATCTTTCAGCTTGAGATGCTGAGAAAGGTTCCTCCACTGTTGATTCCTCTATAACAGAATCAACCTCCTCCTGATCCCGTTCAGGCAGGTCGATCCCTGTATGGGACTGTTGCTCCGCTAACAGATACTCTGAAGGAGGAGACGGAGATCGGGCGTGCTTTCCCTGTGACAGGGAAGCAGCGATTAATGTTGACAATCTCTCTTCTAATCCTCCCAGAGCTGAGGAAAAAACCTCCTCTGTTACATACACAGGAGCAGGTGAACTGAGGACAGCCACAGTACCAGGTACTCCTGCGGGGTCTCTACGGTCACTAACCTCTGAATTTTCAGGGGAGACTGGTGCAGCAGAAGCATGCCCAAGATCCTCAGAGCCCGATGGAGACCCCCTTCGCTTCCTGGAAGATTTAGTTCCGGAGCTTCTGGACGGCATATTCCTAAGCCCAAAGCTGAGGTATTGCAGGCGTAATACACCACTTTTACTGAGAATAGTCTAGCACAATTGCTGCTATATAACAGTTGGTGTCTACTAAAGTGCCTTTCTAGGGGATGCCTGCATCAACCGCCTCTGTGTGCCTTTTTACTGTTGCTAGCTCTGTCTGTGCACTTCAATAGCCAGCTGTGATTGTGCCTTTAAACATGCTGGACACCCGCACATGCGCAGTAGCGCCGCGGCGCACACCGAGCGTCATCCACCCGCTCCGCCCCTTTCCAGATCGCCTCTATATAGAGAGGCACGTGCGCCTTCGGCGCCTTTTTTGAAAAAATAAGGAGCTAGATGGGAGCCAGGGTCCCTGCCGCAGGGCCCGGGGATGGATGAGCGCAGCAACAGGGCAGAGGAAACAGCTTCCCAAAGAGAACTTACCAACTGCCTGGATTTGACTTCGGAAGAAAAAATCCACATTACAAGAAAAAGAACCATAGCGGCCTCTAGTGTTTAACACAGGTACCGCGGTCTTACATTTTTTTTTTTTTTTTCTTGCCTACTATTAAAATTTTTACATTTTCTCAGTAGTAACAGGCATGCACAGAATATTAGCGGGAATACCTTCGGTAACAGGCAGAAAGACAAAATAGGCTTGGGGGTCCCCCAATAGAACCAAGTTCCTGAGGGCCCCCACTTACCTTTTCCTCGCCGCAGGACTCTGTTTGGTCCACAGAAGCCCAAACTTCACCTATCACGGCAGGCATTGTAATTAAACCTTCAGGGACCGGGTTCCCAAGGATTCCACTCCCCTGGACCTGTATAGCACCCTGCACAGAAAACATCTTGGTCGTGGGTATGACCAGAGCTCTGGATCCCAGGGTCCAGCCCTCCTAAGAGAGGCATTACAGGCAAAACCTTGCTCTTCTCTTGCAAGGCCCGGGTACCGACCGTTTAGCTATGAAGCTTTTTTGGTCGGATCCGGAATAGCTTACTGAGGCCCAAAAGAACCTGTACGCAAGCTCAGTGAAAAACACATGTTACTTCTTGGCCAACACCTTAGACACTGGCAAAAAACTGAGGTACTCCCGGATGGGAGGGGCTTATATAGGGGAGGGTACTTCCGGTTTTGGAAGTTGCCAGTGCCAGCACCTGAAGGTATCTATATAACCCACATAGTAATGACTATGTTGCTCTGTGTCCCGTGATGTACGAGAAAGAAATATTTCTTTCACTCATGGTTAGTGTTTGGCTGAAGCCATTTATTATCAATCAACTGTGTTTACTATGTTTAAATCATAATCACAACAGAAACTACTCAAATGACCCTGATCAAAAGTTTACATACCCTGGTGATTTTGGCCCGATAACATGCACACAAGTTGACACAAAGGGGGTTGAATGGCTATTAAAGGTAACCATCCTCACCTGTGATCTGTGTGCTTGTAATTAGTGTGTTTGTATAAAAGGTCAATGAGTTTCTGACTCCTGATGAAAGATGCAAGGGTCTGTCAAGTGCTGCACTGCGTTTCTGGATTCTGAGTCATGGGGAAAGCAAAACAATTGTCAAAGGGTCTGGGGGAAAAGGTAGTTGAACTGTATAAAAGAGGAAAGGGATATAAAAAGCTATCCAAGGAATTGAGAATGCCAATCAGCAGTGTTTAAACTCTAATCAAGAAGTGGAAAATGAGGAGTTCTGTTGGTCAGGTAGACCAACTACAATTTCAGCCACAACTGCCAGGAAAATTGTTCAGGATGCAAAGAAAAACACATAAATAACTTCAGGTGAAATACAGGACTCTCTGAAAACATGTGGTGTGGCTGTTTCAAGATGCACAATAAGGAGGCACTTAAAGAAAGATGGGCTGCATGGTCGAGTCGCCAGAAGAAAGCCATTTCTACACAAATGCCACAAAGTATCCCGTTTACAATACGCCAAACAGCATAGAGACCAACCTAAATCAACCAACAATAGCAGAAGTTGACCAAAGGGTGGTGGTAAAGAGCAGAAAAACCACGTGATGTTGCAAAAAGTTTTGAGACAGTTTGCAGAAAAGTCCGAGCGTGTGTATGCTATGAGTTACATAGTTAGTCAGGTTGAAAAAAGACACAAGTCCATCCAGTTCAACCATAAAAAAAAATATATATATATATCGTACAGTCCCATATACCCAATTCTATACCCACAGTTGATCCAGAGGAAGGCAAAAAACCCCAGCAGAGCATGATCCAATTTGCTACAGCAGGGGAAAAAATTCCTTCCTGATCCCCCGAGAGGCAATCGGATATTCCCCGGATCAACTTTACCTATAAATGTCAGTACCCTAACCAGTTCCCGACCAACTCCGTTCGAACAAAAAACCATGGAAAAGTCCGATGGAAGTCAGACCGTGTGTACGGGGCTTTAAACCTTCTTGCACAAAGTCATATGGAGTGATGAGACCAAAATTGAGCTTTTGGGCCACAACCATAAATACTACATTTGGAGAGGAGTCAACAAGGCCTATGATGAAAGGTACACCATTCCTACTGTGAAACACGGAAATGGATCGCTGATGTTGTGGGGATGTGTGAGCTACAAAGGCACCGGAAATTTGGTCAAAATTAATGGCAAGATTATGTTAAAAGCGATAAATAAAACTTTCCAAAAAAAAATTGATGGCAAGATGAATGTAGTATGTTATCAAAAAATACTAAAGGAACATTTGCATTCATCAGCCAGAAAGCTGCGCATGGGACGTACTTGAACATTCCCACATGACAATGATCCAAAAAACAAGCCAAAGTCGACCTGTCTTTGGCTACAGAAGAATAAATTGAAGGTTCTGGAGTGGCCATCTCAGTCTCCTGATCTCAATTTCATTGAGCCACTCTGGGGAGATCTCAGATGTGCAGTTCATGCAAGACCGCCTAATAATTTACAGGAACTGGAGGCTTTTGGCCAAGAGGAATGGACAGCTTTACCATCTGAGAAGATAAAGAGCCTCATCCAGAAATACCACTAAACTGATGTTAAAGGGGGCAATACACAGTATTAAGAACTGGGGTATGTAAACTTTTGATCAGAGTCATTTGGTAGTTTTTGTTGCCATTATGATTTAAAAAGAGCTAACAAAGTTGATTGATAATAAATGGCTTTAACCAAACAGTAACCATGAGTGAAAGAAAAGTTTTTGTTGTCATTCATATTCTCTGAAAAATGGCCAAGAAATCATAAATTCTGCCAGGGTATGTAAACTTATGAGCACAACTGTATATATATGTATGTGTATACATGTAGATATATATCTATATATGTTTAAAAAAATCGCAACACCAACCATTTTATTTTCTAGGGCCTCTGCTAAAAAAAATATATATTATATTATTATTGTTATTTTTTTGAGAGCGAGAGAAATATCAGAACTGGTCTGGGGCTCAAGTAGTTAAAATACAAGGAAAGGCGATGCAAACTGAAAGTCCCAAATGGTCCCTCTCTCACAGCTTTATAATTCTTTAATATGGAATGCATAAAAATCGCTAATTCCATCTGTTTACTTGTAGTTGTTAATTCTCTGTCCTGGTCCTTTTCTTTGTGAACAGTGGGTGGGGATTGCTGACATCACACAGGGGAGGAGCTGTAATGCCTGTCCAGAGTAGCAGTGGAGCTCAGACTAATACAACACATGTGCAATGGAAGAAACATTCAAGAGAATTTAGTGAGAAACATGCCTCTGTTTCTTTGGAACAGATCCCTTGCAATATGCATAAATCATAACAAATATATCTGTTTCATAAGGTCCGTAACATCCTTTTGTGCATCCTTAGTATAAGTTTGTCCTTGAATAATATTGCAAATCTGCCCAAACACTTGCAGCTTCCTTGTCCGCACCAGGTATTGGCAAAACGTGTAAGAAAAAAACAGGGAGAAGGGATGTGCAGGGATCTAGCACAATAAAACTCTCTATTAATAAAAGGACAAACTAAACTAAATAAAAACATTGTACTCACATATAGGTAGATGCATTGTGTCTTTTACAATGCTTAATCAGGATAGAGTACTTTTAATTGGGCCAGCAGTGCAATAATATTGTCTTCAGATCAGGAACCATCAGATTGGGCAAATGGTGCACACCTGCACCTGTCGGTTCCATGCCAGATCAGACACCTATTCTGTCAGCAGCTGCAGGTCAAGCCGTTGTGTGTGTGTAAACACCTGCTCAATACTCTCTGCTCCACTCTCTCCTCTCTCACTGCTCTGTACAAAGTGAACCAGTGACCTGAGGGATGGTTACTGGGGCAATACGTTTTGGGGGCATGTCCCGCTTTCTCCAGCCTCAAACCCCCCTTTGACACCACAGCCATCCCCACTTCACAGTCCCCCTTGACATCACATATCCCATCTCCTTTCACCGACCCCTCAAATTTACATAACATTTCCCCCTTGACATCACAGCTTCTCCTTCACATTAGGGTCCTCGGCCCTCTTTGCATAACAACCTTACCTTTTATGATCCTACAGCTTTCACGGCATTGTGGCAGAGACCAGGAGTTTAAACAGTTCCCAAATACAGTTACTATGTGATGCACAAGATTCCTTCTATCTTCTCGGAGTGTCTCACATGCTCATGTTCCCTGACACTGCAGCTCACAGTAGGAGGGTTTCAGCATAGGAAGTGTTATCAATCCAGAAAGCTGTGGGCTACAGGCTTGTCAATCAGCAGTGACTGTGCAGATGCACACTCCCTTTCAATGTTTTTCATCCCACTGTCTGTGTAAGCAGCCATAGCCTACATGAGTGGCAACTCTGCTCCTAAATTCAGGAGCAGTGCAGCATCATTTACACACCATCACAGGAAGATGCTTTAGGTTTACTTTGCTGGCAGTATTAACAGGTATCTGTGGGACTTTGCAGGTGAACTAAGATAACTGTAAGCACAGAGGAACTTAACAGAATAGACAAATTAGATCTAACTTTTTTTAAAGTGGAAGTATTACTGTCATTACAGTTCAGTGCTTTCAGAAAGGCCAGGTATCAGTTCTGTCCAGCAAATATTTTTTTAAATTGTTAAGTTTCTGTGCTGTTCCCAGGTGTTGCCCTAAACCGCTAAATCTTTTCTAAAGTATAGTATGGAATCAGCGGTGGGATCAGGCCATGTATGCCTCACTAATTTACCTAAACTTTTACACCCTAACCTGCAAAACACTTTGATGTTTACTGTGTATGCTGGTTTATCTGAAAGTGATTACTGTGGGACCTGGGATTTTATATTTTTTATTTTTAGAACTGGAAGACCAAAATGTAAGTTTTAAAATAATTGGTAGGGCTTATCCTGCATTAAAGTGATGATCTTTAATCCATTTTTTTAAATAGACATATTATATGCTGCATGATATAAGTTTAATGACATGCTTCTATAATTGTGTATGAACTGTGTGCAGATAGTAAGAAAGCAATATGATCTCACTAGGAATAACGGCATTACTAACAAAGTGAGTAACAAGTTTACTTTGAACACATGCGTGCTGTCACCTATTCTCTAGGCATGCTGCCTTTAGTTCAGTGAAACTGTCTTGAAAAAGATCAAGGTTAAAATCTAGGCACAGACTGGCACAGTACGCACCTTGCACCAATTAGCTGCTCAGTGTTGCCTTTCTGACACATGATATGTAGGCCCCATTGTCCCAGAAAGTTTTATGTAGGTTAAGTGAACGGTTATAAATTGTCAGCTTTCATCTGTTCTCGCCAAGCCCTTGTATTGACAAACACATTCCAATGACTGAACTTAATCAGGTACTATATTTTATGATCAAAATACCACATCAGGAGAATCCAGTGCTTAACCAATACCCACTAATGAGCTAATTAACCAGTAATTTGAATGATTAATTTTCAATAATTAATTTTGCTAGTGTGGAAATGACAGCATTCCACTGGGAATGCTGTTTTCTTTAGTTAAAAAACATTATTTTACCTTAAAGTGTGTAACCGTATATAACCATGTTCTAAAAATGCAGTAAATGTGTTTCATATAAAAGCGTTGTTGGTGGTTGTAGTCATGGCCACCACGGCTGGTGTGGTAGACCTTTGCCAGCGTTTGAAGTAGCAAATTTCACAATTTATAATGTTTTAGTGGTTCAAAAGGTGGTGTGGAAAGAACATCTGGATTTGGTAACAGCAAAATCGTCTTTAACCCTGTAGAGGTCTACCACACAAAACTTAAAATGGCCATCTGAAAATCCAATACATTTCAGCAAGATTTTAATATATTCTAAAAAAAAAACTCCATTACTAGACAATGTTGCAGATTGCAAGAATGAACATACCGTATATACTCGAGTATAAGCCGAAGTACCTAATGTTACCACAAAAACCTGGGAAAACTTACTGACTCAAGTATAAGCCGAGGGTCAACCATGCCCATTTGCACGCCTCACTGTGCCCATTGCAACTTCACTAAGCCCATTGCCACCTTACTGTGCCCATCCTCACTGTTCCCATCCTCACATGTGCCCATCCTCACATGTGCCCATCCTCACATGTGCCCATCCTCACTGTGCCCCTAGAATTAAAATTGAACATTGTACATTGTACCTGAAGGCTGCGGCGTCCATGGTTTAAAACTTGCGGTCTCTTCCTGGTCTCTTCCGTGATAGGCGGAACTGTGTCTGCTGAGAATCGCCTATCACGAACGTTCTCTCATCCTCACTCATGGGAAACTGAGGATGAGAGAACGTTCGTGATAGGCGATTCTCAGCAGACACAGTTCCGCCTATCACGGAAGGGACCAGGAAGAGACCGCGAGTTTTAAACGATGGACGCCGCAGCCTTCAGGTACAATTTACAATGTTCAATTTCGCTGACTCGAGTATAAGCCGAGGGGGGGACTTTCAGCCCAAAAAAAGGGCTGAAAATCTCGGCTTATACTCGAGTATATACGGTATGTTGCAATGTGTTTATATGTAGAAATTTGGGGATTTTGCAAACGTTGTCATGTTTAAGATAATGGCTATATGCAAAATGCAGCAACCCATAGTTACCAGTCAGTGTAATTTTGTATCATTTCGACTACTGTCAGCTGACGACAGTTAATATTTTTTATTGTCAGCATAATATACTACACTTTTACATTATAATTGCTATTGACAGTGCTAAAATATGAACATTTGAAATAAAGATACATTATATTACCAAAAGTATTGGGACGCCTGCCTTTACACGCACATGAACTTTAATGGCATCCCTGTCTTAGTCCGTAGGGTTCAATATCGAGTTGGCCCACCCTTTGCAACTATAACGGCTTCAACTCTGTCCACAAGGTTTAGGAGTGTGTCTATGGGAATGTTTGACCATTCTTAGCGCATTTGTGAGGTCAGAAACTGATGTTGGACGAGAATGTCTGTCTGGCTCGCAGTCTCCACTCTAATTCATCCCAAAGGTGTTATCAGGTTGAGGTCAGGACTCTGTGCAAGGCGAGTCAAGTTCCTTCACCCCAAACTTGCTCATCCATGCCTTTATGGACCTTGCTTGGTGCACTGGTCCAAATCATTCTGTGGAGGGGGGATTATGGTGTGGGGTTGTTTTTCAGGGGTTGGACCCTTTAGTTCCAGTGAAGGGAACTCTTAAGGTGTCAGCATACCAAGACATTTTGGACAATTTTGGGGAGGGCGCCTTCCTATTCCAACATAACTGCGCACCAGTGCATAAACAAGATCCCTAAAGACATGGATGAGTGAGTTTGGGGTGGAGCATCTTGACTGGCCTGCACAGAGTTCTGACCTCAACCAGCTCGAACACCTTTAGGATGAATCGGAGTGGAAACTGTGAGCCAAAACTTTACGTCCACATCAGTGCCTTATTTAAAAAATGTGCTTCTGGAAGAATGGTCAAACATTCCCATAGACACACTCCTAAACCTTGTGGACAGCCTTCCCAGAAGAGTTAAAGCTGTTATAGCTATAAAGGGTGGGCCATCTCAACATTGAACCCTATGGACTAAGGCAGGGATGCCATTAAAGTTTGTGTGTGTAAAGGCAGGTGTCCCATTAGTTTTGGTAATATAGTGTAGCTTAACCACTTCAGCCCCAGACCATCTGGCTGCCCAAAGACCAGAACACTTTTTGCGATTCGTCACTGCTTCGCTTTAACTGACAATTGCGCGGTCGTGCCACGCGGCGCCCAAACAATATTGACGTCCTTTTTTTTCCCACAAATAGAGCTTTCTTTTGGTGGTATTTGATCACCTCTGCGGTTTTTATTTTTTGCGCTATAAACAAAAATAGAGCGACAATTTTGAAAAAAAAAGCAATATTTTTGACTTTTTGCTATAATAAATATCCCCAAAAAACATATATAAAAATTTATTTTTTCCTCAGTTTAGGCCGATACGTATTCTTCTACATATTTTATAAGCGTTTGATTGGTTTGCGCAAAAGTTATAGCTTCTACAAAATAGGGGATAATTTTATGGCATTTTTATTAATATTTTTTTTTTACTAGTAATGGCGACGATCAGCGATTTTTATTGTGACTGCAACATTATGGCAGACACATCTACACTTTTGGCGTAATTTTGGGACTATTCACATCTATACAGCGATCAGTGCTTTAAAAATGCACTGATTACTGAGCAAATGTGACTTGCAGTGAAGAGATTAAGTGTGTCCTAAGGAGTGATTCTAACTGTTAGGGGGCATGGCTTACTGTGACACGACTCTGATCGCTGCTCCCAATGAGAGGGAGCAGACCATCAGTGGCCTGTCACTAGGCAGAACAGGGAGATGCTTGTTTACACAGGCAACCCCCGTTCTGCAGCTCCGTGACACCCGATCGCGGGATACCAGCGGACATCGAGTCCGCGGGAACGATCACGGAGCTCGCGGCAGGGGCGCGCGCCCACACGGCGGCAAATTTTAAAGGGACGTATATTTACATCGATTTGCCTGTCCGTGCCATTCTGGCGACGTAAAAGTGTGTGCATCGGTCCTTAAGTGGTTAAAGAGACAAATGCAGGGAAAAGGGACAATGTTTCTGCAAAGACACCCCTAGAACTGCCCTATGCGCACTTTTCCAGTAATTCTTTGCCACTCCCTCCTCCTCCATAGCCGTTATTGAAATACCTGCCGTTGGAAACCCAGGGGAGTGGTGAACTCACTTCTCCAGTCCGTTCTCAGGCTTAGCGATTGGCTGCTAGATCAGAGCACTGTCGCATAATAATAATATGGTAAATGTGAGACATTTTCAGTATACTGTTTGCAGTTTTTTAAAAGCTTTCTAATTGCATTAGTAGCTGAAGAATATGAAAAAGGAGGAACGTTTGCAATGTTTTGTGCTTTAATTGTATGGTATTACCATTTGAAGGTAATACATTAAATGCCTTGGAATGTCTGCATTTTAATTCATGATAACAATTTGGGTTATTTAGTAGCTTAAAGCGGAGCTCCCGCGGCCAAATCGTTTTGGTTTTTTTTCTTGACATTACATAGTATTCTGCCTATTACATCTGTACTCACGTCTCCGTTTTTTTAAGTCCACCGCATCGCCATTCCGTTTGTAAGGATAAGTTATATTATCTTTTCCTAAGGATTGCCATTTTGCTTGTGGGCATGAGAATCCCACAAGCATGTACTTCCTCCTTGCGGCGAATGCTGAACTCCCAGCATTCACCGCTTGCTCTCGCGCATGCAAATGCTTTGCAGCGAGCAGGGACATAAACATCCGGGTTATCCATCACAACGTGCGGCGTCGCTGAAAGTTACCGTCCCGTTGTCAAGTCAACAGACAGCTCATTACGCGACAGACCAGCAGCGGTACAGGTATTGAGAAAGATGCTCACATTGTAATTACATTACTGTAATTATAATTCTAATTAGAACGCCTTTAAAATGTTCTTTTTAATAATATTTGATGTCATTATTTTTTTTTATTAGATTAGTTAATTTGTATTAATCTATAATATTATCTCTATACTTCTTTATTTCTCTGTATAGATAGATATATATATGTACATACCTTATAAGTAAATGAATTGACTTAAAATTATTATTTGTAAATTAGACTACAGCTAGGTTATAAAATATTACCAACACCTATGTTGATATATATTTTTTCTAAAAGTGAAACACCAGTTGCTAGTAATTGGGAAAATACCCCTAAAGCTTGTGAAACAGCAGCCTTGTGATCTTATCATGATACTACTGCCCTTTGGTCTTTTATACTTTAGCTTTATGAACCTTTGCACCTTTGTAATGCTAGCACCATGGGATTGTTGAAACCTTGCTACTCTAAGAACTTCAGTACAGCAGGAGGCACATCCAAAGTGACACTGGGTTGTGACCCTACATCTCACCTTGCTTATTTTATTTTTCTCTGATACATGAATCTTTTTACTTTTAACTGTGTGATTTGGTTGAAAAAAGTATTTTTTAAAACAGATTTCCAGGTAAGCCACTAAATACACAATTGGAATATGTGTATTGGTACCTTTTTTTTTACCTGCAAAAAGATTTACAATCCTTTGAATCCAGTCATCCAGCTACGCATACCAGTGCATTCCCAGGGCTGGGTCTACCACAGTAGCTGTGGCACTATAGCAGAAATAATATACAGGACAATAAAAGAGCAGCAGCACACTGATCAGTCCCTCCCCCTGCTTTCTTCTCTTGGCAGCATGTTTGCTACCAGTGAATGTGCACTCCTACAGAGTCTTAAGGGACCGCAGTCCTCTTTGCCCAGGAAGAATGCAGTTTTTTGGGGGATATGAAGAAACGTTCAAGTTAAAGATTAGTTACATTTAAAATTTGTGTTTTGTTTGTTTTGTTTTTTATTGATGAATGTGTTGCTGCTCTGTGTAGAGTTATTATATCTCCATGGAGCATAATGACAAAGGAAACTATAACTGGGCTGGCTTATAACCTACAAAATATTCACTATGATTTTGTGTACAGAGTAATTCTGTAAATTTAATTCAATTAACCTCCAAAAAATGTTCTTACATTCATTGGAGGACACAGCTTTAATCTTTAGATCTTGACCGTTGGGTAATGCCGCGTACACACGATGGTTTTTCCGACGGAATTCCGCTCAAGCTTGGCTTGCATACACACGGTCACACAAAGGTTTTCTGAACTTTCAACCGTCAAGAACGTGGTGACGTACAACACTATGACGAGCTGAGAAAATGAAGTTCAATGCTTCCGAGCATGCGTCAAATTGTTCCTGAGCATGCGTCAGAATTTTGCACGTCGGAATTGCTACAGACGATCGGATTTTCCGATAGGAATTTTTTTCGTCTGAAAATTTGAGAACCAGCTCTCAATCTTTTGCTGGCGGAAATTCTGACAGCAAAAGTCCAATGGAGCATACACACGGTCGGAATTTCTGACCAAAAGCTCACACCGGACTTTTGCTGGCGGAATTTCCGGCACTATAGTACCACTTGCCCAAACCCCCACGCTGCTAGCAGAATTTAGTTATTTGCCTTGCATCAAAGTGTTATGACCTAATCTATCTTGCAAGGATTTTACTTTCCTTTGATTGCAGGTTTACTTTTTTCTGTTAACTGGGTTTATTTTTTTGCACTGCTTTGGGTGTCCTCCAATGAACAAGAGAAAAAATAGGATTGGTGGGTACTCTCTGTAAAAATAATTCTTTCTGCATTCTTTGGAAGGCGCAGCACCCACCCATGTAATTGTGTTGACTTTCACCTGTTTTGTTATCTTACTTTTTCCCTTGTATTACAAGCTGAACTTGGCTAGCAGCGTGAGAATTTAGCCACCAGCATGGGGCACCCCTAGGCTGTTCTTGTACCTAGTGTCCTTCTCCTGCCGGTGGCATAACCAACAGTCAAGATCTAAAAATCAAAGCTATGCCCTGCAATGAATGCATTGAAAATGATTTATTCCTGCTTACAAAAATCCTATCTTTCATTTTAGAATTTGGTTGGATGTTAACAAATCTTTTGTCCGTTTAGGGGACCTTGAATTCATGTTTCTGAACATACAAAGAACAATAATAAATGGGTCTGTACATGCTTTTTTTCTGTGCAGCAATGTAAAAAAAAAAACATCATGTACTTGGTAAATAACAGCTCTCTATTGTGTTTGACTGTCTAAGTCCATACTTTTAGGTTTATTTATACCTCAGAGAATGTTGTTGGTGTTCAGTAAGGTAAATTAGTAATATAAACTTTCATATTCTTTTTTTTTTTTGCTGCAGAATGAAAACATTACTATTTAGTTTTAGTGTGTTGCACATTGAACTTTTGGAAGTTCTTGAGTATTCCTATAGTTTTGAGTTACCTCTCTGCTTTAGGATCTTGCATCTGTGTGTCACATGTCCAGTTTGAACACTGCATTCAAAGAAATGTTGGTTCAGACTGGAAAACATCTACCTACCACAGTTATCAGATATCCTTCAAAAGAAAGGAGGGCCTACATATTGCCTTTTTGTTAAATCCAGACCACGTTCTACTTTTTTGTCACACAGTGGGCCTCCGATCTATACATAAAAAATCTGGAAATCTCAAGTTATAATAGCACCAAAGTTTATAGTATTGGTAGCTTCTGTGTTCCCCTCGTTCAAAGATCTTAATAGTTGGAGCTTTCTTTCAGGTTTAATTTTCTGGCTGAGATTTTTTTGCTTTTAGAGACATATTAGGATGCACATACATGCTGTTTATCAGCAATAAGGCCTTATTTGCAGATAATTGACACATGTATTGACTATACCTGAGTTTGTTTGATTAATACCCTCTTAGATATTGTTTGTACTTGTGGAATATCTGGTTGCATGCTGACCAAATGAGAGTGTGTTTGTGTGTTTATAATGCATTTCATGGTAAAGAAGTGCAAAAGTAGAGGTGAATGCTTAAATCATACAAATTTAACAATAGGCTTGTGTAGTTTGGGTCACTAAAGGAAAAGTCTGAGTCTGAACTTTGGGTTTATGGCTAGTTTAACGCAAGTGGTGCCTGAAAAGAGGGTTGACATTTACATTTTGTACATATTTGTTTGGGTGGTCAGATGACATTGATCAGATTGTTTACTTGCATTGTCCAACTACTTGACATCTGACAAATCTAAAGGTACAAAAGGTAAACTTAAAGCTCAAATCCAGTTAAATATTTTTTAGGGACACCGCACCAGTTATGTAAGTTATCTGCAATAAAACGTATCTGTGAATGGAAGAGGGGCATGGGAATGACAGGATTTCCCATGTCCATTAACAGAACGACTTGCATTATGGGAGATGAGTACTAGTAGGTTTGTAAATGGAAAGGTGACCGGAACGGGAGGGTGAGCGGTGCAAGACCTTCACAGTTGCACCCACTGCTCGGAACCCCCCCCCCCCACAGTGGCGGAAGTTCATGCTGTGGGTAATATCCTGTGACACTGGAGGAAGGATTTTGACAGCAGCCAGCAGAACATGGGATATGCTTTAAAAGAGGCAACTTAAATGATTAATGCTGTGTGCCCAAAATAGTTCTTACTGGTTAATCTTACCTGGCTTTAAAGGTAAAAATAAAAAGCTGGAATTTATGGAGAAAAATAACTAACTGACTTATGGTGCCGCACACCCCCATTCTTTTTTGGATCCATCTCTATACACTACACAGGCTTGTACCCTCCATTTTGTTTTGGTGATCACCTGCAGCCACCAGGAGGTGGGTACAAGCCACCTGTCAGCAGCATTCACTCCAGATTCCCTTGGAGAAGAAAAGTGCATATGTTCAAGTGCTGTTTCTCAGTATAGAGCCTAAGATCACTTGAATTGTGTGTGCAGTTTTGAATTAGCACAGTAGTAATGTCTTCCTAATAGTATTGCAATTACTCAACATTTTCTATAAAATTGCCTATGGCTGATGCCATCAATTTTTTGGGGCTACTTGCACTGGAGAATGCCAGCTTGAACCTGAATCCCTGTCATAGATAATGCAAGTCCTTTCTATAAATATTTCATTATAAATTATTTTACCATCAGGGCACATATATTCTGCTCAAAACATGCCTTAGTCATATGGCTAGCTTTATCTCAAGTTTGAAATGTAAGGTGTACAAAACCTGCCTTGTTGATCAAATATTAAATCAGTGCAATATAATATGCAACAAGGTTGTAACGCTATATGAAGGGCACTGTAAGTTTTAATCTTTCCTAATCCTCTGGCATTTAGGATTACTATATGTAGTGAGCACCATGGGCAAATCTGTCCAGCGTTATATGGTTTTGTTGTTTGACATAACTATTTGTCTGTCGTCCCAGACTGAAGAGAAACACTCCTCCCTCTGATGGAGAAGATTTCAGTGCTTCTATTGAAAGCATCTGAACTACTTCACCACATCTTCACACTGTGCTTGTCTATTAATCCGGACAAAAGAAACCCAGCACAAAGCCCAGACAGCCAGTTATAATGAGCAGCAAGTGCAAAATGATCTCAGGGTCTGGCTATATGCTTAAGCAAAATATAATTATATTTTCACAGCCGCACCATTCAGCCATTCATTCAGCGAAGCGAAATTACAGCGGATTAATGATCTATACCACCAGCGTTTCAATGCACCTGGGAGAGCCATTTACAAAAGGCATAATTCCACCTTTGCTGTTTAGTGCATTACCCCCCACGAGCTGATGCTTCCCCAGATACAATGTACATATACCTGCACCTGTTCCCTCTATACCAGCTCACCGGTGTGTCTCTGCAAACTGTTTTTTTTTTCAATTTTGTATTCTATTTTCACAAACGCATTTTTTTTTTTTTCAGAAAAATGTCTCACTGGCTGTAAAATAAATATATGAAAAAAAAAAGATTAAATGTATCCTAAAATCATGAAGTGCACTGTGTGCAAGACCCTAAGGCAGCACAGGGATTAAGTACAATGCAAGTATATTCTGCATAACTAGTCATGGATCATAAAAGATGTATGTGAATATACACTGCAAAATAATGCTTCTAGCCGATCTAGAACGGGCAGTTTATCAGACAAGCGGCGCTGCGACGCCGTTACTGAGTCTTGAGTAAACGGCGTGCTTTATCACCTTGGGTTTTAGGATGCAAAGCTAAAAAGGATCATTGAATCATTATTTGAGCCTAGTTTGTGGAGACGAAACGCAATAAAAATATATGTTTAGCAAATAAAAAACACATTTCTGCACTAACCTTCCTGTTAGAACCGGATGAAGTGACTATTAATATTATTTTTCTTCCCCTTTTTAGAGGATTGATTTTCAGCTTTGTGAGTTGTTAAAACTAAACCAGCGGTTAATGTGTGTTTGACTAATGTGGTTGTGGCAAGAGTTAAGTGTAATTGACCACAGGATGCATTTTTGAGACTTAAATTATTTTCTCCTTCAGCAATTTAAAAATTCTGCTAATCTGAGCAATAAACTGGAGTCATAAAGCTTATTTTTCTCTCTGCCATGGGAAGCTGACTGAACTCACAACTCTGACCTTTCATGTACTAGTCCCTGCTTACAGTTTTTGCAGCCTTCCAGGTGCTACCTATCCAGCAATAAAATGCTGGAATACTCCACTGTAGCTTTTCTACATTGTATTTTTAGGGATAGATTTGTTTCAGTATGCATTTTGAGTTTTAGCATCAATATTTTAATAGGGAGTTTGGTTAATTGCACAAAAGTGAGTTGTGAAATTTGTAATTTTTAGCTTTTATAATACAAAACAAAAAAGATAGCCATGGCATAGGCACACTGGTCAATGGTGTCACTCCACACCCGCTAAAAGCTCTCCCTCCCTGACCTATCACTCCACCCCCTGGCAAGGAACCAATCAACAGGGAACGTATGCCCACCAACATTTTAATTTTCCCAATCATTCTTCAACAAGACTCGAATGCTTATGCAATAATGCTTAACTTCCTGGTCCCCCAGGAGGCTCAGGCAGCATTGGGAGCCATTGGCCTCTGCTGCTGTAAGTTAAAGGGAGTGGATGGTTTGACCGAGCCATGTTGTCTTTGTCTATGGACGCACACGGGAGCACACCCACACAAGTGCTATGAGGGTACATGCAGAAAAGTAGGAGCAGAGAGCTGTTTTGGGCTACTATTGCAGAGAGCAGATAAAAATCATATGCTTGTTATTTTAATGCAAAGAAAAAAAAGTTTACAGTGCCATGAAAAAGTATTCACACCCCTTGAAATTTTCCACATTTTGTCATGTTACAACCATAAGGAAACACAGGGGGAGTACAAAGACACTAAATGAAAAAAAAAAAAAAAACAACTTCCCTAGACTACGATCCTTGCTAGAAGATACTAAATGGGATAAAATCCTAGGAACAGAGAACACGGTGGAAAAATGGGTGTGCTTTAGGAGCATATTAAATAAGGGTATTGGCCAGTGCATCCCAAAGGGTAATAAATTTAAAAAAAGCTAATAAAAGCCCTGGATGGCTTAATGCCAGCGTAAAAATTCATATAAAAGCAAAGGAGAAGGCCTTTGTAAAATACAAGGTTGAGGGATCATCATCGGCATTCCAACTGTACAAAAAAATACAATAAGAAATGTACGGGTGTAATCAGGGTGGCTAAGATAGAATATGAACGGCACATAGCGGAGGAGAGTAATAAAAAAAAAATGAAATTCTTTAAGTACATAAATGGTAAAAGAGGGAGGGCAGATCATATTGGCCCCATAAAGAATGATGAAGGGATTCTAGTTACAAAGGATGGTGAAAATTTTGAATGTATTCTTCTCCTCAGTCTTCACGAGGCAAACGGGGGGCTTCAGTAACCAAAACTGCAATGTTTATCCTCATGACATGTCACATGAAGCACCCCCATGGTTAACAGAGGATAAAATCAGAAACAGACTTGAAAAACTTAACATAAATAAGTCACCAGGACCAGATGGCTTGCACCCGAGGGTCCTTAGGGGACTGTCAAGTAATTGCCAGACCATTGTTCCTAATTTTTACAAACAGTCTACTGAATGGTATGGTACCAGCTGATTGGAGAAAAGCCAATGTAGCATCAATCTTTAAAAAAGGACCAAGATATATCCCTGGGAACTACATACCAGTTAGCCTAACATCAATAGTATACAAGCTCTTGGAGGGGAGGATAAGGGACTATATACAAGAATTTAGTAATGAAAACGGTATGATTAGTAGTAATCAGCATGGATTCATCGTTCTTGCCAAACAAATCTTTTAACCTTCTATGAGGAGGTGAGCTGCCATCTAGATGAAGGAAGGCCCGTAGACGTGGTGTATCTGGATTTTGCAGTCATTTGATACAGTTCCCCACAAACATTTACTATACAAGCTAAGGTCTGTCGGCATGGACCAAAGGATTAAAAACTGTCTACAAGGGCGAGTTAAGAGGGTAGTGATAAATGGGAAGTACTCGGAATGGTCCACTGTGTAAAGTGGGGTCCCTCAGGGTTCTGTCCTGGGACCAATCCTATTTAATTTATTCATAAATAACCTGGAGGATGGGATAAACAGCTAAATCTCAGTATTTACGGACAATACAAAGCTAAGCAGGGCAATAGCTTCTCCGCAGGATGAATAAATTATTGAGGTAGACAATTACATGGAAAATGAGGTTTAATGTAGAAAAATTGAAAATTATGCATTTAGCTGGCAAAAACATGAATGCAATATACTCACTAGGGGAAGAAACTCTGGGGGAATCTAGGATGGAAAAGGACCTGGGGGGTCTTAGTAGATCACAGGCTGCTGCAAGCAAAGCCAATAGAATATTGTCATGCATTAAAAAGGGTATTAACTCCAGAGATAGAACAATAATTCTCCCACTCTACAAGACTCTGGTCCGGCTGCACCTGGAGTATGCTGTCAAGTTCTGGGCACCAGTCCTCAGGAAGAATGTGCTGGAAATGGAGAGAGTACAGAGAAGGGCAACAAAGCTAATAAAGGGACTGGAGATCTTTGTTATGAGGAAAGATTACAAGCACTGAACTTATTCTCTCTGGAGAAGAGAAGCTTGAGAGGGGATATGATTTCAATGTACACATACCGTAGTGGTGACCCCACAATAGAGATAAAAAATTTCCGCGAAAGAGCATTTAAAAAGACTTGTGGCCATTCAATACTAAAATTATAGGAAAAGCGATTTAACCTGAAACTGCGTGAAGTGTTCTTTATGGTAAGAGCGGTAAGAATGTGGAATTCTCTTCCACAAGCAGTGGTTTCAGCAGGGAGCATAGTCCATTTAAAAAAACTATTAGATAGGTACCAAAACGACCACAACATACAGGGTTATACAATGTAATATTGACAACAGCGCACACACATAGGTTGGACTTGATGGCGGAGGTTCACCTTCCAGCAGGACAACGACCCTAAACATACAGCAAGAGCTTCAATGGAATGGTTTAGATCAAAGCATATTCATGTGTTAGGATGGCCCAGTCAAAGTCCAGACCTAAATCCAATTGAGAATCTGTGGCAAGACTTGAAAACTGCTGTTCAGATGCTCTCCATCCAAATAACAGAGCTAGAGCTATTTTGCAAAGAATAATGGGCAAAAATGTCATTTTCTAGATGTGCAAAGCTGGTAGAGACATCCCCAAAAAGACTTGTAGCTGTAATTGCAGCGAAAGGTGGTTCTACAAAGTATTGACTTATGGGGGCTGAATGCAATACACGGTGTAAACATACACATTATGTCTATACACTACACTAAATACATCCGGGTTTCTCCCCTGCGTTCCAATGGTGTGCGCATTTTCAGCACTTTGCACAGTATAAACATGTGCAATTGTTTATTCGCAGGCTAATATACCTACACGGTTGTGTGCGCAATCTGCGTGGCTGGTTTACGTCCAAGCCCGATGATGTGCGCGCCTTCGTCGCTGGCACAGTATAAACGTGTTTAATAGGTTTATCCACACATACGAAACTACATACGCCGTATGTGGTGGTATTATGCTCTTTGGGGCTGAGTGGGTTTCCTCCCACACTATATTTGCGTGTTTGACGCAATACATAGTATAAACTATGTGTTTGTACAATCAGCACTTATCCATGGGTAGCTGCTGGATGGAGCATTGTCACAAGGATCCCTGGTTTCAGGGGTACCACTTTCCACCTGCTTTCAGTGGTGATCAGAAGCGCTGGCTTGGACTGTGTCCGCCAGGCTGAGGTTAACGTTACGTCCGTTAGTGGCTGCGTTTCTGGTGTTTTTTGTAGCTCAATGACTGGGCAAAAGCCTCTGCTTCATCCATCAGTCGTCTAGCAGGTGCACTGCAACTGTTTTAGCCTTTAGGGTCTCTGTGCCCAGGGTGGGTTTGCGCCACCTGTGGAGGCTGAGGTACTGGTCCTCCGACCGAGTTTCTAGGGAAGCTCTGTAAAGTTGCCTTTATTGGCCAACAGTTGAGGCACCCTGTACACCGGAACCTCTTCTCCGATACATTGCGGAGCCTCTTTGGGATTTTCATACATCTCGCTGCAAGACGGTCCTGTCGGCCGTGTGCATTGCAGAGGAAGGGTCCTTGCATCCGGAGTTGTGGGCACCGGAAGTGGACCTTTATGGCCTCTCGACTCACTCGCAAGGTGGCAAGATCGTGGTCAGGTCCAGGGACCCCTGGGCGGACGCGTCAGACGCGTTGGAAGCCCATGGGGGCAGTATCGCCTGATATATGCTTACCCTCCGCTACTGTTGTTGCCTCGCCGGCTTCGCAGAGTAGGGGCTGAGGCCATTCCAGTGATCCTCATTGCTCCGGAACGGCGACATTGGTACGCCGATCTACTCTGGCTAGTCGCAGACGTTCCTGGCGACTGCCTATTGGGGTGGACCTTATGCCTCATGATCCCATACTTCATCCTGCTTTACAGTCTTTGGCTTTAATGGCATGGCTGTTTAAAGCCAGGTGCTGAAGGGCCGAGTTCTCTCGTATTCGGTCATCTCTTCTATGTTGTTGACACGGGAATCTTCCTCCTGGAAGATATCTCACCGTACCTGGAAGGCTTACATCGCTATGTGCGAGGAACTTGAGTGGCGTCCTCGGATGTATTCCGTTCCCAGGATCTTGCTGTTCTTACAGCGTGGTGTGACCCAAAAGCTGGCCTTGCATACCTTTTTTGAGGGTCGGATTTTGGCCCGGGCTGTCTTTTTCAATGACCGCTACCAGGCCATTCCTTGATCGCACCTTTTGTGCAGGGGGGTTCCCCATGTGATCCCCCCTGTCAAGCCTCCTCTCCCTACTTGGGATCTGAATTTGATGCATCTCGGTTCTCCAAGAACATCCCTTTGAGAATATCAGAGAGATTCCTCTCTTGACCTTGTCCCGGAAGGTGGCCTTCTTAGTGGCCATTGCTTCGGTTAGACGGGTGTCTGAGTTGGCGGCCTTGTCCTGCAAGTCGCCTTACTTGGTCCTCCCATAAGGATATGGCGGTGTTGCGCCCACGACCGTCCTTCTTTCAAAAGATGGTCTCTGCCTTTCACCTTAAGAAGGACATTGTTCTTCTGTCCTGGTGTCCTCACCCATCACATCCCTGAGAGTTTGCGCTTCATACATTAAGATGGGTACAAGCTTTACGAGTGTACCTGTCTGCTACTGTTTCTATTCGGAAGTCTGTGTCTGGTCCAAAACAGGGGCGAGTGGTGTCATCTGCCACCGTCTCTAGGTCGATCAGGCAGACCGTCATACGGGCTTATGCCCTTAAGGGGCGGGCGCCTCCCTTCCCGGTTGCGGCGCATTCCACTGAGGCAATTGGTGCTTCCTGGGCCTTCCGACATCAAGCGTCGGTTGCACAAGTGTGCAAGGCGACGACCTTGTCGTCCGTTCATACCTTTTCAAGATTTTATAAGGTTGATGTGGCTGCATCTTCAGATGCTCCCTTCGGCCGCAAAGCATTGCAGGCTGCTGTTTAATGTTGCAACTCCTCCGTTGAGGAGCTTTGCTTGTTTGGAGTGAAGTTTTGGTTGTTCCTTTACTACTGCTCCCACCCTTCTGATACTGCTTTGGGACGTCCCACACGTTTACAGTATCCAGCTGTGTTAGTCTATGGACGGTAAGAGAAAATAGGATTTTTGTACTCACCGTAAAATCCATTTCTCTGACGTCCATGGACTGACACAGCACCCACCCTTCCTTTTTAAGGTTTGTACTGCTTTGTTACGAACTGAGGTCTGCTGACTGCAGGTGGGAGGGTAATGTCCGGAGGGACTGCCCCCCTGGGCGGGGCTGTCCAGCTCTGGTTTGTTCTAGAATGTATGTTTCTAACATCTAACATTCTGCCTAGATCTTCTCCTGCGAGCACGCACCTTTACAGTATCCAGCTGTGTCAGTCCATGGACGTCAGAGAAATGGATTTTACGGTGAGTACAAAAATCCTATTTTTGCCTCTGCTAGGTTGCAAGGAGATGGTATAGAATTGCCAAGGATTGGGATGGTTATGAACTAGCGAAGGAGGCTTGGTGGATATAAAATTAGTAATATGAATATATGTAGAATATTCGGAGTTGGGTAGCCTGTATTCCTCGACTAAATCCCCCATGCTTTTGATTTTTTTTTTCAATTAGTTATCAGTCATTGTTATACCATGATGATACCATGTTTTGACCTGTGATATGTGCGATGAGGGATTCTAATATCACAACAAGTAGGTGAACATCTTCCTCATGTAAGCTGGGCCCTGAAGGGTGATGTGTGGGTGCTCTCCATGCTAGCAGAGAATCCCTAGTTGGCAGAGGGAGGTTTCCTAGTTCTAATGGCTTCCACAGGTCTTCCAGAAGAAGCAAGTTTAAATCAGAAGTGGGTACCGGAGCAGATTCTACAGTATGTCCACCCACAAGCAAAGCTGTATCCTGGCCTAGGCCAACAAGGCCCAGGCCCTAGGGCAGCACCTTGGGGGGGGGGCAGCAAGGAAAGAGTCCCCGCCGGCTTGTGCTACACTGTTAGTGTAGAGCCAGTCTTATGGGGCGGACTGGGCTGAGAGGCAAATTTAGTCTAGCGCTCCAATAAAGCGGCCGCACTGCTTCCGGTATGCAGGCGGCTGGCATTCCGCAACTGGGGGGGGGGGGGGGCGCTGCTTCCAATTTTGGCTGTCCTATCATCCTGGACCACAAACCTTCCTCGCTGTGCTATATGTTTCTGCTGCACCATTGGCATGGTTATATCGTCTTAGTCTTCTCCATAAAATTATCAGAAATTTGTGCTTAAAGTAGAACTACAAGCAACGCTTTTTGTTTCATTTTGGATAGAGTAAGGGAGGGTTATAGCCCCTGTCAGTTTATTTTTTTACCATCCCTGTCCCATTGCAGAGATTTCTCTTCACTTCCTGCCCCATAGCCAAACAGGAAGTGAGAGAAAATCTATGCAAATTAAGGGAAATCATTCCCTCCCCCAGGCCCTCAGAACTAGTGTCCCCACTTGAAAATTTTCGGAGCGGGTCTTAAAAAGAAAGGGGTGTGGCCTTGACAGAAAAGGGTGGGTCATATTTAAATTAGGGAGTGCACGAGTTTAGTCAGTCCTAGGGCAGCACAAAACCTAAATACACTACTGCCCAGAAGACGTCTTTCGAAATGTGAAACAAGTGTTCGAGTTGGTCTAGCTGAATGGCTATATAGTAGGCTTTATTGTCCACCAAGGCTATACCTCAGACTTATAAGAAAAAAATCTCCTGCGCTCTCGGTGTATCGTCAAAAACACAGGTGGTGTGGTTCTGTCTAGAGGAAAAGTCTAGGATCTTGCAGCCCTCCTCAGAACAATGGGTGTTCATATGGCTAGAAAAAAAGAAAACAGGAGGGCGCACCGACCTAGTGCATTACCACTTACAGGTTTATTAAAATATGAATAAAAAGCAATAGTCCTATTCACAGACAGAGCTTAAGTACAAGCTTATCGGACAAAATGGCTGGAAATCTTGGCATCCACCGACAGGACTTAACAGAGAGGGTCGGACGATACCCCAAAACATCCAGATGGCTGACGCGTTTCAGGGGTGCACCCCTTTCATCAGAGCCTAAGTGGTCCACTTGCCTGTCCTACTCGCCCGTGATGTCAGCCTCCCTGAGGCCGATCCCTCGATCCTGGTGTAATGGTCGTTTAACCACAAAGGGGTTAATATGGATTCTACTACTGTTCCGAATTGTAAAGTTTAGATAATATTGCATGCATGCTGAAAGTAAGACTCCGACACATTCGTTCAGGTCCGTTACTTCCTTATCTAATGTTTTATTACAGGCAGTACTAAACTTTTTACACATAGCATGATACGTCAGCCCTCAAATTTTCCACTCGCCTACTTGCATTTTGCGAGTGGAAAATTAGGTCTTGCGAGCTGGGCTGCCTGCCTGGGAGAGGTGGGGAGAGCACCACCGGCGGGGTTGATCGGGAGCTGTTCTCCCATTGATTGCCCCGGGGGAAGAGGAGAGCCGCGGTATAGCACGCTATTAGCGGCGCTTATATTATTATTATCTCCGCTTTGCTCGACACAGCCCCGCCTCCTCCTGACCTGTGATAGATAGAACGCATCCCAGCAGTGGACCGGCGTTCTATCACAGGTCAGGAGGAGGCGGGGCTGTGTCAAGCAGAGCGGAGACAATCAGAATGTAAGCGCCGCTAACAGCGTGCTATTCCGCAGCTCTCCTCTTCCTCCAGCCATGCATTCCTCAGCCCAGGCGAGGCTGAAACGAGCACAGTAAGGCTGCAACGGGCACAGTGTGGCTGCAACGGGCACAGCAATGGGCACAGTGTGGCTGCAATGGTGGACAAAGGCGAGGCTGCATTGAGGGGCACAGGTGAGGCTGCACTGATAAAGTTGTTGTTAATATTTATTTTTGTAACTTATTTTTGCATAAAACATTTAAGTGTCATTTCATGAGATAATTTATGAGGGCGTGTCTAGGGGCGGAATTAGGGGAGGGCCAGGGTAAGGATTGAGTGGGGCACTGGTGGCGAGTAACCTTTTGAGACCTGGCTAGTAGCTCAGGACTTGAAATTTTGAGCCCTGTGATACATCACTATTATGTTAATGTAAAACTGCAAACCACATCTGATTGGCTGAAATACAAGAAGAGTACAAAAATGTGATGATCAAGCTTGGTTGTCCCTCTGATCTGTCTTCACTTCCGCATTCCAAAGATGTGTGGGAGAAGGGGGCATCTGCCATTTTCTGTCTTCTCCAGTCTTTTCGGTGGGGGGGTGTATTAGAGGCTCATTTGAGTAAGGAAGGATTACAGCAGTGGTATACATATATGTCCCTCAAACTAAAGGACCTGACCACCTGGACCATTCCCCAGGACCTTTTTTCAGGCTAAGTATAGAGAAGGGCAGTAACTAGTTCACTACCCCCCTCGACGAAGCCGGGAAGGACAGTCAGGCGGTTCCCTATTTTATCCCTATATCCCTATAGGACTGTGAAATTATGAATGGGGAGTGACTGTAAAGGAGTGAAGGGTTTATCCTCTTCCTTCATAAGGGGATCCTCTTCTTCTTGGTGGAGAAATGTAGGTGTACTGTTATCTACAGCCTTGCTCATTAACTTCTTTACAAAGGGCAGAATACAGCATACAACCAGGGCTAAAAGAACTAGGATTATTAATACTGTAACCCCTATCTGGGCAAGCATCTTTTGCCACCCACTCATCTAGCTGAAATATTGATCCCAGGGTCTGTAATACCTGAGTTCTTCTTCAACTCCAATGACAGATCTTCTCATTTCTTTATAGCTAGAATAACCTTACCATTTGGGCCAGTATTGTCAGGAATGTGGGTGCAACAGGTTCCCGTTTTCTTTATCATCTTACAGACACCTCCTTTCTCAGCTAACACCATGTCTAAGGCCATCCGGTTCTGGAATGTCATATAGGAAGTGGGGGCTAACTGGTCAGCAATTCCCTGGAGGGCATCTCTGGTATAATTTACAAATCTCTGTTATAGTATATGTAATTAATCCAATCTACATTCTTGTTGACAGTTATTATGGAGGTCAAAGACTCAAAACCAGCTTTTACCTGGTCCCTGGCTTTGAATTTATCAGGAACCCCCCTTGGGACCCCTATGGCATCTATGTACACATGAGGGTCAAAGCTTCCGGAGGGAGCTGCTCACTTCCTCCTGTGACTGGGTGTGTCACGGTATAAGTTACATTGCCAGGGAACTGGAGGACAGGAGACTATGTTATAGTAATCAAAGATAAAGGTGGCCACGTGTGTTTGAAGAGTTATACTAGAATGTGGTGAATAACTTGTCATTTTGTGTGATGGCTTCCTGCTGAGCCCCCACTAACCCCAACAGGAAAAGGATATACAATATAGATATCATGGTGTAGGCAGAGTCTTTTCCTCAGGGGCTGGGACTTTCTTGCAATGGGAGGCGTGGATCCCAGGTGCTTTTCCCTTCTAGTTTGACTGATGTAGCTGTGGTCAGCAAAACTTGGAACGGGCCATCATACCTTGGCTCAAGGGAGTGCTTACAAACTTTTTTACTAGCACCCAATCTCCAGGCAGTAGTTGGTGTGTTCCTGTATCTAATTCAGGATCTGGAATGGAAGAAAACACTTGAGAATGGATATTAGTTAATGCTTTAGACAAACGTGTAACATAACTAGTTAACACATCAGATTGTAACTGCTGTGGGAAATAACAGCCAAGTCTGGGGGCTGAACCAAACAAAATTTCATAAGGGGACAGAGCATGTTTCCCCCGGGGGGGAGGGGTGTCTGACACTGAACAGGGCAATGGGCAAACTGTCTGGCCAACTCATGTTAGTCTCTTGGGCCATCTTTAACATCCTGTTTTTTAGAGTCCCATGCATCCTTTCTACCTTCCTGCTGCTTTGAGGGTGGTATGGGGTGTGTAGAGCTAACTGAACTTCCAGTGCTGCCCAAATCTCTTTTGTAAGGGTTGCTGTGAAGGCTGGGCCCTGATCGCTCTCTATCACCTCTGGAACCTTAAATCTACATACTAGCTCACTCAGTAGTTTCTTAGTTGTGGTCTTGGCTGTCATGTTTGTAACAGCGTAGGCTTCTGGCCAACCGGAAAACATGTCCACCACCACTAGGGCATATTCATATCGGCCACTTTTTGGCATCTGTATATGATCAATCTGTATCCTCTGGAACGGATAGAGGGGTTTCGCCAAATGCTTCTGCGGTGTCTTCTCTGTCCTCCCCGGGTTGCATTTTGCACATACTGCACATGACGCGCAGTAATTTCTGGTTAGGGTGGTTATCCCTGGGGCCCAGTAATACTTGCTGATCAGTGAATTCATTAAGTTCTTAGAGAGATGTGCAGGTCCATGTGCCCATTGGACGACTGCTGGATACATATATTTTGGTAAACAGGTTTTCCCTCTCATCAGATATAGATCTCCATCGTATTCTGCTCCTTTATCGATCCATTCCAAATGTTCTTCTGTGTGAGCTGCACTTTGCATAGAGGCTAGGTATAGCCTGTCAGATGGCACATGGACTGCCACAGGCATCTGCGCTAAAGATTCACTCTCCTCTTCGGCCACTTCAGCCGTTTTTCATTGGTCTTTCGCTGCTTGTTTGGCAGCTATATCCGCCAGGTGGTTCCCTCTGGCTTCTTGAGAATTCAGTCCGCCATGTGCTTTAACCTTCAAGACAGCCACTTTGTCAGGCAGGAGTAGTGCATCCATTAACTCCTTGATGGCTGGGCCGTGTTTCAGCGGCATTCCAGCCGCTGTCAGAAATCCTCTAGCCCCCCCAGATGATACTGAAGTCATGAGCCACTCCCAGGGCGTACCTTGAGTCTGTGTAAATGTTGGCTCTTTTACCTTCTGCTATCTTACATGCTGTAGTGAGGGCTTGGAGCTCCGCTTCCTGAACAGATACAGTTGGTGGTAATGCTCCTGCTTGTAGAATTTTAAATTCAGAGGTCACAGTATAACCTGTGTGGTACTTGCCTCCTTCATCTGCATATCTGGAGCCATCCTCAAAAAGTGTGTAGTCAGGGTTTTCCAGAGGAGTTTCACTCACTGAAGGTAAGTGTGTGGTTTCCATGCACATCATTTCAAGGCAGTCATGTGGAGCAGTACAGGGGTCTTTTTCTTCACCTTCTGTTTTCTTCTTCATCTTTTCCATCTAGTCCCCCCTCGAAAAATGGCAGAAGGGTGGCCGGGTTGAGAGTGAGACATCTTTGGAGGGTCACATTGTCTGAAAGGAGGAGGGAGGTATGCAACCGAAGATGT
The DNA here is from genome assembly GCA_029206835.1 of Rana muscosa. Classification (NCBI taxonomy): domain Eukaryota; kingdom Metazoa; phylum Chordata; class Amphibia; order Anura; family Ranidae; genus Rana; species Rana muscosa. The sequence continues at coordinate 1,060,124,199 of CM055116.1, forward strand.
CTGGCGGTGGACAGGTGGCGGGGTTGCACCTGATTCAGGATGGCAGCAATGTCATGCGGTGCCAGAAGCAGGGGGTGTGCTAGAACAAGGTCAGAAGTTTTGTCCAGCAGTGCCTGGGCAGCAAAGACAGCTCTTAAACAGGAAGGGCCACCCCTAGCCACGGTATCTAAGTGGCATGAATAGTACCCAATGGGTCTAGTTCGGCCTCCATGTGATTGAGCTAGGACCCCTGTGGTGTGGCCATTTCTTTCCAACACAAACAGTTTAAAGGGTATTCCATAATCTGGGAGGCCCAAAGCAGGAGCTGTGGATATTGCTTGCTTCAGCAGAAAGAAATTGTCCAGAGCCTCGCTTGATGGTAAATGGCACAGACTTGAGAGCATCATAGAGTGGTTGCATGAGGATTGATGCATCAGCGATCCACGCCCTGCAGTAAGATATGAGTCCAAGAAAGGCATGCAGTTATTTAGTTGCATGTGGTTGGGGAATATCCTGGATTGCAGCAACCCGGTCTGACGTGATATGTCTTGTGCCCTTGGAAATACAGTGGCCCAAAAAGGTGACTGTTTTGGAACACCACTGTATTTTGGCTTTGAAGGCCTTACAGCCTTGTTCCGCAAGGTAGCATAGTAGACTTTCTGAATGTTCTTCTGCAGCGGGTTGGTCATCTGCGCAGAGAAGAAGGTCATCCACATATATGAGAAGAGTCGCTGCAGGGTGTTTATTTTGCCATGTATCAAGTATGGAAGTTATGGCTTTGGCAAACTGTCTTGGAGAGTTTTGCGCCGCTTGTGGCATAACTGCCCAGGTGTACTGCTTGTTGTCATGGGAGAAAGCGAAGGAGGTATCTGCAGGAAGGATGCAGGGGGAACACTGCAGAATGGATTTGCCAGGTCAACTATGGTGAAGTACTCAGCCGTTGTAGGTATACCTGATAATAAGGTATGTGGATTTGGCACAATTGGGGTGTCCAACACTGTGGCTTCGTTAACTGCTCGGAGGACTTGGACCATTCTGTATTTCTCTGGTTCTTTTCTTGGGGTCCGTTTCTTCACTGGGAACAAGGGTGTATTGCATTCAGAAGTACAGGGTATCAGCGCTCCATTGGACACAAGGGTCTCGACCTGTCTTGAGATGGCTGCGGATTGAGCAGGCTTCAAGGGGTGTTGTGGTTTCCGGAGCAATGATGCTCCCTCTTTGAGCTGGACTAAAACTGGTGGCGCTTTCAGGTGACCGATGTCTTCCGGTCCCGTGGACCATAGGCATGCAGGAATTCTGTCAAGTACTTCCTGTGGAATGGAACTTGAAGTTATCGCTTCATGAAGTATCATGAGAGGCAGAGAACACAAACTAGATGAGCCTTCCAAGGATAGGGGAGTATGTAGCTTTACTCCTCCTTCAGGCGTGAAAATGATTGAGGCTTGTAGTCTGGACGGCACATCAGCTCCAAGCAAATTCCTGGGACATGTAGAGGACACCACAAATCTGGCAAGTAAATTGGGAAATGTCCCCACCTGGAGAGGCTCAGTAAGTGGACTGGAGCGGGGCACCCCATCCACACCCACGCAGGAAACATCAATATTGGAAAGGAAAGAATTAGCAGGCAGGTCCTCAGCCCTCAAGACGCTCCTGGCTGCACCCGAGTCAACGAGGAAGGTGGTAGGTCTTCCCTGTATAGGTAACATGACCTTTGCAAGGGGTCCCCCAGGCCTATACGAGGACACTGCCATAAGGGGTGACTCGGGCTTGCCCAATTCCTAGCGAGAGTTGGGGTGTGGTGGTGGTGGTTGTTGATATCCACGTTGCCCTTCAAGGGGGTCCCTGTCTTGTCTGGGATGTCTTGGGGCTTTACATTCTCTTCTGTAGCGACCCCGTGTCCCACAGTTGTAGCAGGTGATCCTTTCCCTGATATTGGGCAGTGGTGATGGACAAGTGTAGGTGGGATCGTCATCATGGGCTACCATGAGGGGCGTTGGTTTTTTCCCTTTTTGGTTTTCTATACCCTTGGCCACTAGCAGTAGATCAGACCATTTTCATAGAGCGGTATTTGGGGCGAGCCACCATCCGGCCTTTTCTGATATCTTCTCTGAGCCTTGAGACAAAAGCAGTTGATAACGTGTGTGTGTGTGTGTGTGCCTTTTCATAGTGAGAGAAGCCCAGATCCTCAAAGGCCTGGGTGAGTCTGGCATGATACTGCTCCACAGACTCCCCTTTATCTTGGGTAATATCTTGGATTGTTTTAGTCTGATCCGCTAGTTTCTCCTTTGCCCATTCGTGGAGTTGGGCGCAGAACTCCACACCCGAGGAATAGGAAGTGGCACTTGTCAAGCAGGCATCATTGAAGGCCGCCTGCATGACCGGCCAAAAGACATCTCCTGCTTTAATTTGGCATAAGCTGATCAAATCTCTCCAAACAGCTGAATACGTTTCTTGTATCTGCACCATCCTGCGGTAGAAGGGCATTGGTTGTTTCTCTGGGTCAGGCAGACTTGTCACTAAGGCCGCTGCTTGTGATGGGGTAAAAGCGACATACATCACCGGTGCCCCTTCTGGCAACTGAGATAGTTGTTGGGGCTGACAAGGGGTACTTTTCTTTATGGTTGCCAGCATACGTTCGAGATTCTCTCTGAACTGTGAGTCTGGAGCCGGATTGGGGGTTAAATCAGCGGGGGGCCTTGCTGCTTGCTGGTGGTCTTCCCACTCGGATGCTTCTTCATCATTAATATATCCAGCCTGTGAAAGTGGCACTTCTGTATTGGGGAAGACAGGAATGTGGTAGGAACCATCCTGGTTTAAAAACAGGGAGAACTGGATATAGGCCTTGGTTGGGCCTTCTGGGTGTACCAAGATGGCCACCTGCAGGAAGTGCACTAGGCTGGGCAGGAAGTGAGGGCATGGGTGCACTAAGATGGCTGCCGGGAGGAAGTGCACAGTGGGTTGTACTTGAGCCGGGGTGGGGCAGGGATGTCCCTCCCCTCCTTTGTTCCAAATTCCGTAGGGGGGGGTTTCGGACACACACATTATCAGTTCTGTAGTACACATATACAATACAATCACCATCTTTCTTCGCTTCTCCTTACAATGTTCTAGCAGTACGAAACCAACATTCTGACACTTGCAATAAGCTTTTATCACATAGAATTCCTTTGGCTTCCGTCTGGCAGTCTCCCAATTCACAAACTTTCGGCTACAACAACGCTTGAGTAACTTCTGTCCTCTTCACAATGTTCTTGTTTCACATCCAACAATTCGTGCCCCTGGAAGAAGTAAGTTTTTTACGAAACGGACGTAGGGCGGAGCGGCACGCTGACGTCACCTCTAACACTTCCGACAAGGACGGGTGTCTGTTGAATGTGCTACGGCCGGCACACCAGACGTAAACACGATTTTAAACTGCATAAGTGTAAGTGAAACTTATTTTTATGGAATACATTTTTAAAGGTTTAATGCACTATGTGGAGTGTGTTCCATTCTTTTCATACATATGTGCCTATTGATGAGAACCGGAGGTCGGTGCTTTAGGAATCTTATGTGCTGTGTGCTGCGGTGATTCGTGGGAGAAACTACTTGATTTCTGCATATATTGACCCTCTGTCACGGGGGGTCGTGCACAGCTGGTAAGGAGAAATCCTGCTATTTGGTGGTGGAACGTCACAGATGAATGTGGACACAACACTTTATATGATTTTCACATGAAGCACTGGTGTTATTTGGATTTCATTCAAGGATTTTTTTTGATGGACTATTATTTATATTTTTATATTTGATGTAGATCACAGTACACCATATATTTATAGTTTATTCTTTGTATACTTTTGATTTCACTCATTAGTTTTAACAGATTTGTATTTTTCATTGGTTAATTTTCATTCACTCCATTACTGTCATAGTGATTGGTCACGGGTTAGCGCGATTTCCCCCAATTTTTTCTATTTTTCTACCATGTATGGTAGTTCACATTCCTAAATCGCAGCTCCCAACATCCATGAAGCTACCAGCTAAACGTCTGGGGTTTCCTTTTTTATTTAGCTTATTTAGCGCAGTTTCATTTCCTTTTTTCTTTCACATCCAACAAACCTTATTAATATTTCTAACCTTCTGTCCACTTCCAGTGCATTTCACTTTCAAGTTCTTTAACCATTTCCTTGCTGATTCCTTACATCTCATCACATGCTACACTAGTGATTTCATATCTAGTCAAGGGTTAACATTTATTAAACACAGTTTCTCACACGGGAATCTGTCCATGAGATATCCTAACCCATCCTCCCCCTCCCCTTGAGGGTGGGGGCTCGTATCTTTGCGTGGGGATACTAACAAGCTTCTTTCCTATCCCCTCTTTCACTGGGTAATGAACGTTTAATCTCAAAATGAACACATCAGGGGTGAAGGGGAACAGCGGCTTGTGGCCCAATTGTTCCTTCAGGTAGCCGCCTTCTTTTACTTTCACCAGTCCCCAACCCCTTTGATTTATGCCAAACAGTAATCCACAAACACACTGAGAACAGGACATCACCACACCTGCAGCCTCTGGCACCTTCAAAACTTTAGCAGCTGAACTCCACCCTCGGGGTTCTGCAGGGGCCGACAGCTCACCTGAACCAGAACACGGTAAACCGTAACCCCTAAATAACCTTATTGCAAAGCTACACCGTCCTTTACAGGGGCAGACAGCTCACCTCTGGACACGTCCCGTCTTCCCAGGGGCAGACAGCTCACCTGAGTCAGGGTACTCAATTGCAACAACTTTTCAGTCTGCCAAGGAGTTGCAATGCTTGGGACAACAGACACTGAACAAATACAAACACTAAACAAATACAGTCAGTAGAGATCCAATAGCAGGTTCGTTAAAACAGCCCCAGGCGAGATATAAAAATTACCTGCCTCTTAGTTTGCCTCTAGAAGCCGACAAAGCCAGCTGCCAACCCAGGCAGAACTAATTTGTACAGTGGTAAGTATATAAGTACCTACCGTACCCAGGGGTGCGCAGTCCCTGTATTCGTCTGTGCCAATTGGCTGCTCAGCCCTTAGGTTGCGGACTTCCTTCGGTCACAAACCTGGAGCCCCACGCTGGGCGTCATTTGTAATCGTCGTTTAACCACAAAGGGGTTAATATGGATTCTACTACTGTTCCGAATTGTAAAGTTTAGATAATATTGCATACATGCATGCTGAAAGTAAGACTCCGACACATCCGTTCAGGTCCGTTACTTCCTTATCTAATGTTTTATTACAGGCAGTACTAAACTTTTTACACATAGCATGATACGTCACTATTCTGTTAATGTAAAACTGCAAACCACATCTGATTGGCTGAAATACAAGAAGAGTACAAAAATGTGATGATCTAGCTTGGTTGTCCCTCTGATCTGTCTTCACTTCCGCATTCCAAAGATGTGTGGGAGAAGGGGGCATCCGCCATTTTCTGTCTTCTCCAGTCTTTTCGGTGGGAGGGGGTGTATTAGAGGCTCATTTGAGTAGGGAAGGATTACAGCAGTGGTGTACATGAAAAAGCAATATAGACTTTATAGTATAGTAAAGATGCATAGAGAATATACATTTTCTAGTTTAACATTATGCTCATCACATTCCTTCACACTGGTAGCTCCCGGTGCCGCCATCCTCAGTAAGGGAAACAGGCAGTGAAGCCGTGCGGCTTCACTGCACGTTTCCTACTGCGCATGCCCGAGTCTTGCATTGTTTTCTGAATGGGCGGCTTGCTCTCTGGGATACACACAGTTCCCAGAAGGCAGCGCGCCCCATTTTATTTTTCTTGTCAATTTTGTTTATTAAATTTTGAAAAATAAATAATTACATACATATCCAAAGCTGACATTCGTATTAACAAAAGTATTAGTAGCATGTATAAAAAACAAAGATGTGTTAACTATAGTTGAGTTGCGTTCCAATAGTAAAAGGAGGTTTAAATTGATAAATGTTAAGTTATAGGTAATATTTCATTAAATTAAATTAGAATATGTTTGAAATTGAATATAATAATCTACACTACAGATATATACATTGTATAAAACAGTATGAGTATATATCGTTAACAAGATTAAAAGTAATAGAGATTCCTAACATTATGTAACCATAAATAAAAATATATAGAACGAGGAAACAAATATATAAACAGATATTTACTGCATATTTAGGAAATGTGTATTAATAGTATGGTACTCAATAGCTATTATATAAAAATAAGGAGCGTTGATTTAAGAACCTCGCTTATAAATTTATAAACAACAATGGATATCAAAGGAAAAAAACAGACTTACAAACAGTGGCGTAGCGTGGGTTGTCAGCGCCCGGGGCAAGGCAAGTAATTTGCGCCCCCCCCCCCCCAACCTGCGGACTTTTCGCATTCCGAGTCCCTTCCCTTCCTACAATAGCACTGACCTACCTGATTCCTGTACTAACCTCTACACTGACCTACATAATTCCTACATCGACCACTACACTAACCTACCCGATTCCTATACTGACCATTACACTATACAATGCACTACACAATACACACCACACTAACCTACCTGATTCCTATACTGACCACTACACAAACTACACAATACACTACCACAGACTAGTACACACCACAATACACAATACACTACCACAGACTAATACACACCACACTACACAAACTACACTTATACAATAAAAGGTGTAGTTGTGGCGCTGTTCTGGCGTGTGAACCAACCTATTTTAGTGATATTACTGTGTGATCTTGAAATTGAACCTCAAAAATTAAATAAAAGAAAAACCAAGTGTTGGCTCAGCTGGGTGTTTGCTACAGCCCGAATTGTGGGGAGTGCTTATTTAGGGGTTTTGGATGAATCCTGGTTTGGAATGTGTCCATAAAAGGTTGTATAGTGAAGAGATTGGTGAATATCCAAACTTCAGGTGGTGTCTCGGCCGGGGGGGTAAACTAAATCAAAAAATGGCCGATGTAGTGTATTAGTGCTAGATTGCTGGTATAATGTGAGATGCGAGATCCCCACATCTCACATTATACCAGCAATCTAGCACTAATACACTACATCGGCCATTTTTTGATTTAGTAAACACCCGGCCGAGACACCACCTGAAGTTTGGATATTCACCAATCTCTTCACTATACAACCTTTTATGGACACATTCCAAACCAGGATTCATCCAAAACCCCTAAATAAGCACTCCCCACAATTCGGGCTGTAGCAAACACCCAGCTGAGCCAACACTTGGTTTTTCTTTTATTTAATTTTTGAGGTTCAATTTCAAGATCACACAGTAATATCACTAAAATAGGTTGGTGCCCTTTTTATGTGAATCAATTACTTGAAACAGGTGGGAGAGAAAGGACGATGGACTTTTGTTAGGTGCATAGTAGGACACTACCGTGATTGAAATAAAACATGGATGTCCTGCAAGGATAAGATAATGACCATCAGGGTCTTTGATCTCAGTTTGTAGAGAAAAAGGTGTAGTTCTATGAAATGCAATTAGTACTCCTCTTTGCTTAGTTTTAGCGGAGGTGGTAAAAACTTGTGGATCAAAAGACTTAGGTTCGTTTTTGTGGGATATTTAGATCTTGAACATTTAAGGTAAGAACATTTAAAGGAGCCATTACATTAGTTCAAAGAGGAAATGGCTTAATATATTAGTCATGAAGTGTCGATTAGAGTTTAGATTAAAGTTGAATCCGGGGAGAAGAAAAAAGAGATGGAAAAATAGAAAAAGAGTATTGAAAAGAGAATGAAGCTCGGAAGCGCAAAATCTATCCGAGGAGGCCCCTCACACAAAAAATGGAGGAGATTCCTGGGACAGAAAAAATGGAGGACACAGTTACAAATTCTCTGGTCCCCCACGGCCCAAAAAGTATATTAGAAAACAGAAATTCAAATTTTAAACCCAAGCATGTCAAAGATATAAAAATATCCTTATAAATATAAAGAAGAGGAAAGAATTAAGGGATTAGGAGAAACTCAACAATGGAGCACATAAGATGACTATGATCAAGTAATTTGGTCATAATATGTACAATATAGAATAAAGTAAACATTTTGATAAGTTGTGTTGAGTACCTCAGGGTTGTCGATTGAGGGTAAGACAGTGACATCTCACGTAGTTCGGATGGTAAGTGTAGAATATAGGTTAACACATGTATATAAAAGAATTTACTTCCATTCAGTAAATACGTTTTTTAAGCAGATCAATATAATAATATAATATAATATAAAATATATCATAATATTTTATAACATAACATAAGACCATCAGTTATAATAATAAAGGGGTAGGGAGGTTGGGTTATCAGGGGGGATAGAGGTAAAGGAAAGGGAGGGAGGGTAGGGAATGTGAAATAGGGCAAGGGAAGGGGGAGGAAGGATGGAAGGGGCTTAAAATAACTGGGAAATTTAGGGATTCAACTATGTTAGTCTAGAGAGGGTCAAAAATGAGATAAAAAATAAAAATGAGACAAAAAATAAATATATATACACACAGTCCGGTCCATAAATATTGGGACATCGACACAATTCTAATCTTTTTGGCTCTATACACCACCACAATGGATTTGAAATGAAACAAAAAAGATGTGCTTTAACTGCAGACTTTCAGCTTTCATTTGAGGGTATCTACATCCAAATCAGGTGAACGGTGTAGGAATTGAAAAAGTAATGGGACAATTGGCTGCTCAGCTGTTCCATGGCCAGGTGTGTGTTATTCCCTCATTATCCCATTTACAAGGAGCAGATAAAAGGTCCAGAGTTCATTTCAAGTGTGCTATTTGCATTTGGAATCTGTTGCTGTCAACTCTCAATATGAGATCCAAAGAGCTGTCACTATCAGTGAAGCAAGCCATCATTAGGCTGAAAAAACAAAACAAACCCATCAGAGAGATAGTAAAAACATTAGGTGTGGCCAAATAACTGTTTGGAACATCCTTAAAAAGAAAACGCATCCGGTGAGCTCAGCAACACCAAAAGACCCGGAAGACCATGGAAAACTGTGGTGGATGACCGAAGAATTCCTTCCCTGGTGAAGAAAACACCCTTCACAACAGTTGGTCAGATCAAGAACACTCTCCAGGAGGTAGGTGTATGTGTGTCGAAGTCAACAATCAAGAGAAGACTTCACCAGAGTGAATACAGAGGGTAAACCATTGGTGAGCCTCAAAAACAGGAAGGCCAGATTAGAGTTTGCCAAACAACATCTAAAAAAGCCTTCACAGTTCTGGAACAACATCCTATGGACAGATGAGACCAAGATCAACTTGTACCAGAGTGATGGGAAGAGAAGAGTATGGAGAAGGAAAGGAACTGCTCATGATCCAAAGCATACCACCTCATGAGTGAAGCATGGTGGTGGTAGTGTCATGGCGTGGGCATGTATGGCTGCCAATGGAACTGGTTCTCTTGTATTTATTGATGTGACGGCTGACAAAAGCAGCAGAATGAATTCTGAAGTGTTTCGGGCAATATTATCTGCTCATATTCAGCCAAATGCTTCAGAATTCATTGCGCTTCACAGTGCAGATGGACAATGACCCGAAGCATACTGCGAAAGCAACCAAAGAGTTTTTTAAGGAAAAGAAGTGGAATGTTATGCAATGGCCAAGTCAATCACCTGACCTGAATCCGATTGAGCATGCATTTCACTTGCTGAAGACAAAACTGAAGGGAAAATGCCCCAAGAACAAGCAGGAACTGAAGAAAGTTGCAGTAGAGGCCTGGCAGAGCATCACCAGGGATGAAACCCAGCGTTTGGTGATGTATATGCATTCCAGACTTCAGGCTGTAATTGACTGCAAAGGATTTGCAACCAAGTATTAAAAAGTGAAAGTTTGATTTATGATTGTTAATCTGTCCCATTACTTTTGGTCCCTTAAAAAGTGTGAGGCACATATACAAACTGTTGTAATTCCTACACCGTTCATCTGATTTGGATGTAAATACCCTCAAATTAAAGCTGAAAGTCTGCAGTTAAAGCACATCTTTTTCGTTTCATTTCAAATCCATTGTGGTGGTGCATAGAGCCAAAAAGATTAGAATTGTGTCGATGTCCCAATATTTATGGACCTGACTGTGTGTATATATATGCAGTTAAAGCACATCTTGTTTGTTTCATTTTAAATCCAATGTGGTGGTGGACCTGACTGTGTATGTACGTATGTATGTGTGTGTGTGTGTATGTGTATATATATATATACACAATCTATAGGACAAGTCATGAAAATAGGTAGTTAATAACTGGAGAATGGGCACTGGACCATTCTGCTGCAAAAACCTGTAAAGGAAAGAGAAAAATGAAAAATATCTTCAATCCATTGAGTCTGGAGTGTCTAGTCCTGGGGAATTGAAGCGGCCCCTCTTGGATGAGTTTTGTCTGTTTCCGTAATTTCCTACTTTGGAGGTATTTTGCGGAGAGCTGGATGCTGTTCGTCGCCGAGGACTAGGTGGTGGTCCATCGCAGAGGTGCAGTTTTTCCAGGGTGTTCAGTAGTTCATCATAGGATCTACATGTATGCTTGTTGCTTTGATATGTGAACCGAATAGAAAATGGGAAACCCCATTGGTAAGGGATCTGATGTAGTTGTAGTTTCTGTAGCAGAGGTTTCATTGCGCGTCTTTTAGCGACCATTATTGGGGATAGATCAGCAAAAATCTGATATGAGTGCCCTTGGAAACTGAAGTTTTCCTTACCTCTAGCAGCAAGCATAATTTGTTCTTTGGTGCAAATTTTTTTTAATTTCGCAATTATGTCGCAAGGGGGGCTTTCTGATTTGTGGGGTGCAAGAGCTCTGTGTATTCTGTCCATTTAGAATCTATCAATTGGATTTTATGGTGTTGGTTCTTGAAAAAGGGGCAGTAATAGTAGATGTTGGGTCAATGATGGACTCAGGAATACCTCTTATGCAAAGATTTGAGCGCCTTGCCCTATTCTCAAAATCTTCCAAACGTGTTTGCAGCAAAAAAAAAAATCCTCTTTGAGAGATTCTAATTCATTTTCATGAGTAATTACATTAGTTTCCACTTCTTCCATTCTGTCTTCTAAGTCAGCGGTGCGTTGGCCTAAGTCACGGATTTCTTTGGTTTATTTCCCAGTAATATGGTCTGAGGTCTGCTTTAAGGCTTTCTGCAGCATGTCCCCAAATTGTTTCAAAACGTTTTGGATGTAAACAGTCAGAGTGTTGGTGCTGAGAAGTGGCACCATATTCAGAGTCTGTGTTGTATTTTACATGAGGCGTCTGCTGCTGCTGCTTGTCAGCGTGAGGTGTGCCTGTGTGAGGAGAGCCAGGCTGCGCCATCTTACAGGTGCCTCTGAGGAGATTTTCCTTGATGGATTTAGCCCCGACTTTCCCCCGGGAAGCTCCCAAGACCATACTAAAATGTTCCCCCGGCTTTAGTGTAAAGGTAGGCAAGTTTTTTTTTTATAGTTTACCCTGACATAAGGGTATATGTAATGGCCGCGGGGTCCCGAGAATAGCGGAGCTTCAGCGGGACATGACCGTCGCTGACAGCTCCGCGCATGCGCCCACACACATTTTATTTTAAACATGTCACTTTCTCTCCCCAACTTCTGGACCTCTACTTTATATTGGTGCATGCAAGATAGCATGCCAGAACGTAAAGAGGCCCTAAAGGATAAGAGCATGCTCTTCAGAGTGGTGTCAGAATCTGACTGATCCGATGTTGGGAATGAGGTAATAGGATCAGTATATGCCCAAATTGCTGTACCTGGTGTGTGTACTCACCTTCATATGTAGATCTTTAGCATGTATGCCATGTGAGTCCCGGCAGGCCCTGAATTTTGCAGGGCTTCTGATTGGAACTAGAGCAAGATGTGATCTCATTGATTTGTAGCCAGCCATAATCAGCTGCTATAGAACTTTTGGGAAACTGTGGAGTGGCTCCCACTGCCATTTTGTTGCAGCCCTTTGTGCGTTATCTGGAAAAAAATGAAAATTTTTGCGGTTGTGGCATCTCCCTCTAGTGTTTGGGCATTGCGCTTTACTGAGTGAATGGAAGAGAGGGGAAGAGCTGCAATGTAGGGAATGAAAGCTCAGTTAAATGCAAAATTCCCCTACGGCAGAGCCCCAGTCTTATTCGGCCATCTTGCAGAGTTGCCATGCAGCCCCCCCTTACCCCCACTAGGGGAACTTTTGAATGCACAGGCCAAGCCACATGTGAGGCCTAGATGTCTGAGTTGAGGAGGGACATACAGAAAACTTTCTGACCATCTGGACTTTTCTGCTGAGCTTTCTAAATCCGGCATTGCAGGCAACATCACAGCAAGCAATGCCAGTGGCACGTACGGTAATGCACGTAAGGCTGCAGTTAAAATGAAATTGCAAGCAATTATTAAAAACTTAAGAGGAAATTAGTATAGTCGACAACTGCTTGGGCTTCAGAATAATTTCCTTTTGAGTTCTTGACTTAGGCAGGCCATGAATAATGCTTTTTTTTTTTCACTCAACCAGCAGGTTGAAAAAAAAAATATTTCCTCATTAACACCGACAGTACAAATGTCCTGCGGCGCTATTATATTCTGACAGCAGGGAGAGTTCCCTGCTGTCAGAATGCAATGATCAGAGTTGCTGGCTAAATCCACTGGAACTGATCAAAAAAAAAAAAGTCTGGTCATACAGAAGTCAATCTTGAGATTGACTTCTGTACAGCCAGCCTACCCATAGATGAATCTATGAGTCTGCCTGTTGGGATATGTGTTCAGTCTGGGAAGTTTTCATGTAAGGCAACTTCACATGTTAAATTGTTTATTAGTATTGTTCTTCAGGGTAGCTATAGGGGGGTAAAGCATTTTAATCTTGATCTTGTATTTTGAAAGTAATTTGAGGAAGAATTCCAACCATGGTTTATTTGTATATAGAAGTAGACTTCAGTGATCTCCACTTGCTCTTCTGGGTCTTGTGCTGGGAAGTTGGCCTAATGCATTGTGAACAGAGGAGGTCCGCTGCTGGGACGCCATTCCCGGAAAGCTTTGCATTTTCTGAATGAATGCATAGCATTCTCTGGTTGGAAAAGGCAGACAGGTGAGGTGGTGACATGACACTCTCCATCTTATCCAAGGAAAAAACACTGGTTCACTTTAAAATGGTTTACATTGTATTATTTGTGGCTATTAGTAGTAGTGGTGATGTCATGTCTTGAACTGGGCCTTAACCCGTTGGCACTGGCTCCTTCCTATTCTTTAACGAGCTCCAAAAGATGTAAGATGGAGACAAGCTTACCAATGTTATCACAGTGATTAACTGTCATAGTGGTCCCATGATCGGGAACTGTTTCCACCATCTCCTGATCGTGAACTGTGATCGGAAACCGTAGGTGCAGCTGTAATTGCAGCGAAAGGTGGTTCATCAAATTATTGACTCGGGGGGCTGAATATAAATGCACTCCACATTTTTCACATATTTATTTGAAAAAAAAAATTGAAAACCATTAATCATTTTCCTTCCACTTCACAATTATGTGCCTCTTTGTGTTGATCTATCACATAAAATACATCTAAGTTTTTGGTTGTAACATGACAAAATGTGGAAAGGGTGTAGGAATACCTTTTCAAAGCACTGTATGTGTGTTACGTTCACAGAAAAAGGTTAACAGAAAATGGTTGCTTAAATTACATGTAGGCGGCAATATAACATTTTACTTTTATTCTTGAATTACATGTGCTGCATTCTTTCTACATTTTGTCAAGATTTTTATTTATTTTTTATGTTTTTAGTGATGGTACATATTTAAATATATTCTTTATTTAAATTTTACGTTTCTATGTTCTGGTGTGGTGGTTTATAAGATATGAATCAAAGAGAAAATGTAAGTTTACTGTAAATGTTGTGCCAAGTGTAGTCTGAGTGCTGCTGTATTGTTCATGAAGGAGCAGTCCTATCTCCCCACAGATCTTATTTTTGTCATCTACTCTGTCTGCCAAACTGTGTACATTATGGTGGTGATTTTGTTATGTGCACACCTGTCCAATGAAAACTGGATGGAGACCTCCAAGTGCTCTCACAAACACTGCAGATGGTGAAAACATCTGGTTGCTTTCATACACAATGAGCACACAAAGGAAAGCCTCCTTAGTACAAATGAATGGATGCATTTTGAAGTCTGTAGTCTTTAAGGGATACATTTTCAGATAAATCTGAGGGCATGTATCTCCCTGTATTGTAAGCTGTATAATATACTGTCACCTATCTTTGCTTGTGTTATTCTTATTTTTTTTTTTATTATTTTTTTTAACTTCCTCACTTTGCTGTGAAAAACTCAAGCATAATAAAACTCAATTCAATATAGTTAATCGGTGGCATAGTTTCTTTAGTAGAATATGTATACTTAGGATTTTTTTTTTTCTAACAGAAAATGTATCCCTTTAGGTCATTCTCACATTTGCGTTCATAGAACATACATTTATGCAGTGATAGGTGTAATTTAAAGTGCCTTATTTGTAAAGCCTGTATGGTTTATGGGACTTTCAGGATACCAGGTTTCAGCATGACATGACACATGTACTGTATATGTATATCATCATTTAGAGAGTGTGGTCCTACTTTTTTTTCTTGCCTAATGGTATCTAGCCCACATTTACATAGAGCACACTTAACTACACCATCCAATGGTTCAGCTGTGAAGCAGCTTCCATCTTGATAAAAGCTTCCTTATATTCACAGCTAGGTCTGTATTTTTGCAATTTTTTGACCTTAACCAGATCAGAGAATCTACAAAACCTTTAGTGTTCTAACACAACAGACTGTGGATTCTGACTAAAGAAGAAGTAATCTTTTGTAATCCAAAGCACTCTTGATGTGTGAACACTCCTAACTGAGTCACCCAGAAAGATAAGGATTCATGTTGGCTGCACTTTTAAAGTGGCCCTATACTATGATCTCCTAAGTGCAGCTGTTAAAAAGGTATAGAAAAGAGTGGACATTTCTTTTTCGTACATCACGGGACACAGAGCGACTTAGTCATTACTAATGGGTTATATAGTTTACCTTCAGGTGTTGGCACTGGCCAATTCCAAACCGGAAGTACCCTCCCCTATATAAGCCCCTCCCACCCGGGAGCACCTCAGTTTTTTGCCAGTGTCTAAGGTGTTGGCCAAAGAGTAACGTGTTTTCACTGGGCTTGCGTACAGGTTCTTTTGGGCCTTAGTAAGCTGTTCCGGATCCCACCAAAAAAGCTTCATAGCTAAACGGTCGGTACCCGGGCCTTGCAGCAGAAGAGCAAGGTTTTGCCTGTAATGCTTCTCTTAGGAGGGCTGGACCCTGGGATCCAGAGCTCTGGTCATACCCACGACCAAGACGCTGTCTGTGCAGGGTGCTATACAGGTCCAGGGGAGTGGAATCCTTGGGAACCCGGTCCCTGAAGGTTTAATTACAATGCCTGCCGTGATAGGTGAAGTTTGGACTTTTGTGGACCAAACAAAGTCCTGCGGCGGGGATCAGGTAAGTGGGGGCCCTCAGGAACTTGGTTCTATTGGGGGACCCCCAAGCCTAATTTGTCTTTCTGTCTGTTACCTAACGGTATTCCCGCTAAATATCTGTGTTTGCCTATATCTACTGAAAATGTAAAATTTTAATAGTAGTCAAGAAAAAAAAAAAAAAACAGGGACCGCGGTACCTGTGTTAAACCACTAGAGGCCGCTGTAGTCCATTTTTCTTGTAAATGTGGATCTTTGGTTTTCTCAACTCAAAAGATCCAGGCAGCTGGTAAGTTTCTCTGAGGGAATCCACTTCCTCTGCCCTGTTGCTGCGTTCATCCACCGCACAGGCCCTCCGGCAAAAAGGGCCCTGGCTCCTAGTCCTCTGTTGGTTTTCGAAAAGGGCGCCATTGGCGCACGGGCGCGCGCGCGGGCGCGTGCACGCGCCTCCTATGAAAAAAAAGGGGCGGGGCGGGTGGATGACGCTCGATGCGCGCCGCGGCGCTTCTGCGCATGTGCGGGCGTCCCAGCATGGTAAAAGACACAGTACAAGTGTCAGCTGCATGCAAACAGAGCTAGCAACAAACAGTGGCACACAGAGGCGGTTGATGCAGGCATCCCCATAGAAAGGCACTTTAGTGGACACCAGCTGGTATATAGCAGCACCTGTGTTAGACTATTACCAGCAAAAATTGGTGTATGACGACGGGAATACCTCAGCTTTGTGCTTAAAGGATATGTCGTCCAGACGCTCCGGAAATAGATCTTCCAGGAAGCCAAAGGGGTCTCCATCGGGCTCTGAGGATATTGGGCATGCTTGCACTGCACCAATCTCCCCTGAGAATGCAGAGGTCAGTAGCCGTAGAAACCCCGCAGGAATGCCTGGTGCTGCGGCTGTCCCCAGTCCACCTGATCCTGTATATATAACAGAGGAGGTTTTATCCTCAACTCTGGGAGGATTGGAAGAGAGATTAACAGCATTGATCGCTGCTTCCCTGTCACAGGAAAAGCGCGTCCGATCTCCGTCTCCTCCTTCAGAGTGCCTGTTAGTGGAGGAACAGCCCCACACAGAGATCGACCTACCTGAAGGGGATCAGGATGAGGTTGATTCACTTATAGAGGAATCAACAGTGGAAGAACCTTTTCTCAGCTTCTCAGGCTGAAAGATTATGGGTTCAGTCTCTGACTAACATGGTCCGATCAGCATTTAAAATGCCTCTGGCGGAACCACCATCCACTACGGTTTCCTCGCTGGGGTCGCTAAAAGCTCCCCAGGCGGTCTGTTCCTTCCCAATCCACCCTTTATTAGAAGGGCTTATTTACCAGGATTGGGAGCATCCTGATAAAATATTTGCTCCCCCCAAGAGATTTCCGGTGATCTATCCCATGGAGGATAAGTTCATAAGAAAATGGAGGGTCCCTATAGTGGACGCAGCCATCTCTTCTGTTAACAAATCACTGACATGTCCAGTAGATAATGTTCCAATGTTCAAAGACCCAATAGATAAAAAATTGGAGTCTTTACTAAAATCTGCTTTCTCTACAGCAAGTATGGTGACACAACCTGCGGTAGCAGCGATTGGAGTCTGCCAAGCAGTGAAAGATCAGTTGAAACAAGTCTTAAGGGACTTACCAGATCAGCAGGCTCATGCCCTAGCTGACCTGCCTAGAGCCTTGTGTTTTGCGGTGGACGCCATAAAGGATACAATCCAACAGGCCTCCCGCTTTACGCTGTCTATAGTACATATGCGTAGGCTTCTGTGGCTCAAAAACTGGTCTGCTGAAGCTCCCTGTAAAAAACTGCTGGTTAGCTTCCCATTTCATGGAGAACGCTTATTTGGAGAAGATCTGGACAAATATATCCAGAAAATTTCTGCCGGTAAAAGTTCACTCTTACCGGTTAAGAACAAGGGTAGAAGTCCTTCTTTTAAGAGGCCTACCTCTCCAGTCCCGGGCACATCGGCTGGGAAGCAGTTCCGACGGCCTCCGCGGTCAAATTCAGGGGGCAGAAATCAGGGACAATCACAGGGTAACAAGAAGCCCTGGATCAAGAGAGGTACAAAACCTCCCCCTAAGGCATGAAGTATTGCCCCCGCTCAATCGGGTGGGGGGAAGACTTCAGTTGTTCACAGAGACCTGGCGGGACACCATCAGAGACAGATGGGTGCTCTCCGCAGTAAGTCTGGGATACAAGCTGGAGTTAAAAGGCACTCCTCCTGCCCAATTTATGAGGTCAAACGTGCCAAGAGATCCCCAAAAGAGAGGATCCCTCCTTCTGGCACTAGAACAACTATTGCTCCAAGGGGTAATCATGAAGGTTCCCCTGGAAGAAAGCGGATTCGGGTTTTACTCGAACCTTTTCACAGTCCCCAAACCAAATGGGGACGTGAGGCCCATATTAAATCTAAAAGGGCTAAACAAGTTCCTAAATATCAGGACCTTTCGGATGGAGTCGATCCGATCAGTGGCCACCGCCCTACAAGGGCAGGAATGGCTAGCCTCGATCGACATAAGGGATGCTTATCTGCATATTCCCATCTTTCCGGCCCATCAGAAATTTCTACGCTTTGCAGTAGAAGGGCGCCATTTTCAGTTCAGAGCCTTACCTTTCGGTCTGGCCACAGCACCACGAGTGTTCACAAAAATTCTGGCCCCATTATTGGCCAATCTAAGAACACAGGGTGTAACGATAATGGCATATCTAGACGACCTGCTACTAATAGACCACTCAGTGGAAAAGCTGGAAGTAGCTATTCACAAGACAATCGAGTATCTGGAATATCACGGTTGGATTATCAACCGGGACAAGTCAGCTCTAAGACCAGTCAAAAGTCTGGAATACTTAGGGCTAAGGCTGGATTCAAATCAGAGAAAGATTTTCTTACCTCCAGAGAAGGTGTCGTCTTTAAGAAATTTGACCCACTTAGTGGGTACAAAAAGAAAACCATCCATACGTCTCTGCATGAGGCTGCTGGGAAAGATGGTGGCTTCATTCGAAGCGGTACCCTACGGTCAATTCCATTCAAGGAATTTGCAAAGGGCCATACTGTCAGCCTGGAACAAAAAAGTTCAGGCTTTAGACTTACCAATGTCCCTGTCCCCTTCCGTTCGCAAGAGCCTCCATTGGTGGTTGGTGCCCCAGAATCTGGAAAGAGGGAAACCCTTCAGTCCGGTTTCTTGGAAGGTGGTCACTACAGATGCCAGCCTCATCGGCTGGGGGGCAGTGCTGGAGCAATGGTCTCCAGGGCAGGTGGTCAGAAGCAGAAAAGGCCCTGCCCATCAATCTCTTAGAGATACGAGCAGCCCGGTATGCCCTAGCAGCATGGACATCCAAACTCCAGGGGTCCCCTGTCAGAATTCAATCAGACAATGCCACGGCAGTGGCATATATCAATCATCAGGGTGGCACCAAAAGTCGTGCAGCCCAGAAGGAAGCAAATTGCATCCTGGAGTAGGCAGAAAGATATGTCCCAGCCATATCCGCGGTTTTCATCCCAGGAGTGGAAAATTGGAGAGCGGACTTTCTAAGTCGCCAACAATTATGCCCGGGGGAATGGTCTCTTCACCCCGAGGTTTTCCAGGCAATATGCCAGCGGTGGGGAACACCGGATGTAGATCTGCTAGCATCCAGATTCAACGCAAAGGTGGACAGGTTTGTGTCTCGCACAAGGGATCCCCTAGCTTGCGGCTCGGATGCCCTAGTGTTCCCTTGGGATCGGTTCAAGCTGATATATGCATTCCCACCGCCACAATTGTTACCGCGATTACTCCGCAGAATCAGGGTAGAAAAGAAACCAGTGATTCTGGTGGCTCCAGCGTGGCCCCGAAGGGCATGGTACGCGGAAATTGTAAAAATGTCAGTGAGGAGTCCGTGGACCCTCCCACTTCGTCCGGACCTGCTGTCGCAAGGACCGATATACCACCCTTCCTTACCAGCCCTAGGTTTGACGGCCTGGCTATTGAGGCCCACATTCTGAAAAAGAGAGGGCTCTCTAATTCTGTGGTATCTACCATGATCAATGCCAGGAAACCGGTATCCAGGCAGATCTATTATAGGATCTGGAAAGCGTACATTACGTGGTGTGAGACCAAGAAATGGCATCCACGTAAGTACATGATAGGGAGGATTCTGGACTTCCTACAGTGGGCTGTAGATAGGAAGCTGGCCTTGAAGTACTATCAAGGGTCAGATTTCGGCCTTGTCAATATTTTTTCAAAGGCCCTTGGCTTCGCATTCACTAGTCAAAGCCTTTATACAAGGAGTGATGCGTATTAGCCCTCCGGTTAGTATTCCCATATGTCCTTGGGACTTAAACCTGGTGCTGTCGGTTCTACAGAAACAACCGTTTGAACCATTACAACACATTTCCTTGGTTCTTCTCACCAGGAAATTGGTTTTCTTAGTAGCCATTTGTTCGGCTAAAAGAGTGTCGGAATTAGCAGCTATGTCCTGTAAGGAGCCATATCTGGTTGTCCATAAGGACAGAGTAGTATTACGTCCTCATCCAGCCTTTCTTCCTAAGGTGGTATCGAGGTTTCATTTGAACCAAGATGTGGTTCTTCCTTCTTTTTTCCCCAAACCTAGCTCAGTAGAGGAAAAGTTATTACATTCTTTGGATGTGGTAAGAGCAGTTAAAGCTTATCTAAAAGCCACTGCTCAGATTCGCAGAACGGATTCTTTGTTTGTTCTGCCGGAAGGCCCCAGAAGGGGTCAGGCAGCATCAAAATCTACTTTAGCCAAGTGGATTCGACAGGTCATAATACAAGCCTATGGCTTGAGAAAGAGACCGCCTCCGTTCAAAGTTAGGGCGCACTCCACAAGAGCGGTTGGAACTTCATGGGCAGTGCATCACCAGGCCTCCCTGGCTCAAGTATGTAAGGCCGCAACATGGTCTTCGGTACACACGTTTACTAGATTCTATCAGGTAGACGTTAGAAGTCAGGAGGATGTCGCCTTTGGGCGCAGTGTGTTGCAGGCCGCAAAAGATCCTCATGCCTGATGGCGCCCAGCTTATGTACCCCCCCCTCATTTGGCATTGCTTTGGGACGTCCCATTAGTAATGACTAAGTCGCTCTGTGTCCCGTGATGTACGAAAAAGAAAAAGGGATTTTTATAACAGCTTACCTGTAAAATCCTTTTCTTGGAGTACATCACGGGACACAGAGCTCCCACCCCTCTTTTTGGGACACTTATTGCTTGGCTACAAAACTGAGGTGCTCCCGGGTGGGAGGGGCTTATATAGGGGAGGGTACTTCCGGTTTGGAATTGGCCAGTGCCAACACCTGAAGGTAAACTATATAACCCATTAGTAATGACTAAGTCGCTCTGTGTCCCGTGATGTACTCCAAGAAAAGGATTTTACAGGTAAGCTGTTATAAAAATCCCTTTTTTTAGCAGTCTTTCTAAATCCCAATGAGTATTGTGCTTTCATTTGCCAGACCCATAAGCAAGCATTATGGCATTGGTTTTGCAGTCTGTTGGAGGAGAAAGCTAGGATTCAAGGAAAATGCCTTAATGTCAGTTTTGCAAAGAGCCCCTTATACTTACCTGAGCTCAATTTTAAAGGGACTGTGCTACATACAGAGTTCAGGAGTGCATTGTGTGCAGAGTTCAGAAGTGTTCTATGTACAGAGTGCAGAGTTTAGGAGTGTTCTGCATACAGAATGCAATGTTCAAGAGTGCACTACGTTCAGAGTACAGAGTTCAGGAGTCTGTTTTGCACAGGGGAGAGCACTACATATAGAGTGCAGGGTTCAGGAGTGTGCTGTGTAAAGAGTGCAGCGTTCAGGCTTGAGCTGCGTACAAAGTTCAGGAGTGCGCTACACACAGAGTGCAGTGTTGAGGAGTGCACTACATACAGAGTGCAGAGTTCAGGAGTGTGCTGCGCACTGAGTGCAGGGTTCAGAGCTCACCCCCACCCCCATATCCTCCTCCTTGATAGTACCAGAGTGCAGCTACAACTTGTTTCATTCAGGAGATGAGTGTAGGCTGCAGGGCGAGCACAGGCTTCAGGAGGATAATAACACTGGTGATGATGGTCAGCATTGCAGTCACAGGATCCTGCCATACAGATCCATCATCCTGAGTATAGGGACAGAAAAATGGAAACCCTCATACCCCTACCACTGATATTGCTCCCACCCCCATCCACAACCAGCAACTTCCTACCCCCCCCCCCCCCAGGCCGGGCTCTCTCTCCCATCCACAGCACCCTCATCTCCCTTCTCTGGGGGGGATGTACAATGGAGAAAAATGAGCTCCAGTCAATCCCTGTACTTAGTGGAGGCCTTTTCAGTAGCTGCTGCCACCAGACCAACATGGCTGTGTGCATACCCTGCCCCCTCCTCTGCTCTTAAATAATATGCAGGTTATATGTGTATATGTGTGTGTATGTATGTATGTGTGTGTGTATATATATATATATATATATATATGTGTGTGTGTGTGTGTGTATATATATATATATATATATATATATATATATGTGTGTGTGTGTGTGTGTGTGTGTGTGTATGTATATATATATATATATATATATATATATATATATATATATATATATATATATATATGTGCAGCGTGCTGTGATGTGTTGCAGTGTGTTCCATTTTTACCCGGCGCACACCAACATGGCGCATTGGTGTGGATTGGGGATATAGGAAAATTTTTATTATAAACTGTATGGTGTCAGGTCTATGTTGAGCAGTGCATATGTTGTAAATAGGCCCTAGTGTTTTTTTAATTTATTTTTATTTTTTATGGAGATGCAGGTAAAAGCCACTTGGCCAAAGTGCAAATGACTGAAGGTCTATTTTGCACTTCATTGCATCCTGCAGTGGTATTTTGCTTGTTGTAAAAATAATTTATGGTATGGTTGAATTGTCACCTTTCCTTTTTTTTTTACTATATAATATTTATGGTTGAAGCCCTATATCCGATACGGATATGAACAAGATAGATAGACTTAACATAAGACTTACAACATGAAATGGACCTGAAGTGTGCCCTGATCTGATGGACGGTATGCCAAAATAAGGGGGCATAACCAAGATTAGAATGAATATTTTGTGGAGAGAAATGAATTTTGAGAAATGCCCTAAAAAAGGGGATGGGAGGGTGGGTATCGCTCACAGGAAACCAACGAAGACTGCAGGTGAGTGGGCTAGTTAAATAGCCCCACGGGCTCCTCCCATAAATTCAGGCCAGCATACTGGCCTTCTTACTTATGGTTGAAGCCCTATATCCGATACGGATATGAACAAGATAGATAGACTTAACATAAGACTTACAACATGAAATGTGCCCTGATCTGATGGACGGTATGCCAAAATAAGGGGGCAAAAACATTCAGGTAGGGGTGTAGTTTTATTGGTTTTAGCTTTATTCATTGAGCAAGTTTGGTGAATGCTTGTGCCATTCCCACCTGAGGATTGGGGATGTGCTGGGCGAAGCAGGCAAACTTCCACCTGTCAAGTCTCTTGTCGTGATCTGGGACCCCACCCCGGGATGTGGCCGAGGCCGCTCCAATACGATAAGAGCGACTGGAGCACTGACTGGGGTTGAGGTGTAGGTAGCGTGGAAGAGTGAGTGAGTGTGAAGGTGACAGGACCCAAATTGACCTAACCGCCCCACCGTTGATCCAGAGGAAGGTGAAAACCCCAGCCAAGCCTGGGCCAATTGCTACAGCAGGGGAGAAAATTCCTTCCTTATCCCCCGAGAGGCGACTGGGTGAACCCTGGATCAACTTCCTATGGTTGGTTGTGCCCAGATGAATTCTCATGTGTTTGATGAACTGGCAGGCACTCAAGGGTTTGATCGGGAAAGGTAGTAGGGGACAAGAGTTTGACTGTTCAGGTAGGAGTGACAGAAGGCGATCGAGTATGGTTACTGCACACCAGAGATTGTTTGTTTTAGAGTTAAATGTCTAACCCGGTGCCTGATCGCTGGGTTTTGGATAGTGCCAGCTGGAGGATGAAACGATCTTGGTAGCGAGCCAAGTGAGGTCTACGTAGAACTTAGGCCGGCGGGGTAGCTGCGGATGAACTCGCTAGGCTGCAAGAACCCGTGGTAGGCCGAGTCGAAGGCTGCTTGAATGATCAGGGGAGAAGGCCAAATGGGGAACTAGCTAGGGTAGTGGACATTAACTGGTACTGTGGGGATAGTTGTATGGGCCTGCGTAGGAAGGACATAACTTGGACTTGCCTTTACTAATAATATCGGCCGTGGCCTGGTTGTCGGTGGTGAAGGCCACGGTTTGTCCTGTCCAGATATGACCCCAGAGCTGAGCGGCTGCCACAATCTGGTATTTTTCGAACAGGGAGGAAGTCCGGGTAAACCCTGGGATTAAGAGTGTCTCTGGAGGCCATGGTCCTGCAAACCAATAGTGGCCAAAAATTGCAGCGAAGCCTGTGGAGGCTGCGGCATCTGTCACTACCTGTGGTGATGGGGGCGATATTGATGGTATAACGTTGATACTGTTTCACGTAGTAAGGAACTCCTCCCATATTGACAGGTCCGCTACTGCCGCGGTGTCCAAGTTAAGGATCTGATCGGGGTCCTGTGTCTGGGAGAGGAAGACCAGGAGGCGTGATATAAAAGATCGACCCTGGGGAATGATCCTTGCAAATTGAGCATTTCCGGGAGAGACTGAAGCTGCTCCTTAGTACACCCCTGTGTACGGGTGAAGTCTTGGAGAACTGACCTGATGCGGGTTGGCTTTAAGGAACGACAAACGTAGTGAAAGCTAGTTTGCGTGTTTAGCATGACAGAGAATAGGTGAGCAGCCGAGTTGCTACTGGAGATGATGAGTGACCGATTTGAGTCGTTTGCAGAAATGCTTGCAGCGATTGCGATTAAGCAGCTTTATTGGAAAGATGAAAACAAAGTTAGCGGAAATTTTGAGTATGTAGGAATGACCGTGCACAACATTTTACATGCAGATGGAGTGAGATGTAAATGTTTATGCTTGATAACGGACGTAAGGCCAAGGAATCTGAATCGTAAGTACCACTTTATTCGTATCACTGATGCGAATAGTTAGAATCGGGCTGAGGTGTGAGCACCGGTGGGGTTTGGTTTGTAAAGGATCTTAAACATTGAGCCAGCGCTGCGACTGGACTCGGATCGGTCGGTGAAGTTTGTATTGCAGAGGATCCGAATCGTTGCACTGATGATGCGACTAGATTTGGATCGGCTGTAGATGTAAGGTGACGAGGGAGCTCATGTTCTGGATCCGAGTCGTTGCACTGATGATATGACTAGACTCAGATCGGCTGATGGTGTTAGTGTTTTTTTTGTGTTTTTTTTGGAGGTGTAGGGGGTCAGTTAGGTAAAGTGAGCGTGTTTAGTTTTTTTTGGGGGGGAAATTGACGTCCAACCTGGTGCAGGGTGGACCTGCTTGACTAACCTGGAGGAGAAATGACAGGTGATGAGTGGTGAGGGGTTTGGCTAGCTGATTTGAACACGACAGACTGCATCTGTTGTTTCATACACGCTGTTGCACTCGGCACTGGTTTAGTGCCTTTTACATGTAAGTGCACTTCTTTTTATTAAATATCCTTTTATATGCGGAGAACACTATGGTCTGCCTTTCTTTTATATATATACCTCATTGGAGTCATTTGTTATCCGGTCCGTCTGCTGTTGTCATCCAACCATCTCGGAGCTGCAATACATGCCTGAGACGTATATACCCATATGGGAAGGTATCTGTGACCCTCTATAACCAAAGGGTCCACTTTGGGAGGTGAGCGGCCATTCTTATCTGGTGGAGGTGTGTTCACATCATCATCTGCATGTTTCCGATTCTATAAATCACTCTAGAAGATCACTGGGATTGTCTTTTGATTTATGGACTTGTTCAGCGCTGCACTGCCTTTTTTATATAAGTGAGCAGATCGGATGGTGGAGCGTGTCGGAGATATGAGTGACAAAAAAGTCCCATGTCAGAGGCATGAATCGGTGCGCCGCAGGTGCGACTGACAATGACCGGGCTCTGGAGCATGTACTGAAATGAGGCCAACAACAACTGGGGCACACTTAAGACGAGCCTGCACACGAGAATGCAAGTGGATTTGAATCAGATGCGTGACAGTGAAACGAGTGACAGAAATTTCTCATGTCAGAGACACGAATCAGTGCGGCGCTGTGCGACTAACAGCAAGCGAACTCTGGAGCATGTACTGAAATGGGGCCAACAACGACTGGGGCACGCTTGAGACAAAGCTGCACCTAAGAATGCACGTGGATTCAAATCAGATGTGTTACAGTGAAATGAGTGACAAAAATGTCCCATGACAGAGACATGAATCGGTGCGCCGCAGGTGCAACTGACAACTACCGGGCTCTGGAGCATGTTCTGAGATGAGGCCAGCAATTGGGGCATGCTTGGCGAACCTGCACACGAAAATGTGCATGGATTCAAATCAGATGCGTGGCGGTGACATGAGTGACAGAAATTTTCCATGACAGAGGCATGAATCGGTGCGGCGGTGTGCGACTAACAGCAAGCAAACTCTGGAGCATGTACTGAAATGAGGCCAGCAACTGGGGCACTTTTGGGACAAATCTGCACATAAGAATGCGCGTGGATTCAACTCAGATGCGTGATGGTGACATGAATGACAGAATTCTCCCATGATCTAGGCACGAGTCGGTGCGCTGCATGTGCGGCTGACAACGAGCGGACTCTGGAGCATGTACTGAAATGAGACCAGCAACTGGGGTTGATGCAGAGGAAATCACTATCGATGCAAGACGAATCAGGTTTTCGAGATGTGACAAGTGAAATTGCTATCAGTGGAATGAGATAACAAAACTAGCGGGGACGAACCGGTGAGTCGCTGATGCGACTAGATTCGACCGGAGGGTAATGCAAAGTAAGATAACTGTAATGATAGACAGTGCTTTTCTAAGTGACATGGGCCTACTACTTGGCGTGAAACGACAAGGTACGAGAAGAAAAAAACAAAAAACAAGAAACTAAACTGATAAAAACAGCTCTGCGTTTGTGTTCACGAATTGCACGACAAGACCATGGTCTTGCACGAGGCTGAAATAAGGCTGCATATGGAGACTTGACTAATGATTCGCAAGTTCCACAGCGGGGTTTTGATGACACAGGGTTATCTGGCTAACAGTGTGTGAAGCAAAGAAATTGTACAAATCCTACCTGCGACAGTTTGAAAACTTGATGTACGAAAGGCATGGTGGGTGTCCAAGACATCCAAAGAGTGTGGTGTTACGCCGTGCATGACGCACAAAAAATTACTTTGGGTTGGTAAACGAGTGAGAGAAAAACGTGTACAAACGATACATAAGTTTCGCTGCGGGAACTAAAACGCACGTCATGAGGGCAAACAACAAATGGCAACGGTGGAAAGTATGCAATGTATGTGACCCGAATCAGTTCGTAAATATACGAAAGGAATCCGATACGAATCGGTAGTGAGGAGTATTGAATTAATGTAATACGAATTGGTTGTATAGTGTATTCCGCCCCTTACTCTAAAACTGAAGAGCAACCAATCACCCCTCCCCCAGGCTAACCCAGTGTAGAGAAGGCACCAGGTGGGACTAATTAGAGTCTCTTTTTTTTTTCAAATGGAAGAGACAGCAACCTTATGGACAGTGAATCTTTATGTCCAGTGAAACCTACGGCGAGTGATGTTGGACAACGACCGACAGCGACTCAGAGGTTTGGATTTATAATGAATCGTATGTTTGGGACAGACAACAACTCAGAAGCAGACTTTTAAGAAAGAAATGCAGGACAGGAAGCATTACTAATTGCACATGACGCGAAAGATTCGAAAAGTACCTGCGATAGTGAGCGGGAACCGCCGACGAAGACCACCAACAAAGAAGCCGAAATGCCCTGCGATCGAAACGCCAGGACTCACAAACATGAGGTGAGCTGGTAAGAGTCGGCCCAGTGACGTGTAGTATCACTCACAGGAAACCAACGAAGACTGCAGGTGAGTGGGCTGGTTAAATAGCCCCCAGGGCTCCTCCCATAAATTCAGGCCAGCATACTGGCCTTCTTACATATATAATCTGTTGCTAGAATAGCTGTTTTCTAGGTTCTTTTGCTCCTGCCATTAATTATAGACGATATATTTTGGTCACCTGTTTATTTCTGCTAACGTGATATATACTCTGGAGATGCTTCAGCTTCTTGGTCATTTTCCCTTTGTAGTTAAGTGATCAGGAAGAGGATAGTGACATGGTTGCTCTTGCTGTTAATCTGTGCCAGCATCTGTATTGTTCTGTGCCATTATATTGTGTATAAAAATAAATTGTGATGGAAACAGTGGATTCCCCAGAGGTACAGCCAAAGTGTCTTGAAAATAAAGCATAACATCCCTGTGGGTGCAGGGGATATCCCGAATGCAGTGCAGGTGGGTGTCCCTGACTTTATTTTTATCTGTAGTGCAATAAAGATAATGTCTTCTATTCTTAATAAATAAGTGTCTCTACTAATTCTCAAATTGCCTAAGTAATATTAGGATGGTTAGAAATATATGTTTTTTTTTTTTTTTTAGCGTAATAAGTAAGGCTACCTATGTTAGACTGTGTAACTGCTAAGAAAAGTCCCAGTCTAAACAAAAACGTTTCTAAAGTTTCTAAAGGAAGGACTGTTTTTAAAGCTGAGAAGGCTGCTACTGTGTGAATTATCTTTATTCCCAAAGTGGTTAGCACGCTTTCCTTTCAGTACTATGGTCTTGGGTTTGATTCCCATCAGTGCCACTAGCTGCATGGAGTTGGTGTGCTTCTCTAGTTTATGCATGGGTTTTCCCTAGCTGCTCTGAATACAAAAAAAACAATGCTCTTTAGAGGTTATCCGAGCTTGATCCAAGATCACACACAATTTACAATTAATTGGCAACATACAGTATTTATGAATACTCAGTGCTTTTAAACCAACATTAGAAGTCTATTTATAAAAAAAATATCTGCTTTACGAATATCTCAACATTTTGTTATAATTGTAACAAATATAACCCCATAATGTTTGTAGTATGTGTATAATTGTCCCCTCCTTGCATTTTGCCGGCTGAATCAAACATTACCTAACATTCTACCCTGAAAAAAACATCCTAAGAACATTTGACCATGAGAGTTAACATTCACCAATGGAGAAAATAGCCAAACATTACAGGCTCAGACCTGCAGGGGAAATAACATGAAGAAGACCTATGCACTGTGTACATCTATTGAGATTTCCCAGTGTCACCTATACCTTTTATTAAGCAGGTGGGCTGGTATGCACTGATAAACACAGCTTTTCAGTTCGCTCTGAGGAAGGGGGTGTGCCCTCGAAATGCATTTGCTTTACCTTGTGTTCTGTGCCTGTCCATGCACTGTGTTTATAGCCTTTTGTCAGTTGCATTTTGTGAGTACCCACTTTTATACAAAAATGTCTCTGGTAATGCACTAGGTGTGCGCGCCTTCCATTTCTGTTTTTCTTACAGCTTTTCACTTCCCCTGGCTGCCACAGTCTTATTTCCCAACCTGAAAACCTACTGAGACTGGTTGCCTTTTTCCATATTGACTCTAGTATGTGTGACTGCCTTGGGCACATTATTGCATAGTTGGTAAGGTTGAAATCAAGACACCACTCCATCCAGTTCAACCTGTGGTGTGTGTGTGTGTGTGTGCGCATGTGTTTATGTCAGTAGTAAATCGCATATCCCTGTATGTTGTGGTCATTAAGATGCCTATCTAATAGTTTTTTGAAACTATCAATGCTCTCTGCTGATACTACTGCTTGTGGAAGAGAATTCCACATCCTTACTGCTCTTACAGTAAAGAACCCTCTACGCTTATGGTTTCACTGCTTCTCTTCCAATTTCAATGAATGGCCACTTGTCTTACATTAGATTGTAAGCTGTATAGGAGAGGCAGCAAATAAGGTGAATATTTCAGTGTTCTCTGACAAGCAATTTAAAGTCTGTATCAGAACTGTATAACTGAGTAAAATCCATCTGTTTTCTTCATCTTAGGTCCATTGTACATATTCATCATAAACTGAAATGAATCTAGTATGTATACCAGTGAACCAAATGACAGTTGCGTCAGCTTTTCTCACATTATGTAAAGGTTCAGATCAAACTGGTGATGTTTCTGTTGCACTTCTGCCTGAAAAAAATCAAACCTTCAATTCTTTGCAAATATGTTCTAGCAGCTCTTTTCAGGCATATTGATAGATGTCACACCAGTAGTTTTCCTTTAGTAATTCTCTGTCAATCACAGTTGACAGCATTGTGACCATGTGCATGAAAAGCTGCTCGATAAAGCACATGTATTGGAATCTGTGGTACATATACAAATTCATTGTGCACAGTGTTTTCTTGTAGTCAGTTAAAAATGTTATCTTTTTTATTATGGATGTACAATTCCAGTATTAGCAAACATTAACTGCAGTTTTTGGCTACAGAAAACCAACCAATTCTGCATTAAATACTGTTTTTATAAGTGGGAAACGGCAGCTGAATATTGCAATCCTTGTGGAAATATAATGTACAGTAGCTCCAACATTTAAAGTTGCATTCCCAGCATTTTAGGATCTTCTTCTATATCCCAATCTTTCTAAAGTGCGAGAAAAGGGATACCCCAGGCACATGAACCATGAAGAATTAACGGGCCAAAAATAATTACTAAATGATCTAAAGGTGCTGTTTTCACCACTACTATTCTTTTATACTGGCTTTTAAAAATGGCAGATGTGATAATTTCGAAGTTGGATGAAAGGTTTAGTGCAGTGAAACCGTTTTGGTAAACAGGAACTTAACCCTTAAAAAAAATAACAATGAGCAGCTACAAATAATGTAGCTGCTGACTTTTAAAATTAAAGTAATTGGCAGTCCTTAGAGTCCAGCGTTGTCTTTCTGCAGTCGGTTCTTCACATCACTATCGGTCTCCGGCACTGCCATCTTGAATTTGGGAGGCGGCTGTGACGCTGCGCTGTGGAATTGGTCTTGCAGCCTTCTGGGGCATGTGATCTTCCCCAGGAGGCTGCAGGTGGGGTCATGGGTAGTTTGCGGGTCCAAGCAGATGTCCTGCTTGCTTAGGTGAGAATTGTGCAAGTGGGAGCTGGTACCTGTCAAAAAAGGTACCTGCTCCCCATAAAAACCCCAGAAGTGTTGGTGGTGGGGAGGAGGATTAGCCGTGTTTTCATGTTTGAGTAAATTGTACATTTTTTTTTAAATTGTATTAAATGGTAGATTTTGGGCTGTACATCAGATCAAAAAGAGGTACATCTGAGATGGAAAGAGAAGCAATCAAATTTGGTTCCTAAAAAGGGACAGTCCACCATAATGAAGGACATTTGACAGATATGTTCTTGCCCTACAGCTCCCTTTACCTGAAAGACACTCTATAGTAGGGTGACCAGACGTCCCCGTTTTCCGGGGACAGTCCCCGGATTGAGGAGACTGTCCCCGTGGGAGGTCTGTCCCCGGTTTTGTCCCCGGATTGCAGGTGCAGAGTCCCGCTGGGTCCTCATGGGTCCCGCTGGGCTCTCTCTGGGGGTTCAGTAAAATCATCATAGTCCTCCATGGAGCGGGCTAGCAGCTCCACTCCTTCTCTCATGGCCGATGTGCAGGGAGGGAGCGAGGCAGACAGCCGGGATAGAACTTGAGCCTCCTATACAGCGGTGTGGTGCCTGGCATCTCACTTTACATATCCGGCCAGCAGTGCACAGTGGAGGGGGAGGGGCGTCTGACCCGGACAGACACTGGCTTGTATGCAGTGATGTGGACTCGAGGTGGCCACACTGGGAGTTTCAAATGCTTCTCCTGCTCCACTGGAGTGCTTGCCGGTAAGATCATGCAGTAGTTTAGACAGTCTCACACCGATTAACCCCCCCCCTTTCCCGTTCACTTTCTTCTGTTTCTTTCTGCTCTCTCCCCCCACTGCACACATCCTGAAGCTCCTGCTATCAGATTTTGGCATTCCACTCTGCCTGACACCCTTTCCATCCTAGGTTTATTTTGTATCTCTTCCAACTGTTCTTCAGTCTGCTACATTCTTTGCAGTCCTTTAAGGGGGCCAAAGATTTTTTTTTTTTCAGCAGGCTGAACAAAAAAAATAAATGAATAGATTTCTCCATCCACAGGTAAAGGTGGATGGAGGAATCCTCCCACCAGGACATTGTACTCTGACAACAGGACATGGTGCTGACAGAATGCACTGATCAGAGGCTGCACTTAAATGGGTCACATTCAGCAGGCATCACTGCCCACTGAATGCAACAGGGAGGATAATTTTTGCTGGGATGCATGGGTGTGTGTGTTAAAACTGAAGCCCAACCAGCTGTTTAACTGTTTTTTCCACCCCATGCTGCAAAGGCAGCTGCAGTTATGATGCTTTGCATCCCAGCAAAAAATGATTGTCCCTGTCACATTTAGCTGCAGCAGAAGTGGCAGGTTTATAAGTGGGCATCAAGGTAAACTTTTTTTTTTTTTCTGGTTCGTCTCTAACATTTGTATGTACTACAGCAGGGATATGCAATTAGCGGACCTCCAGCTGTTGCAAAACTACAAGTCCCATCATGCATCTGCCTCTGGGTGTCATGCTTGTGGTTGTCAGAGTCTTGCTATGCCTGATGGGACTTATAGTTCTGCAACAGCTGGAGGTCCGCTAATTGCATATCCCTGTACTACAGTGAGACATGTGACCATTATCATAATGATGATGATCACAGGTGCTGTGACTGCATTATGCATGGCTGCACACAGTGCACTGTATACTATTACTCAGGGCTTCTTTTAGCTGAAACATGGCATTCCCAAACTCTGCACTCTATGTAATGCACCCTGAACCCTGCTCTCTGTACGTAACATGCCCTGAATCCTGCACTCTGTACGTATTGCACCCTGAACCCTGCACTGTGTATGTAATGCACCCCTAAACCTAGCACTCTGTATGTAACGCACCCCTAAACCCTGCACTCTGTATGTAATTCACCCCTAAACCCTCCACTCTGTATGTAACGCACCCCTAAACCCTGCACTCTGTACATAACGCACCCTGAAGCCTGCACAAATAAAATACTCAGCAATCATTATTATAAGCGTGTGTGTGTCTGTACACACAGACTCACACAAGTGTATTTGAGCTTTGGGGTGCACACTCTAATGCAATAGGCTGTGCACGCCTATGTGTGTGTGTGTGTGTGTGTAGTGGAGTAGAGTATATATGCTGAGGGTATGGTGACTTACTGAAGGATTCTGGTGGTGCAGAGGTGTACATGGGGATACAGATGCAGGTAGGGTGAAGAGGCCTCTTGGGGGTAACAAAGCCATGCTGGAGAGTACAAAGGTATCTGGGGTGCAGAGGTGTACACGGGGGATATGGATGCAGGCGGGGGGTGCAGAGACCTCCTGGGGCTAACAAAGCCATACTGGAGAGTACAGAGGCATCTGGGGGTGCAGAGGTGTGGGTACTGGGTACAAAGGTTTGCTGGGATTACGGAGGTGTACTTGGGGATACATATGAGGGGTGCAGAGGGAGGATTGTGGGGGGTATGGAAGTGTGCTGGGGGCTGTGAAGATGTGCAAGGTGGTCCAAAGGTGTGTATGGGGGGTGCAGAGATGAGCAAGGGGGTTACGCGGGTGTTCTGGGGTGTACAATGAAAAAATGTGGATATGGAGATGTGCTGGGGGCACAGAGGCATGCTAAGGGGTTTGGAGGCATTCTGGGGGTGCAGAGAGGTCCAAAAGCATGCTGGGGGTACAGAGATGTGTTGGGGAGTACAGTGCTGTTCTGGGTATACAAAGATGTGCTGAGGGATTACAGGGTTTTCTAGGGGTATGGGGTATTTTGGAGGTGCAGAAATGTGCATCAGGATACAGAAGTGTGCTAGTGGGTATGGAGGCATGCTGTGCTATTTGTGGAGTATACTCTAATATTAGTGGTGGAGCATACTGTAACATTTGTGGTGGAGCATACTGTAATGCAAATTGCACTTCCCCTGTGTAGAAAAAAATCCTTGCACCTTGGGCCTGCAGTCCACTTTTCAGGTAGTTCATATTTTTATAATGACACTGTAATTAGAGATGGGGGGGACACAGACTACAAGGGGCACTGTAATGGGGGGCTGTGGAATTTGTGCAATAAATATTCTTAAAAACATTACAACATTTCTGTGGGTGTTGGGGGGGAGGGGTGCCAGATATAGGATCTGCCCCAGGTGCCAAATGCTCTAGGTATGCCCCTGCCGCTTACCCGGGTTTCAGATGAAGTCCCGCCTCCTGGGCCGGCTCCTATGATAGGCAGCACACTGGTGATGTCTATCATGGGAGGCGGGACTTTGAGGACAGCGGGTGGACGGGGTAAACAGGAGATTCCGCTCTGTATAATCCATCTGATCTCCTTGCTCGCTATACACTGATCACAGGCAACACTGAGCTGCTGGGCACACAACAGGCTGAGCTGCTGGGCACTGAACAGGCTGAGCTGCTGGGCGCTGAACAGGCTGAGCTGCTGGGCGCTGAACAGGCTGAGCTGCTGGGCGCTGAACAGGCTGAGCTGCTGGGCGCTGAACAGGCTGAGCTGCTGGGCGCTGAACAGGCTGAGCTGCTGGGCGCTGAACAGGCTGAGCTGCTGGGCGCTGAACAGGCTGAGCTGCTGGGCGCTGAACAGGCTGAGCTGCTGGGCGCTGAACAGGCTGAGCTGCTGGGCGCTGAACAGGCTGAGCTGCTGGGCGCTGAACAGGCTGAGCTGCTGGGCGCTGAACAGGCTGAGCTGCTGGGCGCTGAACAGGCTGAGCTGCTGGGCGCTGAACAGGCTGAGCTGCTGGGCGCTGAACAGGCTGAGCTGCTGGGCGCTGAACAGGCTGAGCTGCTGGGCGCTGAACAGGCTGAGCTGCTGGGCGCTGAACAGGCTGAGCTGCTGGGCGCTGAACAGGCTGAGCTGCTGGGCGCTGAACAGGCTGAGCTGCTGGGCGCTGAACAGGCTGAGCTGCTGGGCGCTGAACAGGCTGAGCTGCTGGGCGCTGAACAGGCTGAGCTGCTGGGCGCTGAACAGGCTGAGCTGCTAGGCACTGAACAGGCTGCAATAATGGGCACTGAACAGGCTGCAATAATGGGCACTGAACAGGCTGCAATAATGGGCACTGAACAGGCTGCAATAATGGGCACTGAACAGGCTGCTTTGATGGGCACTGAACAGGCTGCAATAATGGGCACTGAACAGGCTGCAATAATGGGCACTGAACAGGCTGCAATAATGGGCACTGAACAGGCTGCAATAATGGGCACTGAACAGGCTGCTTTGATGGG
The DNA here is from genome assembly GCA_029206835.1 of Rana muscosa. NCBI lineage: Eukaryota > Metazoa > Chordata > Amphibia > Anura > Ranidae > Rana > Rana muscosa. The sequence continues at coordinate 1,060,158,902 of CM055116.1, forward strand.
CACTGAACAGGCTGCATTGATGGGCACTGAACAGGCTGCATTGATGGGCACCGATCAGGCTGCATTGATGGACACCGGTGAGGCTGCATTGATGGACACTGGTGAGGCTGCATTGATGGACACTGGTGAGGCTGCATTGATGGACACTGGTGAGGCTGCATTGATGGACACTGGTGAGGCTGCATTGATGGACACTGGCGAAGCTGCATTGATGGGCACTGGCGAGGATGCAATGATGAGCACTGGTGAGGCTGCATTGATGGGCACTGATGAGGCTGAGCTGATGGGTACTGATGAGGCTGAGCTGATGGGCACTGGTGAGGCTGCATTGATGGGCACTGGTGAAGCTGTATTGATGGGCACTGCTGAGGCTGAGCTAATGGGCACTGGTGAGTGTGCATTGATGGGCACTGGTGAAGCTGAATTGATAGGCACTGGTGAGTATAATACACTCTTTAAATGTGCTTTAAAATGCATGGTTTTCCCTTTTACGAACAAGAAAACAATGACGTTATGGGGTTGGGCTTGTATAATAATGCTATGGGGCTAGTATGAAATGATTTCCAGAAATGGCATATATATCATACAATCATTACATACACACATACCACATACACTGCATATATAATTTGAGGAAAATATGCTTATAAAATAGTTTACTATTTGCCAATAAAATAAAAAAATATATGTCCCTGGATTTAATTTAAAAAATCTGGTCACCTTACTCTATAGGCGTTTGTGGGCTTTGTGGCAGGATCACATGCCCTGTAAATGTTCATTGCACGACTGTTTAATATTAGAGAAGTCATTGTATTTGAGTAAAATCACTTCATGAAGTTTACAATTAAAGAAAAGCCAAGTCCGTCTATAAATATACATTAAAGTGAAATCTGACATTTTTTCCATAAAGTATATAGTAAAAAGGAAGGGGGAAATTGGGACTTTAAATCTGGCAAAAGATAGAAACTAAGTAGAAAATATCTTGACACGTAATAACATAAACATGTATCATGTCACATTGTAGTAGATATGCATATGTGAAAATCCATATATATATATATATATATATATATATATATATACAGGTCATAAAATGTTACAGTTCATATATACAGTACATAGATGGATGAGCAGCACTTTGTAGTAATCAGTATTAATATATAATTACATAGATGGATATGAGGTATGTAGCAGTAACCAGTATTCATATATATACATAGATAGATAAACAGCATGTTGCAGTGACCAGTGGGCAGGGTAATTATACTCCATGTAATGCGATTGGTAAAAATTATAAAAACAATTAAGGAATATAGTCTAGATGGGAATACAAATTTATATATTAAAACATGGCAGCCTCCTAATGCTGGGCGCGTTTCATGGGTAAAACCACTTCATCAGGAGCAGATGCATCCACATATCTTCAAAAAATATCAATATGATCTAGTAATTGACTACAATATCAAAAAATATATAGGTAAGGGAAGAGAAAGTTTCCAGTCCTAAATACTCACATATGGCTAGGGTATATATAGAGGCTGCTGTATACGTCTATGTGTATGTATATTAATACTCATTACTGCAAGTGCTGCTCATCCATCCATCTATGTGTATGTATGCATGTGTGTGTATATATGTGTGTGTATATATATATATATATGTGTGTGTGTGTGTGTGTGTGTATATATATATATATATATATATATATATATATATATATATATACACAGTGCCTTGCGAAAGTATTCGGCCCCCTTGAACTTTTCATCCTTTTGCCACATTTCAGGCTTCAAACATAAAGATATAAAATTTAAATTTTTTGTGACGAATCACCAACAAGTGGGACAGAATTGTGAAGTGGAACGAAATCTATTGGATTTTTGAAACTTTTTTAACTAAGAAAAAAATGAAAAGTGGGGCGTGCAAAATTATTTGGCCCCCTTGCGTTAATACTTTGTAGAGCCACCTTTTGCTGCGATTACAGCTGCAAGTCGCTTGGGGTATGTCTCTATCAGTTTTGCACATCGAGAGACTGAAATTCTTGCCCATTCTTCCTTGCAAAACAGCTCAAGCTCAGTGAGGTTGGATGGAGAGCGTTTGTGAACAGCAGTTTTCAGCTCTTTCCACAGATTCTCGATTGGATTCAGGTCTGGACTTTGACTTGGCCATTCTAACACCTGGATACGTTTATTTGTGAACCATTCCTTTGTAGATTTTGCTGTATGTTTGGGATCATTGTCTTGTTGGAAGATAAATCTCCGTCCCAGTCTCAGGTCTTTTGCAGACTCCAACAGGTTTTCATCCAGAATGGTCCTGTATTTGGCTGCATCCATCTTCCCCTCAATTGTAACCATCTTCCCTGTCCCTGCTGAAGAAAAGCAGGCCCAAACCATGATGCTGCCACCATGTTTGACAGTGGGGATGGTGTGTTGAGGGTGATGAGCTGTGTTGCTTTTACGCCAAACATATCGTTTTGCATTGTGGCCAAAAAGTTCGATTTTGGTTTCATCGGGCCAGAGCACCTTCTTCCACATGTTTGGTGTGTCTCCCAGGTGGCTTGTGGCAAACTTTAGACGAGACTTTTTATGGATATCTTTGAGAAATGGCTTTCTTCTTGCCACTCTTCCATAAAAGCCAGATTTGTGCAGTGTACGACTGATTGTTGTCCTGTGGACAGACTCTCCCACCTCAACTGTAGTTCTCTGCAGTTCATCCAGAGTGATCATGGGCCTCTTGGCTGCATCTCTGATCAGTCTTCTCCTTGTCTGAGCTGAAAGTTTAGAGGGACAGCCAGGTCTTGGTAGATTTGCAGTGGTCTGATACTCCTTCCATTTCAAAATGATCGCTTGCACAGTGCTCCTTGGGATGTTTAAAGCTTGGGAAATCTTTTTGTATCCAAATCCGGCTTTAAACTTCTCCACAACAGTATTACGGACCTGCCTGGTGTGTTCCTTGGTCTTCATGATGCTCTCTGCGCTTTCAACAGAACCCTGAGGCCTGGTTCACACTGGGGCGACAAACGCTCCAACATTGGGAGCTCATGTCGCATGACGTGTGAAAATCAATGTTTCCCTATGGGAGCCGTCCTAACTGGTCCGACACATGTCGGTCCGACTTTGAAAATGCTCCCTGTACTACTTTGGTCCGACTTTGATCCGACTTCAGCCCATTGACTATCATTGAAGTCGGATCAAAGTCAGACCGCAGTCTTGCATGGTCCGACTTTGGCATGCGACTTGTGCTGTACTGCTCTTGAGGGGGAACTCCAGGCCAAATTTTAAATAAAAAAACCGGCGTGGGTTCCCCTCCAGAGGCATACCAGGCCCTTGGGTCTGGTCTGGATTTGAACGGGCGCCCCTACGCCGAAAAAAACGGCGTGGGGGTCCCCCCAAAATTCAAACCAGACCCTTATCCGAGCACACAACCTGGCAGGCCGCAGGGGAAGAGGGGGGGACGAGAGAGCGGCCCCCCTCCCTCCTGAACCGTACCAGGCCGCATGCCCTCAACATGGGGGGTTTGGTGCTCTGGGGCAGGGGGGCGACCTGCGGCCCCCCACCCCAGAGCACCCTGCCCCCATGTTGATGAGGACAGGGCCTCTTCCCGACAACCCTGGCCGTTGGTTGTCAGGGTCTGCGGGCGGGGGGCTTATCGGAATCCGGGAGCCCCCTTCAATAAGGGGGTCCCCGGATCCCGCCCCCCCACCCTATGTGAATGAGTATGGGGTACATCGTATCCCTACCCATTCACCTGGTGGAAAAAAAATTGCAATAAAAAAACACTACACAGGTTTTCAAAGTAATTTATTGCACAGCTCCGGGGGTCTTCTTCCGACTTCCGGGGGTCTTCTTCCGACTTCCGGGGGTCTTCTTCCGACTTCGAGGGTCTCCGGTGTCGTCTCCCGCTCTCCGGTTCTTTCTTCCGCCGGGCCTCCACTAACTTCTTTTTAGCTCTCTTGCTAACAGAGGCCCGGTCTTCCCGTTGTCTCGTCCGGCTCTCCGTTGTCCTTCTGCCGGCCCCTCCACTAACTTCTTTTTAGCTCTTTCGCTAGTGGAGGGGCCGGTCTTCCCGTCGCCGTCGGCTTCTTCTTTCCTCTTCTCCTCCTCGATGTTGACGCGTCGCTTCTTCCCGCTGTAATACTGGCTCTCCGCTCCGCTCCGCATTAATATAGGCTTCTCATGACGTCACAGTCACATGTTCCAGGGCACATGGCCCCGGAGCATGTGACTGTGACGTCATGGGAACATGTGACTGTGACGTCATGAGAAGCCTATATTAATGCGGAGCGGAGCGGAGAGCCAGTATTACAGCGGGAGGAGGCGACGCGTCAACATCGAGAAGGAGAAGAGGGAAGAAGACGCCGACGGCAACAGCGACGGGAAGCCCGGCCCCTCCACTAGCGAAAGAGCTACGAAGAAGTTAGTAGAGGGGCCGGCAGAAGAACAACGGAGAGCCGGACGAGACAACGGGAAGACCGGGCCTCTGTTAGCAAGAGAGCTAAAAATAAGTTAGCGGAGGCCCGGCGGAAGAAAGAACCGGAGAGCGGGAGACGACACCGGAGACCCTCGAAGTCGGAAAAGACCCCTGGAAGTCGGAAGAAGACCCCCGGAAGTCGGAAGAAGACCCCCGGAGCTGTGCAATAAATTACTTTGAAAACCTGTGTAGTGTCTTTTTATTGCAATTTTTTTCCACCAGGTGAATGGGTAGGGGTACGATGTACCCCATACTCATTCACATAGGGTGGGGGGGCCGGGATCCGGGGGCCCCCTTATTGAAGGGGGCTCCCGGATTCCGATAAGCCCCCCGCCCGCAGACCCCGACAACCAACGGCCAGGGTTGTCGGGAAGAGGCCCTGTCCTCATCAAAATGGGGGCAGGGTGCTCTGGGGAGGGGGGGCCGCAGGTCGCCCCCCTGCCCCAGAGCACCAAACCCCCCATGTTGAGGGCATGCGGCCTGGTACGATTCAGGAGGGAGGGGGGGCCGCTCTCTCGTCCCCCCCTCTTCCCCTGTGGCCGGCCAGGTTGTGTGCTCGGATAAGGGTCTGGTTTGGATTTTGGGGGGACCCCCCACGCCGTTTTTTCGGCGTAGGGGCGCCTGTTCAAATCCAGACCAGACCCAAGGGCCTGGTATGCTCCTGGAGGGGAACCCGCGCCGTTTTCTTAATTTAAAATTTGGCCTGGAGTTCCCCTTCAAGATTCATACCAAACACAGTGCCTGATATTGGCGGGGATCCAAGTCGGATCCCCGTTCATTGAAAGTCGGACATATGTCGGCTTCATGTCGCAGGGCAAAGTCGGATCCAAAGTAGGACAGATGTCGTGTCGCACTAGTGTGAACCCAGCCTGAGACTATCACAGAGCAGGTGCGTTTATACAGAGACTTGATTACACACAGGTGGATTCTATTTATCACCATCAGTCATTTAGGACAACATTGGATCATTAAGAGATCCTCGCTGAACTTCTGGAGTGAGTTTGCTGCACTGAAAGTAAAGGGGCCGAATAATTTTGCACGCACCACTTTTCAGTTTTTTATTTGCTAAAAAAGTTTAAAATATCCAATAGATTTCATTCCACTTCACAATTGTGTCCCACTTGTTGGTGATTCTTCACAAAAAAATAAAATTTTATATCTTTATGTTTGAAGCCTGAAATGTGGCAAAAGGATGAAAAGTTCAAGGGGGCCGAATACTTTCGCAAGGCACTGTGTGTATATATATATATATATATATATATATATATATATATATATGAACTGAAACATTTTATGACCTGTGTGTGTGTATATATATATATATATATATGTGTGTGTGTGTGTGTGTGTGTGTGTGTGTATATATATATATATATATATATATATATATATATATATATATATGAAATTATTTCCATATATGCATATCTACTGCAATGTGACATGATACATGTTTGCGTCAAGATATTTTCTATTTAGTTTCTATCTTTTTCCTAATTTAAAGTCCCAAACCTTCTTTTCTTATTATTCACTTTAAAGTAGTTGTACATTTCTGACATGAAATATGAACAAAGCACATCCTTCTATAGTGTGTACTTGTCTCAATACAACCACAGTGTCATTTTTCTCTGCTGCCTCATTCATCTGTTATCTGCATAAATCATTTCTGACAGGCCTTCTGGACTCCAAGAGAGAAATAAAAGTGAGGGGGGGGGGCTCCAACACACAAAGTGGGGGCGGGGGAGCTCCAACACACTGCTTGTGATTGATATCCTCTGCTCTGCATGTTTCCTGTGTGCTGTGTCCCTTCCCTCCAATCACCTCCCAGAGCTCTCCTCACTCAGTTGTACAGTATTTTCACTTCTGTGAAAAATCCTTTTTTTTTATCTCTGTTTTACATGGACGAGCAGGGAAAATGACAGCAGATAAACATGTACAACTTATGTAGTAGAATTTGTTTTATCTCTGTGTATCACAGTCATTTCCACTGGTATCGTATTCCTTTTGTTAATAAAATCCTTGGCTTATCTCTTTTTTACATCCTTTTTGCATCTCAGTGCTCATTATCTTTTGCAGCCACATCCTGCCTATATGCATGTACTCTAGCAATGGCTCCATAGCATTTCTCAGGGCTAGTTTCCTGATGGAGGCAATGGTGGACTAGTGCATTCAAAGTGACAAGTGAGAAGAGAATTGCTGCAAGTGAGGGACCTTTATCAGCAGAGCTGCTTTTTGGAGACTGAAAGTGCGACCTGAGATTTATTTGCTATTGGCCTATATGGTTCCTATATTATGAATGTTTTCTAGTAGGAACAGTATATTTAGAAGCCCATTTTTCACCCAACATGCTCACTACATGTTGAACAATATCTTCATAGGCTGTGAACTGCTGTTCTACATATGTCAGCTGGGAGCAGCTGCAAGCTAAACACCTTTCCAGCCTACCCTGTCAGTTTCTTATTTCCTGGGTGTTGGTTGTCATCTTCTTACAACCTTAGATTGTTGCTTGATTATGCCAGATAGTTCACATTATGCAAAATATGACTCCATGTTTCGTAAGCTTTTTGGTTCACTGCAGATGTAAGCCTTTTGCATAAAATAGAGTAACGTTTTAATAACGGCTAAATACATAAAACGCGCGTGTCATTGGAGACCTTGGGGACCACAAATGTGTAAGACCTCTATATCTGCCGGGGCGTCTCCTTAAAGCTAAGCTAAAGCAATGTATTCAATAGCGGCATAATTGTTTAGAATACAACAAAATTAATTAGACGAAATGATATTGTAAGATAAGATTGTGAAGCACGCTTTAGAAATGGCACGAAGAAGCTCTCTAAATTGCTGCTGGATGCAGACAAGGAAATACCTAAGAGAACACGGCTTGCGAGCAACTGTTAATTATTTTCTTGCAGTGACAGCCTATTTATTTGATAACTGTTTGCCACAAGGGAGTTTGGATGCTATTTATAATAGTTGTTTCAAATAAAGGTATTGAGATGGTTTTGAAATTTAAATAATTTATGTCCTAATCTACAGCTCTCACAATAGATGAGAATGTGATTTTAAGAGGCGGGGATCTGTAATTCTGGCAAAGCATGTAAACCCAATTTATCTGTTCTTTAACAATTGTACCATATTTGGTGGCTCCTAATGCTGTTTATTTACTAGTGACCTAAATGTGTGTCTCCCTAACAAAGCCATTTGTGTTTTACATCCACTCATGATAAAGTAGCTGGGACATTGCCTTATAAACTCACAAATGCATGTTAAAGTATTAAACGCCCAAAAATAACTTCTATTATTTACTCCTTTTTGGTCTGTTAAAGTGGTAGTAAAGCCCCGTTTGTGATTTTTACCTACAGGTAAGCCTATAAAAAGGCTTACCTGTGGGTAAAATGAATATATCGTAAACGTCACCAGCGCATGCCGGACACATGCACAGGAGTGACATCATCGCGGCTTCGACCACTCGCACAGCCAGAGTCTGCAAACCCAGGAGAAAGATATCAGTCCTCTTGACGGTGACAGAGCACCACTTGAGGGCTTCGTTCTAAGGCAAATATTTCATAATGTGCTAGTACACGATGCAAACTAGCACATTATGCTATTGCCTTACAGGTGTTATTTTTTATTTTTTTTATAACTGCCATGGTTTACTACTGCCATGCTTTAACTATACCCAATAGGCGTGTAATTCCTCTGCTCTACTTATCAGGCCCCTCAGTTCTCAGTTACAAACCTTTCCCAGTTCACTTCTGGGAATCGCATAACAACCCCCACCCCCGCACAATATTATGGAGAGGAGGAGAGGGGGTGTTCTGTAGTCCTAACAAACTTCCTCTCCTAGGGCAACAAGACTACTCCTCCATAAATATAGCACAGTGGAGGGGGGTTTACTAAAGCTGGTGCACTCAGAATCTGGTGCATGGTAGCTAATCCGCTTCTAACTTCAACTTGTTCAATTAAGCTTTGACAATAAGCCCACGTTCACTTTGGGCCGATTTGGCATGTGATTTGACATGTCAGATGCTGGGACATTGTAATGCATGGTAAATGCATGGTGAATGCAAAAAACGCTTATATCAGGCATGCTTGTATACCATAGAAAATGTAAATTATGAACACTTCTCCTTCAGTGTGCATAATTGGTCTGAGACAGAGCTATACAACTGCTGTAAATATGTAGAATCAAAACTTTTAAGGGAAAGACAGTAATGTAGGAACTGATGGCCGAGCCATTGAGTGAATTTACACTTTTAGGTTTTTCTTACCTGGTGCCCAGCATCCATAAGCATTTACCGTGTATACTCGAGTATAAGCCGAGTTTTTCAGCACATTTTTTTTGTGCTGAAAATGCCCCCCTCGGAATATACTCAAGTCTGTGTCCATCTTCATCTTTGTGCGCCTGATCCAGGCCAGCCGTAGGTCCCACATGTAGCCCCACTCTTCTTCTACAAGTGCGCAAAGTTTGTTGTCCGGGGAGCCTACGGCCGGAGAGCACCGATTTTTCAAAGCCGGGCACCCCTTCAATAGACTCCCATGTTAAACGGTAATTTCTCCACTGATTTTTGGGGACCCGGTACTGGCTGGCCCTAGGTCCCCTGGACCCCAAACTTGGCACACTTGTAACCCCACTTTCTTTCTCGTACATCACGGGACACAGAGCGACATAGTCATTACTAATGGGTTATATAGTTACCGTCAGGTGCTGGCACTGGCAACTTCCAAAACCGGAAGTACCCTCCCCTATATAAGCCCCTCCCATCCGGGAGCACCTCAGTTTTTTGCCAGTGTCTAAGGTGTTGGCCAAGAAGAAACATGTGTTTTTCACTGAGCTTGCGTACAGGTTCTTTTGGGCCTCAGTAAGCTATTCCGGATCCGACCAAAAAAGCTTCATAGCTAAACGGTCGGTACCCGGGCCTTGCAGAGAAGAGCAAGGTTCTGCCTGTAATGCTTCTCTTAGGAGAGCTGGACCCTGGGATCCAGAGCTCTGGTCATACCCACGACCAAGATGTTTTCTGTGCAGGGTGCTATACAGGTCCAGGGGAGTGGAATCCTTGGGAACCCGGTCCCTGAAGGTTTGATTACAATGCCTGCCGTGATAGGTGAAGTTTGGGCTTTTGTGGACCAAACAAAGTCCTGCGGCGGGGAACAGGTAAGTGGGGGCCCCCAGGAACTTGGTTCTATTGGGGGACCCCCAAGCCTAATTTGTCTTTCTGTCTGTTACCTAACGGTATTCCCGCTAATATCTGTGCATGCCTGTAACTACTAAAAAAAATGTAATAATTTTTAATGGTGGTCAAGAAAAAAAAAAAAAAAAAGAATGTTTTTTTATATATGTTTAGTATATTAAACTGCGGTACCTGTGTTTGTCCACTAGAGGCCGCTGTGGAATGTTTTTCTTGTCATATGGACTAGTTTCTTCTCAGAGAGCAAAGTCCAGGCAGCTGGTGAGTTCTCCTACAGGAAACTGTTTCCTCTGCCATGTTGCAGTGTTCGTCTATCCCCCGGCCTGCGGCAAAGGGGGCCCTGGCTCCTGTCCCTGGTTTCCATGTTTGAAAATTAGCGCCGAGGCGCACGTGGCCGCGCGCGTGCGCGTGCACGCGCCTCTATATATAGAGGTGGCCGGAAAAAGGGGCGGGGCCTGGGGGATGACGCTCTGTGCGCGCCGCAGCGCTTCTGCGCATGTGCGGGCGTCCCAGCAGGTTTTTAAAAAGCCACATTACTGCAGTAAGCTGGCTATGAAGTACAGAGACAGAGCTGGCAACATTTAAAGGCATACAGCAAGCGGTTGATACAGGCATCCCCTAGAAAGGCACATTAGTAGACACCAACTGTTTATTATAGCAGCATTTATGCTAGACTATTATCAGTAACTGGTGTATTTTCGGCTGGAATACCTCAGCTTTGTGGCTTAGGAATATGCCGTCTAAAAACTCCGGGACTAGAAATTCCAGGAGGAATAGGGGGTCTCCATCGGGCTCTGAGGATCTTGGGCATGCTTTGGCTGCACCAGTCTCCCCTGAAGAATCAGAGGTTAGTGACCGTAGGGCACCCCCAGGAGTACCTGGTACTGTGGCTGTCCCCAGTTCACCTGCTCCTGTGTATGTAACAGAGGAGGTTTTTTCCTCAGCTCTGGGAGGGCTGGAAGAGAGATTGTCAGCACTAATTGCTGCTTCCCTGTCACAGGAGAAAAGCGCTCGATCTCCGTCTCCTCCCTCAGAGTGCCTGTTAACAGAGCAACAGTCCCATACAGAGAACGACCTACCTGAGGGGGATCAGGATGAGGTTGATTCAGTTGTAGAGGAATCAACAGTGGAGGAGCCGTTCTCAGCATCACATGCTGAGAGGTTATGGGTGCAGTCCCTGACTAATATGGTCCGATCAGCATTTAAAATGCCACTTGCGGAGCCATCCTCCTCTTCTGTCTCCTCGTTGGGGTCGCTAAAAGCTCCCCAGACTGTTTGTTCTTTTCCGATCCATCCTTTACTGGAGGGGCTCATTTACCAGGATTGGGAGCATCCTGACAAAATATTTACTCCCCCCAAGAGATTTCCGGTGGTCTATCCTATGGAGGATAAGTTAGTCAGAAAATGGAAGGTCCCTACAGTGGACGCAGCCATCTCTTGTGTGAATAAATCACTGACATGTCCGGTGTAAAATGTCCAAATGTTCAAGGACCCAATAGATAAAAAATTGGAGTCCTTATTGAAATCTGCTTTTTCTACAGCAGGATTGGTGACACAACCAGCAGTGGCAGCTATAGGGGTCTGCCAAGCAGTGAAGGATCAGTTGAAACAGGTCTTAAGGGACGTGCCAGATCAGCAGGCTCTTGCTCTAGCTGATCTACCTAGAGCCTTATGCTTTGCGGTGGACGCTATAAAGGATTCAATCCATCAGGCCTCCCGCCTTACGCTGTCTGTAGTACATATGCGCAGGCTTCTATGGCTCAAAAACTGGTCTGCTGAAGCTCCCTGTAAAAAATTGCTGGTCAGCTTCCCATTTCATGGGGAGCGCTTATTCGGGGAAGACCTGGACAAGTATATCCAGAGAATTTCCAGCGGTAAAAGTACACTCTTGCCGGTCAAAAATAGAGTTAGAGGTCCCTCTTTTAAGAGGCCGGCTTCTCCAGTCCCTAGGACATCGGCTGTGAAACAGTTCCGACGGCCTCCCCGGTCAAATCCCGGAGGTAAAAATCAGGGACAGTTGCAGGGTAACAAGAAGCCCTGGAGCAGGAGAGGTACAAAACCTCCCCCAAAGTCAAATGCATGAAGGGTTGCCCCCACCCAATCGGGTGGGGGGAAGACTTCAGTTGTTCACAGAAACCTGGCGGGACACGATCCGAGACAGATGGGTGCTCTCCGCAGTAAATCTGGGATACAAATTGGAGTTAAAAAACTCCCCTCCTTCCCGCTTTATAAGGTCGAACGTGCCAAGGGATCCCCAGAAGAGAGGATCCCTCCTGTTGGCACTGGAACAATTATTGCTTCAAGCAGTAATTATAGAGGTCCCCCTGGAAGAATGGGGGTTCGGGTTTTACTCAAACCTCTTTACAGTTCCGAAGCCAAACGGGGACGTGAGGCCCATATTAAATCTAAAAGGGCTAAACAAATTCCTACATATCAGGACTTTCCGGATGGAGTCGATCCGATCGGTAGCCACTGCCCTACAAGGGGAGGAATGGTTAGCCTCGATCGACATCAAAGATGCGTATTTGCACATCCCCATCTTTCCAGCCCACCAAAAATTTCTACGCTTTGCGATAGAAGGGCGCCATTTTCAGTTCAGAGCCTTACCCTTCGGTCTGGCCACAGCACCAAGAGTGTTCACAAAAATTCTGGCCCCATTATTGGCCAATCTAAGAACACGAGGTGTAACGATAATGGCATATCTAGACGACTTGTTGCTGATAGACCACTCAGTGGAAAAACTAGAAGTGGTTGTTCACGAGACAATCAAGTATCTGGAATATCACGGTTGGATTATCAACCGAGACAAGTCAGCCCTAAAACCAGTCAAAAGTCTGGAATACTTGGGGCTAAGGCTGGATTCAGACCAGAGAAAAATTTTCTTGCCTCAAGAAAAGGGGTCGTCTTTGAGAGATTTGATCCACTTAGTGGGTTCAAAAAGACAGCCATCCATACGCCTGTGCATGAGGCTGCTGGGAAAAATGGTGGCATCATTCGAAGCAGTACCCTACGGTCAATTCCATTCAATGAAGTTGCAAAGGGCCATACTGTCAGCCTGGAACAAAAAAGTTCAGGCTCTGGACGTACCAATGTCCTTGTCCCCTTCCGTTCGCAGAAGCCTCCGTTGGTGGTTGGTTCCCCGGAATCTGGAAAGAGGGAAATCCTTCAGTCCGATTTCTTGGAAGGTGGTCACTACAGATGCCAGCCTTTTAGGCTGGGGAGCAGTACTGGAGCAATGGTCTCTCCAGGGCAGATGGTCGGATGCGGAAAAGGCCCTGCCCATCAATCTCTTAGAGATACGAGCAGCCCGGTATGCCCTAGTAGCATGGACATCCAAACTCCAAGGGTCCCCTGTCAGAGTTCAGTCAGACAATGCCACAGCAGTGGCATATATCAATCGTCAGGGGGGCACCAGGAGTCGTGCAGCCCAAAGGGAAGTAAATTACATCCTGAGATGGGCAGAAAGATATGTCCCAGCCATATCTGCCGTATTCATTCCAGGGGTGGAGAATTGGAAGGCGGACTTTCTAAGTCGCCAACAATTATGCCCAGGGGAATGGTCCCTTCATCCCTAGGTTTTCCGGACAATATGTCAGCGGTGGGGAACACCGGATGTAGATCTGCTAGCATCCAGGTTCAACACGAAAGTGGACAGGTTTGTCTCTTGGACAAGGGATCCCCTAGCGTGCGGCTCGGATGCCCTAGTGTTCCCTTGGGATCAGTTCAAGCTGATATATGCATTCCCACCGCCACAATTGTTACCTCGATTACTCCGCAGAATCAGGGTAGAAAAGAAACCAGTGATTCTGGTGGCTCCAGCGTGGCCCCGAAGAGCATGGTACGCGGAGATTGTAAAAATGTCTGTGGGGAGTCCTTGGACCCTCCCACATCGTCCGGACCTGCTTTCGCAGGGACCGATATACCACCCTTCCTTACCAGCCCTAGGTTTGACGGCCTGGCTATTGAAGCCCACATTCTAAAAAGGAGAGGGCTCTCTAATGCTGTGGTGTCTACCATGATCAATGCCAGGAAACCGGTATCCAGGCAGATCTACTATAGAATCTGGAAGGCGTACATCGCCTGGTGTGAGGCCAGGAAATGGCATCCACGTAAATACGTAATAGGTAGAATTCTGGACTTCCTACAATGGGCTGTAGATAGGAAGCTTGCCTTGAGTACTATCAAAGGTCAGATTTCGGCCTTGTCAATATTTTTTCAAAGGCCCTTGGCTTCGCATTCACTAGTCAAAGCCTTTATACAAGGAGTGATGCGTATTAGTCCTCCGGTTAATATTCCCATATGTCCATGGGATCTAAACTTGGTTCTGTCGGTTCTACAGAAACAACCATTTGAACCATTACAGCATATTTCCTTGGTGTTTCTCACCAGGAAATTGATTTTTCTAGTAGCCATTTGTTCGGCTAAAAGAGTATCGGAATTAGCAGCTATGTCCTGTAAGAAACCATATCTGGTTATCCATAAGGACAGAGTAGTGTTACGTCCTCATCCAGCCTTTCTTCCTAAGGTGGTATCGAGGTTTCATTTGAACCAAGATGTGGTTCTTCCTTCTTTTTTCCCCAAACCTACTTCGGTAGAGGAAAAGTTATTGCATTCTTTGGATGTAGTAAGAGCAGTTAAAGCTTATCTAAAAGCCACTGCTCAGATTCGCAGAACGGATACTTTGTTTATTCTGCCGGAAGGCCCCAGAAAGGGTCAGGCAGCGTCAAAATCTACTTTAGCCAAGTGGATTCGACAGGTCATAATACAAGCCTATAGCTTGAGAAGTAGACCGCCTCCGTTCAAAGTTAGGGCGCACTCCACGAGAGCAGTTGGAACTTCATGGGCAGTGCATCACCAGGCCTCCCTGGCTCAAGTCTGTAAGGCCGCAACATGGTCTTCAGTACACACGTTTACTAGGTTCTACCAGGTGGACGTTAGAAGTCAGGAGGATGTCGCCTTTGGGCGCAGTGTGTTGCAGGCCGCAAAAGATCCTCATGTCTGATAGCGCTCAGCTTATATATGGTGTATCCCCCCCCTCATTTGGCATTGCTTTAGGACATCCCATTAGTAATGACTATGTCGCTCTGTGTCCCGTGATGTACGAGAAAGAAAATAGGATTTTTATAACAGCTTACCTGTAAAATCCTTTTCTTGGAGTACATCACGGGACACAGAGCTCCCGCCCCTCTTTGGGGACACTTATTGCTTTGCTACAAAACTGAGGTGCTCCCGGATGGGAGGGGCTTATATAGGGGAGGGTACTTCCGGTTTTGGAAGTTGCCAGTGCCAGCACCTGACGGTATCTATATAACCCATTAGTAATGACTATGTCGCTCTGTGTCCCGTGATGTACTCCAAGAAAAGGATTTTACAGGTAAGCTGTTATAAAAATCCTATTTTTCCTCTACAAGTGTGCAAAGTTTGTTGTCCAGCGGACCTACGGCCGGGGAGCACTGATTTTTCAAAGCTGGGCACCCCTTCCATAGACTCCCATGTTAAACGTCAGTCTAGTCACACAGCGCCGGAGATCAGGTAGGGAGATTGGGCACAGTGAGGCATGGGCACAGTGACAGTGAGGCATGGACACAGTGAGGCAAAGTGAGGCATGCAGATGGACACCCTAGGCTTATACTCGAGTCAATACGTTTTCCCATTTTTTTGTGGTAAAATTGGGTGCCTCGGCTTATATTCGGGTCGGCTTATACTCAAGTATATACAGTATGCCTAACTTTGTGGGAAAATGGATGGTTGGGTCTTGTAGAATATGGTCTTTCTAATATTATAGCAGTAAAACAAAGCAATGTCTACATATCCCTTCCCTCTAAGGTGACTACACATGTATTGATCATACAATTGATTATTCAACATGAATAAATTTTATAAAAATCGCAAACCAAAGATTTATGATTCAAACGATTTAATGAGCACTTTCTCTAGTTCAACTCTGCCAAGGCTGTAACAGAGTTGTGTTAATTGCTTTTGACTGTTTAAACAAATATCTGTGTTGGGAAAACCAAATTCTGATTCAGATAGTTAAAATGTTTAATAGATTGTTTACCATTATAACCGATGGACCACATTTGTCAGTCCGCTGCAAAGTGTGGAACAATACTGGATGTGTTGAATTGTTCATAATTTAATCTAAATGAATTGTTTATTTGCAATGGTTTTGCTCAGAGCAGCCACGATCCTCTTCATTTTGGGTTCCTTGCTAGCGGTCCTGGCTCCTCCACCCTGCTGAGTGCCCTCAATAGCAAGCCTCTTGCTGTGGGGGCATTCAAGCAGGCTCACGCCTGTGCCACACCCTATGAATTCTTTCACACAGCGTGGCTCTGTCCCTGCATACTCCTCATGGCTCTCTGGCTGTGATTGACAGCATGAGCCAATGAGGAGAGAGAGACCCAGGAGAGCCCCTTCTCTCGTGCACATCACTGGATTGAGATGGGCTCATGTAAGTATAAGGGGGGCTGAGGAGGGAGCTTCACCATAAAGGTTTTATACCTTATGAAGGCAAAAAACCCTGAGCAGGTAGAAATGTATTTTTTTTCCCTGCTGGAGCAAGAGGAACCATTTTTTCTATTGGTTGAGCTGGATGAACTTGTGTCTTTTTTCAACCTATCTACAGTATGTACCTAATTTGATCACAAATTGCTATGTGTATGGCCACCTTTAAATTAATTTTCTACTAAGAGAGATGTTAGAAATCCATTACGGACAATTTCAATACTTTAAGTCACTGAGAGCAAAAATCGCCACCTCAATCACTTAAAAATCATTAAAGCTGTCGGATCCACAGGAAAACTAGCATTTGTTAAAGCAGTTGTATACCGCGGGACATTTTTTATTTTTTTTCTTCCTGCGAGGTTAAGTCATAATGTGCTGGTATGCATAAGCATACCAGCACATTATGTGCAACTTGCCTTAAAACTAATCTGTTCCAGCTCTGCAGCAGCTTCCATTTTCACCCGTCTTGTGCGGGAGCTGCCGTTCAGGGCTCGGAAGGAACGGCATTCAGATCGCATGCACCAGTGATGTCACTGGCTGCACGTAATGTAAATATCTCCTAAACGGTGCACGTTTAGGAGATATTTACACTACCTATAGGTAAGCTTTATTATAGGCTTACCTTTTAGGTAAATGTCAGCAGAGGAAGTTTACTTCCTCTTTAAGGGACAAGTCAGTAGTAGCAACCTCCATACTTTACAGTACAGGTCTCCTTCCTGTAATCGCATACCAGAGTTGCTAGTGTTGCTGCCTTCTCTAGACATTCCTTGCCTTTTCCCAGGTAGCATTGTTTTCTAGGGAACTGTATTTGTGTAGCTCTTTATGGCATAGAAAAAAATGACCTTCTGATTCCTTTTTCCTTTGCAGCTTATTGTGAGACTGCACACAGCATTCCAGGAGTTTTTTTTTTTCTACCAAAAACAAAAATTTTCAGAGGTATAATTGGCAATGTTCCCATCTTTTCTTCATAATCATAGCTGATATAGAGGTATATATGTGTGTGTGTGTGTATATATACACCCCTCACATTTTTGGAAATCTTTTATTATATCTTTTCATGTGACAACACTGAAGAAATTACTCTCTGCTATAATGTAAAGTAGTGAGTGTACAGCTTGTATGACAGTGTAAATTTGCTGTCCGCTCAAAATAACTCAACACTCAGCCATTAATGTCTAAACCGCTGGCAACAAAAGTGAGTACTCCCCTAAGTGAAAATGTCCAAATTGGGCCCAATTAGCCATTTTCCCTGCCTGGTGTCAGGTGACTCATTAGTGTTAGGTCTCAGGTGTGAATGGGGAGCAGGTGTGTTAAATTTGGTGTTATCGCTCTCAATCTCTCATACTGGTAACTGGAAGTTCAACATGGCACCTCATGGCAAAGAACTCTCGGAGGATCTGAAAAAAAGAATTGCTGCTCTACATAAAGATGGCCTAGGCTAGAATAAGATTGCCAAGACCCTGAAGCTAAGCTGCAGCACGGTGGCCAAGACCATACAGCGATTTACCAGGACAGGTTCCACTCGGAGCAGGCCTCACCATGGTCGACCAAAGAGGTTAAGTGCACGTGCTCAGCGTCCTATCCAGAGGTTGTCTTTGGGAAATAGACATATGAGTGCTGCCAGCATTGCTGCAGAGGTTGAAGGGGTGGGGGGGTCAGCCTGTCAGTGCTCAGACCATTCGCTGCACACTGCATCAAATTGGTTTGCATGGCTGTCCCCCAAGAAGGAAGCCTCTTCTAAAGATGATGCACAAGAAAGCCTGCAAAGAACATGGATTATTGGAAACATGTCCTGTAGTCTAATTAGACCAAGATGAACTTATTTGGTTAAGATGGTGTCAAGTGTGTGTGGCGGCAACCAGGTGATTGGTACAAAGACAAGTGTGTCTTGCCTACAGTCAAGCATGGTGGTGGGAGTGTCATGGTCTGGGGCTACATGAGTGATGCCGGCACTGGGGAGCTACAGTTCATTGAGGGAACCATGAATGCCAACATGTTCTGTGACGTACTGAAGCAGAGCATGATCCCCTCTCTTCAGAGACTGGGCCGCAGGGCAGTATTCCAACATAAGAACCCCAAACACACCTCCAGGATGAACACTGCCGTGCTAAAGAAGATGAGGGAAAAGGTGATGGACTGGCCAAACATGTCTCCAGACCTAAACTCTATTGAGCTTCTGTGGGGCATCCTCAAACTGAAGGTGCAGGAGTGCAAGGTATCTAACATCCACCAGCTCCGTGATGTGGAGGACTGAAAAATGGTGGCCACACAAAATATTGACACTTTGGAACCAATTTGGACCTTGTCACCTAGTGTGTATTCGCTTTTGTTGCCAGTGGTTTAGACATTAATGGCTGTGTGTTGTTATTTTGAGGGAAGAGCAAATTTACACTGTTATACAAGCTGTACACTCACTACTTTACATTGTAGCAAAGTGTAATTTATTCAGTATTGTCACATGAAATAATAATAAAATCTTTTCAAAAATGTAAGGGGTGTATTTAATTTTGTGGGATAATGTGTATGTGTGTATGTGTGTGTGTGTGTGTGTGTATATGTATGTATGTATGTGTGTGTGTGTGTATATATATATATATATATATATATATATATATAGCTAGAACCTCTCCCTCTCTCTCCTCCCCCCTCTCCCCCTCCCCCTCTCCCCCTCCCCCTCTCTCCCCCTCTCCCTCTCTCCCCCTCTCCCTCTCTCCCCCTCTCCCTCCTCTCCCTCTCCCCCCTCTCCCTCTCCTCCCCCCCCCTCCCCCTCTCCCTCTCCCCCTCTCCCTCTCCCCCTCTCTCTCTCTCCCTCACCCTCTCTCTGTCTCTTTCTCCCTCTCTCTCTCCCTCTCTCTCCCTCTCTCTCTCTCCTTCTCTCCCTCGCTCTCCCTCCCCCTCTCCCCCTCTCTCCCTTAAAATTTTCACTCTTGTTATATTGCAGCCATTTGCTAAAATCATTTAAGTTAATTTTTTTTCTTCATTAATGTACACACAGCACCCCATATTAACAGAAAAACACTGAATTGTTGACATTTTTGCAGATTTATTAAAAAAGAAAAACTGAAATATCACATGGTCCTAAGTATTCAGACCCTTTGCTCAGTATTTACTTTTGATCTAATACAGCCATGAGTCTTTTTGGGAAAGATGCAACAAGTTTTTCACACCTGGATTTGGGGATCCAAGTCAGGGCTCTGGCTGGGCCATTCAAGAACATTCACGGAGTTGTTTTGAAGCCATTCCTTCGTTATTTTATCTGTGTGCTTAGGGTCATTGTCTTGTTGGAAGGTAAACCTTCGGCCCAGTCTGAGGTCCTAAGCACTCTAGAGAAGGTTTTCGTCCAGGATATCCCTGTACTTGGCCGCATTCATCTTTCCCTCGATTGCAACCAGTTGTCCTGTCCCTGCAGCTAAAAAACACCCCCACAGCATGATGCTGCCACCACCATGCTTCACTTTTGGGACTGTATTGGACAGGTGATGAGCAGTGCCTGGTTTTCTCCACACATACCCCTTAGAATTAAGGCCAAAAAGTTATATCTTGGTCTCATCGGACAAGAGAATCTTATTTCTCACCATCTTGGAGTCCTTCAGGTGTTTTTTTTAGCAAACTCCATGCGGGCTTTCATGTGTCTTGCACTGAGGAGAGGCTTCCGTCGGGCCACTCTGCCATAAAGCCCTGACTGGTGGAGGGCTGCAGTGATGGTTGACTTTCTACAACTTTCTCCCATCTCCCGACTGCATCTCTGGACCTCAACCACAGTGATCTTTGGGTTCTTCTTTACCTTTCTCACCAAGGCTCTTCTTCCCTGATAGCTCAGTTTGGCCAGACAGCCAGCTCTAGAAAGGGTTCTGGTCGTCCCAAATGTCTTCCATTTAAGGATTATGGAGGCCATTGTGCTCTTAGGAACCTTAAGTGCAGCAGAATTTTTTTTGTAACCATGGCCAGATCTGTGCCTTGCCACAATTCTGTCTCTGAGCTCTTCAGGCAGTTCCTTTGACCTCAGGATTCTCATTTGCTCTGACATGCACTGTGAGCTGTAGGGTCTTATATAGACAGGTGTGTGGCTTTCCTAATCAAGTCCAATCAGTATAATCAAACACAGCTGGACTCAAATGAAGGTGTAGAACCATCTCAAGGATGATCAGAAGAAATGGACAGCACCTGAGTTAAATATATGAGTGTCACAGCAAAGGGTCTGAAAACTTAGGGCTCTTTCACACGGAGGTCCGTTCAGGTCCGCCTGTCAGTTTTTTAGGCGGACCTAAAACGGATCCTCCATGTACCCCTATGGAAGCACGGATGTCAGCGGAGACATGTCCGCTGACATCCGCTCCGCCAAAGTGTGACGGAGGAAAACCCTATTTTTCCTTCCGTCGGCGGAGCGGATCGGATGACAACGGACTCTACGGTCCGTCGTCATCCGATTCCCCATAGGGGAGAGCGGCGCTCTGACAGGGCGGTCCCTGCACAGTGTGCGGGGACCACCCAGTCATCCGTCGGCTCAGCGGGGATCAACGGAGCGATCCCCGCTGAGCAAGCGGAGCTTCACGGGGCGGATCTTCACGGATCCGCCCCGTGTGAAAGGACCCTTAGGAACGTGATATTTCAGTTTTTCTTTTTTAATAAATCTGCACAAATGTCAACAATTCTGTGTTTTTCTGTCAATATGGGGTGCTGTGTGTACATTGAGGAAAAAATGACTTTATGACTTAAATGATTTTAGCAAATGGCTGCAATATAACAAAGAGTGAAAAATTTAAGGGGGTCTGAATACTTTCCGTACCCACTATATATCTATCTATCCATCCATCTATATCTATATATATATATATATATATATATATATACACATGTATTTGTGTGTGTGTGTGTGTGTGTGTGTATGTGTGTGTATATATATATATATATATATAGTGTGTATATATATATTTTTCTTTTTTTATAAAGATCTACTTTAAAGTGGAGGTTAAGTCCTAATCCAGGTTCCTTACCTTTTTACATTATTGCTCTGTAGTCAAAATGTTTTGTATATCAGATACTAAATCTAAAATCTGATCTGTACCTATGGACTGCAGTGATGTTAATGCAATAAAATGATGACAGCACATCTCGTATGTATTCTAGAATGTGAACCCTTTGGTGTCATCAGCACCTCTCCTAAAACTCTGCTAAAACTTTGTGCATTAATACTGCTTGGACCTTGATAACGGGGGCACCCCACTGAAATCTTGTCCTGAAAAATCGTATGTCAGTGCAAATAAAAAAAATGTCATGGAGTGTATTCCTTTGCTCCTCTACCCTTCAAGACTGACTGACGCTAATAGATTATTGTCCTATGTCCCCTCCTTAATACATCCGGACCAAGTGGGATTCACACCTGACAGAGGGCAGAGAGAACACGCAAAGGGTCCTGAGTGCCATATATCTTTCCCAATATCATCAAAAACCCTTAGTGCTTATATCTGCAGACGCGGAAAAAGCATTTGACAGGGTAGACTGGGTATTCCTGAGGGATACGTTGCAACATATGGGATTGGGAAGCGGGCTGCAGAACTGGATCACAAGTTTATATTCTCGTCCAAGGGCAAGGGTGAAGATAAACTATATAATGTCTGAACCCTTCTCTATATGGAACGGAACACGGCAGGGATGCCCACTTTCCCCAATCATTTTCATCCTCACACTAGAACCTTTCTTGAGAACTTTACGGGCCAATCCAGATATTAGGGGTTTTTCAATAAAGAGAGAAGAACATAAAGTGGCCGCGTATGCGGATGATTTGTTATTTTTTATAACTTCACCAGTTGTATCTCTACCATCCCTTTTATCGGAACTACGTGTATATGGGGGCCTGTCCAATTTTAAGGTTAACTACAGTAAATCAGAGGCGATGGGCGTAGAGGTGAATACTTCCTTGCAACATCAGCTATCTGCTCATTTTGCTTTTAGGTGGACAGGCTCCCATATATGCCATCTAGGGACTAAAATACCGAATAAGTTAAATAGAGTGTTCGAATTGAATTTTGCCCCATTGATACGACAGATTAAATCAGACTTACAACGGTGGGACAGGGAGGTCTTTACATGGTTTGGTAGAATTAATATCATAAAAATGAACGTAATGCTGAGATTGTTCCAGACCTTACCTATTAAGCTTCCTCCAGGATTCCTGAGGGATTTGAGATCTAGGTTTGCAAGGTTTATATGGGCGGGAAAATCTTTGAGAGTACGTAGGGACATTCTGACTTTACCAAAAGATAGAGGAGGTGTGGGATTCCCAGACCCGATGGGCTACTATGAAGCATCACATTTAGCACGGGTAGTGGACTGGTGTGCACATCAGAAGGATAAGCCATGGATACACATGGAACAAGCAATGACTGATATACCCTTGGAGGTAATAGCATGGCTTTTGGATGCAGAGATACCACAGGCTGTGAGGAAACACCCTACGGTGGGTGCCACTCTCCGAGCCTTTAAAAAGATATTCAAGAAAACTAAGATGTCGATATATCCAAGCCCTATGATTCCAGTCTTGGGTACCCCGATTTTTGAGCCAGGCCTAACAGAACAGGGTTTTAAGAACTTAAGGCGATGGTGAATCAGTAGGCTAATGCATTTTTCGATAGACAACCACGTGATGACTAGTGGGGAGATTGAACATGCGTTCGCAGGGGACTTAGATCCATTTAGACGAATACAGCTTAATGCCTTCCTTCGAGCAATAAAATTGCGAACGTGGGTGGTACATAGACCATCAAAGTTTGAGCAGATATGCTTAAAGGGAGAACCACTGAGACATGCACTCTCGGCTATGTATGCCTTGCTGACTGAGTCAGAAGCCCCACAAGAGCTGGCCATTCTACAAGCCTGGGAAAGGGATCTGGGGGTTACATTTTTGGAGGCACAGAAAGCCAAGATCTTTATGTTTACGCATAAGGCGTCAATGGCCACTAGATATCAGGAAGGGGGGTACAAAATTCTGACTAGGTGGTATAGAACCCCTGTATTATTGAACTGGATATTTCCACAAGTATCAAATCTGTGCTGGCATTGCCAGGGCGCAGAGGGCACAATGCTGCACATATTTTGGGGATGTCCGGGATTGAAAGAATTCTGGAAGATGGTTTCGGAAACGGTTAAAGAAATTACAGAGGTGTCTCTTGGAGAAAACCCGGCAGCATTTTTGCTGCACGACATTCCGTTATCCATTGAAAAATACAAAAACTCCCTTTTAAGGCATCTGCTTATGGCAGCAAAAGCCTGTATCCCAATTCTTTGGAAAAGCACGGTATCTCCAACAAGATCGCAATGGCTAGG
This sequence comes from Rana muscosa, assembly GCA_029206835.1. NCBI lineage: Eukaryota > Metazoa > Chordata > Amphibia > Anura > Ranidae > Rana > Rana muscosa. The sequence goes on from CM055116.1 coordinate 1,060,182,388, forward strand.
CAGAGTAACAGAAATTCAAAAAATGGAAAATCTTACTATGGGGCTGAGAGAACAAGGATAAGTATTATATATAGGGAACAAAATCTTTAAATACATTTAGGATGCGCAGATGGGGGAATGGTTGGGGGGGGGGGGTGGATGGCAGGAGGAGATATAATATAATATAAAATCCTTTTTTTTCTTTCTTTTTTCTTTTTTTTTCTTCTCGTTTCTTTTTTTTTACTTTTTTTGCTTCTTTTTCTTTCTCTATTCTTAGGAATTTCAGTGGGAGGATAACCAGGGTTCTCTCTGGTTAAGGAAAATATAACAAGGGTAGAAATGGTAATTATACACTAGGTTAGTAAGGAAGTGCAAGTCCTGAACAAGCATAAAGATAACACAACCTCTCTAGATATGTTTAACACGGCGTCTATTAAGAAGATGGTAGCAGTAAAATAGAGGGTGTGTTGTATTGATGTACTTATATGTAATACTGTATTCATATCTTTGTAAAAATAAAATAAAGAATAAAATAAAAAAAGACTGACTGACTCTTCAGTACTTACCTACCTGAGTGTTTTGCAAAGCAAATTGCCAACAACTTCAAAGATCATCTTTTGGCTTCATTGTTTAACCGATTCAGCCCCGGAAGATTTTACCCCCTTCCTGACCAGAGCACGTTTTACAATTTGGCACTGTGTCGCTTTAACTGACAATTGCGCGGTCCTGCGATGCTGTACCCAAACAAAATTTGCGTCCTTTTTTTCCCACAAATAGAGCTTTCTTTTGGTGGTATCTGACCAGAGCACGTTTTACAATTTGGCACTGTGTCGCTTTAACTGACGATTGCGCGGTCCTGCGATGCTGTACCCAAACAAAATTTGCGTCCTTTTTTTCCCACAAATAGAGCTTTCTTTTGGTGGTATTTGATCATCTCTGCGGTTTTTATTTTTTGCGCTATAAACAAAAGAACAACAACAATTGTGAAAAAAACACTATCTTTTACATTTGCTATAATATCCCACATTTAAAAAAAATAAAAAATAAATGTTTACTTCAGTTTAGGCCGATATGTATTCTTCTACATATTTTTGGTTAAAAAAATCGCAATAAGTGTATATTTATTGGTTTGCGCAAACGTTATAGCGTCTACAAAATAGGGGATAGAATTATGGAATTTTTATTATTTTTTTTTTACTAGTAATGGTGTTGATCAGCGATTTTTATCGGGACTGCGATATTATGGCGGACACATCGGACACTTTTGACACATTTTTGGGACCCTTGACAATTTTACAGCGATTAGTGCTATAAAAATGCACGGATTACTGTAAAAATGTCACTGGCAGGGAATGGGTTAACACTAGGGGGTGATCAAGGGGTTAATTGTGTTCCCTCTGCGTGTTCTAACTGAAGGGGGATGGGACTTACTAGGGGAAATGACAGATCGCTGTTCCTACAAAATATGAACAGACAATCAGTCATGAGAGAACCAGGATCTGTGTGTTCTCGCTGTGTCAAGAGGGATCGCGGGTGCCTGGCGGTCATCACGCCCGCCGGGCACTCGCATCGGCTCAGTGGGCGAGCGCGTGCCTCCGGCGGCGCACGCGCGCCCCTAGTGACCACAGGGCGATGCGATGTACCATAACGTCGTTTCGCCCAGCCGAGTCATGCTGCCGCAGCAAAACTGTGGCGGCTGGTCGGCAAGTGGTTAAAGTAGGAAGCCGGACAATAAGATCATATGACCTTTAGTTATTGAACATGTAGGCTTTTAATGCCATGTATCATTGAGTTCTTCATTGAACAAAGACTTTATTCTGGAGCCTTGACCTCCACTATAATTTTAGACCTAAGCAGTCTTTTAGTGCCAGGTCTCTTGTAGGTTTGTAAGGCTGATGATGTTAGTTACATGATTTTTAAGATTATGGTTGTATTTGTTTCAGATGAAAGATCTGATGTTTTAGACAGCTATGATATTTACTAGTTACATGTAATACATTTCATAGTGAAAAGTACATGTATTTTGACACATTGATGCGTTTAACAAAAATACACTGTAATACACTAGGTACATAATTATAAACTCTTGCAAATTGTTGTTCCTAAGACTTTCCTATGTTGAAAACTTCTTGTCACCAATTTTCCTGATGATTTGTTATTATTTAGAAAAATCAATTGTAACAAATCTGTATGTGAATGGGATAAAAAGATAGAAAATGTTTTGTGTGTTTCTGTTGAGTGGCATAAAGTTAGAATTATCAGAGCAGCTTTTTCTATGTCTGTTGCTGCAAGTGAGTTATCAATAATTAAAGCAATACCTGGCATATATTACCCTGGTTCACTTATACCCCATCAAGGCAGCCAGACATTCAGAAATAATTGGCATGGTCACTGTCAGCTTCAAATTAGAACCAGAGCAGATATTTTCTATTTATAGTTGGTGCTTATTTTTTACAAGCCTCTTTGTGGGCTTAAGAACGCATGTGGATGTAAATGCTTCCAATAATATGATAACTTTTTTTGTTTATATTAGTGGGGGGCTTAACATGGTAGCATGTCCATGCTACTTAAAAAAAAAAAAAAATAGTCCCTGTCTGTAATGACAGATTCTGAATAGAGTAGCCTCTACTATATTCTTATGACCATTCTGTATTTTTTGTTTTGTATAAATTACTGCTATATTTTATGCTATTTTTTCAGGAGTGCAATGGTGCACAGCTGCACAGTAAGAAGCATGCTAATGAGTCAAAAACTAAAGAAGGAATCTTCCATCATGCTGGAAATGCTTTAAAGTGCACTGGTCATGAGAGAACTACTCCTACTGTTCATTCTGATAATGCTGTTACTGTCTTCAGTACTAATAAGCTGCTGACCTAGAAAAGGCAGAGAGCACAAGTCAGTGACTCAAAAAGCAATGAAGCCAATGCATATGAATAATAGCCAGGCAACTGGCATTTTTAAAAAGTTCAGTTGCAGCCTACATAATTTTCTTATAACAAATCAAGGACATTGCTTTTATTGAGATGAAATTGATTTTGTAAGGCAAATCTCCTACAGGAATAGAACACACTGGAGGTTATTTACTAAAGGTAAATCCATTGTGCACTTCCAAGTGCATTTGGAAGTGCAGTCACTGTAGATCTGAAGGGGGGACATGCAAGGAAAATAAAAAACATCATTTTTGCTTGCACATGGTTGGATGATAAAATCAGCAGATTCCCCTAATTTCAGATCTTCCCCTCAGATTTACAGTGGCTGCACTTGCAGTGCACAGTGGATTTACCTTTAGTAAATAACCCCCACTATCTCAGCAGTTGTCACAATAAATGGCAGTTTTTTAACCCAAAAGCTGGGCCATTAGGAGTAAGCGCTCATTGATTATTTTAGCATTGCATGATAATTTTATTTATGTACTACTAAACATGTCCAGCATATTAGGAGCATGCAAATGGCAGAGACACAGATATACGATGGTCAGGCATGTTTCATTGGCATGTTTAGGTCTAAGGATAGCAGAGGCCTTGCTAGAAAATCCCAGTCTGCATCTTGGGGGGCAAAGCAATCAGCTTAGGAAACCCAATACATCAGGTTCATTTTTATGAGATTGGTTAGCCAGGAGATCTCTAGAGAGGTTAGCTAGTGTCTATAGACATGCTAAGATTGCCTGGCCTACCCAAACAGCTGACTGAAAGGAGAAAAGGCCATCTTATGTCTTTAGGGCAATGTAAGTGTCAATATGATGATTACGGCAGGGGCTTACTGCTGGGTAGAATGTTTGTCTGGAGCCCGCAGAAGCTTGGGATGTTTTTATTTTGAGGCAGACCTTATTTGCGTCCAAAGTATGGGCATGGAGCTTGTTTTTTTTTTCCTTCTAAGTTTACCCCAAAAATGTAACTATTTTTTGAGTACAGTACTTCTTATGTTATAGATGTTGTTCACTATATAGTGTACGTATATAATTTTATATATTTATAAATATATATATATATATATATATATATATATATATATACACACACACAAACAAAAGAGTACACCCCTCACATTTCTGTAAATTTTATTATATCTTTTCATGTGACAACACTGAAGAATCGACACTTTGCAACAATGTAAAGTAGCGAGTGTACAGCTTGTATAACAGTGTACATTTGCTGTCCCCTCAAAATAACTCAACACACAGACATTAATGTCTAAATCGCTGGCAACAAAAGTGAATACACCCCTAAGTGAAATTGTCCAAATTGGGCCCAATTTTTGTTTGCTTTGTTAGTAAATAATTTTACACATATATATTGACATATATTTACACATTTCACATTGAAAAAGTGCAAATTTTTAGAAAATCTATTAATTAAATTTGTAAATAACTTTTCAATGCTTTGTGCCATTGCTGACAGCTGAAGTGAAAACAAAACAAGTACGAGTACTTAGAAATAAAGTATCGGTACTCATACTTTTTGTGAAATGGTATTGGTGCATCCCTTATTACTGAAACAATGTCCTGTGGTCTGATAAACTTATTTGGTTCAGATGGTGTCAAGCCTGTGTGGCGGCAACCAGGTGAGGAGTACAAAAACAAGTCTTGCCTACAGTCAAGCATGGTGGTGGGAGTGTCATGGTCTGGGCCTGCATGAGTGCTGCCGGCACTGGGGAGCTACAGTTCACTTAGGGAACCATGAATGCCAACAACTACTGTGACACACTGAAGCAGTGCATGATCCCCTCCCTTCCGAGACTGGGCCTCCAGGGTAGTATTCCAACATAACGACCCCAAACACACCTACAAGACGACCACTGCCTTGCTAAAGAAGCTGAGTGTAAAGGTGATGGACTGGCCAAGCATGTCTTCAGACCTAAACCCTATTGAGCATCTGTGAGGCATCCTCAAATGAAAGGTGCAGGACCGCAAGGTCTCAAACATTCACCAGCTCTGTGATGTCGTCATGGAGGAGTGGAAAAGGACTCCAGTGGTAACCTGTGAAGCTCTGGTGAACTCAATGCCCAGGAGGGTTAAGGCAGTGCTGGAAAATAATACCTCCCAATGAAAGTTTTGGAGCAGAGCTAAGTTTTAGACAACAAAATCCTAATTAATGAGAAATTAGACTCACCTGTAGTTAAATTCTTGTTAAACAGGTGTCCAGCAGACAGTTGATTATAAAAGGGCTTTGCTTGACAAAGAAAACCCCTTCCTATTTCATGCTGTCAGCAATGGCACCACATGGAAGAGAAATGTGACAAGGCCTGAGAAAGATCATTTCTTTACACAAGAAAGGTGAAGGCTACAAGAAGATCAGCAGAGCTTTACTTATCGGTCAGAATACTGTAAAAAAGTGATACAAAAATGTAACAAAGATGGAACTGCAACCATCTCACAGAGCCATCCAGGCCATCCACAGAAGTTAACACCTCGACAGGAGCGTCAACAGGAGCATCTTCTGAGAAGGGTTGAGAACGATTGAAGAAAATCGCCATGCAAGTTCACTGCAGTTAGATAAAGACACAATATGGCATATACTGCAGAGGAATGGCATGCATGGGTAATGTCCATGAAGGAAGCCTATACTAAAGCCCATGCACAAAAAAGCCTACATAGAATTTGCCAAGGCCCATGCTGGGAAAGAAGAAGACTACTGGGACTCTGTACTCTGGAGTGATGAGATCAAGATAAATGTTTTTAGAACTGATGGCTGCTAAACTGTATGGCCTTGCAAAGGTGAGAAGTACAAAGAAAAATGCAGTGTGCCTAAAGTGAAATACGGTGTCCTTCTGTGGGGCTGCATGAGTGCTGCTGCTGTCGGGGAGCTGCATTTCATTGATGGTATCATGAATTCTCAGTACAGTACATGTACTGCTCTATATTGAAAGAGAAGATGCAACCATTACTCCGTGGCCTTTGTCGTTGTGCACTTTTCTAACATGACAATGATCCAAACACATCTAAGGTCACTGTTGCATTTCTGAATAACAGGGTGAAAGTGATTTAGTGGCCAAGTGCTGTATGTCTCCTGTGCTGAACCCAATCAAACACCTATGAGGAATTCTGAAGAGACAGGTTGAGCATCACTCTCCATCCAGCATCCAGACTCTAAAAGAGGGCATTCTTAAAGGATAGAAAAAGATAGATGTTGCAATATGTCACCAACTTGTTCATTCTATGCCTAGAAGACTTGGTGCCGTCCTTACAAATCATGCAAAGAGGGGGGGACTGTACATGAGCACAGGTGGGACTTTGAATGAGGCACATGCTGTGTGCCTCCATCCCTGGTACAAAATGTAGAGGAAAGAGTGGAATTTGGGACTTTGAATGAGTTTCTGGACATGGTGAAGGTGTGTTAACCTTCCTGGCGGTATGATTCTGTCAGATTTTAGGTGCTGAAAGCGGTACCATTATTCTGCGTGGAAATTTGGCATTTTATATTGTAGGCCTGTAATTCTTAGGAATAACTCCCTTAAATCTGTCCAAACCAGAGTCTAGTAGACATCCCGGGTATGATAAAGTGTTCTAAAAACAAAATCATAAATTATAATTTAATAAATAACTATAAAATAATTAAAACAAATAATAATATAATAATAATAAGTGTTTTTCAGTGTTTGATGACGAATTTCCCCACAAATCACTATCGCTCAATTGTGCAAGTGATTCTAATTTATTATCGCTGTTTTCTATCTGGTCTAAAACAACTTTTGATGTAAAGGGACACTTTTTGGTTGATACAGTATACTGTAATCTTACAGATTACAGTACTGTATGTGTATTGTGTGTTTCACTTTTTGAATTTGGCGCCGAACTCCGCCCCCGTGCGCCGCAACGTCGCAGGCAACGGAGCTTGGCGGCACTCGGCAGTGTGGATCGAGCAAGATGAAGGCTCGCTCACACAGTGGGGACACATCGCAGGACCCAGGGAACAAGGTAAGTAACTTCCCCTGTATCTTGCGATGCGATCCCGAGTCAGGCTCGTGGTTACCGCTTTAGGTATTTTAGGTATCCTTTTAACACACCCCCACCATGTCCAGAACCTCATTCAATGTCCCAAATTCCCCTTTTCCTTACAAATCATGGAGGTCATACAAAATACTAGAATTAGTAGTTTGTTGTGGGGCTTATTCATTTTTGCATTTACTAATTAGTTAAAGCTGAAGCTTTTGTAATCTAGGGTATATCATGAAACTTACTTTCATGTAATGAGCTAAATAAATGTTCTATATGACTCGGTTTTGTCAAAATTTTCTTGTGTTTATTGAGCTATTGATTAAAATCTTACTTTTCAATAGGGGTGTACTCATTTATGCTGAGCTCTGTGTGTGTGTATGTATATGTATATATATATATATATATATATATATATATATATATATATATATACTGTACGTTTATAATATGATACATTTAGATATATATATCTATACATACACATTAATGGCTTTAACTTTTCTTTCTAAGAACTAGAATAATTGTGGTGTTGCTCTTATTTTTAGATTCTTCATTTTCCAAGGGTGTCTGTGGAATTTCTATTAATTATACCTCCGTAGCTAAAGCTAGTGTGGATCCCAAAGGTTTGACTGCCATGTGCTAAGCAAGAAGTCTGCTCCCAATCTTCCAGTTAGGTCAAGTGCAAAAATTAAGATATGATTGAGGGCTGTCAGTAGCTGCTCATATCAAAACACCTCCTCATCATGTCATTATAACATGTGGCTGTAACAAACCGGCTAGTGTTTTAACTTATGACAATTAATTTTTAAAAGTAATGTAATCTGACAGTGAAAGGATATTGAAAGACTTGTGAAGATGTCATAAGTGTGACCTTTCTGCCCAAGTGTATCCAGAAGCCATTTTTAACAAGGGATCTCAGAAAACAGTACTACTCCTTTTGTAGTTTTGTTAATTAGTTATTGATTTGAAACAATGCACTACAAAATATTGTCAGATTAGCTAGACGCCAGCAAGGTCACTGTGTGACAGTCTGGTCTTGATAATCTTTATACTACACAAGAATTTGCTTTCACAAAACCTATTGTTGTGTGATATGTGCCTTTTGTCCTGTGCTGCTTTGAAATGTTTCAGAGATTGGTGCATGTGTTTCTAGGTTACAGTGCAAAGTCTGATGTTATCTGGCCCCATTGTGTGAATTGTGCAGCATTATATTTACTACATCGAAAGGTATTCTATTAATATCTTTTTTTTTAAAAGGGAATTTGAAATGATATGGCCATTTTCACTGCAATTGACATGTAGTAGCAGTGAAAAGAAAACAGAACAAGTGTACACATTAGGCAAAATTTGTATTTTAGGATAAAAAAGAAGTATGCTTTTGAGCCACCTGTTATAGAGGTCCAGCATTAGTACAGAGTTATAGTAACCAGAAGTACGTAAGATTGTGCAAGGCCTGCTTCGTGATGTATTCAGTTACTCTCCATGGCATTACCCTATACAAACTAGCATTTACCTTCAGCCACAGTGCCTCCCAAGTAAGAAAGTAGCCTCCAGACCAACACAGTGCTGAACATGTCTGCAGTACATAGTTTATGAACTTTTTTACAGTTTAAATAATTAGTACCAAAATATTTCACTTAGAAAACTCAGCATAAAAAAATTAACCATTTTATCTTTTCTTTTTTTTTCTTTCTTTCTTTTAAGGATTTACTATTTAAATGATTAAACCTAGATTGATGTAATATTTAAAATAAGCAACCAGATCTTCAAGTAAACCTTCACCCAAATCATGCATACTAAAGTGTTTAAATATTCTGAACAACATTCACCTACAGTACCTTGAAAAAGTATTCACACCCCTTGAAATGTGCCACATTTTTTCATGTTACAACCATCTTACAACCAAAAATGTAAATGTATTTTATTGGGATTTTATGTGATAGACCAACACAACACAAAGTAGAAGGAAAATTATAAAAAAATGTTTTACAAATAAATATGTGCAAAGTGTGGCATGCATTTGTATTCAGCCCCCTTTACTCTGATACCCCACCCAAAAATCTAGTGGAACCAATTGCCTTCAGAGGTCACCTAATTAGTAAATATAGTCCACCTGTGGGTAATTTAATCTCCCTATAAATTCAGCTGGTGTGTGAAGACCTCAGAGGTTTGTTAGAGAACCTTAGTGAACAAATAGCATCATGAATGTCAATGAACACACCAGACAAGTCATGAATAAAGTTGTGGAGAAGTTTAAAGCAGTGTTAGGTTATAAAAAAATATCCCAAGCTTTGAACATCTCACTGAGCACTGTTCAATCCTTCAATGGAAAATGGAAAGAGTATGGAACAACTGCAAACCTACCAAGACATTGACGTCCCCCTAAACTGACAAGCTGGGCAAAGGGAGCATTAATCGGAGAAGCAGCAAAGAGGCCCATGATAACTCTGGAGGAGCTACAGAGATCCACAGCTCAGGTGGGAGAATCTGTCCACAGGACAACTATGTGCCACTTTGTGTTGGTCTATCACATAAAATCCCAATAAAATACATTTACGTTTTTGGTTGCAACATGACAAAATGTGGAAAATTTCAAGGGGTATGCATACTTTTTCAAGGCACTGTATATACCTATAGACATTGTGGAGAAATCCATTTTTAAAGTTAACAGTGTAGACATAGCCTTTGTCCTATGAGAACAGATCTTGGAAGGCCAAATATGGTGGATGTCTCTAAGCTGGGCACAAATGCACGTTTAAATCATTTTCAGGCTGTTTTGCTCAAACCCTCCTCTGCAGTACCCACTGATGTGAAAATACCCCCCCCCCCCCTCAATTTTAAAAGGCCAGTTATTAGTTGTTCCAGCTGTGAAACGTCTGAGTATATGGATTTGTACAGGCATGCAGAAAGCTCACAAAAATAGTCTAACTGTGCAGTCTTTATATCCACAGGCAGCCATGGCATGCCGCCCTGTGTGATAAGGGGGGGGGAGGCGGCGTTGATGCCCGAACACCTAGCATCACTCGGCAATTGGCACTCAAAACCTCCCCTCGTGTTAAACTGAGATGGAGAACAGCACTAGCATCCACTAGAATGTGATTGTATATTTTTATTTTCTTAGCCGCGCTTCATATAAAGTCCCAACCAATTCCCTTGTTTGAATTTATATATATAATAGGGGTGGAGGCAGATGAACCTACCCACTTATTGCCTCATTTAAAGTCCCAAACCCCCCTTCCCCCCTTTCTTTGCTATATTTCTACAAGTAGGAGCACAGATCGCCAAACCAAATGCAAACTTAAAATGATACTAGACAGAGAAGTGTTATTTGCATAACTCCTTCACCTAAATCATACATATCATGCCACTGTATTTTGTTCTGTTTTTTAAATCCTCTAAGTGCCTTATTCCTGCAGTGCCATTGTGTGGTCACATGATATTTTCCTGTTTTTTGGCATCTGCAGGGAAAGATCTTTGGGAGGGGCTTTTATTACTCTGCTGATGTATGCTCTCTACTGTGTGAGTCTGTGTCTAATTTGTGCTGTGCCAGCCACATGACTAAAAATAAAGTTTCAGAAGAGCAACTCTAATTACATTTATAATTATATTTAGCAAGGACTTGGGGGGCCTTGTCCAGTCTAATGAGGACCTCCAAGGCCAAAGATAGCTGGCATCCTTCAATATGTAGTTGGTTGTGAGGCATAGTGGATGCAAAGATGGTGAAAGTCATTGGGCATTGGGATGTAAAAGAGGTTTTATTTCTTTTGACAGTCCTTTTTGTATTTTTGGGGGAAAGAGGATTAGGGCTAGGACACCCTTAAGTAGTTGCAGATTCAATTGGCAGACACCAAGACTTCAATAGGAAGACAGCCATGCAGGGAAAGGCACCACATCTGCACATGCAGGAATGCTGTCTCCTATAGTAACAGTCTTTAACAGTTCCTAACTCAAACGTAACAGTCCTTTCAGCTCCACTACAACTGCCTCTTGTAGTTCTTCAACACTGAGCTCCCGGTCTCTCACTAGACTCTCTGATTCACTGACTCTGAATTCCTTGAGCTCCTCCCAAGGTTTGCGGTGGTATCCCCTGAAGCGCCACCCATCCCTAGCTTGGCACTCCAGATACTTCTCAAGCTTCACCCCTGCTAACTGGCAAGGTCCCTGTCTTGACTCACAAGGCTGCTCTGCAAGCGTCTCCTCCGCGGGTTGGGTCCCTGACTTGAAAGCCACCTGAAGTTTCCAGATTCTCCACTGTGCCCTTTTGGTGAGAATGTGGTTCCGGTACTTGCTTCAGTTAATCACTGTTGTTCCTGGTAAATGTGGTTGGTCCCTTTGTGGCGGCAGCTTCCCTTATACCTCCAACCTCTGACAGGTTTTCTGGCTGGCAGAATTGTCACTTCTGGTTGGACTGCAAGCCGCAATCCCAACCCTGCGCTGCTCTCTCACTTCTGTATAGGACCTCACACAGCCTAGCAGCCAGATGCCCGGGATAGGCCCAATTTCCAGCCTAGCCGCCTGGGGCACATGACACACGTCTACCCAGACAGCCGTCCAGGTGGCACAGAACGCAGATCACTTGATTCCACCCAAATATATAGGTGCTCCCAGCAGGCCAAGGGATTTAAGTAAACCCTTACCCATTGGCTGAGATATCACATATACCCATAACCTGACCCTGGGTTGCCCTTCTCATATCTAGTTCCACCAAGTACCCGGCCACCTTGTGGTAGAAGAGAAAAGTGCAACAAGGCCAAACTTAGGGAGAAATCAATAGATCTCTATCAATCAACCAGGATAACTACTCCTGGCAAGTAAATTTGTGAGGAGCTCCCTGCCCAAACTACAGGGTGCTACATATAATATAAAAAAAACAGTTTTAAAGCTCCCTATAAATCTTTATTGAACATCAGATGTGTATTGTTTGTGCATTATAATGGTGCAGGTGGATTCAAAGATAATTGGCACTAGCTTTCACTTTGTTCAGACAGCGTCTACATCCAAGGATCTTTTATTATGTTACAGGTTATAGCAATTACATTTGATATATGCAATACTAATTTATATTAAAAATAAGCTTTTTTGTGAGTTTCCTAATTTCTGAATGTAATCAATCAGCATACTATATCTTGCCCCCATAGTATTTAGCAATAAGGGGACATGGAGGAGGAGGGAAGGGAGTGTCATTTAGCACTGTGTATACTGTATGCCCACATTTTTATTTATTTTTTTGAACACAGGGTTATGCTTACTGACAATAATATACATGAACAATCTTTAGTGTTCAATCGGCTCCACTTTTTTTTATTACGAAATCTAGCATCAATTTAACAAAGTATATACTGGTAATGTTTGTAACTAAAGGATTTCTTTGTTAGAAACAGGGGTGTATAGAGGGTCCTAATAGACAAGGGGCCCCTCTGGGAACAGTCCCAAAAGGCTGGTAGGATATGATGATGACAGAATTGGGTCAAACTAATCAAACTAACTAAACTAAAACTAAGAAAACCTTACAAAAATGAACTGATCTAAAACTGTAATATCACATTTAAATGACATGACTGAAATCAAATCAAATGTGTTAGTATTGCTTCAACAAGGAATTATCATTTATTGGCAGATGCATAGAATAGTGTAATAATTGGTAGGGATTGTGATTATTTTTACGGTCATGTTATAGCTTTTTAAAAAAAAAAAAAAAAAAAAAAGAAGGAAAAACAAGAATACTAATAGGTGTATGTGTGTGTGTATGTATATGTATATGCGTATATGTGTGTGTATATGTGTGTGTATATATATATATAACAGTGAATATAAAATGTCAGGTTTCTGTGATGTAAAAAAATGAGACAAAGATAAATCATTTCAGAACTTTTTCCACCTTTAATGTGACCTATAAACTGTTCAACTCAGTTGAACAACAAACTGAAATCTTTTAGTTGGAGATAAGTAAAAATAAAATAATATGGTTTGCATGAGTGTGCACACCCTTACACTAATACTTTGTTGAAGCAAGCTTTTGATTTTATTACAGCACTTAGTCTTTTTGGGTATGAGTCTATCAGCATGGCACATCTTGACTTGGCAATATTTGCCCACTCTTCTTTGCAAAAACACTCCAACCCTGCCAGATTGCAAAGGGTATCTGCTGTGCACAGCCCTCTTCAGATCACCCCACAGATTTCCAATCGGATTCAGGTCTGTGCTCTGGCTGGGCCATTCCAAAACTTTAATATTCTTCTGGTGAAGCCATTCCTTTGTTGATTTGGATGTATTCTTTGGGTCGTTGTCATGCTGAAAGATGAAGTTTCTCTTCATATTCAGATTTCTAGCAGAAGCCTGAAGGTTTTGTGCCAATTTTGACTGGTATTTGGAACTGTTCATAATTCCCTCTACCTTGACCAAGGCCCCTGTTCCAGCTGAAGAAAACCAGAACCAAAGCATGATGCTGCCACCACCATGCTTCACTGTGGGTATGGTGTTCTTTTGGTGATGTGCAGTGTTGTTTTTGCACCAAACATATCTTTTAGGAATTATGGCCAAAAAGTTCAACCTTGGTTTCATCAGACCATAACACATTTTCCCACATGCTTTTGGCAGACTTCAGATGTGTTTTTGCAAATGTGTGTTTTTCTTCGTAAGAAATGGCTTCCGTCTTGCCACCCTACCCCATAGCCCAGACATATGAAGAATATGGGAGATTGTTGTCACATGTATCACACAGCCAGTACTTGCCAGATATTCCTGCAGCTCCTTTAATGTTGCTGTAGGCCTCTTGGCAGCCTCCCTGACCAGTTTTCTTCTCGTCTTTTCATCAATTTTGGAGGGACGTCCAGTTTTCGGTAATATCACGGTTGTGCCATATTTTCTCCACTTGATGATGACTGTCTTCACTGTGTACCATGATATATCTAATGCCTTGGAAATTATTTTGTACCCTTCTCCTGACTGATAGCTTTTAACAATGAGATCCCTCTGATGCTTTGGAAGCTCTCTGCAGACCATGGCTTTTTTGCTGTAGGTTGTGACTAAGAAAATGTCAGGAAAGACCTACTAGAACAGCAGAACTTTATTTATCAGAGAGATGCACTTCAAATGATTTTAGTACTAACTAACTATATATATATATATATATATATATATATATATTTGCAAAAAATTAAAATACAGTGTGTGTGTGTGTGTGTGTGTATATATATATATATATATATATATAATATATATATATATATATATATATATATATTATATATATATATATATATATATATATATATATATAATGTAGCGGGTATGTACTTTCCCAGGTGTAAATTTGAATTTGGAAGTGACACCAGTGATGTGTAATTCACCGCGGCCCATTGGATGGCGCTGTCGCCCTGGGTTGGGTTGGATTATCGCTGTGTGCCGACCTCCTTTTTGTCCTCCCTTGGCAGCGGCATGGTGGGGCGGGGAACCCGCCGTGCTTGCTGGGAGAGGGTATAAAGGGGTCGGCCATCTTGGTCACGGGGGTCGAAGTCCCAGGCACCTTCAGCTTGCGGACGGTGGGTCGTGTCGCTCCTCTGGGTGGCTTAGGCCTAGAGGACAGCGGAGGTCGAGTTCCATCCCAGGCACCTTTAGCCTGGGGTGAGGTACTTGGATGGAGGTCCGGAGCTCAGTGCCCAACACTGGGTTCCGTGAGGGAAGGAGATCCTAGGGTACCCAGGGATTGGGTACCCGAATCCGGAAGGCGCAATGGACCGGGGGGAGCTCCTCATTTGAAGACCCGGTGCAGCATATTGCCGGTGCCAAGTGAGTCTCTCGTCGGAGACCGCCTGGAAGGAAATTTACCCTCATGCGGAGACCAGGACACACTTCTAGGAAGGGAAGTGGCAACCTATATTGTGTCTGGGCCTGTTCGCATCCACACCTCCTTTTCTGTTCTGTTCTATCAAGGGAGTTCAACTGTTTGTGTTCAGACAAGGAGAATAAAGGAGTGTTGAACTTTAATGGTGTGGAGCTCAATTTCTAACGGACATTGTTCACTGTGACTCTTGGAGGGAGGACCCAGGTGCACAGCCCTGAGCCGAAGGTAATACAAAACCGTTGCTTATACCGCACTAACACCTGTGGTGGAAGCCAGGCGTGGTGTCCCTGCTCCCTCCCCTCTAAGGTACCCCTAGACAAGAGAAAGAAACGAGACGAGAGAAAGAGGGAAGTGGAGGTGGCCGCTACATATATATACCGTATATACTCGAGTATAAGCCGAGTTTTTCAGCACATTTTTTTGTGCTGAAAATGCCCCCTCGGCTTATACTCGAGTCGCCTTTTTGCGCCTGATCTCCCAAATTTTGGGGACCCGGTACTGGCCATCCGTAGGTCCCCTGGACCCCAAACTTGGCACACAAGTAGCCCCACTCTTCCTATATAAGTGTGCAGAGTTTGTTATCCGGGGGACCTAGGGCCGGGGAGCACCGGTTTTTCAAAGCCGGGCACCCCTTCCATAGACTCCCATGTTAAACGGTAATTTCTCCGATGATTTGGGGACCCAGTACCGGCCGGTCGTAGGTCCCCTGGACCTGCAACTTTGCACACATGTAGCCCCATTTCTCCTCTACAAGTGTGCAAAGCTTGTTGTCTGGAGGACCTACGACCGGGGAGCACCGATTTTTCAAAGCCAATGATGGTGCCAAAGCCCCCGGGGGCTGAACAAAGAGGCGGTGGACAACCCAGAGTGAAGAAACTCAGTGGTCACTAATCTATTACTTTAATGGGGTTACTGGTCATATACCGTTTGATGTTTAATTTCCTCACAAACTTGTGCACAATTATATATGTTTGGAATTTATCCAAGCTCCTGGGTGGCACAAATTTAAGGCCCTTATCCAAAACCACTTTCTCTGAACCTTTTAACACCTTAGTGCTAAGATTAAATATTCCCTTCCCTACTACATTTTGGGTATTTTTTGTTGTTCGTAAACGCCTCCCCCCTCTGACTCCTCTCCTCTTTCTACTTGCCTTTTGATACCTTGGTTTGGCTTGTAAAAACCCCAACTACCCTGTCCATTAGGAACAGGGTATCCTCGATTAGGTGGATTTCTATTAGCAGGTTGATATGACGGAGTAGAGTTGGCCCCTTCCATGGGTTGATAATACTGAGAATTGTCATAAAGATATTCACCCTCAGGAGCATCCTTGTCTCTGAGAGGGAAGAAGCTGTTATTTGTGGGAACATTGAACTCCCATTCTAGTCTCTCTCTTAGGTGCCCTAAATAAGGAAATTGTTGACCAAACTCACCATTCAGAATAATCTGTATTGATATCCACGTCCTCTACTCCAAAAGGGAGGGCCTCTGTTCCATGTTGGGGGAACAGAACGATAGGGCCCTTGGTCATAAGCCTGAGCTTGATTAGGTCTGGGGGGACCAAAGGACTTTGGCTGCCCTGTGGGAAGGAACCTCCTCTGTTGGCCCCATAGGTCCTATGGGGGGGATTGGCTTGCCTAATACTATGTGATGATACAACACAGAGTTTTCTCTTCTGTTTGCTTCTTGGTTTGGATTCCTTCTTTGAGTGTCCATGTCAAGATCTGTTTGATGGGGACACTTGCTATTGGATGGACTGCAGCAGGGAACCTGTAACCACAGGGGGGACATCGCAGTGCTGTATCAGAGGTCCCCCCCCGCCTAGAGCCAGTGGCGACAGGAGACCTGGATGGGAGACGTAAGTGAGTAGGTCTTCACAAGGTAAAGGGGTAAAAGCCTAATGGTATTGGTGTGGAAGGAAGGAATGGTCAAAAAAATTGTTTTGACTGCAATGGGGCTTTAAAGTGTTGTGCAGGGTAACTTAGTAGTTGTAAAGCCTGACAGTTTTTTACCTCCATGCATGTGTGCAGCTCCCCCCTCAGCCCCCCTAATACTTACCTAAGCCCGATCCCCTTCCAGCGATGTGCACAAGAGCCAAGGCTCTCCTAGGTCTCTCACTTCTCATTGGCTGAGATGAGGGGGCAGGGCCGAGCAGCAGCTCCATTTCTGAGTGGACACACAGAGCAGCGGATCTGCTTGGGTGCCCCCATAGCAAGCTGCACGACCGCTCAATTGTCAGTTAAATCAATGCAGTGCCGTATCGTAAAAAATGGCCTGGTCATTAAGGGGGTAAATCTTCTGCGGCTTCAGTAATTAAATAAACAAAAATACAAGACTTTAACCACTTGTCCCCCGCCCACTGTCAATTGACGGCGGGCGGAGGACACTCTCGTTCTGGGAGGACGTCATATGACGTCCTCCCTTTAAAACGAGCTAGGAGGTGCGCGCCCGTCGCGTTCACAAGGCCCCGATGCGCGTGCCCGGCGGCCGCGATTGCCCGGGAAACGAGCAGGAAAGTGGATCTCTGTGTGTAAACACAGAGATCCACGTCCTGTGAGGGAGAGGGGACTGATGGTGTGTCCCTTGTACATAGGGACAACCATCGGTCACCTCCCCCAGTCAGTCCCCTCCCCCCACAGTAAGAACACATTGAGGGAACATATTTAACCCCTTCCCGCCCCCTAGTGGTTAACCCCTTCCCTGCCAATCACATTTATACAGTAATCAATGCATCGCTGTATAAATGTAAATGGTCCCAAAAATGTGTCAAAAGTGTCCGATGTGTCCGCCGCAATATCGCAGTCACAATAAAAATCGCAGATCGCCGCCATTACTAATAAAAAAAAAAAAATGCTATAAATCTATCCCCTATGCTATAAATCTATCCCCTATTTTGTAGACGCTATAACTTTTGCGCAAACCAATCAATACGCGCTTATTGCGATTTTTTTTTTTTTACCAAAAATATGTAGAAGAATACGTATCGGCCTAAAATGAAGAAAATTTTATTTTAAAAAAAAAATGAGTATTTATTATAGCAAAAAGTAAAAATGTTTGTTTTTTTTCCAAACTGGACGCTCTTCTTTTGTTTATAGCGCAAAAAATAAAAACCGCAGAGGTAATCAAATACCACCAAAAGAAAGCTCTATTTGTGGGAAAAAAAGGACGCAAATTTCGTTTGGGAGCCACGTCGCACGACCACGCAATTGTCATTCAAAGTGTGACAGCGCTGAAAGCTGAAAAATGGCTTGGATAGGAAGGGGGTTTTCGTGCACAGTAGGGAAGTGGTTAAAGAGGACATAAACCTTGAGGGTTTTTCCTTCTTTTTTTTGTTCCCTGCAAACTAAAAGCATCGCATACTAGCATATTATGTGACATTTACCTGCAAACGAAGCCCGTGCTGTCTCCACTGGAGGCTGCATCCATGTTCACCCCTCTTCCTTTCGGGGAGCTGTGGACTCCAGCTCTGTGACTGGCATGACGTCACTCCTGTGCATGTGCGCAGGAGCAGCCAGTTATGGCACTTGCCAGTGAAGAAACGACGCGGAGGGCCGTTTCTTCACAGCGCATACGCCGATGACATCATCAGCGCAGTACATAATAAATGTCTCCTAAACGGCGCACGTTTAGGAGATAATTACTGTACCTGTAGGTAAGCCTTATTATAGGCTTACCTATAGGTACAACTTGAAAATGGAGGTTTACAACCTTTTTAATATCACTTTAAATGTAATGGCAAGCTGTTCAATCCCAGCTAATTTTGTATAATGTAATACAATCATTAGATTAACCACATCTGTCGGGAACCTATGTCCATTATATTTATGTAATTATTCATATGTGTAATAGGGAAATAGTAGATACAGCTGTGTACACACTTCTGTTTACTATCAAGTGCCTGTGTTTGAATGGGCAACCACAGAACTTCAACCGAACACACTGTAGATG
The DNA here is from genome assembly GCA_029206835.1 of Rana muscosa. Taxonomy (NCBI): domain Eukaryota; kingdom Metazoa; phylum Chordata; class Amphibia; order Anura; family Ranidae; genus Rana; species Rana muscosa. The sequence goes on from CM055116.1 coordinate 1,060,201,090, forward strand.
GCATTTTCTGCTCTTGTAAACATTATTTCTCGTTTAAGCCAATAAGAATCGAAAGTTGGCTTAGTACGTCTTACACCTTTCTGGCTCCTAATCATTCTCTTCTGTTTTTCTGACTTAATGAGGAACTAAGGTGCAATTAAACACTCCTGTATGATATTCTAAACAAGTAACAAATGCACAAGTCTTATAGAAAAATAAATAAAAAAATCTTCCTTTTTACCTTGACCTGGCTTGACTGAATCAAATTCTCCTTGCAGCTCCACAATAAGAGGAATTCAGCAACAGAGGCAGTGCTGCCAATATAGAAAGCAGTGGGCAGGACTGGGTGTTACAAGATGCTGATTGACAAACTACAAAATTGTTAATGAGCAGTGACAATGCTAATAGCCATGCTGCGTGCAATATTTTTTCATTTCATTGTAGTGCAAGCAGGCATATTGAGAGTGGAAACTTTGCTCTGAATTCAGGAGCAATGCGGCATGATTGCCGTATCATAGCAGGAAGCTGCATTAGGTGGACTTCACTGGTAGACTTGACAGTTATTTGTGAGACTTTGCTGAGGGACTAAGAGAAAACCTTAAGGAAACTTTCACACAGAGTTGCTTTACCGCTGTTTTAGAGGCACTTTTCGGCCACTAGCGGGGCATTTTTAACCCCCGCTAGCGGCCAAATAAAGGGTTAAAAGCGCCCGCAAAGTGCCAATATGCTTTGCAGTCGCTTCGGTGGAGCTGCCCATTGATTACAATGGGCAGGGCACTTTAGGAGCGGTGTATACACCGCTCCTAAAGTGCCTCAAAGCGCCTCAAAGATGCTGCTTGCAGGATTTTTTTAACGTCCTGCAAGCGCACCGCTCCAGTGTGAAAGCACTCAGGCTTTCACTCTGGAGTGACAGGAGAGGCGCTTTAGAGGGCGCTTTGCAGGTGCTATTTTTAGCGCTATAATGCCTGTGAAGCGCCTCAGTGTGAAAGTAGTCTTAGTGCAGAAAACAACTGTAAATAGGACCTGGCTAGAAAAGTCAGAGTGCATTGGATTAGTCAGTGGTATCACCTACTGTATGGCTCACAGCAACAGACCCTTTCCTAATTACAGATTTACTATGCCTTGTTCTGCACTGTGTGCCTGTGTGTAGGTGGCCAAATTGGATAGAGGCAAGAATTGCCTTTATCCACTTATAACTAGTGAGGGAATATATTTAAAGGGCAACTCCACTTTTCCGAGAAAAAAACATTCCCCTCTGGTAAAATTTGTGCAATGTACATGGATCACCCAAACTTTGTTGCAGATTCCTAACTGTTTTTATTCTGAAATAGCTGTTTGTTTGTCAATGTGCAAAATGTATTTGGATATGAATTGTTTTTATCATTTTCATTCAGTTGCTGCATTTTCAGTTTTCTAATGAGGAAAACCCTTTAGACGTGTTTTCCCTTTGGTAATATCTCTTAAAAAATGAAATTTTTGTTGCAGGGGATGCCCAGAATCTGACTTGTATCTTAGTGTAGACTTCTGTAAAAATCAGTGAGCCAATCACACAACAGGAAATTAAATTTTTGGGTAGGTAGCCATATTGCATTTTACCAAAAATTACAGCACTCAAGATTGAAAAGGAAAGGTAAATTTGAATAATATTATTACAAAATGACTAGTGTAGCAATTGCTATACTTTTTCATTTGCTATTTTTCCCATTAAGGTGTTGTTACCCTTGGGTGCAATGCTTTGCATGTTCTTGTGAAAAAAAAAACAACAACATTTTAATCCTGGAAAAATATGTGCATTTTTTTTTATTTATTAAAGGAGAATGTAGCCTTTAAGTGCAATTAGGGGCTTGTTGGGGCCATAATCCAGAATTGGAAAGAACATAATTTCACCATAAACCGGCCACGACCAGGTGATCCTCGCAAGATTTGTGACAGAGGAGTAAAATTAATTATCAGAAGAGTTGTCCAAGAGCCAAGGTCTACTTGTGGAGAGCTTCAGAAAGACCTGTAATTGGCAGGTACAATTGTTTCAAAGAAAACAATAGGTAATGCACTCAACCGCCATAGCCTGTATGCATGCTCACCACGCAAGACTCCACTGATGAAGAAAAAGCATGTTGAAGCTTGTTTAAAGTTTATTGCACAACATTTAGACAAGCCTGTGAAATACTGGGAGACTATAGTCTGTTTAGATGAGACCAAAATTTAACTCTTTGGATGGCGTAATACACACCATGTTTGGAAGTCAAATGACACATCACCCTAAAAAACACCATACCAACAGTGAAGTTTGGAGGTGGGAACATTATGGTGTGGGGCTGGTTTTCAGCATACAGGACTGGCAAACTTCATATCATTGAAGGAGGGATGAATGGAAAAATGTACCAAGACATTCTTGATAAAAATCCGCTGCCATCTACCAGGAAGATGAAGGTGAAACAAGGGTGGAAATTTCAGCAAAACAATGATCCCAAACATAAAGGAAACTCTCAATTGGTTTCAAAGAAAGAAAATAAAGCTACTAGAATGGCCCAGACAATCACCTGGCTTGAATTCAATAGAAGATCTATTGAAAGAACTACAGATCAGAGTTCATAGAAGAGGCCCACGGAACCTTCAAGATTTGAAGACTGTGTGGAAGAATGGGCCAAAGTCACACCCGAGCAATGCATGCGGCTAGTTTCTCCATACAGAAGGCGTCTTGAAGCAACAAAGGATTTTGTACAAAGTATTAAATAAATTTCAGTTAGCGTGTTCAATACTTTTTTCCTGTATCGTTCCATTTTATTATACATAAATTAATTTCTAAAAATAAAAAAGGAAAAGGGAGCGCTGTGTATGTATAGAGCAGCTGACACATAAAGGTGACCATACAACCTTCAAATAAACATGTAAAACAACAAGATGTGCAGTGTTCCTGTGATACAGTAAATCAAAATATAATAGTCCGATGAATTGATTAGAGTCCTATGATATATCCGTGACTTGATCAAATTATCTGTGAACAGCTCCAACGGAGTGTCTGAAAAGTTATGCGTTTACCAAAAAATTTTGGGAATACAGCATAGAAATAGAAAACACCCAGTGTGTCTGGAAACAATTTGTCACAACTTGTGCACCTCCACCAATCTGTGCACTCACCAGATCAACCGTGGTAATACGCCTTAAGGAGTTACTTTAAGACATCCCAAGGCTGTGAGGATGGAGGGAAGCATGTGTTTTTGAAACTTTGCTTTAAGGTGTCTGTGCAGGTGCTCATTTATCCAGGTCATAGTATAGATGTTTTGTTGCTTCTCCATGTCACTTCTTCAGTTTTAATGAGTGTCTAGAAGATAACCTAGTATTTATAACCACACAGGTATCACAGGCATCCTTACCCAATCAACATGACTAGATGCGAGATGTAAAAGTTAAACCACTCTATTCTAGTTACTGTTCGAGTTGGCTTTGAGTCTAGAGAAAAATGCAAAGCATATTATAAAAAAAACTTAAATCTAACATATGTTACAAGCATCATTATGTTAATTCAGTGTGATTATCATAAAATATAATGCAACAATAAAAATACTAACAAAGGGTTGCATGTCAGTATCCTTGTGCATAAAAAAACATTGCCACACGTTCTAAACAATTGTGCTGTAATAATGGAAGCAGGTTACAGTCACTGAATACCAACAGTTACAGCAGATGAGACCAGTGTCCGTAAAGTACCGTATTTATCAGCGTATAGGAAAAAAAAAACTTTTAGGAGGGAAGTGGAGGCGAAACAGAGCGATCCTTTTGGACGATCAAAGGCCCTGGCTGGGTTTAGAGCCACAAGTGTTTGAGACCTCCCGTGATAGGAGGTCTCAGGAACTGGTAAGCGGCAAATTCATTAGGTGTAGATGTTTTTCTTTTCTATTGGCACTATTCGTTTGGTGAAGTTATCCACTACAAGGTATCCTTTAGTGTTAAATAACTGACTAAGGGCTGGTTCACACCAGATGCAGTAGGACTACATTGGGTGGCTATTCCAGTGCAGTCCCATCACTCGAACAAGGCAAAATGCATTGTCTCCTATGTGCCTGGTTCACACCTCTGCATTGTTGTGTGCACTGGAAAAAATAAAACTGCACGCGGCTGGCAATTGTACTTTATGAGATGTCTGTGTGACAGTGCGATCCACTGAGCTCGTGCATGATCACTGCATTGATCTCAGTTGGATCTCATTGCACACCAGCCGCTGCAATGCAGTGCAGTGTCTAGCGTGAACCAACTCTAATGCCTAGTACACACGACCGGGATTCCCGACAGGAAAAGATCTGTCGGAAATCCTGAGGGGAAAACCGAGAGCCTGCTCTCTACTTTTCCCCCGTACAGACGATTGGTTTTCCAGCCGGGAAAACTCAGATGAGAGATTTTCCTCGGGAATCCCGACCCTGTGTTTTGTCCATCAGAGTTTTTCCCCACAGGAAAACAGGCAAAAATTGCAGTTTTCTGCTAAACACGGCCAGGCTTTCTGGCGGGAAAAAGTCAGTCGGGAAATCCGCCAGGAAAAAAGAGGTTCTCTTTTTTTACCCGGCCGATTTTGGCAGTTTTCCCGTCGGAAAAACTGTGAGGGAGCATACACACGGCCGGGATTCCCGGCCAAAAGCTCTCCTTGCAGTTTTCCTGTCGGGAAACCCGGTCGTGTGTACGAGGCATAATGTTTGGGAAACACTGCTCTAGGTCAACAGCTGGTATAGAAACTTAAAGTATAACTAATATAAGTGGAGAAGGATTAGAATGCTTGTCAGTTTTTCTTGCTGTCTGATCACCTGTTAAGTGGATTCACCCTCTCTCTTCATCCTGTTTTCCTTTATCATTGAAAGTAAAAGAAAATCCAAAAATCTGTGTTGTCCCCAGAAAAGTAGTATAGGGGAAAGCATCCAATGGGGACACTAGTTCTGGGGACCTGGGCATCCCCAAGAAATGCTCTTAATTTGCAGGGATTTCCTCTCACTTCCTGTTTGGCTATGGGACAGGAAGTGAAGGGAAATCTTCCCAATAGGGCAAAGATGGCGAACAAAAATCTGACAGGGGTTATAACTCTCCCTTGCACTAACCAAAATGAAAAAAAATAAAAGTTTTGCCTATAATTCTACGTTGACTTGTCAGCATTTCTTCGTTAGCATTTTAGCTAGTTAAAGTTTTGTGTCCCTATACATTTTTGAAACAAGCTCTGGTTAAAAAGGTCTGAAAAGGAATATAGATTCACATCATCTGTTTCTTTAAATTCTGAGAGACACCTCTAGTCCAATCACTACATTGACATCCTCTCTCCTTCCTGCTGTGTAGCTTTACGCATCTCAAAGACAATTCCTTTGCTTACCCAGTCTGAAAGTTTCCTGCGTCCGGCCTATAAGTGAGAATCTGTCACATTTGGCATCTGTACAAGAAGTATGTGAACCTGTCACGGCGAGCAGTCTCAAAGGGCGCACTGCTTTGCAGCAGCTAATTAACCTTAGGAAATAATTACACAAATATGCAAATTTTGTTTAGATAATTCCATGTGTTATCAGCGCAGGTAGTCCATCATAAATGCAGACCTTGGAGTGCCGAGATGTTGGAATCTGCTTGAGTCGATAAGGCTTTGTCTCCTGCATTTCTTTAACTTGGTATTTAACAATTAATGACTGTAATATTACATTAGTAAATTCAAATTGTTGTCCTTTAGAGGCTGCCGAGCATAACAATATATTTTCACCACTAATCTATGTATGGTAATGTCAGTAATGTAATAACTTTGTGCATTCTTTACAACCTTTAAAGGAAAACTAAACATTTAAGAAATGTTATAGATTGCATCTAATAAGGCTGTACTTTTACAGCAAAATATGTGTTTACTTTGGCCTGTAGAATGTTTTCAGCATTTAAATAAAATTATGTAATTTATAGGAGGCAGCCATGTTGTCTTGTTCTCTCCAAAGACCACATGGTAAATGATTTTAAGCATTTATGCATCAGATTGTTCAGTAATCGACTGTAGAATACATTTTTTATTTATCTTTAAATGTCGGCACCAATAAATTTTTATGGGGAAAGGAAAGTGGCAGAGTTAAAATTGAGAGATAAAACTTAAAGTATCAAAAGCATGTATTCTACTTTAATCAATTTTTCACATAAACAGCTTGTGTTTATTTAAAAAAAAAAAAAAAAAGTTTGTTTATAGTATAAGTATATTTTATAGCAAAATTTATAAGGCAAAATTTTATTTAAGTGAACGGGGGGAAAAAACAATTCCCAAATTATGGGTTATCCCCAGTTGGGCACACTTGTTCTGGTGATCTTGTTGACAACCAGGGATTCCCTCACTTTGGAAAGATTTCCTATCACTTACTATTTTGGCTATGGGACACCAAAGTGAAAAAAAAAGTTTTGCCTTTTAGTTGTTCTTTAACCCTGTCAATACTGGCCACTGTCATCCCCTTCCTGCCCAGGCCAATTTTCAGCTTTCAGCGCTGTCACACTTTAAATGACATTTGCGCGGCAATGTAATACTGTACCTAAATGAAAATGTTATCATTTTTCACTCAAATAAATACATTTAATCACCACTGTTTTTTTTTTTTTTGCTAAATAAAAAAAGACTGAAAATTTAGAGGGAAAAAATGTGTTTTTCTGTTATAAAATTTTGCAAATAAATCATCTTTCTTCAAAAATTTAGACCAAAATGTACATTACTACATTTATTTGGTGAAAATAATCCAAATCAGTGTATATTATTTACTCTGTAGAAATGTTAGTCTACAAACTATGGTATATACAGTATATCTATCAATTCTGATGTACTGACATTTGATTTCTTGAGGCCCAAAAATGCCAGGACAGTACAAATATCCCCTAATTGACCCATTTTGGAAAGTAGAGAGTCCAAGGAATTTAGTAAGAGGCATGCTGAGTTTTTTTTTACCTTGTAATTTTTTTTTCACAATTTTTTTTCTGAAAATGAAGACATTTTAAATTGTTTTTCACAATATTTTTACTGTCACGAATGCAGTACAGCGTCGTTATATAATTGGTGTGGCACTGATCAGCGACACTGACTGCTGACAGTATGGAAAAAAATATATATATTTTTTTTCATTACTTACATTTTTATTTTTAAAGATATGTTTTTTAACATACTGTGAGCAGAGCAATACAGTGTTACCATAGTAACACTTTACTAATCTGGGGAGGTGATCATGATTACTTATAACAGTGAATTTCAATGTTATAAGCAACCATTTTTTTCTGAATGAAATCCAATACTTCAGTATTTACTATTGTAATTAATTGTGATTGGCCACAGCTAATCACATGGTACAGATGGGCTGTGATTGACCCTGTCTGTACCATGTGATCACTGTGACCAATCACATTGATCAACACAATAGTACACAATGAATGGCATAAATAGAAGGCACATTACTGGGGGACGTCATATGACGTTCATCCAGAAAAACAGTGCTCCTGCCCGTCATTTTACAATAGGCCGGGTGGGAAGAAGTTAAAGTGTTCACCATCATAGAAAAAATGTAAAGGTGAACTAACACTGCATACCCTTTCCACCCCTCCAGTCCTCGCTGTACTTACCTTCAGGGTTGGCTAGTTCTCAGCACCCCTACAGATGCTCCAGTGGAAACTGGGGGGGTGGGCAGTGTCCAGTGTTGGTTACATTTTAAAATGTTCCTGTAAAAGTGAACTAATCGTTTAATGTTGGTATCTTGAGTGTGTTTTGCAGTGGGTAGCTGTGCTTGCAGTACTACGGACTGCCACCTGGAGTCCCTGTGGACTGCTTGATGGTGGTGGCTTCTGTGTCTTTCTGTGAAAACTGTAAAGGACCATTGTCTTTATTGTGCTATTAAAAGAAAGAAAAAACTGTAATGCATTTTTCTTTAAGAAAAGTGTGATTTGGCACTGTGTCTACGCCAGCGCCTCTTGTGGTAGATCCAGTGCACACACTGAAAAGGCCCCTAGTTGTACTGTGAATTATGTCTGCTCTGAATATACTGTGGAATTACTGTGTAAATGTTTGCTATTGTAATAATACAGGAAATAAATAAAATTGGCTGTGTACTTTAGTTCAACACCGTCTGCAATGCTTTAATTCTGTGTTAAGTGGTAGGTGTTAAAGGAACAGTTTGCTCAAACCAAAAGCTGGATCTTTAAAGTGGAACTGCACTGCATCTGAGCACTGCAAACCAAAAATGCTATATCATTCATTTTTAGTATTCAAACCATACTCCCCCCCCCCCCCCCCCCCCATCTATCCATGTCACCATGCTTTATTTTGCTGAGAAACCATTTTGAAACTCACTCTGTCATTTCTGTCTGTGCCCATCTTGAGTAAGAGCAGTTGATTCATGTAGCATTTACTTCCTGGAATCCATCTGCCTTTAGCTTGGGCACATGCTGTGCTGAGAGCCCCCCCCCCCAAGAAGACTCCTGGGGTGTATGACATAATTTTCCTAGGCATGGAAACCAGGAAGTAATGGAAGAAATACAAAAAAAAAGGTTAAAACAAGTAAATATCATATACTTTCCTATCTATTTACTAATGCTAGCAGTAAAAAGATTAGAAATAATCCATGTTGATTGAGAGAGTGAAGTTGCACTTTGATTATATACACAGTGCCCCAAAACAGGCTATATATTTCCCTTTCCAGTGGCCCGTGTATTTTAAGCGCTGCCCTTTTCATGCTCCCCAGCTGCAGCAGGTATTCAACCCTTAGGGTGTGTCAAACTTCTGTTACCCCTGCCACACGCTGTGGTTCCTCTAGCTGACTGTTACATCCTGTTATGACATATGAGTCAACAGGAGGAACCACAGCATGCAGGGAAAGAAAGTATTGAATACATATAGTAGCCAAGAGGTGGCATTTCCTGAAACATGAGTATGGAGCCTCTTCTTTTATAGCCTTTTCATTGTGTATAAATGACCATGTAGTGATACTACTGCAAAAAAAAAAAAAAGATCTAAACTCAAAACCAAAAATGTAACCACAGTGAAGGAATTTGTTTTGAATGAGTCAGCTAGTTTTTATCATTATGGTATCAAGTTACTTTGTGCAATGTTTATACATTGTTATTGATGCACTTTCATATAGTGATGATTTACTGAGGTAGTTGCTTAGCTACTGTAAGCTGTGGGTTTTTCCGGATTCCTATTTCCATTTTGCGTCTCTATATTATGTTCTTTGTTGTCAAATTACCTATGAACTTGAAGGGAGGAGATTTGTGCTTCACCCCCTTTACATTTATATGTGTATGTATGTATAGATAAATATATACACATACTCCATACCAGCCCTTAAATGTGGTGGCTACATTAGTTTTCTTTTTTTTAAGGCTTTTTTTGTTTCCTGATTTGGGCTACAAATAAGTCTTTGTCTATTCACCTCCATTTAAAAAAAAAAAAAAAAAATTTGGGGGGGGGGGGGGGGGGGGGGGGGAGTGAATAGTAGTTTTCATCAGTGGTTCTCAACCCTGTCCTCAAGTACCCCCAACAGGCCATGTTTTGGGAATTTCACACTGAGGCAGTTTTCAGGTGTTTTAGCGCTAGAAATAGCGCCTGTAAAGCACCTGAAAACTGCCTCCCATTCTCTGCAATGGGTGCTTTCACACCTGGGCGGTGCACTTGCGGGACGTTTGGAAAAGTCCTGCAAGCAGCATCTTTGAGGCGAGTTGGGAGTGCTGTATACAGCGCTCCCAAAACGCCCCTGCCCATTGCAATGAATGGGCAGCGCTTCCGAAGTACCTGAAAATCTCTTCAGAAGCAAAGCAATACAGGAGTTTATAACCCATTTTTGGGGTTAAAAGCACCCTGCTAGCGGCTGAAAAACTGCTTAAACAGCGGTAAAGCGCCGATACAACGAGCAGCGCTTTACTGCAAACACGACCGCGGCCCCAGTGTGAAAGGGGTCTTTGATAAAATAGCTGTCCAAAATACCAAGCCATTGACTGATTTAACCACTTAAGCCCCGGACCATTTTGTTGCTAAAAAATTTCTTAGCACGAAAAATGAAAACCAGTGCATCCACCACATCTAAGAACTAGAAATCTGTAATACATAACATTTTTGCTCTTGAGTTTAGATATCCTTTAATAGTGCATTGTAAAGATTTGTTGTAGGAATTCCTTTTTTTTTTATTTCCTTTTTTTCCCTTGTTTACATGAAATCTACGCTTTCTAACAAAAGTGTCATTGACACAGATCGGGACGACTATAATACTGCCGGGGTGCTTACAGTAGTTTTGCTTTAAAAAAAAAAACTATTGCTGCATCTGCTAAAGCAGTTTTTTTTTTTCTTACGTTTTATTGCCGTCACTTATGCTGGACAGTTTGGTCTGCCTATACTGTACACGTAGAAAAAATAAATAAAAATAAGGGTATGGAGAAAATAAGTGCTATTTAAATATCCTGTACTTATAGGTTTTCTATCATTGCAGGAGAATGGCAGTCCAGAGGAACACGCGTTATATGTGTGGGATAACTTCATTACAAAAGCAGCTGCAGAACATGTGTTTTTTGTGGCACACAGCTACGGGGGACTTGCATTTGTGGAGCTGGTAGGTCATAATAAAAATCTGATTTTTTTTTATTTATTTTTTTATTGGTTTTATTTTAGTACAAGTAACGTGTCTGAGGTGATACTTTTTGGCCAATGAAAAAAAACAAAAGAAACAAAGAATTAGTAAGCAAAAGGAGATTTGTTCCCCACAGTTACATACTAAATTAAACCTAGACTGTAAAAACTTTGCTTAAAGTAATGTCAAGCAAAGGCCGAAGACTAGTTGCTAGTATTGTCTGTAGGTCCTTACAGCTGACTTTTTTCTAGACCAGGGATATGCAATTAGCGGACCTCCAGCTGTTGCCAAACTACAAGTCCCATGAGGCATAGCGAGACTCTGACAGCAGCAAGCATGACACCCAGAGGCAGAGGCATGATGGGAGTTGTAGTTTTGCAACAGCTGGAGGTCCGCTAATTGCATATCCACGTTCTAGACTGACCTGGCCTGGCTTATTCCACAATGTTTTCAGTGAGGAGTCAGCCAACTTGATTAAGGTGCAGAGCATTGCTTGTATGTGTATTACTTGCTATGTATTGTGAACTGATGACTGGAGAGAGCAATGATCAACAGACAGCAAGAGGAGTATAGGTGCCACAAGAGGCGAGGATGCGTCAAAAGGCAGCGGGAAAGCAAAGGGAAGAAAGCACAAGGGAATGAATGACACAGAGGCAAGGATATCCTTATGCTGTATGTCCTCAAGTACAGAGTCCATCTCCAGTAGGCCCTCAGAAGAAGAATGTGCAGCACAATAGTGACACCCCAACTGTCAAAGTGCTCAGAAATAGCTTTTCAGAGTGGCTGTCATCAGAAGCAGGTGTAGGCAGAATATCTTTAGATGATGACCCTGCAGATATACAACTATGAGTGCCTAGGCAATATCGGATATCAGGAAGTGCAATGTAACTTCCAATAAAGAACTCCTAGCAAATGGTGGATTTTTTCTGATTGTAGCTTAGCCACAATCATACTTTGGAGATAGTTTCATTATCTGTAAGAAAGCATCATTTAATATTTGGAGAGCTTGGCTGGCTGATTTAATAAATATTTTGATGTTGTGGATTGGGATTTAGCTTGCAGTGGTTGATTGGGTTTGATAGACTTTAGGGGTCTTTTTTGTAGGGAAGACAGATGGCCTGCACCTTTATTAGGCTTTGTATCTAAATGAGCCATAACCTAAATAACCTAGGTCTCATAGCTGAGTATAGTACATTCCTACCAAGCCGTAATTGCCTGCTGTAACTAAAGCCTTGCTCTCTCCTAAGTTTTTTTTTTTTTTTTTTTTTTTTTTACCAGAAACCATTTTTTTTGCCAAAATAAACAGGACAAATTACAGGATAAAATTTGCATTCATATGGTAACACTTGATCACTGGTCAAAAAAAAGGGATTTTTATAACAGCTTACCTGTAAAATCCTTTTCTTGGAGTACATCACGGGACACAGAGCGACTTAGTCATTACTAATGGGTTATATAGTTTACCTTCAGGTGCTGGCACTGGCAACTTCCAAACCGGAAGTACCCTCCCCTATATAAGCCCCTCCCATCCGGGAGCACCTCAGTTTTGTAGCAAAGCAATAAGTGTCCCAAAAAGAGGGGTGGGAGCTCTGTGTCCCGTGATGTACTCCAAGAAAAGGATTTTACAGGTAAGCTGTTATAAAAATCCCTTTTTCTTTTTCGTACATCACGGGACACAGAGCGACTTAGTCATTACTAATGGGACGTCCCAAAGCAATGCCCAATGAGGGGAGGGATACACTATACATAAGCTGGGCGCCATCAGGCATGAGGCTCTTTTGCGGCCTGCAACACACTGCGCCCAAAGGCGACATCCTCCTGACTTCTGACGTCTACCTGGTAGAATCTAGTAAACGTGTGTACTAAGGACCATGTTGTGGCCTTAGACTTGAGCCAGGGAGGCTTGGTGATGCACTGCCCATGAAGTTCCAACTGCTCTTGTGGAGTGCGCCCTAACTTTGAACGGAGGCGGTCTCCTTTTCAAGCCATAGGCTTGTATTATGACCTGTCGAATCCACTTGGCTAAAGTAGATTTTTGATGCTGCCTGACCCTTTCTGGGGCCTTCCGGCAGAACAAACAAAGTATCCGTTCTACGAATCTGAGCAGTGGCTTTAAGATAAGCTTTAACTGCTCTTACTACATCCAAAGAATGTAATAACTTTTCCTCTACCGAACTAGGTTTGGGGAAAAAGGAAGGAAGAACCACATCTTGGTTCAAATGGAACCTCGATACCACCTTAGGAAGAGGGCTGGATGAGGACGTAATACTACTCTGTCCTTATGGACAACCAGATATGGCTCCTTACATGACAAGGCGGCTAATTCCGATACTCTTTTAGCCGAACAAATGGCTACTAAGAAAATCAATTTCCTGGTGAAAAGAACCAGGGAAATATGCTGTAATGGTTCAAATGGTTGTTTCTGTAGAACCGACAGAACCAGGTTTAAGTCCCATGGACATATGGGAATACTAACCGGAGGGCTAATACGCATCACTCCTTGTATGAAAGCTTTGACTAATGAATGCAAAGCCAAGGGCCTTTGAAAAAATATTGACAAGGCCGTCTGACCCTTGATAGTACTCAAGGCAAGCTTCCTATGTACAGCCCACTGTAGGAAGTCCAGAATCCTACCTATTACGTACTTACGTGGATGCCATTTCTTGGCCTCACACCACGTGATGTACGCCTTCTAGATCCTATAATAGATCTGCCTGGATACCGGCTTCCTGGCATTGATCATGGTAGATACCACAGGATTAGAGAGCCCTCTTTTTTAGAATGTGGGCTTCAATAGCTAGGCCGTCAAACCTAGGGCTGGTAAGGAAGGGTAGTATATCGGTCCTTGCGAAAGCAGGTCCGGACGATGTGGGAGGGTCCAAGGACTTCCCACTGACATTTTTACAATCTCCGCGTACCATGCCCTTCGGGGCCACGCTGGAGCCACCAGAATCACTGGTTTCTTTTCTACCCTGATTCTGCGGATTAATCGCGGTGGGAATGCATATATCAGCTTGAACTGATCCCAAGGGAACACTAGGGCATCCGAACCGCAAGCTAGGGGATCCTTTGTGCGAGACACAAATCTGTCCACCTTTGCGTTGAATCTGGATGCTAGCAGATCTACATCCGGTGTTCCCCACCGCTGGCATATTGCCTGGAAAACCTCGGGGTGAAGAGACCATTCCCCCGGGCACCGCGGATATGGCTGTGACATATCTTTCTGCCCATTCCAGGATGCAATTCGCTTCCCTCTGGGCTGCACGACTCCTGGTGCCACCCTGGTGATTGATATATGCCACTGCTGTGGCATTGTCTGATTGAATTCTGACAGGTGACCCTTGGAGTTTGGATGTCCATGCTACTAGGGCATACCGGGCTGCTCGTATCTCTAAGAGATTGGTGGGCAGGGCCTTCTCTGCTTCTGACCACTTGCCCTGGAGAGACCATTGCTCCAGCACTGCCCCCCAGCCTATGAGGCTGGCATCTGTAGTGACCACCTTCCAAGAAACCGGACTGAAGGGTTTCCCTTTTTCCAGATTCTGGGGCACCAACCACCAATGGAGGCTCTTGCGAACGGAAGGGGACAGGGACATTGGTAAGTCTAAAGCCTGAACTTTTTTGTTCCAGGCTGACAGTATGGCCCTCTGCAAGTTCCTTGAATGGAATTGACCGTAGGGTACTGCTTCGAATGAAGCCACCATTTTTCCCAGCAGCCTCATACACAGGCGTATGGATGGTTTTCTTTTTTGTACCCACTAAGTGGGTCAAATCTTTCAAAGACGACACCTTCTCTGGAGGTAAGAAAATCTTTCTCTGATTTGAATCCAGTCTTAGCCCCCAAGTATTCCAGACTTTTGACTGGTTTTAGGGCTGACTTGTCTCGGTTGATAATGCAACCGTGAGATTCCAGATACTTGATTATCTTGTGAACGACCACTTCTAGTTTTTTTCACTGAGTGGTCTATCAGCAACAAGTCGTCTAGATATGCCATTATCGTTACACCTTGTGTTCCTAGTTTGGCCAATCGTAGGGCCAGAATTTTTGTGAACACTCGTGGTGCTGTGGCCAGACCGAAAGGTAAGGCTCTGAACTGAAAATGGCGCCCTTCTACTGCAAAGCGTTGAAATTTCTGGTGGGCCGGACAGATGGGAATATGCAAATAAGCATCCCTTATGTCGATCGAGGCTAACCATTCCTGCCCTTGTAGGGCGGTGGCCACCGATCGGATCGACTCCATCCGAAAAAGTCCTGATATGTAGGAACTTGTTTAGCACTTTTATATTTAATATGGGCCTCACGTCCCCATTTGGTTTGGGGACTGTGACAAGGTTCGAGTAAAACCCGAACCCGCTTTCTTCCAAGGGAACCTTCATGATTACCCTTGGAGCAATAGTTGTTCTAGTGCCAGAAGGAGGGATCCACTCTTCTGGGGATTGCTTGGCACGTTTGACCTTATAAAATGGGCAGGAGGAATGTCTTTTAACTCCAGCCTGTATCCCAGACTTACTGCGGAGATCACCCATCTGTCTCTGATGGTGTCCCGCCAGGTCTCTGTGAACAACTGAAGTCTTCCCCTCACCCGATTGAGTGGGGGCAACCCTTCATGACTTGGGGGGAGGTTTTGTACCTCTCTTGACCCAGGGTTTCTTGTTACCCTGTGATTGTCCCTGATTTCTGCCCCCTGGATTTGACCGCGGAGGCCGTCGGAACTGTTTCACAGCTGATGTGCCAGGGACTGGAGAAGTAGGCCTCTTAAAAGAAGGACTTCTACCCTTGTTCTTAACCGGCAAGAGTGTACTTTTACCGGCAGAAGTTTTCTGGATATATTTGTCCAGATCATCTCCAGATAAGCGTTCTCCATGAAATGGGAAGCTAATCAGCAATTTCTTACAGGGAGCTTCAGCAGACCAGTTTTTGAGCCATAGAAGCCTACGCATATGTTTACATACAGCGTAAAGCGGGATGCCTGTTGGATTGTATCCTTTATGGCGTCCACCGCAACACAAGGCTCTAGGTAGGTCAGCTAGGGCAAGAGCCTGTTGATCTGGTAAGTCCCTTAAGACTTGTTTCAACTGATCTTTCATTGCTTGGCAGACTCCAATCGCTGCTACTGCAGGTTGTGTCACCATGCTTGCTGTAGAGAAAGCAGATTTTAGTAAAGACTCCAATTTTTTATCTATTGGGTCTTTGAACATTGGAACATTATCTACTGGACATGTCAGTGATTTATTTACACAAGAGATGGCTGTGTCCACTGTAGGGACCCTCCATTTTTTTATGAACTTATCCTCCATGGGATAGATCACTGGAAATCTCTTGGGGGGAGTAAATATTTTATCAGGATGCTCCCAATCCTGGTAACTAAGCCCTTCCAATAAAGGGTGGATTGGGAAGGAACAGACAGCCTGGGGAGCTTTCAGCGACCCCAGCGAGGAAACCGTAGTGGTTGATGGTTCCGCCAGAGGCATTTTAAATGCTGTTCGGACCATGTTAGTCAGAGACTGAACCCATAATCTTTCAGCCTGAGATGCTGAGAAAGGTTCTTCCACTGTTGATTCCTCTATAACTGAATCAACCTCATCCTGATCCCCTTCAGGTAGGTCGATCTCTGTGTGGGGCTGTTCCTCCACTAACAGGCACTTCCAATCCTCCCAGAGTTGAGGATAAAACCTCCTCTGTTATATATACAGGAGCAGGTGGACTGGGGACAGCCGCAGCACCAGGCACTCCTGCAGGGTTCCTACGGCTACTGACCTCTGAATTTTCAGGGGAGATTGGTGCAATACAAGCATGCCCAATATCCTCAGAGCCCGATGGAGACCCCTTTGGCTTCCTGGAAGACTTATTTCCGGAGCGTCTGGATGACATATCCTTTAAGCACAAAGCTGAGGTATTCCCGTCGTCATACACCAATTTTGCTGGTAATAGTCTAACACAGTTGCTGCTATATACCAGCCGGTGTCCACTAAAGTGCCTTTCTATGGGGATGCCTGCATCAACCGCCTCTGTGTGCCACCGTTTTGTTGCTAGCTCTGTTTGCATCCAGCTGACACTTGTACTGTGTCTTTTATACATGCTGGGATGCCTGCACATGCGCAGAAGCGCCGCGGCGCGCATCGAGCGTCATCCACCCGCCCCGCCCCTTTTTTTTCATAGGAGGCGCGTGCACGCGCCCGCGCGCACGCCCGTGCGCCATTGGCGCCCTTTTTTGAAACCAAGCAGGGACTAGGAGCCAGGGCCCTTTTTACCGGAGGGCCTGTGCGGTGGATGAGCGCAGCAACAGGGCAGAGGAACTGGATTCCCACAGAGAAACTTACCAACTGCCTGGATCTTTTGACTTGAGAAAACCAAAGATCCACATGACAAGAAAAATGGACCACAGCGGCCTCTAGTGGTTTAACACAGGTACCGCGGTCCTCTTTTTTTTTTTTTTTTCTTGACTACTATTAAAATTTTACATTTTCCAGTAGTTATAGGCATACACAGATATTAGCGGGAATACCGTTAGGTAACAGACAGAAAGACAAATTAGGCTTGGGGTCCCCCAATAGAACCAAGTTCCTGGGGGCCCCCACTTACCTGTTCCCCGCCGCAGGACTCTGTTTGGTCCACAGAAGCCCAAACTTCACCTATCACGGCAGGCATTGTAATTAAACCTTCAGGGACCGGGTTCCCAAGGATTCCACTTCCCTGGACCTGTATAGCACCCTGCACAGAAAACATCTTGGTCGTGGGTATGACCAGAGCTCTGGATCCCAGGGTCCAGCCCTCCTAAGAGAGGCATTACAGGCAAAACCTTGCTCTTCTGTTGCAAGGCCCGGGTACCGACCATTTAGCTATGAAGCTTTTTTGGTGGGATCCGGAACAGCTTACTAAGGCCCGTAAAAGAACCTGTACGCAAGCCCAGGAAAACACATGTTACTCTTTGGCCAACACCTTAGACACTGGCAAAAAACTGAGGTGTTCCCGGATGGGAGGGGCTTATATAGGGGAGGGTGCTTCCGGTTTGGAAGTTGCCAGTGCCAGCACCTGAAGGTAAACTATATAACCCATTAGTAATGACTAAGTCGCTCTGTGTCCCGTGATGTACGAAAAAGAAAGTGTGTTCTTTGTATTCTTATTTAATTTGACCTTAAAAATATACAGATAGTAGCTTAAAATGCTTAACAAAGTTACCAAAATGTAGATTAGACTTGTGTAGACATATATTTTGGAGTCTAGTTTTGTAATGTATTTCCCTTCATATGGATTATTGAACAAGAGTTCCCTATTTGCCTGCATATGGGGTATAAAACAAGATGCTCCTATGCTCATATTTGCTAAAAAAGTAGAGGTGCGTGCTAATAATTCTGATTGTGAAAGTGACTTGAGAAATATAGTGATGCTTTACGGTAGGGTAGAAGCCCAATTTTAAACATGTTTTTAAATTCTTTTAAAATAAAACACTGAAAATCGCCAGATGAGTGACTTTGACAAAAAGGTAATGCTATATGTGATCAATGACTATAGTTAGATCACTTTCCATAAGGATCCAAAAGAGAATGGAGGGCACTGGAAATTATTGTACATAAAATGCATTGAAGTAATACTGTGTATATTGTATTTAATTCTGTCTCAATTTGATCTTTTTACATGGGCTTTAATGAAATGTACACATTTTGTTTTAATGCACAAAAATCTGAATTTTTCATTACTGAAAATTTGAGTAGTACGTCTTTGATCCCTTTCCAATTGGGTACTAGCCCATAATACCCCCTTCATTACCAGTCAAATTTTCCATCTATTTTAAAAACGAACAAAACAGTTACATTTGATTTTCTAAGTGTATGACAGTTTCGCTCCAAAGTAAAGACATTTGAGCCCTCCTTATGATTATAACTTTCCTATGGCATTATATATTTGTAACTCTTTTTTTATGTTTTAATTTGCTGATTTATATCTCACTAATATGTAATGAAGCACTTTTATTGCACAGAACTATTAACATCAGTCACTACCCTTACAAGAGGTTACTTTTGAACTAGCACAATTATACAGACTAACACACACACACTAAATTTTAGGCTGTGGTCATTTTGAAAAGGCTACAACCTGAACATGTTTGTTTCATCCTGGCCATCAAACAGAGAATTATTTTTAAGGTTAGTTATGGGAAATGCCGCGTACACACGATCATTTTTCCCGTCGGGAAAAATTTCATTTTTTCCTTTGGACGAGAAAAACGATCGTCTGTGGGCTTTTTGCCGTTTTTCCCGACGGGAAAAACGGCATTAATCACGATGAGAAAAATTAGAACATGTTCTAATTTTTCTCGTCGTTTTTCCTGACATTTCTTCCGCGGCAGTGTTTCCCATAGGGAAACACTGCCGCGGAGCCCATAGACGATCGTTTTTCTCGTCATTTTAAAAAATGACGAGAAAAATGACCGTGTGTGGGGAACAAGCTGTTCCCTCGTTTAAAATGTCATTATTCACGGCGGTTTTTAAACCGCCGTGAATAATGATCGTGTGTACGCGGCATAAGAACTGCTTAATTATTCCTTGTTGCACATTTAGAAGATATTTTTTTTAAATAAATAATATAAAAGCCTGCTGATCAGAAGATCTCCAGCTATCAAGGCGTTAAAGGCACTTGGGCAGAAAGAAGTTGTACACCACCAATGTTCATCTCACAATCATAATAGAGTGCAAGGGTTCTAGGCAAAAACAAGGAGTACTCTTCATTATGTTGAATTGTTGAAGAAAATGAAATCCCTCGTCTGTGATTAACAGTGAGCAGGATATGGACATCAATAACAGGACACTAAGGTGGCACTAAGCAATTAGCTCTAACTTGAACCAACTTTTATTTCTTTAAACAGTTGGGAAAATAAACACCTTATCTCTTTCAAGCATATTTCTCCTTACTTGGACTTTTATTGTTTCTATGACTATATGTATTCTATTATTTTTTCCAGTTGGTCATTGTGGAATTCGCTTTAGCACCTGTAATTTAAATATCAAAAAAAGTTTGTTTTTCTCCTATATTTTTGATGAATGGCAGGCAGTCAAAGGTTTCCTCTACTCATTATACTCCAAAGAGATGATACACAAATGCCTCATTTTCTTTTCTTTTCTATTAGTATTGTGGTCTTGCAGTGTTGAGGTCTTAAAGTGTTTCACTTTTTTTAAAATTAACCACTTGCCGCCCGCCCTATAGCGGATTGACGGCGGCAAAGTGGTTTCAAAATCCTGACTGGATGTCATATGACGTCCTCAGGATTTTGAGCCGCCCCCGGGGGCGCGCATCGCGGCGATCGTTGCTGCGGGGTGTCAGTCTGACACCCCGCAACACCGATCTAGGTAAAGAGTCTCCGATGGAGACTCTTTACCACGTGATCAGCCGTGTCCAATCATGGCTGATCACAGTGTAAACAGGAAAAGCCGGTCATCGGCTTTTCCTCACTCGCGTCTGTCAGACGCGAGTAGAGGAGAGCCGATCGGCTGCTCCTCTGACAGGGGGGGGTTTGTGCTGATAGATTATCAGCGCAGCCCCCCCGAGGATGCCCACACTGGACCACCAGGGATGCCACCAGACCACCAGGGATGCCAGCACCAGGTATGCCACCCTAGACCACCAGGGATGCCAGTTAGTGCCCCCTAATGGATGCCAATCAGTGCCCACAATGGGTGCCAATCAGTGCCCACAATGGGCATCACTGATTGGCAGGCATTATTGTTTGGCACTGGCATCCATTACAGTACATCAGTGCCGCCTATCAGTGCCCATCCGTGCCACCTATCAGTGCCCATCCGTGCCACCTATCAGTGCCCATCCGTGCCGCCTATCAGTGCCCATCCGTGCCACCTATCAGTGCCCATCCATGCCGCCTATCAGTGCCCATCCGTGCCGCCTATCAGTGCCCATCCGTGCCGCCTATCAGTGCTGCCTATCCGTGCCCATCTGTGCTGCCTATCCGTGCCCATCTGTGCTGCCTATCCGTGCCCATCTGTGATGCCTATCCGTGCCCATCTGTGCTGCCTATCCGTGCCCATCCGTGCCGCCTATCCGTTCCCATCCATGCCGCCTATCCGTGCCACCTATCAGTGCCGCATATTAGTGCCCATCATCAGTGCCCATCAATGCCACCTCATTGGTGCCACCTCATCGGTGCCCGTCAGTGCAGCCCCATCAGTGAAGGAGAAAACGTACTTATTTAAAAAGTTTTG
Organism: Rana muscosa; assembly: GCA_029206835.1. Taxonomy (NCBI): domain Eukaryota; kingdom Metazoa; phylum Chordata; class Amphibia; order Anura; family Ranidae; genus Rana; species Rana muscosa. The sequence goes on from CM055116.1 coordinate 1,060,221,867, forward strand.
TAACAAACAAAAAAAGAAATTTCAAAATTTTCGGTCATTTTTTTTTTTTTTGCAAAAAATAAAAATCCCAGAGGTGATCAAATACCACCAAAAGAAAGCTCTATTTGTGGGGAAAAAATGATAAAAATTTAGTTTGGGTACAGTGTAGCGCGACCGTGCAATTGTCATTCAAAGTGCAACAGCGCAGAAAGCTGAAAATTGGTCTGGGCAGGAAGGTGTATAAGTGCCCAGTATGGAAGTGGTTAAAATAATAAATATGTTCTACTTACCTGCTCTGTGCAATGGTATTAAACAGAGTGACCTGGAACCCTCCTCTTCTGGCAGTCCCCTAACAGCCATGTTGGCTACTCCCTTTCTGTGTCTGCCACCATAGCAAGCCAAATAATTCAGCCACCACATAAAAGGATTAGTAATCTTCCATATAATAATTTTTTGTTCCTGAATTCAACCACTTTAGTACCCCGCTCCAAAAGACGGCTACAGCACAGTACTACAGTTCTGAGTGGGCATCCATAGTCGTCCTCACAGAACCCCACCCCCTGCGGCATGCATCGGATGCAATCATCAGCGCACATCAGTAAAGAAGAAAAATTAATTGTTTGAAAAATGTTATAACTAAAAACTTTTTTATTTTTATTTTTTATTTGCGGTCTTTCTTTCTGCCCAGGCCAATTTTCAGATTTCAGTGCTGTCTGAATGACAATTGCGTGGTCAAGAAAGGGTGAAAGTGCCCCTGTAATTTAAAAGAATTTATGAAACTACCGGTGTGTGTGTGTGTGTGTGTGTGTATATATATATATATATATATATATATATATATATATATATATTTTTTTTTTTTTTCTTTGTAAAATTGCCAAAGGAATATTATGTTAGAGGCGAGTCTTTCTGGCAGAATGTTTTGAACTGAATAAGCTTACATTGCTATGCAGTGCTGAACTGCATAGATTTTAGTGGTGAACTTTTTCCTTTAGTTTCTCTGACATGAGTGAGTGTTCTCTTTTTAAAACCAATGCTGAACTGATGGAGGATGCATGCTGCAATTTAAAAAAAGCATAAAATAAATTCTTCTGACCTTAACCTTAAGTACCCAGATAGAATGAAGGTTGGTAGGAAATGATTCAGTAGCTACAAGATACCTTCTTAGACACAGAACTACATACACTTTTCATTACATACCCAAAATTCCATACATAGGCTGCAAGCTTTCATGTCTATGAAATAAGTGAGGTTTTAAACTTTTACAGTTTGGATTTTTAATATCAGAAAACATTAGCAATTTTATTGCTATTTAGCACTGTGCTAATCAACCACTTTCCGGAACGCCCACCGCATATATACTGCGGCAGGGCAGCCCGGTTGGGCAAAATCACGTACCTGTATGTGACTTTGTGCACACGGTGTAGGGGGCACGCACACACTGCTCCTGCTGTGATTGGACACAGCGGAGCAAATCAGCGGGTCCGGCGACCTCGATGGCCATCGCAACCCGACGATCGTTCAGTGGAGAGATGGAGCAGCTCTGTTCCTATGTAAACAAGGCAAACCGCTGATCTGTCAGGGAGAAAAACAGAGATCTTACAGTTGCAAAAAAAAGTATGTGAACCCTTTTGGAATGATTGGTCATAAAATGTGATCTGATCTTTATTTAAGTCACAACAATAGATAATCACAGTCTGCTTAAACTAAAAACACACAAAGAATTAAATGTTACCATGTTTTTATTGAACACACCATGTAAACATTCACAGAGCAGGTGGAAAAAGTATGTGAACCCCTAATGAGATCTCCAAGCGCTAATTGGAGTGAGGTGTCAGCCACCTGAAGTCCAATCAATGAGATGAGATTGGAGGTGTTGGTTACAGCTGCCCTGCTATATAAAAAACACACACCAGTTCAGGGTTTGCTTTTCACAAGAAGCATTGTCTGATGTGAATGATGCCTCGCACAAAAGAGCTCTCAGAAGACCTACGATTAAGATTAAGAATTGTTGACTTGCAAAAAGCTGGAAAGGGTTATAAAAGTATCTCCAAAAGCCTTGTTGTTCATCAGTCCACGGTAAAACAAATTGTCTATAAATGGAGAAAGTTCAGCACTGCTGCTACTCTCCTTGGGAGTGGGCGTCCTGTAAAGATGAATGCAAGAGCACAGCGCAGACTGCTCAATGAGGTGAGGAAGAATCCTAGAGTGTCAGCTAAAGACTTACAAAAGTCTCTGGCATATGCTAACATCCCTGTTAGCAAATCTACGATACGTAAAACACTAAACAAGAATGGATTTCATGGGAGGATACCACAGAGGAAGCCACTGCTGTCCAAAAAAAATTGCTGCACGTTTACAGTTTGCACAAGAGCACCTGGATGTTCCACAGCAGTACTGGCAAAATATTCTGTGAACAGATGAAACCAAAGTTGAGTTGTTTGGAAGAAACACACAGCAATATGTGTGGAGAAAGAGTCACAGCACACCAACATCAAAACCTCATCCCAACTGTGAAGTATGGTGGTTTGGGGCTGCTTTGCTGCGTCAGGGCCTGGACGGATTGCTATCATCGAAGGAAAAATGAATTCCCAAGTTTATCAAGACATTTTGCAGGAGAACTTAAGGCCATCTGTCCACCAGCTGAAGCTCAACAGAAGATGGGTGTTGCAACAGGACAACGACCCGAAGCATAGAAGTAAATCAACAACAGAATGGCTTAAACCGAAGAAAATGCGTCTTCTGGAGTGGCCCAGTCAGAGTCCTGACCTCAACCCAATTGAGATGCTGTGGGATGACCTCAAGAAAGCGTTAACACCAGACATCCCAAGAATATTGCTGAACTGAAACAGTTCTGTAAAGAGGAATGGTCAAGAATTACTCCTGACCGTTGTGCACGTCTGATCTGCAACTACAGGAAACGTTTGTTTGAAGTTATTGCTGACAAAGGAGGTTCAACCAGTTATTAAATCCAAGGGTTCACATACTTTTTTAACCTGCACTGTGAATGTTTACATGGTGTGTTCAATAAAAACATGGTAACATTTAATTCTTTGTGTGTTATTAGTTTAAGCAGACTGTGATTGTCTATTGTTGTGACTTAGATGAAGATCAGATCACATTTTATGACCAATTTGTGCAGAAATCCATATCATTCCAAAAGGGTTCACATACTTTTTTTGCAACTGTATGTTTCAGCTAAGCTGAAACACGGATCTCTTTTTCTCCATTGTAGCCGCCCCCCACACAGTTAGTAAGCACCTCCCAGGGACACACTTAACCCCTTGATCACCCCTGGTATTAACCCCTTCCCTGCCAGTGTCATTTATACTGTGGCAGTGCATTTTTTGAGCACTGATCACTAAAGCCTCGTACACACGATCAAATTTTCCGCAGACAAATCATCTGACTTTTGTCCGAAGGGCGATGGCCAGGAACTTGTCTTGCATACAAACGGCACACAATTGTTGGCCAACAAACACGAACATAGTGACGTACTACGTGGTTTTTCAGCTCTTTAGCACCACCCTTTGGGTACCTTCTGCTAATGTTGTGTTTGGTGAGCATTGCTTCCGAGCATGCGTTTGTACTTTGGATTTTTGTCTGACGGACTTGTGTACACATGATGGGAAAATCTGACAACAGCCAGCGGAGTGCTTCCTTACATCTCAGGTTTCCCCAGCGGAGTGCTTCCTTACATCTCAGGTGTCCCCAGCGGAGTGCTTCCTTACATCTCAGGTGTCCCCAGCGGAGTGCTCCTTACATCTCAGGTGTCCCCAGCGGAGTGCTTCCTTACATCTCAGGTGTCCCCAGCGGAGTGCTTCCTTACATCTCAGGTTTCCCCAGCGGAGTTCTTCCTTACATCACAGGTGTCCCCAGCGGAGTGCTTCCTTACATCTCAGGTGTCCCCAGTGGAGTGCTCCCTTACATCTCAGGTGTCCCCAGCGGAGTGCTCCCTTACATCTCAGGTGTCCCCAGCGGAGTGCTCCCTTACATCTCAGGTGTCCCCAGCGGAGTGCTCCCTTACATCTCAGGTGTCCCCAGCGGAGTGCTTCCTTACATCTCAGGTGTCCCCAGCAGAGTGCTTCCTTACATCTCAGGTGTAACTGTCCCCAGCCAGCGGAGTGCTTCCTTACATCTCAGGTGTCTCCAGCGAAGTTCTTCCATACATCTCAGGTGTCCCCAGCGGAGTGCTTCCTTACATCTCAGGTGTCACTGTCCCCAGCCAGCGGAGTGCTTCCTTACATCTCAGGTGTTCCCAGCGGAGTGCTTCCTTACATCTCAGGTGTAACTGTCCCCAGCCAGCGGAGTGCTTCCTTACATCTCAGGTGTCCCCAGCCAGAGGAGTGCTTCCTTACATTTCAGGTGTCACTGTCCCCAGCCAGCGGAGTGCTTCCTTACATCTCAGGTGTCACCCCCCCATTGGAGCCCTTCTTTATCCCAGCAGCGGTGTCTCCACCGCCATTACTGAAGGCTGAGGGGGAACAAATCAAATGCGGCCATTTTCCAGAAGACCACAGACAAGTTATTTAACAAGAAGGGAGCCTGACGAGTAGCTACAATAAAATGGAGCTGTGGCACCGCCCACCCACCACCCCTTTCCACAACAGGTCACATATGACACACAGGCCGGGGGGCGGGGGTGGGTGGCACCGCAGCTCCATTTTTATAGTAACCATTCGGCAGGCTCCCTTCTCGTTTATAACTCGTCTGTGGTCTTCTGGAAAATGGCCGCCGGCAGAGACATTACCTCAGTCGGCCGGACCTCTGGCGGCGGCGGGCGGCAAAAAATAGTGAAAAAAAGGTCAGGGGAGGGGGATTTCTGCAATGTTAAAGGGGCAGTCCGCGGGCCGGGTAAATCACACTGGCAGGTCGTAGTTTGAGGACCCCTGCTATAACGTTTGCGCAAACAATCAATATACGCTTATTCAGATTTTTTTTTTACCAAAAATATGTAGCAGAATACATTTTGGCCTAAATTGATGAAGAAATTAGATTTTTTTTTTTTACATTTTTTTATTGGGAATGTTTTATAGCATAAAGTTAAAAATATAATTTTTTATTCAAAATTGTCGCTTATAGCGCAAAAAATAAAAACTGCAGAGGTGATCAATTACCACCAAAAAAATGCTCTGTTTGTGGGAAAAAAAGGATATCAATTTTATTTGGATACAGCGTTGCAAAACCGCGCATATGTCAGTTAAAGCAACGCAGTGCGGTATCACAAAAAATGGCCTGGTCATAAAGTGGGTAAAGCCTTCCGGAGCTCAAGTGGTTAAACTGCCAATTGCTCTGGTAATGCAACGCTGTACACAAAATGTATATAATTATTTTCACACAAATGGAGCTTTCTTTTGGTGGTATTGTGTTTTTTTTAATTATTATATAGATCAGGGGTCTCAAAACTTTGTAAACAAAGGGCCAGTTTATTGTCCTTCAGACTATAGGAGGGCTGGACTGTTGTCAGTGGGAGTTGAAAATTCCTGGCGTTTGGTGGTCAGTGAAAGGAGGAATCATGGGGTGGTGTCCATGATAGGAATGGTGCCCTATTGTTGGTGTCAGTTGGAATAATAGTGCCCAATCATTTGTGCCAGCGGGGAGGAATAGTACCTCATTGGTATCAGTGGGAGGAGTAGTGTTCCAACATTTATATCAGTGGAAGGAAGTATGCCCCACTGTTGGTGTCAATGAAAAGAATGGTGCCTCATTTTGGGTATCAGTAGAAGTACTATTGCCTCGTATCAGTCAAAGTACTAGTGCCTCAAGGGTGGGATAAATCCAGGCAAAGGGCCGCGGTTTGGAGACTGATATAGAGGGGAAAAAAAGACCAATTTAATAAAAAAATAAAAAAAACAATTGTTTCTGCAAGATGGGAGACTTCTTAGCCTTCACCGATATCAAGGATGCGTATTTACACGTACCTCTCTTTCAGCCTCATCAGAGGTTCCTGCGATTTTGTGATGTTTGTGCTGGAACACTGTGACCCTTCACCCTTTTCTCCTGATGCATGCTGGGGGAGGGGCTGTACCAGGAAGTAAGAGGGTGTGTGTGTGAGACTGGAAGCAGCAGCAGCATGGATGCATAGATCTGGTAATGACAGAAGCCTGTTGTATTAAGACTCCTCCATGTAACAAGTCATCATGTTCTGAGTGAGTAATAAACCCTCTCCATGGTTAAGAAGTTTATCCGGCCTGTGTGTAACTTGCTGAGCAGATACTGGCAGCATTGCTAGCAACTCCCTGAGAGACCCCGTACATAACAGTGGCGACGAGGATTGTGGATTTTAGCACACATGGCCTTCATAGGGTTTATTCAACCATTTGATCCTGCTGCTGAATCATGGAGATTCCTGGGTGGAGAGGCTGGAGCAGTATATGGAAGCAAATAGTGTGGCTGCAGAAAAAAGAGTTGCAGTTTTCCTCACAACATTGGGTCAAGCTGCATATGGCACTCTCAGAGACCTCATTTCTCCAGACAAGCCAGCCTCTAAGCCCCTGCCTGAGTTAATTCAGAAGCTACATGAGCACTACAACCCAAAGCAATTAGAGATTGCAGAGCGGTTTAAATTCTACAGTAGAAGGCAGCATGTCGGGGAGGACATAAAGACTTGTATCATTGCTTTACGTAAACTAGCTGCCACTTGTCAGTTTGGAGACTACCTGCAGATGTCTCTCCGTGACATGTTTGTTATGGGACTCTGCGACCAAGCCATACAGAAACGCTTACTCACTGAACCCGACTTGACTCTGACGAAAGCCACTGACCTTGCTACGGTCATTAAGTTGGCTACATGAGACGCCATCCTACTGAAGGCACCACCTGAAACTCCTGCAAGCCAGAGAGAGGAAATATTCCACTCTGCTATCACCCGACACCCAAGACGGCCGTCCCCAAATCTGCCTAAACCTTGCCACCCCAATTCTTCTGTCTCTAGGACACCAACTTGCTACCGTTGTGGTAACACTACTCACAGTGCACCTGCTTGCAAGTTCAAGGATGTCGTTTGTTTTCTTTGTGGAAGGCTGGCCATATTGGGCGTGTTTGCCGCAGCTCACGCTCCCCGAACACTACCACAAAAGTTAGACGTAAACAGACATTTCATATGGATACTGACAATAACAGCTCCAGCTCTGATGAGGAAACCTGTGTCCAGCATGTTGGACTGTTTCGGGTAGCTGGGAGTACTCCTGCGATAAAAGTGGATGTCACACTCGATGGCTGTCCTGTCTCCATGGATGTTGATACAGGGGCAGCTGTGTCTGTCATTTCATGGACTGATTTAAAGGCATCGGGTCTGTCCCTACCGCTACAAATCTCACACTACAAACCTACAGCAAGGAACTACTACAGCCCTTGGGTTATGTGAAACCCCTTGTTTCATTAGGCAACCACAGTCAAACTCTACGCCTTTATGTTGTCAATAAAGGAGGTCCTCCGCTGTACGGTAGGGACTGGATCAAAGCCCTGGGCATGCCTCCTCTTGCCATTGCCCAATGTACATTGCTTTCTGAGGTGGACCATTGGGTGGAATCCCTGAAGTCACGCTTTAAGGGGGTTTTTGAGGACTCTTTAGGCACAGTAAAAGGAAAAATGGCCCACCTCCTCTTGAAGCCTGGTGCTACACCTCATTTTTGTAAGGCAAGATCAGTACCTTTTGCCTTGAGAAAGAAAGTGGAAGCAGAGCTGGACCACCTATTGGCTGAAAAGATCATAACTAAAGTTGATAGAAGTGAATGGGCATCGCCAATTGTGCCTGTCAAGAAAAAGAATGGAGACATTAGAATTTGTGGAGATTTCAGGGATGCCCTGAACAACCAACTTCTTGTGGATCAATACCCATTGCCTCGACTTGAAGATCTATTTAGCTCACTGGCTGGGGGTCAAAAGTTTACAAAAATAGACTTAAAGCAAGCTTACCTGCAGCTGCAACTACACACAGATTCACACCATCTGTCTTCTCGAGTTTTGGTCCACTATGATTTAAAGAAACGCGTCACCTTGGCTTGTGACACCTCGCCTTATGGACTGGGTGCTGTGCTTTCCCATGTCATGCCAGATGGCACAGAGCGCCCTATTTCTTTTGCCTCCGGGTCTTTGACCTCAGCAGAACAAACCTACTCCCAGATAGACAAGGAAGCTTTGGCCATTGTATGGGCCACAAAAAAATGTCATACATATATCTATTGTCGGGAGTTCACACTTATCACTGACCACAAACCTCTGTTGTCAATACTGAACCCTCCGAAAGGAATTTCTACAACAACCGCATCTCGCTTACAAAGGTACGCTTTATTCTTGGGAGCTTATACTTATTCTATCAGATACCGCTCCCATGATGCCCATGACAATGCAGATGCATTTTCCAGATTGCCAATTGGAGACCACTCACCAAGAGACGTACGCATAGTGGAAATACACAGGCCAAAATCCTGCATGTCCACCTCCTTAATTGCCATACATACAGTCACAGATCCCTTCCTGTCTCAGATATTCTCAAATGTTCAGGCTGGATGGCCAGAGAAAGTCCCAGGTGAATTTCGTCCGTACTTTGCCAGAAAATGTGAGCTTGTGACTAATGCTGGTTGCCTACAGTGGGGCAACAGAGTGATTATACCTCCGGTATTTGCAACCAACCATGCTAAGGATATTGCATGAGGGCCATCCTGGCGTGGTGCACATGAAGCAACAAGCCCGGAGCTATGTTTGGTGGCCACAAATGGACACAGCAATTGAAGATTATGTGGCTCAATGTCCTGGGTGCTGTCAAGCTCAGCGACCCCAAAAGAAAGGAACACCGCTACCTTGGCCATGGCCAACAGAACCGTGGTCAAGACTCCATCTCGATTTTGCTGGCCCAATCCAGGGTAAAATGTATTTGATCGTGGTAGATGCACATTCAAAATGGCCGGAGGTTTTTCAAATGCATTCTATTACCTCAGCTGCTACCATTCTAGTCTTAAGGAAGCTCTTTGCTCAATAAGGCTTGCCAACAGCCATAGTCTCGGACAATGGGACTCAATTTACATCGCATGAGTTTCAATCCTTCCTCAGTGGCTTGGGCATCCAACACTACAAAACAGCACCTTATCCAGCCTCGAATGGGCTGGCAGAACGGTTTGTGCAGATGTTTAAGAAGCACTTACTGTCCACTCTTGATCAGGTCAGACTGTCAGAGGAGAAGCTGCTGGAGTTGACCATGTACCGAAACACAAAACACGCTACTCCTGGGCTGTCCCCGGCTTTTCTTATGTTTCGCAGGCATCTCTGCACCAAACTGGATTTAATTCGTCCACAGGAACAGTCACCAACACCTACTCCGCCAGGCCGTCCTGGATTCCGTGCTGGTGATCTTGTATGGTTTCGGAATTAGAGTTTTGCCTCATTGGCTTCCTGGCATTATTGATGGACCTCTTGGACAACGAATGTACCTTGTTCGCCTGGAGAATGGCGTTTGTGTTCGTAGACACTTTCCGCAATTGAGAAAGCGCATTTGCCTGCCAGTAGAAACAAACCCGAACTCTTTCTACCCAACCACCAGAGTCTACTCAGGGCTCTCCTGGTGACATATGGCATGGTGTCTGGCATGATCCCACAAGTTTACAACCAACCCCTGAAGCGGTTGGTGACCATATTCCTAAGGAGCCCAGACATGTGCCTGGAGTTGCAGAGACTGATTTGTCTGTTGGACGCCCACTGACATCTCCAGAACCTTTAACAGCCTCTACCCCTCCTAGTGCTGTACCACTTCGTAAGTCTGCCTGCAAAAGACATCAAACTCCTCTTTGGCAAAGCACTGAAATCTCACGGGACACTTTGGAGGTCAGGAAACAGAGACAAAGGGCTCATAATGTGATGTGGGAGCCACAGAACTGAGTTGGAGATTCTATTTGCTGAACTGATCCTGCTTGCCTTGTTATTTTATGTGTTGAGTATTTTGTTCTCTTGTTACGTTTATTTAATTTTTTTTCCTTTTTTGTTTTGTTTTTTCATGGGAAAAAGAGGAGATGTGATGTTTGTGCTGGAACACTGTGACCCTTCACCCTTTTCTCCTGATGCATGCTGGGGGAGGGGCTGTACCAGGAAGTAAGAGGGTGTGTGTGTGTGAGACTGGAAGCAGCAGCAGCAGCATGGATGCATAGATCTGGTAATGACAGAAGCCTGTTGTATTAAGACTCCTCCATGTAACAAGTCATCATGTTCTGAGTGAATAATAAACCCTCTCCATGGTTAAGAAGTTGAGCAGATACTGGCAGCATTGCTAGCAACACCCTGAGAGACTCCGTGTCTAAGGAACTTAACAGATTTGCAGTAGAGGAACGTAATTTCCAGTTTGTGGCACTGCCTTTCGGGCTTGCAACAGCACCCTGGGTGTACAAAAATCCTAGCACCTGAACTGGGTCTTTTAAGGGCCCTGGGGATCTTGGTGCTCGGATACTTAGACGACCTCCTGCTCAGAGATCACTCACTACAGTCCCTGGAACACAGTGTAGTCTGCACAGTGCGGTATTTCGAAAACCTGGGCTGGGTCATAAATACCAAAAAGTCAGCCTTGAGACCAGCTCAGAGTCTCAGGTATCTTGGTCTGATCCTGGAAACGGTCCAGGCAAAGGTATTTCTGACACCTGTAAAAATCTGTGCCCTGAAGGATCAAGTGCGTCAGGTTAGGGGCACCAGGCAACCCTCCATTCGACTCTGTATGAATCTTCTGGGAAGGATGGTGTGACAGGAGGGTCACTTTGGACACAGGGTGAGCCAGGAAATAATGGACATTAAAAAATATATCTTGGGCTACCTAAAATGGGTCTGTAATATTTATCCACCATATCCCCAAGGATATCTGTAAAGGACTATTTACTGTTTCTGAACTCAACGGGTTAATTGAGAGATACTGAGGTGTTCAGCCTCAATCACCTGTCTGCCTATTGTAATGCTAATCCCAGCGTGTAAAAGACCTGTTCATTGTTTGTGGTGATTTACATTCTATTGTCCATTGTGGTTTGGGGGAATTAAGCCTATAATTATAGGTTGTGGAACTAGCAGCAGACGGGTTAATTGAAGAGATGTTGATGAATCACCTGCATACTTGTGTGTATTGGGTCTGTTATGTTGTGGGTGGAGCTGGACCATTGTTCATTTTAGGTTAATGCAGTATTGGATGGTTATAAAAGTTGCAATGTTTTTCTCAATAAAGTCATTCCCTGTTTTGGAACTTGAAATACAGAGCGTTGTCTCGTATCTCTGTTCAGAGAGGGAATATTCTAAACGGCGTTAACCCCTTTCATATTGGGGGGTGTCGTTACAGATGGTGTCCTCCTTTGAGGCAGTTCCCTATACTTAGTTCCATTCCAGGCCTATACAGCAAGACAACTTGTCGGCTTGGAACAGGAGAGCACAAGCCCTAGATTACCTCATCTCCCTGTGCACGCTTAAGCCTAAGCTGGTGGTTGCAGAATCAGATCCTGCAAAATGGAAGATCCTTCCTCCTGTTGTCTTGGAGAGTACTGACCACAGACACCAGTCTCTCAGGCTGGGGAGCGACCCTAGAGAGGCTCACAGCTCAGAGGAGATCATCAAGGGCAGAGCAGAGCCTGCCCATCAACATCCTGGAGTTACGGGTGGTACGTATGGCCCTAAGGTCCTGGACGGTGGAGCTTCAGGACTGCTCTATCAGGGTTCAGTCCACCATTGCCACTGCAGTGGTCAATATCAATCACCAGGGTGGTACCAAGAGCCACATATTAACCTGGGCAGAGGGACATGTGCCAGTTCTATCGGCGGTCCATATGCTGGGAGTAAAGAACTCTGCCGCTAGCAGATCTGCCTGGGGGAATGGTTCCTTCACCCGAACGTGTTTCTGGAAATCTGCCAGCGTTGGGGATGGCCAGAGGTGGATCTATTGGCATACAAGTTCAACAACAAGCTACAGCAGTTTGTATCCTAAACAAGGGATGCCCTGGCAATCGGAGCAGATGCTCTAGTAGTTCCATGGAACCAGTTATCTCTGGTTGATGCTTCCCCCCCCCCCCCGATCCCGCTCCTTCCACATTTGTTGCGCAGGAATCGTTATTGAAGCCAGGGTGTTAAAGGATCATGGCATCTCGGGACCGGTGGTGTGTACCCTAGTGAATGCCAAAAAAAACAATCACTAGGAAGATCTATTATAGGATCTGGAAAGCCTATATTGCTTGGTGTGAAGCCAGAAAATGGCATCCTCGGAAATACGTGATTGGGAGAATTATCTCTTTTCTACAGTCAGCTGTGGAAATCAGATTGGCTTTGAGTACAGTTAGGCCTCGTACACACAAACGAGTTTCTCGGCAAAAACCAGCAAGAAACTTGCTGGCAGAGATTTCTTGCCGAGAAATTTGTTCGTGTGTATGGTTTCTCGTCAAGAAAAGCGACAAGAATCTCGATGAGAAAATAGAGAACCTGCTCTCTATTTTCTCGTCGAGATTCTCGTCAGCCTGTTTCTCGACGAGAAAAGTGAGTGTGTGTACACTTACCTGTCCTCCGGGAAGCCCGCGCATGTTCGAAATGAATTTGACGCATGCGCGGTAGCTTCCTAGGCATACGTAGGGTATACCAAGATGGCGGCGACGGCATCGAATGTGACGAGCGCATGCTCGTCGTAGTCGATGACGTCACCGCGTACGCTCCATTCAAAGAACCGCAGGTTCTTTGAATCGAGCGTGTGTACACTCGGCCGGGACAAGTTTCTTGTCCAAGAATCTCGTCGAAAAAAACGACATATTTTTTTCGACGAGAATCTCGGCCGTGTGTACGAGGCCTGAGGGTCAAATTTTGGCCTTGTCAGTATTCTTCCAAAGGCCCTTAGCCTCCCATTCACTGATCCAAATTTTTATGCAGGGGTAACTCATTTGCTTCCCCCCATTAGGTCACCTATGTGTCCTGATGTAACGCAGGTTTCCGTTGCATCAGAGGGGGGCGGAGTCACCCGCACGTCACTGGGTAAGCCCAGGTTTCCCCTTGCGTCAGGGGGACGGGGTCACATGACGGGTGGCCCCGTCCTCCGCTACATACGGGACCTGTCAGGCTGCCGCAACGTTATTCCCGGGGTGTCTCCGGTGGTGACAAGATGCTGTTCCTCGCTGCGCTGGACATCTCATCGCTGGAACCTAGACCTGGAGAGGAGATCATCCATCGCAGGATACCGACCGCATTGAAGTGGATACTGAGAGTGGATTACCACCGCTGGAATCTTTTTTTTTTTTTTCATTTTCATTTTTTTTTTTTTTAATAAAGAACTTATCCCAACGGTGTCTGTGTGTTGTTTTTTTTAAAAAAAATTACACTTTCTTTGTGAAATGGTAGGTGTACAATGTACCCCTTACCAATTCACATAGGGAGGGGGGGTGGGATCTGGGGGTCCCCTTTGTTAAAGGGGTCTTCCAGATTCCGATAAGCCCCCCCCTGCCCGCAGACCCCCACAACCACCGGGCAAGGGTTGTGGGGATGAGGCCCTTGTCCCCATCAACATGGGGACATGGTGCTTTGAGGGGTCACAGACCCCCAAAGCATCCTCCCCATGTTGAGGGCATGTGGCCTGGTATGGTTCAGGAGGGGGGGCGCTCTCTCGTGCTCGGATAAAGGGTCTGGTATGGATTTTTGGGGGGAATATTTCACTTTTATTGTTTCACTTTAAGCATTATTAAAATCACTGCTCCAGAAAAAACAGACGTTTTTAAAACTTTTTTTTCATTGATACAATTCCCCTGGGGCAGGACCCGGGTCCCCAAACAGCCTTTAAAATTAGAACTTTCGATTTTTCATGTTCGAGTCCCATAGACTTTAACGGTGTTCGGATGTTCGAACAAATTTATTGCCTGTTCGCATGTTCTGATGCGAACCGAACTGGTGGTGTTTGGCTCATCCCTATATCTGTGGCTACAAAATTTGTAAGGGTGCTACTAGGTCTTCAGTGCATACGTTCACAAAATGTTATTAAGTGGATGTTCGAGCAGCCGAGGATTCGGCTTTCGGCCGCAGTGTACTGCGGGCTGCCGTAATAAGGTCTGATGGCTATTGTTTGGCAGGGTGCCTCCCTCCCCTCAAGGCTATTGCTCTGGGATGTCCCAGTAAGTAATGAATAATAGCCTCACTCTGTGTACCATGATGTATGAAAAGGAAAATAGGATTTCTCTTACAGTCCATGGACTGACACAGCATCTTCAATCTTGACAAGTGGGTTATGTTCCTGCTCATAGGAGAAGACTAGGCAGAATGTTAGATGTTTTAACATACATTCCATTACCAGAGCTGAACAGCCCCGCCCAGGGGGCAGTCCCCCCGGACATAACCCTCCTACCTGCAGCCAGCAGCCTCCGTTTTTTTCTGCCTAGCAGAGGAGAGGACGTGGCTCTCTTTGGAGCCAGTCTCTTGAAGAAATATTTTATTCTTTTTTGAAGGTGGTCACCTCGGGGTACATGATAGAGTTCCTTTCCTGGCCACCAGACAGATTCTTTCCCTCAAATCTCTCTCTCCTTCCGGCGCGTCGGGCTGCACTATTAGGGGCAGTGCAGGACTTGCTGAGGTGCGGAGTAATTGTGCCGGTACCGTCAAATGAGAGGTTTCAGGGATTTTATTTGAATCTGTCTGTGGTCCCAAAGAAGGACGGAGTCCGTCCGATTCTGGACCTTAAGGCCCTAAATGCCTTTGAAGGTTCGGAAATTCCGCATGGAATCCATTCGATCGGTGATCGCTGTGCTCCACCCGGGGGATTTTCTGGCATCCTTGGACATCAAGGACGCCTACTTGCACGTCCCTATCTGCGCGGGTCACCAGAAGTTTCTGCGCTTCGCGATAGGCGAGGGCCACTATCAGTTTGTGGCTCTTCCCTTCGGCTTGGCGTCAGCACCGCAGGTTTTCACCAAGGTGCTTGCCCCGATTCTAGCTTTGCTGAGACAGTGAGGCATTGCTATCGTGGGCTATCTAGACGATCTTCTGAGAGCAGATTCTGGCTCAGAATTAGAGGAAAATGTGGTGATAGCCAGTCAGGCCCTCCGAGAATTTGGCTGGCTGCTGAACACTCAGAAGTCGGTCCTAGTTCCAACTCAGCGTCTGGAGTACCTAGGATTGATCTTGGTCTCCTCAGAGGCGAGGGTGTTTCTACCCTTGGACAAGTTACAGACTCTTCAATCTGCAGTGCGGGTGCTGACGTCCCAAAAATGGTCGTCGCTCCGTTTTTGCATGAGGGTCCTGGGACTCATGGTGACTTCCTTCGAGGCAGTGCCATATGCCCAATTCCACACTCGAGTCTTACAAAAGGAGATCATATCTTGTTGGAACAAGTCTCCGTTGTCACTGGATCGTCAGATCCAGGTGAGTCGCCTGGTCAGGGCTTCCCTGACGCGGTGGCTGAGATCCCCGGCCCTTTGGTTGGGGAAGTCGTTCCTTCCCGTCCAGTGGACTGTGATCACAACGGACGCCAGCCTTTCGGGCTGGGGCAAAGTCTGGGGAGTTCTTTTAGCCCAAGGGCTCTGAACGAGTCCCGTCTGCGGATTAATGTTCTAGAACCCCGGGAAATCAGACTGTGCCTCTCCTCGTGGTCGAGGAGACTGCAGGGACGCTCGGTCAGGATCTAATCGGACAACGCCACGGCGGTGGCTTATGTTAACCATCAGGGGGGGACTCGGAGCTCAGCTGCGGCGTCCGAGGTCGCTCACATCCTAAGGTGGGCGGAAAGAAGCGTGCCGGCTCTGTCGACAGTTTACATTCCAGGCGTGGACAACTGGCAGGCGGACTATCTGAGCCGCCAGATGTTGGACCAGGGGGAATGGTCCTTGCATCCGGAGGTGTTTCACCTCCTTTGCCGGAGGTGGGGCACGCCAGATGTGGACCTATTGGCCTCTCGACTCAATCGCAAGGTCTTGAGATTCGTGGCCAGGTCCAGGGATTCCTGGGCAGACGCGTCAGATGTGTTGGTGGCCCTGTGGGGTCGGTATCGGTTGATTTATGCCTATCCTCCACTGAAGTTGCTTCCTCACCTTCTTCGCAGGGTGGAGGCCGAGGGGATTCCGGTGATCCTCATCGCTCCAGATTGGCCTCGGCATCCTTGGTACGCCGATCTTGTGCGCCTAGTGGCGGACGTTCCATGGTGACTGCCTGTGCGGGAGGACCGTCTGTCTCAAGGTCCCATACTTCATCCTGCTTTACAGTTGCTGGCTTTAACGGCAAGGCTATTGAAAGCCAGGTGCTGAAGGACCGTGGTCTCTCAGATTCGGTCATCTCGACCATGCTGAGGGCACGGAAATCTTCTTCCAGGAAGATATACCACCGTACCTGGAGGGCCTACATCGCTATGTGTGAGGAGCTGGATTGACGTCCACGGATGTATTCCGTTCCCAGGATCTTGCTGTTTTTACAGCGTGCTGTGACCCAAAAGCTTGCTTTAAGCACCATTAAGGGTCAGATTTCGGCTTTGGCTATTTTCTTTCAGCGGCCGCTAGCGGGCCATTCTTTGATCAGTACCTTCGTACAGGGGGTCCGCCATGTGCTCCCTCCTATTAAACCACCTCTTCCTCCTTGGGATTTGATTTTGGTGCTCTGTTCTTCAGGAACCTCCTTTTGAGGATATCAGAGAGATTCCTCTCTTATCTTTATCTCAGGTGGCCTTTCTAGTAGCCATTACTTCTGTCAGAAGGTTTCTGAATTAGCGGTCTTGTCTTGCAAACCGCCTTACTTGGTCCTTCATAAGGATAAGGAGGTGCTACGCCCACAGCCTTCTTTTCTCCCAAAAATGGTCTCGGCCTTCCACCTTAATGAGGACATTGTGCTTCCGTCTTTATGTCCTCGTCCATCACATCCCAGAGAGTTTGCGCTTCACACGTTAGACATGGTACGTTCTTTATGGGTGTACCTGTCTGCTACGGCTTAATTTAGGAAGTCTGTTTGTGTCTGTCTGGTCCAAAACAGGGCCAAGCTGTTTCCTGGTCCAAAACAGGGCCGAGCGGTTTCGTCTGCCACCATTTCTAGGCGGATCAGACAGACTGTCATACAGGCCTATGCCCTTAAGAGGTGGGCGCCTCCCTTTCCGGTTACGGCGCATTCAACCAGGGCAATTGGTGCTTCCTGGGCTTTCTGACATCAAGCGTCTGTTGCACAAGTGTGCAAAGCGGGGGACCTGGTCGTCTGCACATACCTTTTCAAAGTTCTATAAGGTTGATGTGGCTGCATCTTCTGATGCTTCCTTCGGCCGCAAGGTTTTGCAGGCGGCTGTTTAGTGTTGCACCTCCTCCGTTGAGGAGTTCTGCTTGTTTGGGGTGAAGTTTGTTTTTTTCCTTGATACTGTTCCCACCCCTCGTTCTTTGACACTGCTTTGGGACGTCCCACTTGTCAAGATCGAAGATGCTTTGTCAGTCCATGGACGGTAAGAGAAAATAGGATTTTTTTGTACTTACCGTAAAATCCTTTTCTCTGACATCCATGGACTGAAACAGCACCCACCCCTCCTTTGTTGGGTTTGTACTGCTTTAATACAAACTGAGGCTGCTGGCTGCAGGTAGGAGGGTTATGTCCGGAGGGACCGCCCCCTGGGCGGGGCTGTTCAGCTCTGGTAATGGAATGTATGTTAAAACATCTAACATTCTGCCTAGTCTTCTCCTATGAGCAGGAACATAACCCACTTGTCAAGATTGAAGCCGCTGTGTCAGTCCATGGACGTCAGAGAAATGGATTTTACGGTGAGTACAAAAAAATACTATTTGTTTTATCGTCCTTACCTGTAAAATCCTTTTCTTTGAGTACATCATGAGACACAGAGGTCCCTCCCCTCTTTTTTTTTTTTTGTTTAAATGTTTTTATTACAATTTTTACTGAAAACATAGTGTTACATAGTTGAGTCGTATAGTGAGATATAACAATAAATTGGTCACCATACAAGTAGATATAACAAAATATGTTGTGAACCGCAGTAGACAGTTATAACAGTGTTAAACATTAAACATGCTATTCGTAGGTTCAGATTACTTTCTATCATCCCCGGACACCCCGCGTGGGTTCAAGCTGTGTCAGGGGGAGGGAGACGGCACCTTCACCCTAAAGCAATAGGAGGGAGGGTAGGCAGGAAGCAAGAGAACACAAAGGTAAGGTAAGTCAGTTAAGTCAAACATTTACAAAAGTTTCATACCAATTATTCCAGGGAAGCCCATTGTGTAAGAGTTTTTGCACGTGTGTGTTGGCTCGTTCGCCATTAAGGATTCGTATGTGTAGTGCGTCTGTACTAAATCAGTCACATCTCCAATAGACTGGATTTTGTCCGTCTTCCAAAGTCTGGCAATCAGTAGTCTAGTTGCTAGCAGTACATGAGTAGTTATTGTTCTAAAGCACGGTGGAATAGAACCTATACCTACATTTAGGATGGCCAATTGTGGTGTGATTTTGCATTGTGATTGTGTAATACTAGATAATATGTCAGATACATCTGACCAGAGCTTGTTCAGTTGCGGACAGGCCCAAAATATGTGGTGTAGTGTTCCAGCTTGGCCACAGTCTCCAACAAGAGGAGGTGGGGGAGAGCTGAAATGTAGCTAGTTTCTGAGGTTTTAGATACCACCTTAGCGTTAATTTCTGTGTCAATTCCCGAGTGACGCGCACTTTGTGGATTTATAGATAGAATTTAGGGCACTTTGCTATTGTTGATCGGTAAATTGTTGTTGAAAATTCTCCCCTCTTTTTGAGGATTAAAGTGGTTGTACTTGCCTCCACTGTGCAGTTCGTTTTGCACAGAGTGGCCCCGATCCTCCTGTTCTGGGGTCCCACAGCGGCTTTCTCTGCTCCTCCCCGTGATAGCTAACCCCCTCTGGGAAGCTCTCTCCCGAGGGGGTTACCTTGCGGGCGCGTTCCCTGTCCTACACTAGGCGTCCATAGACACAGAGTGTATGACTCGGCCCCGCCCCTTGGTGCCTGCGTCATTGGATTTGATTGACAGCAGTGGGAGCCAATGGCTGCGCTGCAATCAATACAGAGACTCCGTGGAGAAGAGGGCGGCGGGGACACACTGAGCAGGTGAACTGGCTCAGGTAAGTAAAATGGGGGGGCTGGGGGGCCCGTGATTGCCAGGTATTTTTTCGCCTTAATGCATAGAATGCATTAAGGTGAAAAAACACAAACCTTTACAACCCCTTTAAGTGCTTGCTACAAAACTGAAGTACTTCCTGTATGGGAGGGATTATATAGGGGATCACTTCCTTTCTAAAGACCTTTGGTCTACCAGTGTCCATTCACCTGGAGATGAAGTATAACCCATAAGTAATGAATAATAGCCTCATTCTGTGTCCCGCGATGTACTCAAAGAAAAGGATTTTACAGGTAAGTATGATGAAAAAATCGATTTTTTCTTTACCTTGGGCTTTCCAGAATAGAGGAGAGATCTGGGGACTTATAGACCACAGATTTCTCTGTAAAGAGGACCTGTCATGACTGTTTACAACCCTTGTAATAAGAATAAAAGTGATTAAAAAAATCAAAGGGAAAGTGTAAAAATAAAAATAAAATAAACAATAAAAAATATATATAAATTGCCCCCATCCCCTCGTGCTTGCACGCAGAAGCGAACGCATATGTAAGTCACGCCTGAATATGTAAATGGTGTTCAAACCACATATGTTGGGTATGTTGGGTATCACCGCAAACATTAGCGCAAGTGTAAAAAATCTAGCACTAGACCGCCTCTGTAACTCTAAATCTGTAAACCTGTAAACATTTTTAAAGCGGAGATTTTTAAGTACCAAAGTTTTGCGCCATTACATTTTAAAGCGTGACATGCTAGGTGTCTATTTACTCAGCATAACATCCTCTTTCACATTATACAAAAAATTTGGGTAAATATTGTTTTTTAAATTTTTTTAATTCATAAATAAAAATTGCGTTTGGAAAATGAATGTGCAAACACCATGTTACATAGAAATTTGCAATGACTGCCATTTTATTCCCTAGGACAGTGATGGCGAACCTTGGCACCTCAGATGTTTTGGAACTACATTTCCCATGATGCTCATGCACTCTGCAGTGTAGTGTAGCATCATGGGAAATGTAAACATCTGGGGCGCCAAGGTTCACCATCACTGCCCTGGGGTCTCTGCTAAAAATATATATATAATGTTTGGGGGTTCTGAGAATGTTTCTAGCAAAAAAATTATAATTTTTTACAGGTAGGAGAGAAATGCCAGAATTGGCTTTGGCTGAAAGTGGTTAAAAACAAAGGACAGCATTTTATTTTACACTTAACCACTTCCCACTCTGCCTATAGCAGATTGATGGCCGGTAAGTGATTCTGTTATCCTGACTGTGCGTCATATGACGTTCAGCAGGATAACATACAGGCGTGCGCCACAGGGGCCCGCAGCGTGGGGATCGCGAGTATCTCCGATCGTGATGAGGATCCTCTGTCAGAGGCTTCTTACCACGTGATCAGCTGTGACCAATCACAGCTGATCATCGCATAAACCAGGAAGTGCCGTTAAACGGCATTCCTCGGTTCGCGCCGACGGAGAGCCGATCGGCGGCTCTCCCTGTCCGAAGGGGGGGGGTCTGTGCTGATAACCAGCACATTGATTATCAGATGTGCCAATCAGTGCCCAGCAGTGCCCCAATAATGTCTGCCAGTGCCCACCACAGTGCTAATCAGTGCCCACCACAGTGCCAATCAGTGCCCATTACAGTGCCAATCGGTGCCCAGCAGTAACACATGTCAGTACCTCATCAGTGCTGCCCATCAGTGCCACCTGTCAGTACCAACCAGTACTGCCTATCAGTGCCACCTGTCAGTGCCCATCACAGCGCCTGTCAGTGCCCATCAGTGTCACCTATCAGTGCCGCCTATTGGTGCCCATCAGTGCCCATCAATTCTACATATCAGTGCCTCCTCGCCAGTGCCCATCAGTGCTTGCCTCATCAGTGCCCATCAGTGCCCATCAGCGAGGGGGAAAACAAAAATTTTTGACAGAAACCAAGAAAAACTTTATTTTTTCCCAAAAATTATGGCCTTTTTTAGTTTGTTTAGCAAATAATAATTACCCCAGTGCTGATCAAATACCAGCAAAAGAAAGCTCTATTTGTGGGGAGAAAATTATAAAAATGTAGTTTGGGTACAGTGTTGCATGACCACGCAATTGTCATTCAAAGTGTGACAGCACTGAAAGCTGAAAATTGTCCTGGGCAGGAAGAGGCGAAAGTGCCTGGTATTGAAGTGGTTAAAGGTGTAATGTATATGGATTCTTTATTTTAATTTTTTTTTATTTATGTAATTAACGGTGAATTAACCCTTTAAGTAATTTTAAAAAAAATAAGCAGATGTGCCCGTGTTAAAGTAAAAGCACTGCAACATGTTGTATAAATGTGTCCTCAACTGTATCTGCAACCCTTTCTGAGTTTCTTGCATGCTTTCATTTTTTTTTTTGGTGTTGTGTGGTGTATATCGTGCTGTGGACGAATAGAAAAAAAACACAATATAATCCAGCTTTGTAGTCACTAAAAAAAAAAAAATTCACTTATAACTGTCTTGAGTATGTAAATCTGTGGCTCCTCTGATTCCTTGCTCAGTAGAACTCACTTTTAAAGAGGGAGATTTAGGACAATGAGCAAATCGTGGTTTTGTGTCATGCAAATTCTGTCAGTCTCTGATCCTAAACATGCTTGTAGGAAAATAAAGCAAAGGAATGACCTGCTGCTGCCCTTTCAGTGTCCAATAAGCAGGTAGGTAGCCTGCTATAGTTTGACAGGAGTGTCTGAATGACATCTTAGGCCTCATGCCCACTGGCGTTTTTACAGCTGCGTTTTTTGCAGCTTAAAAACGCCTGTCCATGTTATTGTAAATATTTTTTATTTTTTTTTGAAAAAAAAAAACAAAAAAAAAAAACGTCAGAGCTAAAAACGCGACCGCGCGTTAGTGCGCGTTTTTTGCGCGTTAGTGCGCGTTTTTGCGCGTTTTTTGACGCTCGCGTTTTTTCCTGCCTAATTCTGACGCTGAGGAACGCACTGGCCCTGGGTTTTTTTTACAGCTTACAAACGCCTATGCTCTTTACAGCTCAAAAACGCCTAGGTGGGCATGAAGCTATAGACTAACATGGACAGGCGTTTTTAAGCTGTAAAAAACGCTCAAAAACGCGGCTGAAAAAACGCCCGTGGGCATGAGGCCTTAAGAGTGAATAAAATTACAAATCTTTCAGCTATTAAAAATAGTTCAGATACTGCATATGTATTTCAAACATGTTTTAAGCTCTTTCCTGGAAATCCACTTTAATTATAAAAAAATAAAAAAAATAATTAAACTGGGTGCTGGGTACAGCATGCTCAAAATTGTGATTTCTGCAACTGAACGTTGCATACATTATAACTAATGATTATCATTATTAAAAAAAAAAAAAGTACACTTTTGTAATCAAGTGCTCTTCTCTTTATCCTTTCTATGCAGTACATTGTACATGACAACCAGAGGATAAAGGATATAAATGCTGTATGTTTGCACTGGCTCCTGAGAAATCTCACACTTGGAGCAAGCTGATTGATTGCATTTTGTCTGTTCCTTCACACTGTCCATTAACCCCATGGGTGCCAGAACAATAATCTCAAACAACCAAAGACCACTTAAAAAGGTTTAAACAGTGGAGCCGCCAGGCACAGCAGATGACCAAAGTGTCACCACATCTTTGCTTGTCTCTCTCATCACACTGGTGGACATGTCTCCACTTTTGTTGGCTTTTCATAATAAGCCACACAGATGTTTGAGAACAAGCCTTGACTTCTGACCTTAGGGTTGCAGGGGTCATGCTGTTCAGGGCCTGTGAAATTATCACAAGCTGAGTTAAAGTTTTTCCCCATCACAGGAAGTGCCCAGTAAGTAAGAAGTAAAAAAGGAGCTTTGTCAGTAAGACAAGATGGTCTCAGTGAGGGTTGGCTTCTGCATAGCACATACACTGCAGGAGGTGCATGCTTGGGAGGAAGAATATAATATAACCACAGGCACATCAAGTATCTGTCATGCAAACCAAGATCTGGGCAGTATATTTGCTTAATATGCCTTTTGTTAGAATGTAATAGGAGTAGAACACATGTGTTTATATACACTATTAAATGAAGCTCCCAAGCTAAAAATCACCTTGTAGAAAACTGCCCTTAGAGTTGCCCATGTGTGACTTCTCTATTATGTTCTTGACTTCCTTGTTAACATCACTTTACGCAATTTACTGGGCCAATGTGGGTTGCCACGCTGTAAATATGTTGTTGTTTTACATCAATCGTCCGCTATTGAGAAATCACTATCCACTGTACAGAAGTAGCCCACACAGAACTCTGATTCTAGGCTGTATGGATATTGCACCAAATTCAGTCATCAGTTTGAGTTTATCTTAGTTATTTATTATGTCTCCACAAAATTCAATTTGTTCTAAAACATCAATATATACCAAAATGCACAAGAAGCCTTATTATGCTCTTTTCTGTATTTCTTTGTAGTAAATAAAATATAATAATGCCGCGTACACACGATTGGAATTTCCAACAACAAATGTTCGCTGTGAGCTTTTGGTCGGATATTCTGACCGTGTGTAGGCTCCATCAGACATTTGCTGTCGGAATTTCCGACAACAAATGTTTGAGAGCAGGTTCCCAATTTTGTCTGGCAAAAGTTCTTGTCGGAAATTCCGACCGTGTAGCCATTTCCCACGCACAAAAGTGCTGCGCATGCTCAGAATCAATTTGACGCATGCTTGGAATCATTGTACTTAATTTTTCTCGGCTGGTCGTAGTGTTGTATGTCTCCGCGTTCTTGACCATCGGAATTTCCGAGCAACATTTGTGCGATCGTATGTATCCAAAACAAGGTTGAGCGAAAATGTCGGAAAAAAAACACGGTTTTGTTGTCGGAAATTCCAATCGTGTGTACGCGGCATTAGACTTGGTGTAGTAAAAAGTGATTTTATTCATTAAAGCAATGTAAAGGCAAATTGTAAAAAAGTTCAAATTTACTACATCTTTGCATACATACACATTTCCCTTGTATACCTTCATGCACGCTGCAAGTACAGAATATAACTGTTCCAGAAATATAGTATTCTCCTACCTTCCTCTTCTTCTTTGACACAACAACACAGCTTTGAAGTCCCAATCATGTGATGTCAGCCCTGCCTATTTTAGAGAGCACAGGAACTTATCAGCTCAAATGATTTCTAGGAGGATCAACAGGTCATTTTTTGCACTTATCTAACAGATATAACAATATGCTTTCCTTGCTATATTTAACAGACCAAAAGGTAGCAAATAAAATAAGTTAATTGTTAATTGGGGTTAGGGATGAGCTTCGTGTTCGAGTCGAACATACGTTCGACTCGAACATCGGCTGTTCGATCGTTCGACAAAGATCGAACGATTTGGGCCGTTCGCGCCAAATTCGAGTGACGCGAACGGCCCACAATGCACTACGCCATCGCAGTGTCATCCAGGCGCTGTGATTGGCCAAGCATGCACTGTGACCCCGCATGCTTGGCCAATCACAGCGCCGGCAGCGAGGAGAGCAATGATTGGCCACAGGCAGGATGCCTGTGGCCAATTATTGCTGAGGGTGTTTAGTACACGCCCCACACTATAAAAGGCCGCCAGCACGGCGGCCTAGTGTAGTGTGTTCCGGAGCAGGGAAAGACAAGCATAGGCAGGGACAGTGACATTTATTTCTTTCTTGCTTAACCTGGATTCCTTTAGTTTAGGGAAAGAGAAGGATAGGTAGGGAGAGTGTCAGTGTGTTTTACTGTGCCAGTCCTTGTTTCTAGGGACAAAGAAGGAAAGTGAGGGGATTTCTCCTTGTGCTATAGTGTGCTTTAAAAAAACATTTTTTCTAGGGACAGAAAACTGTAGGTAGGGAGAGTGTCAGTTTCTTTCACTGTGCCAGTCCTTGTTTCTAGGGACAAAGAAGGAAAGTGAGGGGATTTCTCCTTGTGCTATAGTGTGCTTTAAAAAAACATTTTTTCTAGGGACAGAAAACTGTAGGTAGGGAGAGTGTCAGTTTCTTTCACTGTGCCAGTCCTTGTTTCTAGGGACAAAGAAGGAAAGTGAGGGGATTTCTCCTTGTGCTATAGTGTGCTTTAAAAAAACATTTTTTCTAGGGACAGAAAACTGTAGGTAGGGAGAGTGTCAGTTTCTTTCACTGTGCCAGTCCTTGTTTCTAGGGACAAAGAAGGAAAGTGAGGGGATTTCTCCTTGTGCTATAGTGTGCTTTAAAAAAACATTTTTTCTAGGGACAGAAAACTGTAGGTAGGGAGAGTGTCAGTTTCTTTCACTGTGCCAGTCCTTGTTTCTAGGGACAAAGGAGGAAAGTGAGGGGATTTCTCCTTGTGCTATAGTGTGCTTTAAAAAAACATTTTTTCTAGGGACAGAAAACTGTAGGTAGGGAGAGTGTCAGTTTCTTACACTGTGCCAGTCCTTGTTTCTAGGGACAAAGAAGGAAAGTGAGGGGAATTCTCCTTGTGCTATAGTGTGCTTTAAAAAAACATTTTTTCTAGGGACAGAAAACTGTAGGTAGGTTGAGTGTCAGTTTCTTTCACTGTGCCAGTCCTTGTTTCTAGGGACAAAGAAGGAAAGTGAGGGGATTTCTCCTTGTGCTATAGTGTGCTTTAAAAAAACATTTTTTCTAGGGACAGAAAACTGTAGGTAGGGAGAGTGTCAGTTTCTTTCACTGTGCCAGTCCTTGTTTCTAAGGACAAAGAAGGAAAGTGAGGGGATTTCTCCTTGTGCTATAGTGTGCTTTAAAAAAACATTTTTTCTAGGGACAGAAAACTGTAGGTAGGGAGAGTGTCAGTTTCTTTCACTGTGCCAGTCCTTGTTTCTAGGGACAAAGAAGGAAAGTGAGGGTATTTCTCCTTGTGCTATAGTGTGCTTTAAAAAAACATTTTTTCTAGGGACAGAAAACTGTAGGTAGGGAGAGTGTCAGTTTCTTTCACTGTGCCAGTCCTTGTTTCTAGGGACAAAGAAGGAAAGTGAGGGGAATTCTCCTTGTGCTATAGTGTGCCAAAGCATTCCTCATCAACCATCTTTGAAATCCTTGTTTTTTGGACAGTCAGGGAAATTGTCGTTGTGCTATTCTGTGCAAAAGCAATAATCCTCAACCATATTTAGAAATCCTTAAGTAAAGGGACAGAGAAGGACACCTGAAGGTAGCCCTTATTGCTTTTTTCCCATCTCCCTGCAGGCCATCTATTAGAATGTCTGGAAGGCAAACAAGGAGAGGCAGACAGTCAGGAGGCAATAAAAGAGGGCAAGCAGGCTCTGTGTCTGGGGGCAACAGTGCTGGTCGTGGACGCGGTGCATTGTCATCAGCACATGGCCATGGGACACGCTTGTCCTTGTTTTCGGCAGCTGGACATGTTGAGCCACATCATGCCGAAGACTTGGTAGAGTGGATGACCAAGCCCTCCTCCTCCTCCTCATCCTCTCTCACCCAGGCTCAGGGTACTGGCAAAGCAGCTGCCAAAGCGTCCTCTTCCCTGGTATCAATGTCAGACTCATCATCAGTCACTCCTTCCCTAGACCCACCATGTCCTCCTCCTGAGGAGTCCCCCGAACTGTTTGAGCACAGTGTTGGGTACATGCTCCAGGAGGATGCCCAGCGTTTCGAAGGGTCTGATGATGAAACCCAGCTACAGGAAGGCAGTAGCGTGAGAGCAGACAGAGGGGATGCTCAAGAAGGACACCAATCTGGCAGTCATGTTCCAGCAGCTGCAGCATACTGCCAGATTGGCTCCAGTGATGAGGAGGGAGGGGATGATGAGGTCACTGACTCCACGTGGGTGCCTAATAGGAGAGAGGAGGAGGAGGAGGATGAGGAGGAGGCACATCTCCAACGAGGCAGGATGCCCTTTGGTGGCCAGCGTAAGGGCAGTACACCGACGGAATCACATCGCAGAGCTCCGCCTGTGCAGGGCGCTGCCTCTGCCCGTCATTCAAAAAGTTCCTTGGTGTGGGCCTTTTTTGAGGCTAGTGCATCAGATCGCACAGCTGCTGTTTGCAACATATGTCTCAAGCGTATATCGCGTGGCCAAAACATCAGCCGCTTGGGTACCACATGCCTGACCAGACATATGTTGACCTGCCATGCAGCTCGTTGGCAAGCCTACCTCAAAGACCCACACCAAAGAACAAAGCGGACCTCTCCTTGCACCGCATCAGCTGGGATCTCCAACCCCACTATAACTTCAGTCCTCTCTGAAACATGCACTGAGAGGAATGAAGGTGTAGAATTAGGTGTGTCACAGCCAAGTACTTGCGGCCACTCTGCTAGCAGTACACCGACGTCCGATTCTAGCAGGCAAATTTCCCTGCCCCAGCTGCTGGACCGTCGAAAGAAGTTCACTCCCAGCCATCCACATGCCCAGCGGTTGAATGCTAGCTTGGCTAAATTGCTAGCGCTTCAACTGCTGCCTTTTCAGTTGGTAGACTCGGCCCCCTTCCGTGAGTTTGTGCAATGTGCGGTTCCTCAGTGGCAGGTTCCCAAACGCCACTTTTTCTCACGGAAGGCTATTCCGGCTCTCTACCGGCATGTGGAAGGCAATGTCTTGGCCTCGCTGGACAGGGCGGTCAGCGGTAAGGTGCATATTACCGCTGACTCATGGTCCAGCAGGCATGGACAGGGACGTTACCTTTCTTTCACGGCCCATTGGGTCACTCTTTTGGCAGCTGGGAAGGATGCAGGACAAGGTGCAGTAGTGTTGGAGGTTGTTCCACCGCCACGCCTCCAAAATGCTACTACTGGTTGTGACACACCTCTCTCCTCCACCCCCTCCTCTTCTTCTTCCTCCATGGCCTCTTCCTGTGGTTTGTCCTATGAACCAGCGATGCTCCGTAGCCGTTCACGGGGCTACGCAAGTACGCAGGCAAAAAGATGCCATGCCGTGCTTGCGCTGGTGTGTTTGGGGGACAGAAGCCACACTGGGGCAGAGGTCCTGTCTGCTCAGCAGGGCCAGGCCGAGAGGTGGTTGACGCCACGCCAGCTTAAGCCAGGAATGGTGGTTTGCGACAATGGCACCAACCTCCTCTCCGCCCTCCGACAGGGACAACTGACCCATGTGCCCTGTGTGGCTCACGTCCTTAACCTGGTGGTGCAGCGGTTCTTGGGCAGGTACCCGGGCTTACAGGATGTCCTGAGGCAGGCCAGGAAAGTCTGTGTGCATTTCCGCAGATCTTATAATGCCAGTGCTCGCCTGGCTGAGCTGCAAAAGGAGTTGAACCTGCCCAAGAACCGCCTTATATGTGACATGCCCACCAGGTGGAACTCAACGTTGGCCATGCTGCAGCAGCTGCACACGCAGCAGAGGGCCATCAATGAGTACCTGTGCGACTACGGCACCAGGACAGGCTCAGGGGAGCTTGGTTTTTTTTCTCCACGCCAGTGGGGCATGATCAGGGATGCATGCACTGTCCTGGCACCATTTGAGGAGGCCACGAGGATGGTGAGCAGTGACAGTGCATGCATCAGTGACACTGTACCTCTTGTCCACCTGTTGGAGCACACGCTGCGTGGAATAATGGACAGGGCACTTGAGGCAGAACAGAGGCAGGAAGAGGAGGACTTCCTTGCCTCTCAAGGCCCCCTTTACCCAGACAGTGTTCCTTCTGTCCCACCCATCGCACAGGAAGAGGAAGAGGAGGAGGAGGAGGAGGAGGATTGTGTCAGCATGGAGGTGGAGGCTGGCACTCAGCATCATCAGCAGCAGTCTTTTAGGGATGATTTACAGTCCCAAGAAACCAGTGGACTTGTACGTGGCTGGGAGGAGGTGGCTGCGGATCATGTCGTCCTTAGTGACCCAGAGGACTCCGGAGCTAATGCCTCAGCAAACCTACGCTGCATGGCCTCCCTGATCCTGCAAAGTCTGCGGAAGGATCCTCGTATTCTTCGGATCAAGGAGAGGGACCATTACTGGCTGGCCACTCTCCTTGATCCACGGTACAAGGGTAAGGTTGCGGACCTTATGTTACCTTCGCAGAGGGAGCAGAGGATGAGACAACTCCGGGAGGCCTTGCAGAAAGGTCTGTGCAACGCGTTCCCAGAGACTGGGAGGTTACAAACTCCTGGTCCTGGACAACGAGTTGCTGAGGCTTCGGCCAGTCAAAGAAGGAGCGGTGGGGAAGGTGGCCGTCTGACCGATGCGTTCAGACAATTCTTTAGTCCGCAGCCCCAAAGTATGATCGGTTCCAGCAACCATCGCCAGCGTCTGATAAACATGGTGCAGGAATATCTAGGGGCAAGGTCAGACTTGGACACCTTCCCCACCGAAAATCCTCTGGCTTACTGGGTCTTGAGGATGGATCACTGGCCAGAGCTTGCACAGTATGCAATTGAGCTACTGGCCTGTCCTGCATCCAGCGTTCTTTCGGAACGCACATTCAGTGCTGCTGGAGGATTTGTCACGGATCACAGGGTGCGCCTGTCCACCGACTCGGTTGATCGACTGACTTTCATCAAGATGAACCAGTCTTGGATCACCACCAGCTACCACACACCTGATGCTGATATAACAGACTAATTGATTTTAACATCGCTCTTCAGCACATGCCAGTGTTTCCGCAGGATCTTTTTCACTAAGAAGTGTTGGGTGGAATAAGTGGTGACAAGTGGTAGGAGTGGTCCATCACGTTTCTTTTTTGGACCTCCATCTAATAAGACTCTTCTATCCATTTTCCCAACCTCTTTTATTGTTGTTTCTAAGGAATTCAAGTCATACCCTTTCTCCACCAATCTCTCTTTTAAGATATTGGCTTGAAGAGCATAGTCCACCATATCTGAGCAATTCCGCCTCATCCTTATGAATTGGCTTTTAGGCACTGATTTGAGCCAGGAATCCTTATGGCAGCTTCCTAGAGGTATATAAGCGTTACGATCCGTCTCTTTAAAGTATGATATTGTTTTGAAGTCAGTCCCTTCTTTGATCACTATAAGGTCCAAGAAGTGGATTCTATCTTGACTTGCTTCGTATACAAAACTAATACCCCTATCATTCTTGTTTAAATCCACAAAAAACTCCTCAAGTTGGGAGAAAGTACCTTCCCATAGGAGGAGGACGTCATCAATATACCTCGCCCAAAAGGCGAGGTATGGACTACGTTCCTTATAGATGATGTCCTCCTCCCATTTGGCCATAAAAAGATTGGCCAGACTAGGGACATATTTAGCCCCCATAGCGACACCCCTTCTTTGTCTATAGAAATTGTGGCTAAACCAGAAGTAGTTGTGGCCAGCCGCATATTCCAGTAAATCCATGACAAAAGATTGCTGTTCCTGCGGTATCGCAGAAAACAACTCTAAATAGTATTTTACTGCTGACAATCCCAATACGTGTGGTATGACAGTATAAAGGGATGCCGCATCTGCCGTGACCATCCATGTATGTTCAGTTACCTTTTGGCCTGCCAATAGATTGATTACATGACGGGTGTCTTTGAGGTATGAGGGCATTTGTTGTACCAACGGTTGCAAAAAGTGGTCTATATACTTGCCCACCCGGGACGTAATGGAATCAATTCCACTCACTATTGGGCGTCCCGGGGGGCAAGTAAGACTTTTGTGAATTTTCGGCAGGCAATAAAGAACAGGCACCCTTGGTGCTTTTGGAATCAAAAAAAGTTGTTCTTTTTCATTCAATATACCCAACCTTACGCCCTTCTGGACAAGTATTTCCAACGTACTTTTATACTGAACTGCCCCAGGACGACATCATTTGTGACAAAACGGCGTAGGGAGGAGCGGCGTGCTGACGTCACCAACATACCGAGAGTCCGGAAGGAACGGGCTGTCTTTAGCCGGCCGGCTATTATACTACATACCACACGCTTTTATATTACATCTCATTGTAAGTGCAACTTTTATTTAATAAATATCATTTTTTATACTGGATTACGCTATGGTGGCTCTCTTTTCCATTTGCATTTTGGATTCGGGTTGCATGGAGAGGACTGGCGTATAATCCTAGTGGAGGAATACAGATTCTAGCCACTCTTAGAGACCCTGGCAGGGGATATCAGCTATCTGCTTTTACTGATCTCAGATGGGATCGGGTGTTCCGGTAAGCGGCAGTAATCTCTAATGGTGGTGGAATCTTTGTCTATCAGAATAACAGCACTCTTTCATCTGGTGTTTGTGTTTGAAGTCACCAACAGTGAACTGAGGAGACCTTGATTCATTTATGTCATTCTACTGGACACTTTCTGTTAATTTTTTATATACAGGACTATTTCTTGGATTTTGGCAGATTTATATTTAGTCACATTTTTGGATTAATTTGTCACCATTGTTTGTTTGCAATCATAAGGATTAGATTCTGGATAATCCTTTATTCACTCTAAGGATTTACTATTTACATATTTTGCGCAGCTTTTTTAAGTTTACTAGTTATGTGACTGCCTAGTGCTGAAAATTAACTTTTTGGGGGAATAATGAGATCTGTCTCCACTCCCCCAGTTATCACTCTCTGATATTATTGTAGCCTTGCATAGTTTTGGCTGTTTATGGAGTGAAAGACAGCAGCATGGAATTGTACTCCATGACACATCATGTATATAAGAGCATGAAAAGGCTGTTTACTTTACGTACAGTGGATTTATGGGATTTTATTATCTATGGTCCAGCATCTTTGTCAATTAGGTAGATAAGGACCTTGGATGATGGCTTAAAAGAAGATGGGGCAATATTTTAGTAAGAAAAGAAGATGAAGGACTTGTTAGGATAACTATCTTGATTATTTGGAAATTTGAAAAAGGTTATAAATACCTGTCGGGATCAGTGTTACATTTACATATGACACATTACATTTACACATGGACACAGTGAGGCGGAAGGGCAAATGGGCACAGTGAGGCGGAAGGCAGATGGGCACAGTGAGGAGGCATGTAGATGGGCGCAGTAAGGCTGCAAATGGGCATTGTTGACCCTCTTTTCCACTTACAGTAGCTGCTGGCATTTCTCACCCTAGGCTTATACTCGAGTCAATACGTTTTCCCAGTTTTTGTGGTAAAATTAGGTGCCTCGGCTTATATTCAGGCCGGCTTATACGCGAGTATATAAAATCTGTGTGTTTGAGTTCCTTCATCCACAACCTGGTGTGGCCATTATGAGCAGGTGCCGCTCTACCTGTTCAATTTTTTATTTAGGTTATGTGGACAAGTGAATCAGGATTAATTGCAGAGAGAGTTTGCTGTTGGAATATTCAAAACCTATGAGAATCCAGCTCACTGTGTTCTACTTATAGCTAAATATTCACTTTTGGTTTGATTAGGCCTTTAAAGGGAGCATGTCATAAGAAACATACCTTTGTTGCATGGGTGTCATAAAGATCCTCTGGCTTCACAAACTAGCAAGTTACAAACCTTTTAAATAAGTAAAAGTCAGAGTAGAAATTGCTGGGCTTACATTTGTTCTGGGTCATTGGTAAGGATGAGCTCATGCGTAAGTCTAGTCTGTGTCTGGATACTGAACTCCATTCATAAGAGGTTGAGGCATTCCCTGGCCCACAGCCGAACATTAAAGTGTGTATATGTGGGGTGGGAAATACCTTAGCCACTTATGACTGGTGGTCCGCATTCACAGCTTCCTGGTGGGGTAACTCAGGCACATTCAAACTAGTATCCAAACGCACTTGAGTTCATCCCTGGTCATTGACTTACCCAGGTAGCAAAGCAAAATGATCATCATGACAGCCAGGCTACAAACTTTTTTTAAAAGGGGGTTTTGAATGGTAGCCCAAGTATTCTTTTGTGGCAGTCTGCCTCACACTGGCCTTATACCTAAATTATATGCTTGAAAATGTGCCATTTAATTTCTGTGTAGAAAATATATCTGTGGTGTTCCTCTATCTCCACCTGTATGGAGTAATTTGAACATTTGTGGAACTGTAGCTCCATAGCTTAGTAAATATTGGTCAGGAATTGTTATTAATGCAG
This sequence comes from Rana muscosa, assembly GCA_029206835.1. Taxonomy (NCBI): domain Eukaryota; kingdom Metazoa; phylum Chordata; class Amphibia; order Anura; family Ranidae; genus Rana; species Rana muscosa. The sequence continues at coordinate 1,060,254,780 of CM055116.1, forward strand.
AAACTAAAGAAAAGCTTGGACAGCCGCACTCCAAAAAATTGGTTCTTTATTTAAAAAAACAAGGTCACATCAACACATATGACAGCAAAAAACAGCAAGAGGTGCTGACATGTTTCACACAGCAAATCAGTGCTTAATCATAGCTAACATACACTCAATTCACATCAAATATTCACATGACAAGTGAAAAAATAATCAAAGTTCCAATTGGTTAATTGGTAAAATGTTGGGTGTTAGTTACCTGTGAAGGTAATTAGAGTGAGTAATGTGATTGTGAAGAAGAACACACACCTGTGTTAGAAAAAGAAAAAGGTGAAAGAGGAAGAAGAAAAGAAGAGAGAGAAAAAAAAAAAAAGAAGAGACCATTCAAAAAAATCGATATTAATATGACTATGTAGATAGCGTGTATCCCTAGTGGTTGTCAAACTTAAGTGTGGGTGGTAATGCTATCTACAGGACATATAAAGCAAGTGCAAAACTGTGCTACAATGTGAATATGTATGGATTGGATACTACTCTTAAGATAAAAGTTATGTGACATGGATGAAAGAAATACTGTATATGTATGTGTATAATAAAGTGTATTATTATATACAGATAGCTAAAAAAAAATATGTATTAAAAGTCCACACAATATTTCCATATATGTAGTGATAAATGAATATATATACAAATTTATGTTAAAAAGTATTGGTATATTTAGGACTTGAGTGTGTGTACACCTATTTTGGTTGCAATGTTAATTAGTGATGTGTGCAAACAACAAAGAGCTAACTAAAAAGAATGTAAATGTGAGTTGACGTGTTAGGAAAAATGTGAAGAATTGTTCTGATACACTGTCGTGTGTGGGCTTCATGATATGGAGGCCAATGAAATAATCTTGTGTATGGATGATAGTTTCTTGTGTGGAATGCATTCCAACATGTCTGCTCGCAATTAGCCGCGATGTCGCCTCTATAATGTGCGCTCGTTTTATGCAGCTTTGCCCATGTCTATCAGCCACTGCATGCAGAGGAATACATAGAAACATAAAAGTATATTGTAAAAACTTCACGCTAAAAAAGCGGAACATAAGTTATATTATACTGAATAAAAAGTTGCTCCATGAGATATCAGATATTAGCTCCCACTTTGAATGAATGATAGATTAAACATGACTATAATGTAAAGGATTCAAGTGGTGAGTATCTAGAGAATCTCTGGACATATTATTTGCCATGAAAAGATGATGATTGGCTGATCAAAGGATCACAACACGGAAAATCTGAGCGACATGTGTACACGTCACATATTTGGTGTTACAATTGATAAATTGTGTGATATCAAATGTTCGTCCATTGGTGCAAGATGTAACCTGATCACCCCTTTTGATGAAACGACAATAGTCGCAGCTGTTAATGCCACACCTAAATGTGCCTTTGAAATGGAGCCAGTTTTTACCTGGGGTTTTGCTGGAAAAATAAATAAAGAACAAACACATTTTTTGGAGTGCGGCTGTCCAAGCTTTTCTTTAGTTTCTGCATTGTTATATGCAATCGCCTGCACCCACAGCTTCGGATCCAGTGAGCAGATCAACAGCCACGTCTGAGCGGTAACTTCTTTCCAGGAATTGTTATTGGTGATGATTTTGGTGATTATAAAGGTTTGTGCATATTTTTATTTCCGTTTTATTTTACATTTACAAAACTGTTAAGCAGACATGTCAGTTAAAAGTTTTGGCACAAATTATAAACACTGTCAATAGCTTATAACGGTAGTAAGAAGTTTAAAACCTTTGCTGTACAAAGTACAACAAAACATTTTGTAGCTATCGTCTTCACCCACTGCATTTACCCTGCTCACTAAATTTGACAAACAACTGGGTCCAGTCAGTGTCCCAGGATGTCTTCCACTTTTTGTATGAACGAAGTGTGCAAACGCCATTTGAAGGCTTCATTCATACAATGTGACAGACGGATGTCATCGTATAAAAATGCAAATAGTGGCTGGTTAAAAATTGAAAGGCTTCTCAATGAGGTCTGAGTGAATATGCTTAATTTAGCCTGTGCTCTCCCCCCCCTCAAGAGACTTATAGCTGCAGAAACAGAATATGTCCATATAGAAACACAAGTGTGTGTTCAAGTCTGTCTGGTCTTACAGACAGGCACTCTGACCACGCTAGTGCCTGAGCAAAAAGTTTAGCCTGTGCTGAAGCAGGCTGAGGGTCTAGGCTACTGGGCCAATTCTGGCACTTCTCACATACATGTAAAAATCAGCTTTTATTTTTGCTAGAAAATTATTTAGAACCCCAAATATATATGTATGGGTTGTATCGGTGCATTTGCATGGTATTTCTCTGCTAACAGCTGAAAATGTAAACAAAAGAATGCCAGCAAGTATTGGTTGTTAAGGAGCTGGGCCGCCACGTCCATAACAACCAATAACATTTCATCTGTCCGAGGGATTCCCCTGCCCTCCGCCTTCTCCCCTCCCACCAGCTGTCATCCTCCTGTCCTGAAGGACAGAGAGAGCAGTGCCATCGAAGTGCAATATGACCGCAATTTAATGTATAATAGGTAAGAAATACACTCACAAGATTTAAAACAACTCCAGCATAAATGATGAATGTGGTGTTAATCCACTCTACTCTCGGGTAGTAGCTGCTGGTGTGTCAGTGACCAGAGGTCCAGGGGCGCTGGTGGCTCCCAGCGATTCCTGGCAAACTCGGAGACACTCAGGTGCACCGATGATGTCACTTCCGGGTATGTCATCAGTGCCTCGAGTATCTCTGAGTTTACAGGAAGCGCTGGGAGCCACGACACACAAACGGCTACCACTCTAGAGTAGAGTGGATAAACACCACATTCGTCATTTATGCTGGAATTGTTATTAACCTTGTAAGACCCCTTTCACACTGGAGGTGTTTTTCAGGCGCTTTAGCGCTAAAAATAGCGCCTGAAAAATGCCTCATCTGCAGTCCCAGTGTGAAAGCCCAAGTACTTTCACACTGGGTCACTGCTCTGGCAGGACGTCAAAAAAAGTCCTGCAAGCAGCATCTTTGGGGTGCTTTAGGAGCGGTGTATACACCACTCCTAAAGTGCCCCTGCCCATTGAAATCAATGGGCAGCGCCTGCAAAGCGATTTGGCAGTGGCACTGTGCGGGCTCTTTAAACCCCCGCTAGTGGCCGAAAAAAGTGTTAAAAGCGCCCCGCTAGCAGCCGAAAAGCGCCTCTAACACGCTGCCAGTGTGAAAGGGCTCTAAGTGTATTACCTTTTGTCCACTGAATTGTAGCCATACTGCACTTAGATGGTGCTGCTCTCTCTGTCCTCTGTGTTCCCAGAGTCGCATCTAGCTCCCCCCACCCTGCCCTCACTTACCCCCTTACACCCCCCACCCACCCTGTCCTCACTTACCCCCTTACACCCCCCACCCACCCTGTCCTCACTTACCCGCCTACTCCACCCACCCTGCCGACACCCCGCCCTCACCCCAGCCTCACCCAACTCGCTCAACTCCCTAACCTAGTTTTTTACAGGATAAATTTGACTTTCATTTAGTGGTAAATGGTAATGGATATCTCCTGATGCCAAAAAACTGGCACAGAAAAAAACTTTAACTTTTTAAAGAAAACTGGCACAAAATAGTAAAAAAACATTCATTTACTTGTGCTATTACCATAACCTACCATCAAAGAAAAACCCAAAATAAATTCTTCTGCTTCTGACAATCAAAGCTATACCACATATGTTGTTTGTATGCGTAGTATTGTCCAGAAACAATAGTGCTCATTTTAAATTTTTCTATTCTACCTAAAACATACTGACACTAATTTTAAAATTGTTTTTTTTTTTTATTCTACCGGAAATACACTGACCGTGACTTTTGATCCTGACCCTTGACCCTGACTCTAACCCTGCAACTGACCTAAATAAAACCCTGTTCTACTTATTGATTGTTTAATTTTTTCTTTATTTTTTTTTACTTTCGTTTTTAATCTTTTTTTTTTTTTTACGTTTTTACAAAAGTACAAAGAAAGTACAGTTTACAAAAGATAAGCTAGAGGCCAGCAATAATACGAAAGTTGCGTGGAAAGTACAGACACAACAGTGCTGATACACAAATTGATAAAATCTAGGTAAAATGCTAGAGACAGATATCAGGTATTGTAACAAGTATTGAAGGAAAGCTCTTGTCTGTTCCTGATGCCGCGTACACACGATCATTTTTCCCGTCGGGAAAAATTAAATTTTTTTTTTCCGCCGAGAAAAACGATCGTCTGTGGGCTTTATGCCGTTTTTCTCGTTGAGAAAAACGGCAGGAAAAACGACGAGAAAAATTAGAACATGTTCTAAATTTTCTCATCGTTTTTTCCATCATTTTTTTCCGCGGCAGTTTTCCCATAGGGAGACACTGCCGCGGAGCCCACAGACGGTCGTTTTTCTCGACAAAGAAAAAAATGACGGGAAAAACGGTCGTGTGTGGGGGAAAATGCCGTTCCCTCGTTTTTCATTTTTTTCATGTCGTGATTCACGGCGGTGTTTTCACCGCTGTGAATCACGATCGTGTGTACGCGGCATCAGATTCACCTTGCATACTCTCAATACCAGTCGACCTCTCTAATAGGAGGAAAGTCCCACTATCTGAATCACAAGAACAAACCTGTTAACAGGATTATCAAAGAGAAAAGGGTACCATTGGACTGAAATAGAGGGCAGGAGGCCCAGAAAAGAAGAGTACTAGAAGAAAAGAAAAAATAAAGGAAGGGGGAAGACTGGAGGGGAAGGTGGGGGGGGGGGGGAAAGGACAATGCCCTCCAGTCCTCATTTTCCAGAATCCAGTCTAATCAGGTATGGTCTGAGGGTCATTAGTTAGGTATTTGACACTGGGGTCCCAATTTTTTTCGAACAATTTTATTTTGTCATTTAAGATTGCTGATAAACGTTCATGTATCATAATCCAGGAGAGTTCATATATACTTTGTTTGAAAGGTATGACGGCTGTCCTCCAAGACCTGGCAATTGTAATTTTTGCTGATACAAAGATAAAAGTAATAAGGTCTCAGGGCTTCCTCCACCACACAGCCCAGCAGACCATGTCTCGGATACTTAATCAGGTTAACTTGGGTGTAAATAAAGTTTTACACTCTAATCCTAAAGTATCTCACTTTGGGGCACTGCCACCATATATGGATCGCAGTCCTCTTCTGACCGCAACATCGGAAGCATAGTGGAGACACCACCAGGAAATAAGTTGCCAGCCTGACGGGTACCATGTACCACCTTAGTAGTACTTTGCGGCCGGGTTCACACTGGGGCGACAAACGCTCCGACATTGGGAGCTCATGTCGCATGACGTGTGAAAATCAATGTTTCCCTATGGGAGCCGTCTTAACTGGTCCGACACATGTCGGCCCGACTTTGAAAATGCTCCCTGTACTACTTCGGTCCTACTTTGATCCGACTTCAGCCCATTGACTATCATTGAAGTCGGATCAAAGTTGGACCGCAGTCTTGCATGATCCGACTTTGTCATGCGACTTGTGCTGTGCTGCTCTTAAGGGGGAACTCCAGGCCAAATTTTAAATAAAAAACTGGCATGGGTTCCCCCTCCAGGAGCATACCAGGCCCTTGGGTCTGGTCTGGATTTGAAGGGGAACCACTACGCCGAAAAAACGTCGCGGGGGCCCCCCCAAAATCCAAACCAGACCCTTATCCGAGCACGCAACCTGGCAGGCCGCAGGGGAAGAGGGGGGGACGAGAGAGCGGCCCCCCTCCCTCCTGAACCGTACCAGGCCGCATGCCCTCAACATGGGGGGTTTGGTGCTCTGGGGCAGGGGGACGACCTGCGGCCCCCCCACCCCAAAGCACCATGCCTCCATGTTGATGAGGACAGGGCCTCTTCCCGACAACCCTGGCCGTTGGTTGTCGGGGTCTGCGGGCGGGGGGCTTATCGGAATCCGGGAGCCCCCCTTTAATAAGGGGGTCCCCAGATCGCGACCCCCCACCCTATGTGAATGAGTATGGGGTACATCGTAACCCTACCCATTCCACTGGTGGAAAAAATGTCAATAAAAACACACACAGCTTTTTAAATAAATTTATTGCACAGCTCCGGGGGTCTCCGCGCTCTCCGGTTCTTTCTTCTGCCGGGCCTCCGCTATCTTCTTCCAGCTCTTTTGCTAGCGGGGCCCGGTCTTCTCCGTCGCCTTCTTCTTCTCCCGCTCTCCGGTTCTTTCTTCCGCCGGGCCTCCGCTATCTTCTTCCAGCTCTTTTGCTAGCGGAGAGGCCTGGTCTTCCCGTCGTCTCGTCCGGCTCTCCGTTGTCCTTCTGCCGGCCCCTCCACTATCTTCTTCCAGCTTTTTTGCTAGTGGAGGGGCCGGTCTTCCCGTCGCCGTCTTCTTCTCTCTTCTCCTCCTAGATGTTGACTCGTCGCTTCCTCTCGCTGTAATACTGGCTGTTCGCTCCGTTTCGAATTAATATAGGCTTCTCATGACGTCAGTCACATGTTCCGGGTGGCCCCGGAGCATGTGACTGTGACGTCATGGGAGCATGTGACTGTGAAGTCATGAGAAGCCTATATTCGGAGCAGAGCGAACAGCCAGTATTACAGCGGGAGGAAGCGACGAGTCAACATCGAGGAGGAGAAGAGAGAAGAAGACCGCGACGGGAAGACCGGCCCCTCCACTAGCAAAAGAGCTGGAAGAAGATAGTGGAGGAGCCGGACGAGACGACGGGAAGACCGAGCCTCTCCGCTAGCAAAAGAGCTGGAAGAAGATAGCGGAGGCCCGGCGGAAGAAAGAACCGGAGAGCGAGAGAAGAACCGGAGAGCGGGAGAAGAAGAAGGCGATGAAGAAGACCCCCGGAGCTGTGCAATAAATTAATTTAAAAAGCTGTGTTGTGTTTTTATTGCCATTTTTTTCCACCAGGTGAATGGGTAGGGGTACGATGTACCCCATACTCATTCACATAGGGTGGGGGGCCGGGATCTGGGGGCCCCCTTATTAAAGGGGGCTCCCGGATTTCGATAAGCCCCCCGCCCGCAGACCCCGACAACCAACGGCCAGGGTTGTCGGGAAGAGGCTCTGTCCTTATCAACATGGGGACAGGGTGCTTTGGGGTGGGGGGGCCGCAGGTCGCCCCAGAGCACCAAACCCCCCATGTTGAGGGCATGCGGCCTGGTACGGTTCAGGAGGGAGGGGGGCCGTTCTCTCATCCCCCCTCTTCCCCTGCGGCCTGCCATGTTGCATGCTCGGATAAGGGTCTGGTTTGGATCTTGGGGGGGACCCCCACGCCGTTTTTTTCGGCGTTGGGGTTCCCCTTCAAATCCAGACCAGACCCAAGGGCCTGGTATGCTCCTGGAGGGGGAACCCATGCCGGTTTTTTATTTCAAATTTGGCCTGGAGTTCCCCCTCAAGATTCATAGCAAACACAGTGCCTGGTGTTGGCGGGGATCCAAGTCGGATCCCCGTTCATTGAAAGTCGGACATATGTCGGCTTCATGTCACGGGGCAAAGTCGGATCCAAAGTAGGACGGCTGTCGTGTCGCACTAGTGTGAACCCAGCCTGCCTCGATAATGGATGTATTAATGAGGGACCTCGAGGCTTCCTGGGCCATTGAATGCCATTCATCCAGGTCGAGTGTTTCATTGAGGTGATGTTCCCACTTATCCTTACACCCTAATTTAGCTGAAGTTTGAGTAAGAATTATATAAATCTCTGAGACATGACCTCAGATTTTATTACACTTATGACATAAATATTCCATACAGGACATAGAAACAAAATAAGCCTTGCGTGACAGAATACCTAGAAAATTAGCTATTTGGGAATATCAATAATGTTCTAACAGTGGTAGCTGGTATTTCTCCGACAATACTTTTTTTATTAAGATACCCCTGAGGTCGCGAAGATCTGCTATGCGCAGGGAACTCTTGTTCGTCCACCCATGCAAATGCTTGAGGAGAGCGGCCCAGAATAAAGTCTCTATTTTGAAGCAAAGGGGTCAAAGGGTTATTCAAAGATACAATATTTGTGCCCTTTTAGAGCGTCTGTCCTATATTTCCAAAGCGAACTATAGGGAAAGGCACATGATTGGTGATCACTCCTTTGCCGAGAGCCACATAATATGTAATATCAGCCCAGACAAACACGAGTGTGATTCCGCCCTCATCCTAAAGTGGGTGGGGGTGGAGGGAATGGAATCTAATTAACTGGGCCAGCTGGGCTGCATAAAAGTATTTTAGTAAATCTGGAACCCCCAACCCTCCTTTTTTGTTAGGGGTATATAATGTACGTTTATTAGCCCTAGGCCTCTTATCCCCCCAAATAAACAAAAGCACCTTCCTTTTTTTTACTTTTCGCACGCATTTATTTGTTTGTTTTTTCCCCTTGCAGGAGAAAGATACAATGTATCTTTCTCTCCATTCAAGAGGAGAAAAAAAAAAACATGGGAGCAGACTGCCGCACAACTGATCACTGTGATAGTCAGGTTTCTGATTGTTAGTGCGATAGTGCTTTTATCGTTAGTGCGTGGCCAATCGCGTGGCGTCATCGCAATCTGGATGTGTCCTTTATGTTAATGTGATTATACAGCGCTGTATCTGCCTTTTTTCTGCGTAAGTGCAGTTTCTATTTTTCTTTGTGAAATTGTGGTATCAGGTTCGTTCTTTGTGGAGCGTGGGTCTCCTTTTATGCTTTTTTGAGTGGCAAGTGCAAGGGAGTTTGGCATCAGAGGAAATCCTGTCAATCGGCCCTGGGGGTCATCTTTACCCTTAATGTTAGAACATCTTTGGGGGGGTTTGCATCTGATCCACTATTAAAATGTGTGTCCTACAGTGTGGCAGGGAGCTTCTATCCATGTGAGTTGTGGCCTTTCTATTGATTTAGGAGGTCATGGAACTCTGGTAAGCCTCCGTGCATTCATTTTTGGTGACGATTTATTACACTGGTAGGGGATGCTCTGATTTATTGGATTTCGTAGTGAAGAATGGAATCATCATGGTTCCCCATGGCTTCAGATGTTTGCTGGAGATGCAGTGGGACCAGAGGAACCGCATACCACATTTGGTGGGATTGCCACCTTATACGTCCATTTTGGCAAAAGGTTTGTGAGATCATTAAAAACATTACCGAAACTTCGATTCGACTAATGGCAGCATGTTGCCTATTACAGGATATATATGGCATGGAGGAAATACGGGCTACAGCTCTCTAAAATATAGAAAAATTTAACACTTTATGGAGAGTATGGGTGGTTTACAGATATTCTGACAAATTTAAGCTGCTCACAGACACCTGAACTACAGGTGTTGTCCCAGCAATCGCAAGATGTCTATCCCTTCTCTTTTTCATCTTCTTACTTTTCTATCCTATCTGGACTATCTTTTGTCCCACATTCATTTTGGTAAAAATGTGAAGTTACCATGATTAACACTACAATTTAATTATATATTTTTTGAGTTTTATGCATTTTATAGATAAGTATGCCTGTGCGGGGCTCCCGGTGATGATTGGGAAAACCAACAATTACTAAGTGTTAATGCATAAATGTTTTATATTGTTAGTAGAGCATTACATATTAAGTTCTTCTGAATTGTTATGTAATTCAACGCGCAATGTATCATTAAGACTTTTTATGTTACTGTAATGCTTCATTGTATTTCAATAAAAATGTTATTGAGGAAAAAAAAGAATGGGATCATCACATGGACTTTGAGTTACAAGTGAACATTTTTTCACTTTCATGTTTTTATTTACATTTTAAATGGCTTCTTTGGCATTTCACTAATCTTTGCACTATGACTACTTTGTTTAGCGCTGCACGGTATTTTTAGTTATTTGTGACTAAGTTGATATCACATATTGTGCCTGCAGCTGGCTTTCACAACTATATTTTGTTTGGTTTATTTGACCTATAGTTGTTTTCTGATCGATAGTACGGGACTCGGGGCTCTTGGTGAGAGCCCAGTCTCTTTCCTGGAAATACGCTGTGTAGCACACTCCCAGCACAAATACTGTACATATACGCATATATGCGGCTTCACAGAAGAAGACTCATTTTAGTGAGGCGGAAAAAATGTGTACACACAGTGGGAATGGGTTAATATATTAAAGAAAAACAAGGCTTTAATTGCACTTAAAGTTACTCTTTTACATTGCACAGCAAGGGCCAAGGGAAGGGTCACTTTAATTAATATGAAATGGATCAGCCCCCTTTTCAAATAGAACATGTCACCCAGGGTGGCCTTATTTTTATCGAACCCTCTTTAAAGGATAAGTTCACCTTGGGGAACATGTTACATGTTCCACCTGATTATAGGGTGGAACGTGTAACATGCTCCCAGTGCTGCAACTGCTGCAACTGCTGCCTGCTTCAACCCAATCCGCCCTTCCCTATGGCAGCACAGCCGTGTCATTCATACACAAAGCTCTGTGTGTCTGAATGAACTACAACCCCCGACATCCTTAGCGGCTGTTGGCTTGTAGTTCTCAATGAACTACCACGACGCTGTGGAGTGCTGTAGTAGTTCATTGAGTCTTCCTGTCAACAATTATCGGCTTACCCATACGAGATAAGCACTGACGGTGTGCAGGAAAAAAACATTGGATTAGAATCCATAGGCTATCCGATCGTGTGTACAGGGCTTTACATATTACACATGTTGCATGAGCATGATGAAAAATTGCCTCTCAAATCGGTAGTTTGCATGTGCATTTTATGTGCAAATATATTCTCATTAACACTTTGGTTTTGTTTTGAGACTGAAATTACAGTTTTAGTTTTATGGGATCATGTGGCCAATAGCAACTGACAGTCTTCTTCTTTTTTTTTTCTTGTGCCGCAACTTCAGGTATTTATATAGGGATAAAATTCAACCCCAGAACTGTTCCAGAACTTATAAGTGCTAAGCAGCACTTTTTTAAATACACACAGATATGTTCTTTTTTTCATGATGGCAATTTTATTATGCAAAACGTGTACAAAAAAATAAATCTGTCTCTAATTTGTGTTAAAAGTGAAAGAAGGAATTGATTAACAACCGCATACAAAAATACAGTTTTCATAAATGTTCCCCAGGAGAATCCATGTAACTTCTGTGTCGTCTTTTTCCCTTTTTTAAAATGTAGTAGCAGTGTAAATACTGTAAGTTTTACAGGAGTCTGCATAATATATGTGTGTGTGTGTATATATATATATATATATATATATATATATATAATATGTGTATATACAGTACAGTGTATATATACAAATGATAGATTGCTATTCCAGCAAGGAAAAATATATAATTAACAACCTCCTCACATTGCACAGGCTGCATTGGTATCTTTTTTTCAGATCTGTTATCTTTTGTGCTTTATTTTTGTGTATTTGTAACATGCAGGGTAATTATTTTTTATTGCATTTAAACGTGATATGCTGTGGAGTTACTACGGTTACTACAACTGAAATCATTAGTAAATATGTGAGAGAAACAAGCCTCTAGAGGGTGAATTAAAGATGGTTAAACACCTTATGTCTGTAACTCTAGAAGTAAGCTCATAAAGTAATGAAAATCCATTTATATCTGCCGTGTATTCTCAGCATCTTGGCTTTCCGATCAGGCTGTATGGGTGAGAAAATGCTGACCTTGATTGCAGCTCCCCATTACATATATAGATGTTTATTGGTTGCATGACATCATTTATTACATGATCATAAATCTCTAAAAAATGCTTCACTTTTATTTTCTAACCGCTTAACAAGGAAATGTTGAGACTGAAATGTTTGCTCAAAAAAGGGTACTTGAAAACTGTTTATTGTGGTGTTTTGTAAGCTCATAATCGTCAATTGCCTGTACTAAAAGAGTTTTAGCAAAAGCTGTGATGGGAAATCAGTGCAAGGTGCATATATATATATATATATATATGTGTGTGTGTGTGTGTATGTGTGTATATATGTGTGTGTATATATATATATATATATATATATATATATATATATATACACACACACACACACAGTATCTTACAAAAGTGAGTACACCCCTCACATTTTTGTAAATATTTTATTATTTATTTTTATGTGACAACACTGAAGAAATTACACTTTGCTACAATGTAAAGTAGTAAGTGTACAGCTTGTATAACAGTGTAAATTTGCTGTCCACTCAAAATAACACAACACACAGCCATTAATCTCTAAATCGCTGGCAATAAAAGTGAGTACACCCCTAAGTGAAAATGTCCAAATTGGACACAATTAGCCATTTTCTCTCCCCGGTGTCATGTGACTTGTTGATGTTAAAGGTCTCAGGTGTGAATGAGGAACAGGTGTGTTCAATTTGGTGTTATCGCTCTCACTCTCTCATACTGGTCACTGGAAGTTCAACATGGCACCGCATGGCAAAGAACTCTCTGAGGATCTGAAAAAAAGAATTGTTGCTCTACATAAAGATGGCCTAGGCTTTAATAAGATTGCCAAGACCCTGAAACTGAGCTGCAGCATGGTGGCCAAGACCATACAATGGTTTAACAGAACAGGTTCCACTCAGAACAGGCCTCGCTATGGTCAACCAAAGAAGTTGAGTGCGTGTGCTCAGCATCCATATCCAGAGGTTGTCTTTGGGAAATGGACATATAAGTGCTGCAAGCATTGCTGCAGAGGTTGAAGGGGTGGGGGGTCAGCCTGTCGGTGCTCAGATCATACACCGCACCCTGCTTCAAATTGGTCTGCATGGCTGTTGTCCCAGAAGGAAGCCTCTTGTAAAGATGATGCACAAGAAAGCCCGCAAAAAGTTTGATAAAGACAAGCAGACTAAGGGCATGGATTACTGGAACCATGTCCTGTGGTCTGATGAGACCAAGATAAACTTATTTGGTTCAGATGGTGTCAAGTGTATGTGGCGACAACCAGGTGAGGAGTACAAAGACAAATATGTCTTGCCTAAAGTCAAGCATGTTTGTTGGAAAGTCATGGTCTGGGGCTGCATGAGTGCCAGTGGCAATGGGGAGCTACAGTTCATTTAAGGAACCATGAATGCCAACATGTACAGTGACATACAGAAGCAGAACATGATCCCCTCTTTTTGGAGATTGAGCCGCAGGGCAGTATTTCAGCATGATGGCAACCCCAAACACATCTCCAAGATGACCACTGCCTTGCTAAAGAAGCTGAGGGTAAAGGTGATGGTCTGGCCAAGCATGTCTCTAGACCTAAACCCTATTGAGCATCTGTGGGGCATCCCCAAACAAAAGGTGGAAGAGTGCAAGGTCTCTAAGCTCTGTGATGTCATTGTGGATGAGTGGAAGAGGACTCCAATGGCAACCTGTGAAGCTCTGGTGAACGCCATGCCCAAGTGGGTTAAGGCAATGCTGGAAAATAATGTTGGCCGCACAAAATATTGACACTTTGGGCCCAATTTTGACATTTTCACTTAAGGGTGTACTCACTTTTGTTGCCAGTGGTTTAGACATTAATGGCTGTGGGTTGAGTTATTTTGAGGGGACAGCAAATTTATGCCGCGTACACACGGACGTTTTTAATGTCATTTAAAAAAACTAAGTTGTTATCGACGTGATTTTTCGTGTTTCCACTCAAGCCTGCCTTGCATACACACGTTCATGAAAAAAAAACGCTCGAGCAAAGCGCGGTGACTTACAACACGTACGACGGCACTATAAAGGGGAAGTTCTATTCGGATGGCGCCACCCTTTGGGCTGCTTTTGCTAATCCTCGTGTTAGTAAAGTTTGGTGAGAGACGATTCACGCTTTTCAGCCTCATGCTCTTCAGTCCGTTACAGCGTGACGAATGTGCTATCTCCATTACGAACGCTAGTTTTACCAGTAGGAGCGCTCCCGTCTCATACTTGATTCTGAGCATGCGCATTTTTTTCCCCTCGTAAAAGCATACACACTACCGTTTTTCATGACGTTAAAAAGAACGACGTGAAAAAATAGAACAGGGTCTAATTTTTTTTAGGCAATTTTTCACGTCGTTAAAAATGCTCTGGAGCCTACACACGAACGCTTTTAATGACCGATTTAAAAAATTGCATTTTTAACGTCATGAAAAATGGTCGTGTGTATGCGGAATTACACTGTTATACAAGCTGTACACTCACTACTTTAAATTGTAGCAAAGTGTCATTTCCAAAGTGTTGTCACATGAAAAGATATAATAAAATATTTATAAAAATGTGAGGGGTGTACTCACTTTTGTGCGATACTGTATATACTGTGTGTGTGTATATGTATGTATGTATGTGTATATATATATATATATATATATATATATATATATATATATATATATATGTGTATATATATAGTTGTGCTCATAAGTTTACTATTAGATTGTAAGCTCTTCTGAGCAGGGCCCTCTTAATCCTCTTGTATTTTATTGTATTTTATTGTATTATAACTGTATTGTCTCCCTTTTATATTGTAAAGTGCTGCGTAAACTGTTGGCGCTATATAAATCCTGTATAATAATAGTAATAATAATACCCTGGCAGAATTTATGATTAAATTTTTCAGAGAATATGAATAACACAAAAACTTTTCTTTCACTCATGGTTAGTGTTTGGCTGAAGCCATTTGTTATCAATCAACTGCGTTTACTTTTGTTAAATCATAATGGCAACAGAACCTACCAAAATGACCCTGATAAAAAGTTTACATACCCCATTTCTTAATACCTTGTATTGCCTTCTTTAACATCAATGACATGTTGAAGTATTTTGTGGTATTTGTGGATGAGGCTCTTTATCTTCTCAGATGGTAAGGCTGCCCATTCCTCTTGGCAAAAAGCCTCCAGTTCCTGTAAATTCTTGGGCTGTCTTGCATGAACTGCACTTTTGAGATCTCCCCAGAGTGGTTCAATGATATTGAGGTCAGGAGACTGGGATGGCAACTCCAGAATCTTCACTTTATTCTGCTGTAGCCAATGACAGGTCGATTTGGCCTTGTGTTTTGGATCATTGTCATGTTGGAATGTCCAAGTACGTCCAATGCACAGCTTCCTGGCTGATGAATGCAAATGTTCCTCCAGTATTTTTTGATAACATACTGCATTCAGCTTGCCAACAATTTTGACCAAATTTCCTGTGCCTTTGTAGTAGGGTTGTCCCGATACCACTTTTTTAAGACCGAGTACAAGTACCGATACTTTTTTTTCAAGTACTCGCCGATACAGATTACCGATACTGCTTTTTTTTTTATGTCATGTGTCAGTATTTTTTTTAATTTTTTTTTTACTATTTTTTTTTATTTTATTTTTTACAGTGCTTTATTTATTTTAAGGGGGGGGGGTGGATTGTGTCAGTGTGTTTTTTTTATTTAAATTTTTATTATTTTTTACAAAACAATTTTTTTTATTTATTTCATTTTTTTCCCTTTTTTTTTGCGCTGTTGGGGGGCTTTGGTGAGATTTCAGGGGTCTTTACAGACCCCTGACATCTCCCCTATGAGACAGAGAAAGGGACTAGGGACACAGATTCCCCAGTCCCTTTCTCTGCAGCCTCAGCTAAAATGAATGGACAGGAGGCTCCTCTCCATTCATAAACTAAAGCATCGTAAACATAGGTTACGATGTTTCAGTTATATGAATGAACAGAGTCAGTGATCACTGACTCTGTTCATTCGAAAAGGTAGGAGCCGGGTTTAGCGGCTCCTACCTCCGCTCTCTATCCTGACAGATCGAGGACAGAGGGGGTGGAGGAGGACATGGTGGGGGGACTCGGAGCGCGGAGGGGGAGAGCAGCAGGAGGGTGACATGGAGTGCGGACAGCACGGAGGGGGCAACGAACCCCGGAGAGGGAGAGCAGCACCGAGGGGGGACACAGAGCACGGAGGGGGAGAGCAGCAGAAGGGTGACACGTACCGAGGGGGACACGGAGCACGGAGGGGGAGAGCAGCAGGAGGGTGACACGTACCGAGGGGGACACGGAGCACGGAGGGGGAGAGCAGCAGGAGGGTGACACGTACCAAAGGGGGACACGGAGCACGGAGGGGGAGAGCAGCAGGAGGGTGACACGTACCGAGGGGGACACGGAGCACGGAGGGGGAGAGCAGCAGGAGGGTGACATGTACCGAGGGGGACACGGAGCACGGAGGGGGAGAGCAGCAGGAGGGTGACATGTACCGAGGGGGACACGGAGCACGGAGGGGGAGAGCAGCAGGAGGGTGACACGGAGCGCGGAGGGGGAGAGCAGTACCGAGGGGGACACAGTGTGGAGGAGTATAGCAGCAGCAGCACGGAGGAAGATACAGACAGTCAGCGGTGATCGGTGCGGCTTTGGGGGGAGTTACAAGCACCGATCACCGCTGTATTAATTTCACTAAAGCAGCTGAAAAGGGGGGGAGTCCAGGGAGAAGCTGTCAGGCTTTATTGAAATGTATACAGGCAGATCACTGCTTGTAACTCTCCCCGCCGCACCGATCATCCCTGACTGCCCAAGTATCGGGTGAAGCATCGGAGCATTTTCCCCGAGTACAAGTACTCGGGGAAATGCTCGGTATCGGTACCGATACCAATTCTAGTATCGGTATCGGGACAACCCTACTTTGTAGCTCACACATCCCCAAAATATTAGCGATCCTCCTCCGTACATTTTATCATAGGCCATGTTGACTCCTCTCCAAATGTAGCATTTATGGTTGTAGCCAAAAAGCAAAATTTTGGTCTTATCACTCCAAACAACTTTGTGCCAGAAGGTTGGATACTTGTCTCTGTGTTTGGTGTATTGTAAGCAGGATACTTTGTGGCATTTGCGTAGTAATGGCTTTCTTCTTGCCACTCGACCATGCAGCCCATCTTTCTTCATGTGCCTCCTTATTGTGCATCTTGAAACTGCCACACCACATGTTTTCAGGGAGTCCTGTATTTCTCCTGAAGTTATTTGTGGGTTTTTATTTACATCCCAAACTATTTTCCTTGCATTTGTGGCTGAAATTTTAGTTGGTCTACCTGACCTTGGTTTGGTTTCAACAGAACCCCTCATTTTCCACTTCTTGATTAGGGTTTGAACACTGCTGATTGTCATTTTCAATTCCTTAGATATCTTTTTATATTCCTTTCCTGTTTTATACAGTTCAACTACTTTTTCCCGCACATCCTTTGACAATTCTTTCCCCATAACTCTGAATCCAGAAACAACAGTGCAGCACTGGATGAAAGATGCAAGGGTCTGTCAGTAGTCCAGAAACTCATTGACCTTTTATACACACACTAATTACAAGAAAACAGATCACAGGTGAGGATGGTTACCTTTAATATATATATATATAAAATAAAAATACAGTGGCTATAAAAAAAAGTGTACACACCCCATATACACACACAGTGGATATAAGAAGTCTACACCCCCCTGTTAAAATGTCAGGTTTCTGTGATGTAAAAAAATGAGACAAAGATAAATCCTTTCAGAACTTTTTCCACCTTTAATGTGACCTATAAACTGTACAACTCAATTGAAAAACAAACTTAAATCTTTTGGGGGAAGTAAAAATATAAAACTAAAATAATGTGGTTGCATAAGTGTGCACACCCTCTTATAACTGAGGATGTAGCTGTGTTCAGAATTAAGCAATCACATTTAAAGCGGAGTTCCACCCAAAAAGGGAACTTCCGCTTTTCGGAACCCTCCCCCCCCTCCGGTGTCACATTTTGCACCTTTCAGGGGGAGGGGGGTGCAGATACCTGTACAAAACAGGTATATGCACCACTTCCGGGTATCGACTCCCGCGGGAGTCACGCCCCTTTGCGTCACCCCCCCCCCCGCTCTCTTCTGGGAAACACACTGTTCCCAGGAGAGAGCGGGGCCAGTGACGGCATGCCGCGCTACTCGGGCAGGCACAGTAGGGAACCGGACAGTGAAGCCGCAAGGCTTCACTTCCTGATTCCCTCACCGAGCATGGCGGCGGCAACATCCGAGGACCGAGCAATTACTCAGCCTCGTCTGCCGACTTTGCAGGCGCGCTGGACAGGTAAGTGTCCATTTTTTAAAAGTCAGCAGCTGCAGTATTTGTAGCTGCTGGCTTTTATAAAAAAAAAATTGGGGGGACCTCCTCTTTAAGGTTGAATATATTTTTTATTGATTTTCAAAAATACATAAAGAGAGCAAAAGGGGGTACAGAATGAAGAAAAAAAAGGGGGCTTAGTGGTATACATATACCACACAACATACTAAACATTGTAAACAGTTGTGTAAGTGCTTTTACCACTTAACGACCGCTCACTGTACATATACGTCGGCAAAATTGCACGGACAGGCACAATCACGTACCTGTACGTGACTGCCTTCGTATGGGTGGGGGGTCCAATCGGACCCCCCTCCGGTACAGCGAGCGGTGGTTCTCGGTGCGGGAGTGATCCGTGATGAGGGGACGGCCATTCATTTCCGGCCACCCCCTCGCGATCGCTCCCGGCGAATGAAATGCTTCCTCTGCCTGTGTAATGTTTACACAGGCAGGAGGAAGTGATGTAATCTCTCCTGCGGCGTTCACATATACCGAGCGCCGTGGAGAGAAGACACACAGGTTAGTGCACTGAACAGCACACTGACACCAGGACACATAGGAACACGATCGCCCCCCCCAGATCACCCCCCAGCCCCCAGTCACAGTGTCACTGATTGCAGTGACCATTTATTTACTGATCACTGCAATCAGTGACATGTGACTGTAAAAGTGTCAGGGCAGTTATTTTTAGGTCCAGTGTAGCCCCCTAACCCCCCCTAATAAAGGTTTAACCCCTTGATCGCCCCCAGTTAACCCTTTCACCCCCTAGCACCACTGTCACTTAGCGATCGTTTTTCTGATCGCTGTATTAGTGTCGGTGATGCCGCTAGGTAGTCAGTTATTTTTCTTAGGTTCGCCGCAGGTTTTTATAGTGTCAGGTACCCCCATATATTACCTAATAAAGGTTTAACCCCTTTATCGCCCCCCAGGTAACCCTTTCATACCCTTTTGCCAGTGTCACTAAGCGATTGTTTTTCTGATCGCTGTAATAGTGTCGGTGGTGCCGATTAGGTAGCCAGTTATTTTTCTTAGGTTCGCCGCAGGTTTTTATAGCGTCAGGTACCCCCATATATTACCTAATAAAGATTTAACCCCCTGATTGCCCCTAGTTAACCCTTTCACCAGTGATCACCATATAAGTGTTACGGGTGACGCTGGTTAGTTAGTTTGCTTTTTATAGAGTCAGGGCACCCACCGTATATAACCCAATAAAGGTTTAACCCCCTGATCGCCCGGCGGGTGATATCAATTAGGTTTTAGCGTCAGAGAGGGTCTGCATCGCCCCAGGCAGCGGCAGGTTAGTGCCAGTAACGCTAACACCCACGCGTGAAGCATACACTTTCCTTAGTGGTATAGCATCTGAACAGATCAATATCTGATCTGATCAGACCTATACTAGCGTCCCCAGCAGTTTAGGGTTCCCAAAAATGCAGTGTTAGCGGGATCAGCCCAGATACCTACTAGCACCTGCGTTTTGCCCCTCCGTCCAGCCCAGACCACCCAAGTGCAGTATCGATCGATTACTGACACTTACAAAACACAACACACATAACTGCAGCGTTCGCAGAGACAGGCCTGATCCCTGCGGCTCCAGTGCTGTAGAAGGTGATTTCACCACCACAGTTTAAAAAAAAAGCATATATGCCGAAGCATGGGGGCAGCAGGGGCGGAGGAGCGATTTTGCTCCTAATGCCGCGTACATACCTTCAAAATTCCGACAGAGGCTTGCCCGTGGAAGTCAGACCGTGTGTACGCGGCATAACTTTTGCGGGAGGATGCCCCCATGCTTCGTCATATATAAATGATGTATGCCCATCATTAGAAGTGGGTGGATGAAGGTAGGTATTCTAATGGTGGGCATACCCACCGATCAATCTCTAAAAAGATTAAAATACATGTCCAACAAGGACCAGCAACGTCCTCCCCCCCGGATATAAAAAGCGCCATTGGGAAATCGGGAAAGCATTTTATCACATCGATCTTGGTGTGGTCAGATGCTTTGAGGGCAGAGGAATGATCTAGGGTCTAATAGACCCCAGTTTTTTTTTAAAAGAGTACCTGTCACTACCTATTGCTATCATAGGGGATATTTACATTCCCTGAGGTAACAATAAAAATGATAAAAAAACAATATGGAAGGAACAGTTTAAAAATGAAATAAAAAAGCAAAATTAATAATAATAAAAAAAAAAGCACCCCTGTCCCGCACTGCTCTTGCGCAATGGCGAACGCAAGCGTCGGTCTGGCGTCATATGTAAACAGCAATTGCATCATGCATGTGAGGTATCACCGCGAAGCTCAGATCGAGGGCAGTAATTTTAGCAGTAGACCTCCTCTGTAAATCTGATGTGGTAACCTGTAAAGGCTTTTAAAAATGTATGTAGTTTGTTGCCACTGCGCGTTTGTGCGAAATTTTAAAGCATGTCGTGTTTGGTATCTATGTACTCGGCCTAAGATCATCTTTTTTTATTTCATCAAACATTTGGGCAATATAGTGTGTTTTAGTGCATTAAAATAAAAAAAGTGTATTTTTTCCCCCAAAAATGCGTTTGAAAAATCGCTGCGCAAATACTGTGTGGAAAAAAAAAATGCAACACCCACCATTTTAATCTGTAGGGCCTTTGCTTTAAAAAAAATATAATGTTTGGGGGTTTAACATAATTTTCTTGCAAAAAAAAAAATGTTTTCATGTAAACAAAAAGTGTCAGAAAGGGCTTTGTCTTTAAGTGGTCAGAAGAGTGGATGATGTGTGACATAAGCTTCCTAATGTTGTGTATAAAATGCCAGGACAGTTCAAAACCCCCCCAAATGACCCCATTTTGGAAAGTAGACACCCCAAGCTATTTTCTGAGAGGCATGCCGAGTCCATGGAATATTTTATATGTTGACACAAGTTGAAAAAAGACAATTTATTTTTTATTTCAAATTTTTTTTGCACAAAGTTGTCACTAAATGATATATTGCTCAAACATGCCATGGGCATATGTGGAATTACACCCCAAAATACATTCTGTTGCTTCTCCTGAGTACGGGGATACCACATGTGAGACTTTTAGGGAGCCTAGCCGCATACGGGACCCCAAAAACCAAGCACCGCCTTCAGGCTTTCTAAGGGTGTAAATTTTTGATTTCACTCCTCACTGCCTATCACAGTTTCGGAGGCCATGGAATGCCCAGATGGCACAAACCCCCCCAAATGACCCCATTTTAAAAAGTAGACACCCCAAGCTATTTGCTGAGAGGTATGGTGAGTATTTTGCAGATCTCGCTTTTTGTCACAAAGTTTTGAAAATTGAAAAAAAATAAATAAAATTTTCTTTCTTCCTTTTTAAAAACAAATGAGAGATGTGAAATACTCACCATGCCTCTCAACAAATAGCTTGGGGTGTCTACTTTCCAAAATTTTGTTATTTGGGGGGGTTTTGTGCTATTTTGGCATTTTATGGCCTTCGAAACTGTGATAAGTAGTGAGGAGTGAAATCAAAAATTTGTGCCTTTAGAAATCCTGAAGGCGGTGCTTGGTTTTCGGGGTCCCGTACGCGGCTAGGCTCCTAAAAAGTCCCACACATGTGGTATCCCCATACTCAGGAGAAGCAGCAAAATGTATTTTGGGGTGCAATTCCACATATAACCATGGCATGTGTGAGCAATATATCATTTAGTGACAACTTTTTGTAATTTTTTTTTTGTCATTATTCAATCACTCGGGACAAAAAAAAATATTCACTGGGCTCAACATGCCTCTCAGCAATTTCCTTGGGGTGTCTACTTTCCAAAATGGGGTCATTTGGGGGGGTTTTGTACTGCCCTGCCATTTTAGCACCTCAAGAAATGAGATGGGCAGTCATAAATTAAAAGCTGTGTAAATTCCAGAAAATGTACCCTAGTTCGTAGACGCTATAACTTTTGCGCAAACCAATAAATATACGCTTATTGACATTTTTTTTACTAAAGACATGTGGCTGAATACATTTTGGCCTAAATGTATGACTAAAATTTAGTTTATTCGAATTTTTCTTATAACAAAAATTAGAAAATATGTTTTTTTATTTCAAAATTTTCTGTCTTTTTCCGTTTATATCGCAAAAAAATAAAAGTCGCAGAGGCAATCAAATACCATTAAAAGAAAGCTCTATTTGTGGGAAGAAAAGTACGCAAATTTTGTTTGGGTACAACAATGCATGTCCGCACAATTTCCAGTTAAAGCAGCGCAGTGCCAAATTGTGAAATCTCCTCTGGTCATTATGGTCCGTATTGGTCCGGTCCTTAAGTGGTTAAACAATTCAGCATGACAACAACCCAAAGCATACATCCAAATCAACCAAGGAATGGCTTCACCAGAAGAAGATTAAAGTTTTTTGGAATGGCCCAGCCAGAGCTCAGACCTGAATCCGATTTGCAAAGAAGAGTGGGCAAATATTGCCAGGTCAAGATGTGCCATGCTGATAGACTCATACCCAAAAAGACTAAGTGCTGTAATAAAATCAAAAGGTGCTTCAGCAAAGTACTAGTTTAAGCCCAGGTTGACATTGATGTGATTTGGCATGCGTTTTGACATGTCAAATCGCATGCCAAATCGGCGGCTATTGCCGGCAATAGTACCGTCCAAATCGGTGCGACGCCGACTTCCCAAAAGTAGTTTCTACACTACTTTTGGCGACCTCAGGTGCGATTTCAATAGACATCTGTGCAGAAACCCGCACAGATGTCTGTCAGATCGGCCCCGAAGTCAGACTGACATGCGGGTATGAAATCGTGCGCATTCAGCTGAACTTGCATGATTTCAATCCCGCAGCTGTGTGAACCTAGGCTAAGGGTGTGCACACTTATGCAACCATATTATTATTATTATTATTATTATTTTTTCTTCTCTCTACCTAAAAGATTTTAGTTTGTTGTTCAATTAAGTTGAACAGTTTATAGGTCACATTAAATGTGGAAAAATTTCTGAAATGATTTATCTTTGTTACATTTTTATACATCACAGAAACCTGACATTTTAACAGGGATGTGTAGACTTCTTATATCCTTCTTTTATATATATATATATATATATATATATATATATATATATATACACACACACATATGTATACACGCGCGCGCGCGCACACACACACACACTATAGTGTGGATAAGTAAGTAAAGAAAAAAGGGAACACTACATTTAGTAGTTCTTTTACATCATAAAGTGTACCTGTGTCATCACCGAACACATGTAATATAGAGCAGGATTTGTAAGGTACCTGTACATGCTAAGGTTTCTCGTACAGCCATAGCGTTAACTGAACATGCTTCCCAAAACCCTCAACTTTGTGTCCAGCCCTTCCCTAGAGATCCAAGTTTGTGTAAAGTGGAGGAGTTTGTTTATCTTGGTTCAAGAGGTTGCCTTGGAAAACTCAAGATCCTTTGGACCAGTTATAATAAATATGCAGATACCCTGCAAAACTTGCTTTGCTGGGGTGACACTTTTTAGATATGCTTGGAAATACATGTTTGTGCCAATGAAAAACTGTACTAAGTATAATTGGCGACTAAAATTGCTACATATAACATAACCACTTCTATCATTTTAAAGTTATAGAACCATTTCCACGTTCCCTGGTTACTTCTTAGACAGTTCCACCTCTTGCTTCATCTGCATTTATTTTCTTCAGGCAGCTCATCGTCATGGTCAGCCAGTAACAGCATGCAATGGTGGGATTTGGTAGGGTGAGAGCAACAACCTTGGAAGCTATGCATTACAAAGCAGCCCAGCTTTTGAGGTGCTTGGGCACTCTACAAGGGCCAGAGGTAGCACGTTGGCACCCATGTGTGCCTATATATTACCCCAGCTAGGAATTTGGCAATTTTGCCCATTTTTATTTTGCAGCTTACATTTTTGTTGGCATATCACTGTGCTAGGAAGCCAGACCATTAATTTCTATCTAAGCCATAACCATGGGTAAGGTTTGCAGGGTGCTATAGAACAAAAAGAGAAGAAAACCTGTATATTTAATGATTTGAAGGCTGCCTTTGCTGACCTTGTCCTAAAAAAAATAGTTGCCTGGCTGTCAGGCTGCAACAGCAGCTTCAGTACTTGACTACCCAGAAATGTATTGCATGTGAAGAGCCCATTGGTCTGCAAAAAAGCGAAGGTTAGAGGGAAGGTCAGTGGGACAGGTAAGTACTGAAGTGTTACTAAACCCACAACAGTAAAATCTGTTTGTATATGCAGTAAAGCATCCTTGTTATATTCACTGTGGAACCTAAGATGTTAATCATCTGCATTGTGTAAAAAGGCTGTTTGATCCTGTCTTCTCTGATCCTCCCCTTCGTCCACTGTCCCCAATTCATCTCCAGATTAGTACAGAGCCTTGGGGGCACTTTGCACATGCTTAGTTTGGTGTGTATTGCTAGAGAGTTTTTTTTTTTGGGAGAGTGCATGTGATCAGCACAGTCCAAACAAAAGAGCAGAACCTCCTAGGACAGTCAGAGGAGAAAACTCCTCCTACATGCTTTACCTAGACATTGGTAGAAGTCACAAGACTGCTATATACTGCTGATGAGAAAAGGTATTTTGTCGTTTATATTTACTAAAGTAATTGCATTTCCATGCTCTGTGTACTTTGGGAAACCAGATATAGTGAATGCAAGGTCCTGGGTTTAGTAACACTTTAAAGTGATAGTAAAGTCCTGTTTTTTTCTTAGTTCTAAATAACAAATATGTTATACTTACCTGCTCTGTGAAGTGGTTTTGCACAGAGCAGCCCAGATCCCCCTCTACTCGGGTCCCTCTTTGGCACTCCTGGCCCCTCCCTCCTGTTAAGTGCCCCCACAGCAAAAAGCTATGGGGGCACCCGCGCCGATCCACAGCTCCCTTTGTCCATTCATACATGGAGCCGCGGCCCGGCCCCACCCCTTTCTCTCCTCATTGTCTGTCTGACTTTGACAGCAACGGGAGCCAATGGTGCCACACTGCTGTCTCAGCCAATGAAGAGGGGAGTCCTGGACGGTTGAGATACTCATACAACATTACTGGATAGAGATGGGGCTCAGGTAAGTATTAGGGGGCTGAGCGGGACTGCTGCTGCTCACAGAAGGCTTTTTATCTTAATGCATATGCATTAAGATAGAAAACCTTCTGACCACTTTTTAAGTATTTTCTTTTTCAGATGGTGCTTTGCTACATATTTTAACTCAGTGGTTCACTTTTATTATTTTTGTTTGCATGGATAAAAGTATAGGCCTAAGGGTCATTCCAACTAAAATTGATGTTAGGGTTTTAGTTATTAGGCAGATCGCTACATCTTAATAAGTAGGTCCACTCACCGATAAACACAAGAAAAAGAAAAAAGTATTAAGGCGCAACTGATACCTAATTTTCTTTTAACTCAGCGCTATGAGTTTACAATCAAAATTTGAATCAACCTCTTAGATCGCAATAAAATATACAAATATCAGGTTCTACTCATGAATATCTGTAAACGGTCAGCAGCCACATTAAAAAATAAACATGTATTTCAAAAATGACAAAAAATGAATATATAACACAAATGTGAATTACTCTAAGGCCTCGTACACACGAACGAGTTTCTCGGCAAAAACCAGCAAGAAACTTGCTGGCAGAGATTTTTTGCCGAGAAATTCGTTCGTGTGTATGGTTTCTCGTCAAGAAAAGCGACAAGAATCTCGACGAGAAAGTAGAGATCCTGCTCTCTATTTTCTCGTCGAGATTCTCGTCAGCCTGTTTCTCGACGAGAAAATTGTGTGTGTGTGTACACTTACCTTTTCGCCGGGAAGCCCGCGCATGCTCGAAATGACTTTGACGCATGCGCGGTAGCTTCCTAGGCATAGATAGGGTATACCAAGATGGCGGCGACGGCATCGAATGTGACGAGCGCATGCTCGTCGTAGTCGATGACGTCACCGCGTACGCTCCATTCAAAGAACCGCGGGTTCTTTGAATCGAGCGTGTGTACACTCGGCCGGGACAATTTTCTTGTTTTTTTCGACGAGAATCTCGGCCGTGTGTACGAGGCCTAATTGTCATATGCGGCGCTCCTATCAAAACTAAATTTGATAAGGTTCCCTTTGTCCCTAGAGACAATGGTGTATGCAATCACCCGGTCTGTATATTGTATCACAAAGCAGAGTTCAATTCGTTTCACTTGTCAAGTATTCTTAAATGTTGTCTGCGGAATGTGCACCTTCCTCCAGATCACATGTAGACAGGTGTATGAGAAAAAACTCCCCTTATGCCGCGTACACACGGCCGTTTTTCCCGTCGAAAAAAAACGACATTTTTCCCATTCGACGAGAAAAACGATAGTCTGTGGGCTTTCTGTCGTTTTTTTCGGCGCGAAAAACGGCATTAAAAACGACGAGAAAAATTAGAACATGTTCTAATTTTTCTCGTCGTTTTTTTCGACATGTTTTCCGCGGCAGTGTTTCCCATAGGGAAACACTGCCGCGGAGCCCACACACGGTCGTTTTTTTCGACCAAAAAAAAAATTACATTTAAAACGGCCGTGTGTGAGGGGAACAAGCTGTTCCTCGTTTTTAACGTCGATTTTCTCGACGGTGTTTTCACCGTCGAAAAAATCGATCGTGTGTACGCGGCATTAGGGACTGCACTCACCAGACTTCAGAAGTTAACGGGCCTCATACGAAAATCCAAGCAGGAGATCGAGAGCGTCCTTCTGTATAGAGATACTCAGTTTTTCTCCAGGAGTACCAATATGGGGAGAGAGGAAAAACTCCACATAGTATAGTTCAGTTTTAAAACGATTTATTTATCTCCTTGTTAAAAATATATATTCATATATCTCTTTAAATCACCTGCCACAGCCTTTAGAAAGTTGATTTGTTTTTACTGTTGGCCTTTTCATTAAAGTTTGCGTTCAGGGAATGTAGTACTGGGATGAGTAGAAACAGTTACTTTAGTGAGTCGATCTTGTGGCTGAAATCCCCAAAATGTTTAACTAGCCAATAGGTGATTAAATACAGCAACCTCAACTAATTACTAAATTAGCATTTTCAAGTTGACTGATCCTTTAATTTACCCTTCTGTTCTAATGTGTTGCCAGTTTTTTGTGATACATTTTTAGGGCAAACATAAGAAAACACGTTTTTGCCTTGATATTAGCTAGATAAAAACTATTTTAAGTTGGCTTAATTAACTATTAATTCCAGCCACACATTTATTTTTCTCCTAATCTTTCCTCCTGCTGTATTCTGGCTGGTGAGCTTTCCTTACCCTCCTGCTGCTGAAAATAACCTAGTTTAAGAGTTCACTGAAAACATGTGGGATTCATCATTATATATTTACTGTCTGAGGCTGATATAGCTGTAAGGTTTTATCAGATCCCATTGATCTATTGCGCATGTTCCCTCCCTAGGTTACAGAACGTGCTTCTATTTGCATAAGGCCCTGGGCAAGGTTCTTTCTTGCATTGATTGGCCTGTCCAAGGGAGCCTGATGTGTTCTAGCATTGATCACTTTGTCTTTTCTTGGAAGACAGTGTTACATGGAGTTCATCTCAAACATTCTAGGGAGAAGGTAAAACTTTACTGCAGATGTCTCAATTTTGTCAGATGCTCCTTGGAGAATAAGCTGTCTCTCCCCAGAACGCTTAGTTTTGTTTATTTATGCAATTTGGATAGATTTGCTCCAAATCTTACCACCTCTCACTGGCATATCCATTAAAAATACAATAGACATTCCTTCAGAGTACAGGCCAATTAGTCAACATATCAAAATCATTTTTTGTTTATTTTCACAGGTAAGTGCAGCAAAGTATTTTTTTCACTATTACTCTGGGGAAAATAAATGTATGAACGCACATGTCTTTGTTTCCATCTACAGTGAGACTGAAAACTGTGTGTCACCATGTTTTCTTGGTACATGTATCACCTAATTTTTTTTAGCCATGGATTTTAGTTTACTGTTTAACTACACAGTAAGCACAGTGTTGACAGAACTGGGCTGTATATGGAGAAAGCAAGATTACATATTACCCTCAAGAATGAAAAATTCTCCTCGCCACAAAAGGAATCTTTTGTTTCCATATTAACAGCAGCTATTTCTGTTGCATATGAGTGTGCATGTCTGTGTATCGCTCATAAAATCAGTTATTCCCTGGTCAGATTGTCTGCATAGTTGCTTAGTGTCTGTTGTGCACATTGACCTCACCCCCATGTCTACAGTATGTCTCTAAAAGCATTGGACAGCATACACATTTTTATCCAGGTGGCACTTGAAGACCATTTTATTCTTCACAGGAACATGTCCCTCAGTCTAATTATAAGCTAGGTCCATTGGTACCCTAGGCTCCCCTTTTCTGAGATATGAGTACAGACATTTTATAAAATTGACACCGTTTTTTAATTTCTGGGGCTTCAGCCCCAGTATGGTTTTAATGGAATTCTTAAGTAGGCTTTTGGTGCTGGTAATTGCATAACTTTATGCCAAAAGCTTTCCTTGCATACACACTGTCAATTAAAAATCTCGTCGTTGTAAAGCGCAGTGACGTACAACACGTACGACGGCAGTATAAAGGGGAAGTTCGATTCCAATGGCGCCACCCCTTGGGCTGCTTTTGCTGATCTTGTGTTACCGCGTGTTAGTAAAAGTTTGGGGAGAGACGATTCGCGCTTTTCAGTCTTCGTGCTTTCAGTTCGTTACAGCGTGACGAATGTGCTATCTCCATTACGAATGCTAGTTTTACCAGAAGGAGCGCTCCCGTCTCATATTTGATTCTGAGCATGCGCGGTTTTTTAAGACTCGGAAAAGCATACACACGACCGGTTTTCTCATCGGGAAACAGGCCGACGAGAAAAACGAGAATCCTGACGAGAAAATAGAGAGCAGGTTCTCTATTTTTCTTGTCAAGATTCCCGGCAGTTTTCTCGACAAGAAACCATACTTACGAACGGTGTTCTCGGCAAGAAAGCTCTCCCAGCTGTTTTCTTGTCGTTTCTTACAGAGAAAACCGGTCGTGTGTATGAGGCTTTACTCACAAACTATCAAAATGTATACAGAGGTATCAGCACCACTGAGTGTGCAGAACACCGTAAACAAATCATCTTTAACCAAACCTCTGCCCTACAAGTATGACTGTACCACACATAAATTTACAAAATCCTTTTAGATTTTAAAATACATTTTACAGTGTATCATGGGGTTAAGAACAATCACCCCCCCCCCCAAAAAACACATAACCTCAAGTCACCTATTAAACACACTGTTAAAAACATGCCCCTCTTGGATATTGGGGTCAGGTTATTAAAATTGGTGGTGTTTTTTACGTTCTTAACATTTATGCTTGTTTGGAAATGCATTTTTTGAGGGGGGAGCTGAAATTGTTTTATAACCAGGGATCCCTATTTTATTTAAGAGCTAAAACATCTATTTAAAAATAATCAAGTATTTTGTCCCTTTTTTAAGGAGTGCAGACATTCTTGCAGGGTTCAGATGGGTTGGGTTTAAAGACACCACCTCTATGTAGCTGCACGTGTATGGAAATGTAATGTTGAAGTTCACAACTTTTTGCTTCCACGTGTAAAGTGGTTATCCATTGTGAGGCACTGGGTGTCAGGGTTGTGAAAGATGTAAATGTGTTTTACTTACCTAAACCAGATCGTTCCATCGACTGGGACAAGTACAGCAGCTCCAGACGTTGTCTCTGGTCCTTGTTGGATAGATTGATAGCAGCAGGAACCATTGGCTCCTGCTGCTGTCAATCAAATCCAGTATCACGGGAGCTAGGGGTGGGGCTGAGTCTTGCTGTCTGTGACAGTGGACGCAGCAACAGAACTCAGGAGCTGGACCAATGTAATGATATATAAAGACCATACCTGGAGTTTGGCTTTAAGGGGCACCCTGTTAGTCAGGGACTGAAATTAGTTTAGTTGGTGGTTTAGAAACGCACATGTTTTGCTTGGTTTATGCTATAGGCTATTGGCTATCAGGTCCTACACAGGGGTCTTCAATTACCGGCACGGATTGTATCATAAAGCAGAGTGATTTATGGGTCATGAAACTGCAGTGTTGATTCTAATATAACGCTTACAGTATAGTTTAAAGATAATTATTAGCAAAACAATGGCCCATTACATAGATAGAGCATTGCTCAAATCCTTTGTAAGGCTGTGGTGATGATGGTAGATTTAACCAGGGAATAGTGTACAAGCATTCCTAGATTTTTAATGTTAAATGTTGTTTTGGACAGTGATCATGAAAGTAAAAATGTTATTCTGCAATTTGCCAAGCAAAAAAAATAAATAGAGCTAGACAGCTGAAACACAATGTTTATGAAAAGAAAAACCAAGAGAAGCTTGCAGGGGGCTGAATTTTAATTGACTTAAGTGCTTTATGAATAGACTGTACCTGCACACATATCCATGTGCTCCTGCTGTGTGCCTTTGCTGAAGTTGTGATTAAAGAAGCAGTCATGTGAAGTGGAGGTGGCACAGAGAAGGTATACGTTACTCTCAGAATGCAGCTGTGAAGGGCCCCCGAGGGATATTTTGCCCACAAATAAACATGAGTGGCCTCATTATGTTTACAATATGGAAATGAATTTTAGAAAACTTCTCAGCGGGACATTTTTAATACAGAGCGGTCTGGAATCACAAGGGGTGGACCTGTCAGCTCTCAGTGATTTTCTGAGTCTTGCAGTTTTGGAGTCCGTCCCACTGATTTTTAGCATAAGCTGTCACTGAAGCTTCAGGAGGGTCTACCCCACTCCAGTATGAACATCTTAGGTGTTCAGAATGTGATTATAGAGCTAAAAATCACAGTGCCGACAGATAAAAGGCTTACAGTTGTAATTTATTTTTCCTTGGTCATATTTGTATGGTAACTCTTTTTTTTGCTGCCATGGACCTAAAGCATATGGCCATGCAAAATAAAAATAAATAAAATGCAGTATGTCTCTCCAATATATAAACAATTCCCGATTTCTTGTCTCTTTATAAATGGTACAAGTACGGAAAAATACTTCTTAATCCCACCAGAAATCCATTGAGTTCAGAACAACCTTTTTGAGCTGATAAACTCCCATCTTCTCATAACTGGTGTTCTGTAGTCCAGCAGAGAACTAGGCAGGGTTAATTTTAGTATAGTAGAGGCACTGTGTTCTCAGCTCGAACAGGGAACAGGAAATTGGGGGGGGGGGGGGGCCGAGACGCTGGATTTCTGGCAGTGCAGTGTTTTTAGTTTCAAAGAATTAAAAACAATTGTAAGGAATTACAATCACACAGACAGAACAGTGCAGTGTTTTTAAAAGGATAAACATAGGAAAAGGTGCATGCATTTTCAACGCAAATCGAAAGAAAAACTCTAGGACCACATGGACACCACCCACCATCCTTGGACAAAACATTACCCCAAGCACCAAAGTTAAAAGCCTTGGAGTCATCTTTGACTCAGACATGACTATGGACGCACAAATAGGATCAGTAGTCAGCGGATCTCACCATCTTCTCCGCCTGCTACGAAGACTCATCCCCTTCATCCCGGAAAAAGACCGAGCAGTAGTATTTGGAACCATCATGAATTCTCGGCTGGACTACGCTAACTTTCTTTACTTAGGACTACCTAAATACCAGATTGCACATCTACAAGTCATCCAAAACACAGCGGCCAGACTGGTAACGGGAAAAAGACCCTGGGAATCAATTACACCGTCCCTGAGAAGCCTCCATTGGCGAGCCGTAAAGGATCCGGTCACATTCAAGACCCTCTGCCTCACTCACAAATGCGCACAAGGAACCGCACCTCAATACTTATGCGAGAAAATAAAACACTACACCACTACTCGCGACCTCTGATCAAACAACCAAAACCTACTCCACATCCCCAAGACTCACTACAAAGCTAATGGAGAACAAAAATTTGCTGTCCAAGGACCGAGGCTATATGGAATGCACTACCCACGAACATCCACATGGAAGAAAACCATCGGGCTTTCAGGAAAAAACTAAAGACCCACCTCTTCTGAAGGATCTCAACGACACTGGATGCAAAGCGCCTTGAGGCGATTTAGTTCGCATTTGCAGCGCTATACAAGTTACTCACTCAGATGCACTGTTTTTTTTTTTTCATTCGTTTTGTCAAAATATACAGTTTGAAGGAAAGTTGTTGGGACAAAAAATTGCCATTAACGACTTTTTTTTTTTACAGATACCAGCCCTGGGTCTGTCACTCTGATCATTCTGATCATGGTTTTGCTACCTAATGAGTTGTTTACCAGGCACAAGTATGCATCCAGTGACGGTTGTAATACAGGGGTGGGCAACTGCGGCCCTCCAGCTGTTGTGGAAATACATGTCCTATAAAGCATTGTAAAACTGTCAGTTGCAAACATGGCTGGCAGAGGCATGATGAGACTTGTAGTTCTGCAACAGCTGGAGGGCCACAGTTGCCCACCCTGCAAAGTTTGAATTCCTATCTTGATGCTTGTTCCATGAAATTGACTTACTAGGTGGTAAAGCCAATATTAGGATGACCACCATGGATCCCAAGTCATTAAAGCGGAGATCCACCCGAAAATTTAAGTAATGGTGCCCTAAAAAATTGTCATTGTTTTGTAAAATTAAATAGTGTAATCCTAAAAAGCTATAAGAAAGCATGCTTGCTATTTATTTGAATATATAAAGGTATTCTATATAGGCTATCCACACTAATACCGTATATACTCGAGAATAAGCCGACCCGAATATAAGCCGAGGCACCTAATTTTACCACAAAAAACTGGGAAAACTTTTTGACTCAAGTATAAGCCTAGGGTGTCCATCTGCATGCCTCACTGTGTCCATGTGCATGCCTCACTGTGTCCATGCCTCACTGTGTCCATGCCTCACTGTGTCCATGCCTCACTGTGTCCATGCCTCACTGTGTCCATGCCTCACTGTGTCCATGCCTCACTGTGCCCACACCTCACTGTGTCCATGCCTCACTGTGTCCATGTGCATGCCTCACTGTGTCCACGCCTCACTGTGTCCACGCCTCACTGTGTCCACGCCTCACTGTGTCCATGCCTCACTGTGTCCATGCCTCACTGTGTCCATGCCTCACTGTGTCCACGCCTCACTGTGTCCACGCCTCACTGTGTCCACGCCTCACTGTGTCCACGCCTCACTGTGCCCACGCCTCACTGTGCCCACGCCTCACTGTGCCCACGCCTCACTGTGCCCACGCCTCACTGTGTCCATGTGCATGCCTCACTGTGTCCATGCCTCACTGTGTCCACGCCTCACTGTGTCCACGCCTCACTGTGTCCACGCCTCACTGTGTCCACGCCTCACTGTGCCCACGCCTCACTGTGCCCATGTGCATGCCTCACTGTGTCCATGCCTCACTGTGTCCATGCCTCACTGTGTCCATGCCTCACTGTGTCCATGACTAGACTGACGTTTAACATGGGAGTCTATGGAAGGGGTGCCCGGCTTTGAAAAATCAGTGCTCCCCGGCCATAGGTCCCCCAGAAAAAAAACTGGGGCTACATGTGTGCCAAGTTTCGGGTCCAGGGGACCTACGGCCAGCCAGTACCGGGTCCCCAAAGTCCGGGAGATCAGGTGCAAAAAGGTGACTCGAGTATAAGCCGAGGGGGGCATTTTCAGCACAAAAAAAGTGCTGAAAAACTCGGCTTATATAAATATATAAATACGGTAGATTATACAGAGGGGAATGATTTTTCTTAACAAAAGTGGAGTTACTCTTTAAGGATTTTGCAGGTGCAAGTGTTAAAGAGTTATTCCAAAGAGGTTCTAATGATCATTGATAGTCTTAATTAGACCCAAAGTAGTTTCAAGGTGCCACAGCCCTATATAGCCATATCAAGAAGGTGAATTAGTGGCCTGAGATTATTAATTGGCACCAAGAATACAAACTGAATTCAAATTCACAATATTTATTAATACAATTTCTTAAAAGAGACAATAGTCTGCAACATATTAAGACAACAAAATACAATGTACATGGATTAAAAACAACCACATTGTTGTCTTCTGTAACCAATAAGTCACATTAAATGTTCTTCCCTTCTGAAGAAGGAGCTAATTAGGGCTTATTTAAGGTAAAATTTAAACGGTAACTCCATTTTCGTGAAGAAAAAAATGCCAAATAAAGAAAAAAATAATATACTGCATATAATTGCGACACTAATCATAATGTTATTAAAAATTACCTTTCCTTTTCAATCTTCAGTCGCTGTAATTTTCGGAGAATGCTTTGCAATATGGCTACCTGGAGGTGTTCTATGCACAGAGTGTGTGTGTACTGACCACCCCCCCCAGAAGACATAATTTCCTGCTTGCGTGATTGGCTTACCAATTTTCCCAGAAGTCTGCGTTCTTGTTTGTTAATTGGTTTCTACTTTGTTCCAGTTACCTAGAAGCAGTCGATGTCGAAAATTTAAGTAATGGTGCCCTAAAAAATTGTCATAGTTTTGTAAAATTAAATAGTGTAATCCTAAAAAGCTATAAGAAAGCATGCTTGCTATTTATTTGAATATATAAAGGTATTCTATATAGGCTATCCACAATGTGCATAGATTATCCAGAGGGGAATGATTTTTCTTAACAAAAGTGGAGTTACTCTTTAAGGATTTTGCAGGTGCAAGTGTTAAAGAGTTATTCCAAAGAGGTTCTAATGATCATTGATGGTCTTAATTAGACCCAAAGTAGTTTCAAGGTGCCACAGCCCTATATAGCCTACATAGATACAAGTCAGATTTCAGGCATCCCCTGCAACAAAAATGAAATTTTTGGAGAGCTACTTTCAATAGGAACACATCTAAAGGGATGCAGGCCCAGCAGATTTCCTCATTAGTGCCCTGCAGCTGAACACCTGACAGTTAATTATGAAACCATTCCATTATACCCACTCAGAACAGAGGCACAGAGAAACGCAGAGGGATTTCTTCAGAATAGCAAAAGGTAGGAATCTGTAACAAAGGTTGTTAAAAGTGGAGTTACGCTGTAAACCCACACTGTAAACCCAAAAGCAAACATTTCTTATACTTCCGCTTACCAATTCTTAGATGTAGTAGCTGTGTTAGTTTGCTTTTTAGGCTTAATTTCTTTTATTCTCACCTGGTTATCTGGCTTGTAAAGCCTCGTACACACAATCAGATTTTTGGATGACCGTTTGACTGTTTTTTGTTGCATGCTAGTCTCATGTCGAAAGTGAAGAGGTTACTCCCCATACGAAAATTCTCGTACGACAGAATACAACGTCAGAAGTGACGTAATGTGTTGAATTGTTTTGTATGTGTTCTTTCGTGCCTGAGCATGCGTAATCTTTTTCTAAAGATTTTCTTCGGACGAAAACCGTACTAATTAAACAAAAATCGGATATTAAGTTCACGTATGACAAATAAACAATTTGAATATTTGCAGATCGTTCATCGGACAAAATTTTACTTCCGATTTTCGTATCGTATGTACGGGCCTTAAGTCTGTTGTTTTTCAAAATAACAAACACTCTTCTGGCTGTATCAGTTTACAGAGATGAGAAAAAAATATTTAATACTGACAGGGGTGCTTACAATATTGGATTTGATTTATTTATGTAAAACCCTCATCCCAAAAGTATAAAAAATTGTTTGCTGTAACTGCTTTAAAGTTCAGCTTCAATTTGTTGCTGTATCTAAATCTGCTAGTACATCTAAAACTACTCTCCCCCCAGACTGACAATGCTGCTGTCCAAAGGTGCCCCCTGTGCTCCTTCATCCAGGGTAGAGTCACTCTAATGCAGGTGGTATGTTACTGGCCAGATCACCAGCTGAAAACAGTAGTGAATAGCTTAAAAAAAAAACACCACACCTAATAATTGGTAACCTACAATATATTACATTTTTGGTTTTGGGTTCAATACAACTTTAAGGGTTAAAGTATGTTTAAAAGAGTTGTAAAGGCAGAAGTTTTTTTTATCTTAATGCATTCTATGCATTAAGATAAAAAAGCCTTCTGTGTGCAGCAGCCTCCCCAGCATAATACCTGAGTTGCATCTCTGTCCAACAATGTCCACGAGTCCCTCACCTGTCTCTGACTCTCCCTCTTAATTGCCTGAGACACAACAGTGGTGCCATTGGCTCCCGCTGCTGTCAATCAAAGTCAGCCAATCAGGAGAAAGAGGGGGAGGGGCCGAATGGCAGCTCCATGTCTGAATGGACACACGGAGCTGCAGCTCGGCTTGGGTGCCCCTATAGCAAGCTGCTTGCTGTGGGGGTACTCGATAGGAGAGAGGGGCCAGGAGCACAGGAGAGGGACCCGAGAAGAGGAGGATTTGGACTGATCTGTGCAAAACCAACTGCACATAGGAGGTAAGTATAACATGTTTGTTAATATTTTTATTTTATTTTTTAAACGAGACTTTACAATCACTTTAAACGCTAAAATTTTTAAAGAAATTACAGGATAACAGCATCTGGGCATTTTAGGTTGTCTGCTGCTCCTTTTTTTACTTTCATCTTCATTGAGCCATTCCAAAGAACCCTGTATGCTACCTTTTGTGTGTGTACTTCCTGAGCGGAAGTTAAAGGGGTTGTAAACCCTCATGTTTTTTCACCTTAATGTATCCTATGCAAATGTAGGTTTTACTTACCTGAGCCCAGTTTTCTTCTCGGGGACAAGCACACCAGCTATACAATCTCGTGTCCTGATTGGATAGATTGATGGCAGTGCAACCATTGGCTCCCGCTGCTGTCAATCAGTTCCAATGACGCGGGGGGCGAGTCATACATTCGGCGGTTATGGAAGCCAATGAATGACTTGGGAGCGCGCCCGCAAGGTAACCCCCTCGGGAGAGCGCTTCACCCAGGGGGTTATCTAATGCAGGGAGGAGCAGTGAGAGCCGCCAAGGGACCCCAGAAGTCAAGGATCGGGGCCACTCTGTGCAAAGTGAGCTGCACAGTGGAGGTAAGTATGACATGTTTGTTTTAAAAAAAAAAAAATTATCACTTTAACTACTTCAGATGCGCACTATAGCCGAAAGACGGCTACAGCGCGGACCTAATTTGCTGGGAGGGCGTCCATGGACATCCTCCCATTCTGGAGCGACCTGCGTGCCCCCTGCAGGGCGCGTGACTGGCTCGCTCTGTGATCAGCAAGTCTATTAGACTCGCTGGATTACAGATCGGAGTAAGGGGTCGATCTCGACCCCTTACCACATGATCAGCTTTCAGCCAATGACAGCTGATCATGTGATGTAAACAGAGCCGGTAATCGGCTGTTTTTTCTCCTCGCGCTCATTTGTGCTACCTGCCAGTGCCACCTCCCAGTGCACAACAGTGTCGCCTACCAGTGCCCACAGTGCCACCCATCAGTGCCCACAGTGCCACCTATCAGTGTCACCTACCAGTCCTGCCCATCAGTGTCACCTACCAGTGCCACCCATCAGGGCCCATCAGTGCTGCCTTATTTGTCCCCATCAGTGCCGCCTTATCTGTGCCTATCAGTGCAGTTTATCAGTGCCCACCAGTGCAGCCTATCAGTGCCGCCTCATCAGTGCATATCAATGAAGGAGAAAAATTACCTGTTTGCTAAATTTTATAACAAACTATGAAACATCTTTCTTAGTTTGTTTAGCAAAAAATAAATACCCCAGCGGTAATTAAATACTAAAAGAAAGCTCTATTTGTGTGAAAAATTTTCATTTGGGTACAGCGTTGTATGACTGCGCAATTGTCAATGAAAGTGCGTCTGCGCTGAAAGCTGAAAATTGGTCTGGGCAGGAGGGGGGTTTAAGTGCTCAGTAAGGAAGTGGTTAAAGTGGTTGTAAACCCACTTTATAAACAAAGACCTACAGGTAAGCCTAGATTAAGGCTTACCTGTAGGTGCATGAAATATCTCCTTAACCTACACTGTAGGTTAAGGAGATATTTGCATTTAAATGCGGCGACACTGACGTCACGCGCATGCGCATGGGGTTAACCCCATTCACAAATTTGGCTAGGTCGCAACATTCGACAACGTAGCCGAATTCGACGGCTCACGCGCGCATGCGCGGAGTGACGTCTTCGCCGCTCCGGCCAATCACAGCGCCGGAGGGGCGCTGTGATTGGCTGGAGCGGCGATACCCGGAAGTAACCTTCCGGCTATCGCCGCAGCGATGGATGCGGCTGAAGAGGGAGATGAGGACGGCTTCGGGGGCCCCGATCTAAGGTAAGTGATGCATAATGAGCTATTATGCTAGTCATATTAGCTCATTATGGCTTTCTCTTACAGCTAGTTAAAAAAAAAAAAACATTTTTAGGAGGGTTTACAACCACTTAAAGGTGATTGTAAACGATCGCCTTGTAAAACAACCCATTCAGTTTAAAATAGAAATGAAAGGCAAAATCCTTTTGTATAGATTTAAAAATACATTATAAAATACCCTTTTTCCCCTTTTTTATAAGTGATCACATTACTTCTATTCTCAGCTGCATAAGAGCTGGGGGGAAGAGAAGCAGCAGTACACTTAGCTTCCCAGTAAATGGCTGTGCAGGATGGGGGAGTGTCAGGGCAAGTCTGATCATTGGAAGAGAGTACACTGCGTTCCCAGCATAGCTATAAAACTGAGCATGATGTGCTCTCCTGCTTAGTGTGGTCAGTTTTTAATAGGAAAGCAGAGGGACTGGCAAGAACACCAGGGATTTTGCATACAAAGAGAACAGGATACTTTCTCATACAAGTACATAGTATAGCAGACACATTTCAGGAATATGACGTTTTGGGGTTAACAAACGCGTTAAGGGTTGTGATGCAGAACAAGTCTTTTTGCCCTTTTATGCACTAAACATGCATTGTTCTCGGTTCAACTGTGCTATACAGATTTGATCCTAAGATAATGTCAGGGCATTACTACTTAAATAATGTTCAATAGAAACAAGTTAAAAACAAAGACAGCTTTCTTTTTTTACTTGTTGGGATGCTGTAACTGATATTATATGTGGATCAAAGCTCATCCCTTTGATATGCAGATAAGTTAACCACTTTGCATCCAGGCCAATTCTGACACTTCGCTCCTACATGTAAAATGTAAAAATCATATTTTTTTTGCTAGAAAATTACATAGAACCCCCAAACACTATATATGTTTTTAGAGAATACAATGGCGGTCATTGCAACTTTTTATCTCACACGGTATTTGCGCAGCAATTTTTTAAACAGTTTTTTGGGGGAAAAAAAATGTTTCATGCTTTAAAAACAAAAAAAAGTAAAGTTAGCCCAATTTCTTGTTCATACATCACGGGACACAGAGCAGCATAGTCATTACTATGTGGGTTATATAGAATTACCTTCAGGTGCTGGCACTGGCAACTTCCAAACAGGAAGTACCCTCCCCTATATAAGCCCCTCCCATCCGGGAGTACCTCAGTTTTTTGCCAGTGTCTAAGGTGTTGGCCAAGGTTAACATGTATTCATCTGGGCTTGTGTACAGGTTCTCTGGGCCTTAGCAAGCTATTCCGGATCCGACCAAAAAAGCTTCATAGCTAAACGGTCGGTACCCGGGCCTTGCAGAGAAGAGCAGGGTTTTGCCTGTAATGCCTCTCTTAGGAGGGCTGGACCCTGGGATCCAGAGCTCTGGTCATACCCAAAACCAAGAGGCTATCTGTGCAGGGTGCTATACAGGTCCAGGGGAGTGGAATCCTTGGGAACCCGGTCCCTGAAGGTCTAGTACAATGCCTGCCGTGAGAGGTGAAGTTTGGGCTTCTGTGGACCAAACAAAGTCCTGCGGCGGGGAAAAGGTAAGTGGGGGCCCCTCAGGAACTTGGTTCTATTGAGGGGACCCCCAAGCCTAATATGTCTTTCTGCCTGTTACCTAAAGGGTATTCCCGCTAATAGCTGTATATGCCTAAGAAATCCTAGAAATGTTTCTTCATAAGGGAAGTTTTAAAAAAACTGTAAACCTGGAAATGTTTTTCATAAAAGAGGTTTTAAAAAAAAAAAAAGACAAAAGTGCGGTACCTGTGTTTGTCCACTAGAGGCCGCTGTGGAACGTCTTTTTTCTTGGGACTATTCCTTCCATGGTGAAAGTCCAGGCAGATGAGTGAGCTCTCTATCAGGGAAGCTGCATTCCTCTGTCATGCTGCCAAGTAGTTTCCTTCCATCCCCGAGTCCTGGTGAAACAGGGACCCTGGCTCCTCTCCCTACATGGCGCCAAGAGCGCACACGTGCACGCGCGCGCGCACACATGCTTTCTTTTTATAAGGTTTAGCTTCAAAAAAGGGGCGGAGCCTGGCGGATGACGCGCTCTGTGCGCCCAGCGCTTCTGCGCATGTGCGGGCGTCCCAGCAAGATAAAAGGACTCAGTCCACGCTGCTTGCTATGGACACAGAGCATGAAAAGGAGCTGGTAGCATGGTATAGGGGCTTACAGCGGGCGGTTGATACAGGCATCCCCAGAAAGACGCATTAGTAGACACCCACTGATGTACATAGCAGCAAATTGCATTAGACTATTTCAGTAAGGGGTGTATTGCGGCTGGAATACCTCAGCTTTGAACTAAGGAATATGCCGCCTAAAAAACTCCGAGATATACCTCTCAGGAAGTGTAGGGGGTCTCCATCGGGCTCTGAGGATTTGGAGCAGTCATCTGCACCCTCCTCCCCTGAGAAATCAGAGGTTAATACCCATAAGGAACCCCCGGGAGTGCCAGGTACTGCGGCTGTCCTCAGTCCACCTGCTCCTGCATATATAACAGAGGAGGTTTTTTCCTCAACTCTGGAGGGATTGGAGCAGAGATTGGCTGCATTGATCGCTTCTTCTCTACAGGAAAGAAAGCGTGCCAGATCTCCATCACCTCCATTAGAGTGCCTGTTGGCAGAGCAACAGTCCCAGGAAGGGACCGACCTACCTGAAGGGGATCAGGAGGAGGTTAGCTCTGTTTTTGAGGAATCGACAGTAGATGAACCATTTTCAGCATCACAGACTGAAAGATTGTGGGTCCAGACCCTAACTGACATGGTTCGATCTGCATTTAAAATGCCTCTTGTTGAACCATCAACTACTGCTGTCTCCTCATTGGGGTCGCTAAAAGCTCCCCAGGTTAATTGCTCCTTTCCAATACATCCATTATTGGAAGGACTTATATACCAGGACTGGGAACATCCTGATAGACTATTTGTTCCGCCTAAAAGGTTTCCGGTGATCTATCCCATGGAGGAAAAGTTCACCCAGAGATGGAATGTTCCTACGGTGGATGCAGCCATCTCTTCTGTGAACAAATCACTGACATGTCCAGTAGATAATGTTCAAATGTTCAAAGATCCAGTGGATAAAAAATTGGAATCTTTATTAAAATCTGCTTTTTCCACAGCAGGGGCTGTTACACAGCCAGCAGTGGCAGCTATTGGAGTCTGCCAAGCTTTAAAGGATCAAATGAAAATGGTCCTGAGGGATTTGCCAGACCAACAGGCCCAGGCTCTGGCTGATCTGCCTAGAGCATTATGCTTTGCGGTTGACGCCATCAAGGATTCTATCCATCAGGCCTCCCGCCTCACGCTGTCTTTGGTACATATGCGTAGGCTTCTGTGGCTCAAAAACTGGTCTGCTGAAGCTCCCTGTAAGAAGCTCTTAGTTAGCTTCCCATTTCATGGGGAACGCCTTTTTGGCGAAGACCTGGATAAGTACATCCAGAAGATTTCCAGTGGTAAAAGTACTCTCTTACCGAGTAAGAAGAGGTCTAGGGGTCCATCTTTTAAGAGGACTACCTCTCCTATCCCTGCGACGTCTGCTACTAAGCAGTTCCGACGGCCTCCTCGGTCAAACTCAGGAGGTAAAAATCAGGGACAGCCACAGGGTAATAAAAAGCCCTGGATCCGAAGAGGTACTAAACCAGCCTCCAAGTCAAGCCTATGAAGGGCTGCCCCCACTCAAACGGGTGGGGGGAAGACTTTAGTTGTTCGCAGAGACCTGGCGGGAGACGATCAAAGACAGATGGGTGCTCTCCGCAGTAACTCTGGGATACAAGTTGGAGTTAAAAGAGTCTCCTCCGTCCCATTTTATGTGGTCAGGCATGCCAAGAGACCCTCTGAAAAGACGGTCTCTCCTATTGGCGTTAGAACAACTATTGCTCCAAGGAGTAATTATGGAGGTTCCTATGGAAGAGTGGGGGTTGGGTTTCTACTCAAACCTTTTCACAGTCCCGAAGCCAAACGGGGACATAAGACCCATATTGGACCTAAAGAGTCTAAACAAATTTCTAAACGTCCGGTCTTTCCGTATGGAGTCGATCCGATCGGTCACCGCTGCCCTACAAGGGGAGGAATGGTTAGCCTCGATCGACATCAAAGATGCTTACTTGCATGTTCCCATCTTTCCAGGTCATCAAAAATTCCTACGCTTTGCAGTAGAAGGGCGCCATTTTCAGTTCAGAGCCTTACCATTCGGTCTGGCCACAGCACCACGAGTGTTCACAAAAATTCTGGCCCCACTGTTGGCCGATCTAAGAACACGGGGTGTAACGATAATGGCATACCTAGACGACCTGTTGTTGATGGACCACTCAGTTGCCAAGCTAGAAGTGGTAATTGTCGATACAATCAAGTATCTAGAATCTCACGGTTGGGTCATCAACCTGGACAAGTCAGCCCTACAGCCAGTGAAAAACCTGGTATATCTAGGGCTACGGCTGGATTCAGACCAGAGGAAGATTTTCTTACCTCTAGACAAGGTATCCTCTTTGAGGGGCTTGGTCCGTCTGCTTTGTGCAAAAAGACAGCCGTCCATACGCCTGTGCATGAGGCTGCTAGGAAAGATGGTAGCATCATTCGAAGCTGTGCCATACGCCCAATTCCACTCAAGGAATTTACAAAGGGCCATATTGTCAGCCTGGAATGGAAAAGTTCAGGCTCTAGACTTCCCGATGGCTTTGTCCCCTTCCGTTCGGAAGAGTCTCTGCTGGTGGTTGATCCCCCAGAATCTCCAGAAGGGAAAACCCTTCAGCCCGATATCTTGGAAGGTGGTCACTACAGATGCCAGCCTTACAGGCTGGGGGGCAGTACTGGAGCAATGGTCTCTCCAGGGCAGATGGTC
This sequence comes from Rana muscosa, assembly GCA_029206835.1. Classification (NCBI taxonomy): domain Eukaryota; kingdom Metazoa; phylum Chordata; class Amphibia; order Anura; family Ranidae; genus Rana; species Rana muscosa. Next base: position 1,060,297,768 of record CM055116.1, read on the forward strand.
AAATGTAGTAAAAACCCTGCCCATCAATCTCTTAGAGATACGAGCAGCCCGGTACGCCCTAGTAGCCTGGACATCCAGACTCCAAGGGTCCCCTGTCAGAATTCAATCAGACAATGCCACAGCAGTGGCATATATCAATCATCAGGGAGGCACCAGGAGTCGTGCAGCCCAGAGGGAAGTAAGTCACATCCTGGAATGGGCAGAAAAGCATGTCCCATGTATATCAGCTGTCTTCATTCCAGGGGTGGAGAATTGGAAGGCGGACTTTCTGAGTCGCCAACAGTTATGCCCAGGGGAATGGTCCCTTCATCCCGAGGTCTTCCGAGCAATATGTCAGCGGTGGGGAACACTGGATGTAGATCTGCTAGCATCCAGATTCAACGCAAAGGTGGACAGATTTGTCTCCCGGACAAGGGATCCCCTCGCTTGCGGCTCGAAAGCTCTGGTGTTCCCTTGGGATCAGTTCAGACTGATATATGCATTCCCTCCGCTACAATTGTTGCCTCGACTCCTTCGCAGAGTCAGGTTGGAGAAGAAGCCGGTGATCCTGGTGGCTCCAGCGTGGCCCCGAAGGGCCTGGTACGCGGAGATCATCAAAATGTCTGTGGGGAGTCCTTGGACCCTTCCACGTCGTCCGGACCTGCTTTCGCAAGGACCGATATACCACCCTTCCTTACTAACTCTAAGTTTAACGGCCTGGCTATTGAGTCCCACATCCTAAAGAAGAGAGGTCTCTCTAACTCTGTGGTATCAACTATAATCAATGCCAGAAAGCCTGTATCCAGGCAGATCTACTATAGAGTTTGGAAGGCGTACATCACTTGGTGCGAGGCCAGAAAATGGCATCCACGTAAGTACGTTATAGGCAGAATTCTGGACTTCCTACAGTGGGCTGTAGACAGGAAGTTTGCCTTAAGTACTATCAAGGGCCAGGTTTCGGCCTTGTCAATACTATTTCAAAGGCCCCTGGCTATGCATTCACTTGTCAAATCCTTTATGCAAGGTGTGACTCGTATTATTCCACCGATTAAGGCTCCCATATGCCCATGGGATCTAAATTTGGTTCTGTCGGTTCTGCAGAAGCAGCCATTTGAACCTTTGCGGCACATTTCCTTGGTTCTACTCACCAGGAAATTGATATTTTTAGTAGCCATATGCTCGGCTAGAAGAGTGTCGGAATTAGCCGCCATGTCCTGTAAAGAGCCATATCTGGTTATCCATAAGGACAGAGTAGTATTACGTCCTCACCCAGCCTTTCTTCCTAAGGTGGTATCGAGGTTTCACTTGAACCAGGATGTGGTTCTTCCTTCTTTTTTCCCCAAACCAAGCTCGGTAGAGGAAAAGTTATTGCATTCTTTGGATGTAGTAAGAGCAGTTAAAGCTTATCTAAAAGCCACTGCTCAGATTGGTAGAACGGATTCTCTGTTTGTTCTGCCAGAAGGCCCCAGAAAGGGTCAGGCAGCATCAAAATCTACTTTAGCCAAGTGGATTCGACAGGTCATAATACAAGCCTATGGCTTGAAAAGTAGACCGCCTCCGTTCAAAGTTAGGGCGCACTCCACGAGAGCAATTGGAACTTCATGGGCAGTGCATCACCAGGCCTCCCTGGCGCAAATTTGTAAGGCCGCAACATGGTCTTCAGTACACACGTTTACTAGGTTCTACCAGGTGGACGTGAGAAGTCAGGAGGATGTCGCCTTTGGGCGCAGTGTGTTGCAGGCCGCAAAAGATCCTCATGCCTGATGGCGCCCAGCTTATGTATGGTGTATCCCCCCCCTCATGTGGCATTGCTTTGGGACGTCCCACATAGTAATGACTATGCTGCTCTGTGTCCCGTGATGTATGAACAAGAAAGTAGGATTTTTAAAACAGCTTACCTGTAAAATCCTTTTCTTGGAGTACATCACGGGACACAGAGCTCCCACCCCTCTTTTGGGGACACGTATTGCTTTGCTACAAAACTGAGGTACTCCCGGATGGGAGGGGCTTATATAGGGGAGGGTACTTCCTGTTTGGAAGTTGCCAGTGCCAGCACCTGAAGGTAATTCTATATAACCCACATAGTAATGACTATGCTGCTCTGTGTCCCGTGATGTACTCCAAGAAAAGGATTTTACAGGTAAGCTGTTTTAAAAATCCTACTTTTGCATAATGTGAAAGATGAAGTTACGCTGGGTAAATAGATACCTAACATGTCACTCTTCAAAATTGCACACTCTCGTGGAATAGCGCCAAACTTCGGTACGTAAAAGTCCCCATAGGCGATGTTTTAATTTTTTTTTACAGTTTACATGTTTTGAGTTACAGAGGAGGTCTAGGGCTAGAATTATTGCTCTCGCTCTAACGTTCGCGGCGACACCTCACATGTGTGGTTTGAATACCGTTTTCATATGTGGGCGGGACTTACGTATGCGTTCGTTTCTGCGTGCGAGCACACGGGGACACGGGCACTTAAAATGTTTCTTTTTTTATTGTTAATTTTACTTAAATTTTTTTATTTTGACACTTAAAAAAAATAAAATTTTGATCACATTTTTATTCCTATTGCAAGGAATGTTATATACCTTGTTATAGGTATATGACATGACAGGACCTCTTTACAGTGAGATATGGGGTCAATAAGATCCCACATCTCACCACTAGGCTGGGAAACCTAAAAAAAAAAAAAGATCACCGCTTTCCAGCCGAGGCGGCGCCGGTTTTTTGAATGCAGAAGTCGGCGTGACGTCATAACATCTAGCCCGGCCTCCGACGATCATAGAGACTCCAGCGACCATCTGGTCCGCCGGAAATCTCTATGATCGGCATCCGGGGCCGGCAAATCCGTTCTCCGACTCACGATTGCAGCAGGGAGTTTGTAGAAGCACCGGAGGGTGGGGAGGGGGGGGCGACCCCTTTCGTCGCCCGTAAGAACGATCAAGCGGCGGAACAGCCGCTATGATCATTCTTATGGTGTAGAGAATTGCCGGCTGAAAATGCAGATATCTGAATTGATGCCTGTAGCTGCAGGCATCATTCAGATATAGCCCCACAAAGCCCAGGATGTCATATGACGGCCTCTGGGCGTCAAATGGTTAAACAAGTAGATTCAAAAGTAACAATGTTGCATTTGAACAGTGTTTATAAACACTGACTCAGACGGTCCATTTTTTTATTGCAACAACTTTTACAGCTGCCGTATTTGTACAGCAACGCCCTGCTATCATTTTGTCAGTCCAGAATTGTGCAAGGGGGAGCAGCAGCAGGGCAGAAAGACAGGAATTGCCCTGTGTACATTTTTGGGGGCATGTTTAGTAAGTCTAGTATTTACAACTGGTTAGGAAGCAGTTTAGTGCTTGTTTTTCTTAACAACACATTATCTTTATGGGTCAGGATTGATAGTTAATGGGAATACAAGTAGAACATTACAGGTGGAAGTGAAACAAAACATCTTGATATTGACCTGTAAAATCTTTCTTAGTTACCTATCTTTTCAGATGCCTCTTTCTGCAAACATGTTGTACTGATTGAATGTCGCTGCAAACACAGTATTTACTGGAAATTATCCCCCAGTGACTTCTAAACTGACACCTGCTGACTTGTGGAAAACAACCTGGTGCTGTGTGTGCCCAGAAGGCTTAAAACATTGTTAGCTGATCTATGTACTTCTTTCTAATGTTCCTTTGCAGGTTTTATCTTTTTTTTTTCTTTCTTTTACCTTAAAGGAATTGGTACTATGTAAGTGAGGACTGCATGGGTCATCACCATACTGCCTAAAATATTAGGTGAAATTAAATGACATCAAGATATACTGATATATGTACAATGATGAGCTACATCAATGCATTAAATATTGCAGTTTTAAATACAGTGAAACCTCAGATTGCGAGTAACACGGTTAACGAGCGTTTCGCAATGCGAGCACTGTTTTAAAAAAAAAATCCTGACTCGGTTTGCGAGTGTTGTCTCGCAATACGAGCAGGATTCAAGCCACAGCAGTGTGCAGTACTGCGTTTGGCCTGAGGTGGGGGGTGCCGGAGTCGTTTGGAAATGCTCGGAACAACCCGGGAATGCTCCGTTCCTGAGCCTTTCCGAGGTTTTCCGAGTTCAACCGAGCTGTCCTCGGCCCTTTCCCAGTGTTTCCAAGGCTCTCCAGAGCCCCCCACCTCTGGCCACATGCCATTGAAGTCAATGCGGAACAAATTATTTTCGTTCCCATTGACTTCTATGGGGAAACTCGCTTTGGATTACGAGCATTCTCCTGGAATGGATTATGGTCGTAATCCAAGGTTCCACTGTATGCATTCTTAGTCTTGTTCTGGTAAAAGCACAGCTGAATTCTGGAGAAATTATATATTAAAAAAATCATAATTTAATACAGTTATAAATTTATGGAAAATACTTTTTTGAGTAGGAAATGATTTAAAACCCTTTGTTTTTTTTTTTATTCCATCCCTATTCTGTTTAAGAGTTTTCCTGTAATTTCCTACCTTGTAAACAGAACAGTAAGTGAGGGGCAATCTATCTAAAGTGGGGTAAATCCCCGTTTACTTGTCACCAGTGTGTTTCCCTCTATGCCTATTCTGAAGATGAGTCAAAACCTTGGATTTTCCCCCACATTTAGTTGCAAAGTTGCATTTTTAAAAACGGTTAGTAGAGAGGGGGCATGTACAGCTGCCGTCTCTGCAGATAGCAGCTTCCTCCTAGAGCTCCTCTGCTTCTCCAGCTACAGCAGCGGGTACAGACCGTCTAACAGGGCGATATCCAGCTCAGTCAGCCTGGCACATTTTCCTCTCCACTTGGGCGACATGGCCCGATGTCAGCCACAAAAACTGACTGATTTCTACCTGGCCCGAGAATCGTCAGGCAGCCAAGATGGCGCTGGAGGTGCTTGAAACGGCCCTTCAGCATACAATGGAGATCATTGCTCCTACATACCAGATCACAGACTCTCTGTTCCCCTGTATGATGGTGACCACGTGATTCCTCTCCTCCTCTGTCTCCATCCTCATGCAGCCCAGTTAAATCTAGGCCTAGGATGGAAGAGCCCCCTGACAATATGACAGAGCATGCTTCTCTCTCTGCTTCTATGCCTGCCTTGCAGCTGCAGTCTGCCATAGAGGCTTTCCCTGCCACTGACCAGTCAGTGTCTGAACTTGCCATGAAAAACATGCTCCAATCCCTGAGGCAGACACTGCATACTGATCTATCAGCAGTGATGGCCCCAATTTCTAACACTGTACGATTCCTGCAACATATTGAGACTAAAATAGGCAAAATGTTCATGGCTCAGAACGAACTAGTGGCCGCTTAACCTGTCTTCATGCCCGTGTCGGTCCCTAGAGATGTGCTTGGTTGTGCAAAAGGCTCTATATACAAATCTTAACATGCAAACATTGACACTTAATTCACCGAGGTGACTTCCATATAATCGGAAATACTGATCTTGACTCCTCTTTAGGCAAACGGCCCGCTCATCAAACCCTAAACATCTTTTTACACTCTGACATATGGAGATGTCAATATGGCGCAGAGCAATATTATTCATACCATTCTCCTTCCCAACTCTCTTACTCTAGGATAGACTGCTTTCTTATGGAAGTATTGAGATTGGCATACTTGTTAGTATTGAGATGGGCATACTTGCTAGGTCTAACGATCCTCACATTTGGAGACAGAACTCTGCCCTTCTAACAGATTCTAAACATCACCAGACCATCAAAGATTCTCACTCTTTCTTCTTTGAAACAAATGCTACCCGAACACTCCGATACCGGTACTGTGGGCCAGCTATAAAGCTGTCATGTACCTGGCTGTTTTCGAACTGGGATTTTCCTGGTCCCACAGCTGCAGTCTTACCTGTTGTGCCACAGAGGAGCTCTGGAGTTATTGCAATGTTCTTCCACCTTGATGCATTGCCTTGGTTTTTGTTTGGACTAGCTCCCAGGGTGTATTGATAGTGCTGTGACTTTTACTACCGTGTATTGAACCTCTTTCTGAATTCTTGACCATTCTCCAGCCTGCTGATTTGGTACTTCACTGCCAGCTAGTGTATGACCTCCGCCTGCATGACGAACTCTTTGGATTTCTATTTTCTACCGCTTTGCCTGATCTGTTGCCGACTTGACCTGCCTGACTATGTCTTTGTCTGAATCCTCAGCATACAAGCTCCACTTCGGACACTACCTACCACTGGTACCTTACAAAAGCCTATATGAGAGACATTTTTATAAAATGAAATCTCCTGTTAAAAGCCAGAGGATGCTTCAAATTGAAGAGGTACTAGCCTCAATTAAAAGTATAGAAGAGCAAAATAAACAGACCCCCTCCCCTAACTTTTCTTCTTCCCTGCTCACAGATAGAAATAAACTCCACCCCTTCTGCTATATAGATACAGTCTAAATCTGAAAAGATCTAAAGTGACCTATTACTCCTTAGAGAACAGAGCAGGTTCTCTTTTGGCAAGATTTGTTATACAATGAGGCCTTAAAACCAAGATTGCCATGGTTCACCATACCTCTTCCAACTCCCCAGTGGTAAATCTTTTAGATATAGCAAATGCATTAAGCAAATTTTACCAGTCTTATAATCTCAAGGATGATACGACCACCACCTAGCCATCTACCACTTCAATCCTCAAATCTCCCTACTTTATCCCCATCTCAGATCCAATTCATATCCAAACCATTCTCTCCCAACAGAAATTTAAACGGCTATTAAGGCTCTTCCAGCCAATTAATTCCCTGGCAGAGACAGGTATACTAATGAGTATTAAAAACCACTTGCCTTCATTCTATCCCCGTACCTAACTAACTTCTTCCATCATGCTGCATCCTCTGGCTTCTTACCCAAAGAAATGTTACAATCTATAATAACAACAATACCTAAGCCAGGCAAGGATCCCCAACTAGTACAAAACTATAGGCCTATACTGTATCTCTCATAAACTCTGATGTGAAATTATATGCCAAAGAAATAGCCTGCATGCTACTTCCACTTCTCCCATCCCTGATTCACCCCGATTAGGTAGGATTTTATACCTGGTTGTCAAGCCCCAGACGCCAGGAGATGATTACTCTCACTAATCTATAGCCTGGAAACTCAGAAAACATCTTCTCTGCCTCTATCTTTGGATGCAGAGAAGGCTTTGACCTTGTACATTGGGGATTCTTGTAGGCGGTACTTCAGAAATACGGCATTACAAGATGGTTACAACCAGCCATCATGTCTCTCTATTCTTCCCCTTCTGCTAGAGTGCTGATCGATGGTGTGTTATCCGGGCAGTGATGCCCTCTATCCCCTATCATCTTTGCACTCCTCATTGAGCCTCTAGCTTCAAAAAGATTCTTTAGTCTCTGGCATCCCATACTATGTTTGCAGATGAAATCTTGATGGTTATCAAACCCTCTCAATCCCTCCCTACAATACGTAACATTCTCAATTGATGTACAGCAGTCTCCTACTACAAATTAAACAAGAACAAACCCCTGATCCTAAATTTACACATACCTCCGAGAACTCAACAATCTCTTGCCAAGACCTTCCCGTTTGTGTGGGCCAAGCACTCGATTCCATACTTAGGGATTCATTTGACCCCCTCGACTGCCCAACTTTTTTTATTTAAACGCAAGCGATTCCTACAATTACTCCCAAAAGAACTACTTTCATTCTGATCCTTTGGCCTTTCAAGACTAGGCCAAATTGCAGTCCTGAAAATGTTCATATTACCTAAACTGCTGTATATTTTTAGGACCCCCCTAAACTGATACCTCCTAATATTTCTTCACAATGTACAAAGACAACTAGTTCAATATGTTTGGGACTCCACACGACCTAGATGTGCTACTCATTTATTATTACACCCATCCAGTAGAGGTGGCATGGGCCTCCCTCACCTTACTACTTACTCTTACTACCAAGCCACGCTTCTGGGCCAAACATATTTAGATGGAATCCCTATTGTTTCGCCCACTTTTACCACAAAATCTCTTTCCACTAAGATAATTAAATCAGTTGCACCTTGCTTTAGGCCACCCCTGCGTTAAAGCATCATTTGAGGCTTGGTCCATATTACTGTCCTCTAAATTCTCAGAATTAAGGTCAATGCTACTTTCCATTAATACCCTACATTGCATGATACCCTATTTAAACTTAACTTCATGGAAACGTAATCAAATACATACACTACTAGGTCTCCACGTGGATAATAAACTAGTCTCCTTCCAATATCTACAAAACACATTTTCTCTACTTCCCTCAGACCTCTTTACTTATATGAGGATTATAAACTGTCTACATTCCAATAAGGTTCCCCCTAAGGCCACCCTCCCATTACCTATTTTTCAATATTTTGACAACCCTAAACATCCGGAAATGGGAATTTCCCTTTTTTTACTCCTATCTCACCAATCAAACTTGTATCCCCGAACACACTTTTTGAATAAATGGGAAGTGGAACTAAATCAAAACATCTTATGCCGCGTACACACGGCCGTTTTTCTCGTCGAGAAAAACTACATTTTTTCCTTTCGACGAGAAAAACGATCGTCTGTGGGCTTTTTGCATTTTTTTTTCGATTAGAGAAAAACGGCATTAAAAACGACGAGAAAAATTAGAACATGTTCTAATTTTTCTCGTCGTTTTTTTCGACATGTTTCCCGCAGCAGTTTTCCCATAGGGAAACACTGCCGCGGAGCCCACAGACGGTCGTTTTTCTCGTCAAGAGAAAAAATGACGTGAAAAACGACCGTGTGTGGGGAACAAGCCATTCCCTCGTTTTTAATGTCATTATTCACGGTGGTTTTTTAACCGCCGTGAATAATGATCGTGTGTACGCGGCATAAGAACAAGCTTGGCAGGCCTTCCTTTATACATCCAGATTCTTCCACTGGGGGTCATATTTAAAACTCCTCCGCCAATGGTACTTAACACCTGTAAGACTTTCAAAAATGTATCTTGCTCACCCACCACATTGCTGGCACCATTGCGGGGAATGTGGTCCTGCAAATCGATTAGATCCTTCTGGAACAATATTTTTTCCTTAAGCACATCCCACCCAGACTAGAGCAAAATGACGGCCGGGCAGTGGCTCTCCCATTCTGACTGGAAGCCATATGACATCCTTCAGAACGAGCCGCTTGTGCGTGCCCCTGGGGCTTGCAAGCGCGGCGATCAGTAGTGCGGTGTGTCGATCTGACACACCCCATCTCTGATCACGGTAAAGAGCCTATGACTTCAGCTCTTTACCATGTGATCTCTTTACCATGTGATCAGATGTATCCAATCACAACTGATCACAGTGTAACTAGGAAGTGCCCGTTATTGCAATTCCTCTATCCACGCTGACAGGGCATGAGTAGAGGAGAGCCGATGAGCAGCTCTCCTGACAGGGGGGTCTGTACTTATAATCAGTGCAGTGATTATCAGTGCAGCCCCACCAGTGATGCCTTTCAGTGCCCTTCAGTGATGTCTGTCAGTGCCGTCTATCAGTGCCCATCAGTACCGCCTATCAGTGCCCATAAAGTCTGCCCATCAGTACCGTTTTTTTATTTCCTTTTGTTTAGCAAAAAAAAACAGTGGTGATTAAATACCCCCAAAAGAAATCTCTATTTGTGTGAACAAAATGATAAAAAGGTTGTTTTGGTAAAGCGTTGCATGACTGCGCAATTGTCATTCAAAGTGTGACAGCTGAAAATTGGCCTGGGCAGGAAGGGGATGAAAGTGTCCAGTATTGAACTGGTTAATATCTGAGATAAGTGGAAGACCAATCAGCCCTAACCCCAAGATAGCATTACTTCTTGGTCTAGAAAACTTTCCCTCCAAACCTAGGAGTAAAATAATACATCTTACTATATGCAGCAAAAATCAACATCCCATGGCTGTGTAAATCTTCCACATCATCGTCAATTTCTGTGCTTATCAATGATCTAAATTATCAATGCGACATGGAAAAGCATTTTCCTCTTAGAAACCTCTCCTATGCTAAATTTGTATATGCATGGTCCTTATGGTTTCATGATAAAATGTACGGTTCAATTCCTGACAGTCCAACTGGCAATGGAGTATGTAATAATATTATTTAGACTGCTACCTTGGTTACCCTAGTTTGTATTTTTGTATCCATATCCCCCTTATACCTCCTTTCCCGCTCCTCTCACCTTGCACTTTCTCCCAGGTTCACATTATCGACAGAAGTCCAATACAACTGTAAGCACTCTACAGGTGTTAATTGAAGTCGCTAGGCTTAACATAATATATATTGTATAAATGTGAACTTGTAAACCTTGTGTCAGGAAAGGCTTCACCCGCTGGTGGCGCTGTTGGTCCTATGGATTGCAGTACTAGTGTCCACCAGCAGGTGTCCTATTGCAGCCAGTATCTTTGATAGAGGATCTCACCTGCTGGTGGTAATGCCTGATCCATGGGCCGTAGTACCGGTGTCCACCAGCGGGTGTATTCCGGCAGTGTGGGGCAGGCAGCACTTCCTCCGTTCAGCTGTCACATGAGGACATTCACTGCAGTCCTATAAATACCCAGCGAGCCCTTACATGCTTGCCTTGGTATCTTTCTCTCTCTCCTGAGCCTGCATCTGACCCTGAGCCTGCATCTGACCCGACCTGATCCTATCCTGAGCCCATCTTGGACCTGCCCCTTCTATTACCTGTTGACCTTGGATTCCTGCCCTGCAGCCTGTCCATCCATCCTCTCCCTGCCCTGTTGTGTTCCTGTCCTCACCCATCTGCTGATATCCCCTGGTGTATGATCTCGGCCTGGCTTTGTTTACGATTACGGTATCTCCCCTTGATTTGTATATACTATTCGTTGTTGGTTGTCACTGGTTGTTTTCACTTGTTTGTCACCTTGTATATAAACACCTTTTATTTCACTTACATGCGTTTTGGTCTCCTCTGTGTAAATAGATAGGAGCAAAGAAAATGGGATTTTTGATGGTGCAGAGATGACAAAGTATCAAGCAAATTATAATAAAATATTTTTATTTTGACACCAAAATAAAAACAATGGTAAAAAACGGTATAGAAAGTGATTGTTACAAACAGTACAGTTGAGTTGGACAGTTGGATGGCCTAACTCCCGACATGTTTCGCACCTAAATCGGGCTTCTTCAAAGGGGAAGCACTGTCCAATAGGTGATATACACCTTCTACAAGATACAGAAAAAGACACACACAAATACATATACAATCCATTAATAATGATAACCAACAATGAAACATATATTATATTAGTGATAGAGGTCTATGCATGCACAATTCACCCCCCTAGGGTCAAGCCCCTTACCTCTCTATACACTCCAGCCAGCCCAGATGGCCGCGTCCACAACGGTAGCACCGGAACCCCGCCCAGGGCACATCCAAAGATCACAGAGGGCAGCAAAAAAACCTGCAAGGGGAGAAAAAACGACCCGTAGCCTGGGTAATATCTAAAGTTGAAAATTAAAGATATGTCCAGTGAGAAGGAAATACACATGGACACACAGATCCCCATAAATCCACATATATGTGGCCCCAGAAAACACAAATGCCTAAGCAATGCATCTCCCGGCAATAATGTTACCCAAAAATAGAATAAATTATTGTTGTTGATGGTAACTTACACAGGCTACAGGGGTAATTGACTTGATTCCTGGGACGGCAAGGACAAACGATTCACATATGTATAAGCAGTTCCCAAGCGCTGAAAAAGTAATTTGTGATATACGGTAAGGGAAGAGTTAATGAAGCTCCAACACAGATGTGAGAGCAGACTCAGGAAGAAATAGATTTAGTCACTAGACAGGATTTAAACAGGGGCAAACCATGCCTCCAAATCAGATTTCTCAAAAAGAGAGTACTACAACAAACATACTTAGATGAAGCAGAAAGGAACAGAAGAAGAAGAAACCTGCATACTATAACAATGAGAAAAGATTTACCTTGTGAACATATAGCGATCGTATGGTCCCAGGGGCTCAGCAGCATCTCTGCACTGAAATCCCTGGTCTATATATACCCCCCATCCGGTCACATGGACCGGAAGTGGACACAGGCTGTACCGCACATGCACCGGCGCCATTGTATGATGTCATTCCGCATCGCCACTCTGAACCAGAGTTGAGGAGAGCAAAGAGACAGGAAGCAGTGGAGCACTCTTGTGGTGGAATTAGAGAAGACACCCCGAAGGGGCTTTTCAAGGAATGAATGTTACAGTAGAAAGCCTGCATGCCGGTCAGCAAAATGGGCATCCAGTCGCAACTGGAACGCCCTTGGGTGTCCATATGATCCTGAAAAAGTGCTAAGCAGAGTCCGGGGCATCCACCAGGGACAACTCTACCCCGAGCAGTCCGATGGATGAAGAGAGAGGCTTGGCACCAATAGCTGCACCCGGGTGGCGAAGAAGCATGCATATAATGAAAAACATTTATAATGAGATAATAACCAAAGTAAACAACAATGTACAAACAAGAAAAATTATTATAAATGTGTGTATGAGTGAATTGGTGATAATATAATACATGAAAATTCTATAATATCTTCATATTTACAAAAAAATACACATTACACAAAGACTATTAAATATAAAAGATATATATTTTTTGTATATACAAAAAACATTATTTTTTATAAGGAAAGGGGGAACGTCTATATTTATATATCTACAGATTTGTTGTCTCCATATATAGATCACTAAATGAAATATGGTCCATATGATTGGTCGACTAATGCGACCAATAAAACAGTGGACCATAGATTTCACATAAACTTGTGGGCCAAAAGAAGGACTGAGTTGTTAAATGAGCCCTAAAGCATGTGGGGGATAATAGAAAGGTAGGGAAGAGATGTTGTCCCAACTCAGTATTGACCAAAATACTAGAATAAGGGTGAAGAGAGAAAAGAGGGGAAAAAGGGTGAGGAAGGATAAAGGGAAGGAGGAAGGGAAAGGAAAAGGAGGGGAAAAGAAAAGAAAAAGAAGAAAGGGAAAAGGGAAAGAGCGAGAAGGAAATAGGGGGATTTTTTTTTTTTTTAAAAGGGAAGGAAACAAGAAAAAAAGAGAAACAAGCAAAGCTATAGCGAGGATGGGGGAGGTAGCAAGGGAAACAATAGGCAATGTTCATAAAAAAGGTTTATAACTCAACATTTCATTCAATCCAGGATAAATTGTTGCTTTCAGCAAAAAAATCCATCGGGATTCCAATTGCAAAAGTTTCTGATCGTCGCTGCGTCCCCTAACATCCGGAGGAATATGTTCCAAGGCCATGAATTTGATGGTGTCCAATCTGAAGTCATGAAATAGACCAACATGGCGACTGATCGGAGTTTCCATTCTTCGTTTTTCTATCAAAGATATATGATCATTTATTCGTTTGAAAAGGGGACGTTTTGTTTTCACCATATAAAAGGAACTACAGGTACATTGCATCATGTAAACAATGTCTGTAGTCTGGCATGTTACTCTGTGTTTTATCCTATGGGTACATCCATTGGGCAGCATGACTTCATTACTGTTTAACAAGAAACGACAGTTGCGTTTTTTTTGCTGCCCTCTGTGATCTTTGGATGTGCCCTGGGCGGGGTTCCGGTGCTACCGTTGGGGACGCGGCCATCTGGGCTGACTGAAGTGTATAGAGAGGTAAGGGGTTTGACCCTAGGGGGGTGAATTGTGCATGCATAGACCTCTTTATCACTAATATTATAATATATGTTTCATTGTTGGTTATCATTATTAATGGATTGTATATGTATTTGTGTGTGTCTTTTTCTGTATCTTGTAGAAGGTGTATATCACCTATTGGACAGTGCTTCCCCTTTGAAGAAGCCCGATTTAGGTGCGAAACATGTCGGGAGTTAGGCCATCCAACTGTCCAACTCAACTGTACTGTTTGTAACAATCACTTTCTATACCGTTTTTTACCATTGTTTTTATTTTGGTGTCAAAATAAAAATATTTTATTATAATTTGCTTGATACTTTGTCATCTCTGCTCCATCAAAAATCCCATTTTCTTTGCTCCTATCTATTTACCAATTTAGGGATTTGGTGCCATATTTCATCAGTTGGTTATCCACAACCAAAACAAATGAACTCTCCTCTGTGTAGTCACACAGTCTGGTCTACTAGATTCCCTGACAGTGTACCAAGGCCACTCCCTTACCAGACGTGGCTGCATTGAGTATCCATCCTGGTGTTGTGCATTTTTCTAATATGGATTTCAATGAAATTGTTTACTTTTCTCTGCTGGCAGCAGAGGATGGTGAATATTGTCGCCAGATTTTAAAAGGATGGACTAGTGACAAGCTGATGGAAACCATCCGATCAGCTCATTCCTGGGTGGATTAGGGCTATATGTCTTTTGAGGATGTTCAGCCGTTAATCCGGTTATGTGTAAAGCCAGCCCTGTCATGTGTTCCTGAAGGAAGTGATGATTTCTCTCCCCCCTTCAGTCGTGACCAAGTTGAATCCCTGGTATGGTTAATAGAGGATGATCCGGCTTATTTCTCTTGTCCCCAGCAGATGTTATCTGATTGTATTAGTTCAGTGCAGTCTCTGATTAGACAGGGTGTGTGTGAACCAGCTTTTGTTCAACCTGTGCTACAGGCATGGTCAGATCTCCTGCATTTAGCCAAGCCACAACATTCCAGCCCTGCCATTAATCACCTGCCTTCCCAAGAATCTATCCGCCCATCGCCTATGGCAACCCCAGCTACAGCCCAGTTTACACAGCTGCCAACCAAATATTATTACCCAGTCTCTACTTGCTGCACCTACCCTGCCTTCAATCCACCTGCTTCTTCCCTTCCACCTGTAACAAATCCACAAAAACCTCCTCCAGCCACTGTTTCTGTGTCTCTGCCGCATTCCAGTCCTTCCTCTTACTCAATTCCATCCTTTTTATACATCCCTCCCGTTATTTACAAATCTGCAATGACTAAGCCTAAAAAGAAGCGGAAGTACTTTCCGACCCACACAATCCTACCAGTAACCCAACCTGCCTCCACACCGACCAACCTGCGTTCATGCCAGTTGAACCTGATGACCCACCTAAATCTGCCAACTCTATGCCTGCTACCTAGTCTGACGTCCCAGTGCCTTTTACCCAGTCTGACGTCCCGGGTGCCTGCCTTCCAGCTTGATGTCTCGGTTCCTGCTTCCCAGCCCGAGGTGCCAGCATTCCAGCCTGAAGAGCCAGTGCCAGCATCCCGGCCTGAGGTTGTGGTGCCCGTTTCCCGGCCTGAGGTTGTGGTGCCCGTTTCCCGGCCTGAGGAGCCTGCTGCCCAGTCTGATGTGTTCCTGTCTGCTGCCCAGCCTGAGGAGCTTCTGTCTGCTGCCCAGCCTGACTTGCCCCTGTCTGCTGCCCAGCCTGACGTGCCCCTGTCTGCTGCCCAGCCTGACGTGCCCCTGTCTGCTGCCCAGCCTGACGTGCCCCTGTCTGCTGCCCAGCCTGACGTGCCCCTGTCTGCTGCCCAGCCTGACGTGCCCCTGTCTGCTACCCAGCCTGACGTGCCCCTGTCTGCTACCCAGCCTGACGTGCCCCTGTCTGCTACCCAGCCTGACGTGCCCCTGTCTGCTACCCAGCCTGACGTGCCCCTGTCTGCTGCCCAGCCTGACGTGCCCCTGTCTGCTGCCCAGCCTGACGTGCCCCTGTCTGCTTCCCAGCCTGACGTGCCCCTGTCTGCTTCCCAGCCTGACGTGCCCCTGTCTGCTGCCCAGCCTGACGTGCCCGTACCTGCTGCCCAGCCTGACGTGCCCGTACCTGCTGCCCAGCCTGACGTGCCCGTACCTGCTGCCCAGCCTGACGTGCCCGTACCTGCTGCCCAGCCTGACGTGCCCGTACCTGCTGCCCAGCCTGACGTGCCCGTACCTGCTGCCCAGCTTGACGTGCCCGTACCTGCTGCCCAGCTAACGACCTGGAGCCTGCTGCCCAGCTTGCCGACCCGGAGCCTGCTGCCCAGCTTGACGACCCGGAGCCTGCTGCCCAGCTTTACGACCCGGAGCCTGCTGCCTGGATGTGCCCGCTGTCTGCCTGGATGTGCCCGCTGTCTGCCTGGATGTGCCCGCTGTCTGCCTGGATGTGCCCGCTGTCTGCCTGGATGTGCCCGCTGTCTGCCCGGATGTGCCCTCTGTCTTCCCGGATGTGCCTGTTGTCCAGCTTAAAGTGCCTGATGACCAGCCTGAAGTACGCTCATCCTTTGTGACTCGATGCCATAGACGATGATCAATTAAGACTGATTGGAGCGTCCGGAGGCCGCTCCTTTAGGGGCGGTACTGTCAGGAAAGGCTTCACCCGCTGGTGGCGCTGTTGGTCCTATGGATTGCAGTACTAGTGTCCACCAGCAGGTGTCTTCTTGTAGCCAGCATCTTTGATAGAGGATCTCACCTGCTTGTGGTAATGCCTGATCCATGGGCCGTAGTACCGGCATCCACCAGCGGGTGTATTGCGGCAGTGTGGGGCAGGCAGCACTTCCTCCGTTCAGCTGTCATATGAGGACATTCACTGCAGCCCTATAAATACCCGGCGAGCCCTTACATGCTCGCCTTGGTATCTCTCTCTCTCCTGAGCCTGCATCTGACCCTGAGCCTGAGCCTGCACCTGACCTGACCTGATCCTATCCTGAGCCCATCCTGGACCTGCCCCTTCTATTACCTGTTGACCTCGGATTCCTGCCCCGCAGCCTGTCCATCCATCCTCTCCCTGCCCTGTTGTGTTCCCGTCCTCACCCATCTGCTGATATCCCCTGGTGTATGATCTCGGCCTGGCTTTGTTTACGATTACCGTATCTCCCCTTGATTTGTATATACTATTCGTTGTTGGTTGTGCACTGGTTGTTTTCACTTGTTTGTCACCTTGTATATAAACACCTTTTATTTCACTTACATGCGTTTTGGTCTCCTCTGTGTAGTCACACAGTCTGGTCTAATAGATTCCCTGACACCTTGCTTATGTTTTTGTACTCACTTAAAGGTCAATAAAAACGAAACAAAAAACTGTTAGTAGAGTTCCTTAAGCTCATCAAGCCATGTCTTTATGGGCCGGGTTTTGTACACAGGAACACAGTTGTGCTGGAACAGAGAAGTTCCTTCCTCAAACTGTAGCCACAAGGGTAGAAGTCCACAATAGTGCTAACGGTCTTTGTGAGCTGTAGAACTAAACTAGAAAAATCTGAACCCAATAATTTGGGGGGGGGGGGGGTCTGCATACTTTTGGCCATATTAAGCAGGTGTGTTGGTCTGGTGTCCACAAATATTTAGCCATATAGTGTAAATATGATATCCCCTATGCAGAAATGTCCTCTGTAGATGATAATCTAATTGATTTTGGGAAATAAACAGAGCCGAGAAATCTGCATAGTCCTGATGTATTTTTTCTTTCATAACTGCACACACAGGATTTTGATAGCTGTCCAAATATTTGTTCCTAGGCTTTGGCAACACTTGTGTTGTCTTTAAACAATTTATAATATTTAACCGTGCTCAGTACCTAACCACTGTGCAGCGTAGATGGCGATATGCTGTATGTGTTAGTGGGGGTGGCATTTATTTTTAAATCTGTTTATTATACTGCAAAAGAACAGTGACTTAGCTGTGGTAGATAACAGATGAACTGCAGGAAAAATGTCAATAGCTAACTTCTAATGCTATCATGAAAATGTTTCTATTATGCAAAGATCAAAAAGTCAGTTCAGTTCACCTTTAGTTAGTAATTTGTGTAATTCCTTGCAGCCATATTTTAGCAAGCTGCTCACGGAACCCCCAGGCATTGGTAGCCTTCTTTCACATGATTATGTGCCATACAACCTCCCTCTTTTGCTCCATTATGTTTAAGTGGAATTTCAATGAGCTCAGAGATAGGGCTGTGATTGGGACAATGAACACAGTAATTTAAAATTTTTATAGGCTTAAAGGCTAAGTTTGTTTTTGGAACATGTTACATATTACACCTGTATTTAAGGTATAGCATGTACCATGCTCCAACACTCCTCTTAACCCCCTGAGCCCCCACCCCCCTTGACAGCCGGCAGGGGTTTTCTCCCCCGCAGCCGCTGTCGCATTCAAATTCAGCTTGGCTGTGCAGGGCTCCATCCACACAGCTGCTTTCTTCATTCACAGGGATCTATGAATGAATAAACGACATGTCCGAGCTGCCACTGTGGCAGAATAATTTGTAGATCTGAATGGACTGCAAGGTCATTGATGATTGCCCTCATAGTCCATTGACACTTCCTTCATCTTTCTAACAGAAAGCCCATACGGAGGTACGAGCAGAAAGCTGAAAGGCATGTCTACAGGAGCCTGACATTGCACCAGTGATCCGCTGATTATGGGTGCAATGGTTTGCAGACTCCTGAGGGAAAGGCCTATCCCCTTAACTCACATTCTTTTGCTTCCGCTGTGTGATGAGACGCCTAGCTAACAGTTGGGTAGCCACACTTTTCTCATTCACTGTGTGTGCTGCTAGTAATACGGAATTATGTCAGAGCCAACTGAGTTTTAAAGAGGGCAAATTGTTGGTGCCTGCTTATCTGGTGCCTCTGTAACTGAAATTGCCAATTCATTTGCGGTGTCATGAAGTACATTATCAAAAGGTTACGATGGCATAAGCATGGTTGACATGGTCAAGACCGTAAGAGACAAAAGGTCATTGTGCAAGATTGTGACCTGGAATAATATTTGACAATTTAGGCCATCTTGGATGCCAAAGGCAGTCCAACATTATATGAGGTAACATTTTTTGTATTTTACCTGATGTTTCCATATTTTTTTTACAACCTCTGTCTCTCTGTCAGTTGCATTTCGCTGCTTCAGATATCTGCTAGTGAGATCTGCAAAGTTAGCATTCACTTTTTATAATATGGAAACTTACTGGCTTCAAATTGTTTTATATTCACATACAAGTTTAGGGGTATTAAAACCCACTTGAAGGAGGTAAACTATAAGGCAAATGCACCAAATCAATTCTAAGTCTTAGAAGCATCTTAATGCGGAGCTCCACCCTAAAGTGGAACTTCCGCTCATCGGATTCCTCCCCCCCTCCGGTGCCACAGTTGGCACCTTTCGGGGGTGAGAGGGGGGACAGGATACCTGTCAAAGACAGGTATCCTTACCCACGTACTGGATTCCGGCCGCGGCGGTGAAGTCGCGTGAGGCTCCCTCCTCCTCCTCCCCTGGCCGCTGGGCTAATAGGAGAGAGGAGCGGGGCCTCGCGCATGCGCAGTAGGGTTCTCGGCGTGAAGCCGAAAGTCTTCACTGCCGGGTTCCCTTACCCGCAATGGCGACGGAAGCACCGACAGCTGATGTGAAACATCAGCTGCGGTGCCGACATCGAGGGACAACAGGACAGGTAAGTCTCCATTTATTAAAAGCCAGCAGCTGCAGTATGTGTAGCTGCTGGCTTTTAATTATTATTTTCTTTTTCGTACATCACGGGACACAGAGCGACTTAGTCATTACTAATGGGTTATATAGATTACCTTCAGGTGTTGGCACTGGCCAATTCCAAACCGGAAGTACCCTCCCCTATATAAGCCCCTCCCACCCGGGAGCACCTCAGTTTTTTGCCAGTGTCTAAGGTGTTGGCCAAAGAGTAACATGTGTTTTCACTGGGCTTGCGTACAGGTTCTTTTGGGCCTTAGTAAGCTGGTCCGGATCCCACCAAAAAAGCTTCATAGCTAAACGGTCGGTACCCGGGCCTTGCAGCAGAAGAGCAAGGTTTTGCCTGTAATGCTTCTCTTAGGAGGGCTGGACCCTGGGATCCAGAGCTCTGGTCATACCCACGACCAAGATGTTGTCTGTGCAGGGTGCTATACAGGTCCAGGGGAGTGGAATCCTTGGGAACCCGGTCCCTGAAGGTTTAATTACAATGCCTGCCGTGATAGGTGAAGTTTGGACTTCTGTGGACCAAACAAAGTCCTGCGGCGGGGATCAGGTAAGTGGGGGCCCCCAGGAACTTGGTTCTATTGGGGGACCCCCAAGCCTAATTTGTCTTTCTGTCTGTTACCTAACGGTATTCCCGCTAAATATCTGTGTTTGCCTGTAACTACTGAAAATGTAAAATTTTAATAGTAGTCAAGAAAAAAAAAAAAAAAAAGGGGACCGCGGTACCTGTGTTAAACCACTAGAGGCCGCTGTAGTCCATTTTTCTTGTCATGTGGATCTTTGGTTTTCTCAAGTCAAAAGATCCAGGCAGCTGGTAAGTTTCTCTGTGGGAATCCACTTCCTCTGCCCTGTTGCTGCGCTCATCCACCGCACAGGCCCTCCGGCAAAAAGGGCCCTGGCTCCTAGTCCCCTGTTTGATTTCGAAAAGGGCGCCAATGGCGCACGGGCGCGCGCGCGGGCGCGTGCACGCGCCTCCTATGAAAAAAAGGGGCGGGGCGGGTGGATGACGCTCGATGCGCGCCGCGGCGCTTCTGCGCATGTGCGGGCGTCCCAGCATAGTTAAAAGACACAGTACAAGTGTCAGCTGGATGCAAACAGAGCTAGCAACAAACAGTGGCACACAGAGGCGGTTGATGCAGGCATCCCCATAGAAAGGCACTTTAGTGGACACCAGCTGGTATATAGCAGCACCTGTGTTAGATTATTACCAGCAAAATTGGTGTATGACGACGGGAATACCTCAGCTTTGTGCTTAAAGGATATGTCGTCCAGACGCTCCGGAAATAGATCTTCCAGGAAGCCAAAGGGGTCTCCATCGGGCTCTGAGGATATTGGGCATGCTTGTACTGCACCAATCTCCCCTGAGAATTCAGAGGTCAGTAGCCGTAGAAACCCCGCAGGAATGCCTGGTGCTGCGGCTGTCCCCAGTCCACCTGCTCCTGTATATATAACAGAGGAGGTTTTATCCTCAACTCTGGGAGGATTGGAAGAGAGATTAACAGCATTGATCGCTGCTTCCCTGTCTCAGGAAAAGCGCGTCCGATCTCCGTCTCCTCCTTCAGAGTGCCTGTTAGTGGAGGAACAGCCCCACACAGAGATCGACCTACCTGAAGGGGATCAGGATAAGGTTGATTCAGTTATGGAGGAATCAACAGTGGAAGAACCTTTCTCAGCATCTCAGGCTGAAAGATTATGGGTTCAGTCTCTGACTAATATGGTCCGATCAGCATTTAAAATGCCTCTGGCGGAACCACCATCCACTACGGTTTCCTCGCTGGGGTCGCTAAAAGCTCCCCAGGCTGTCTGTTCCTTCCCAATCCACCCTTTATTAGAAGGGCTTATTTACCAGGATTGGGAGCATCCTGATAAAATATTTGCTCCCCCCAAGAGATTTCCGGTGATCTATCCCATGGAGGATAAGTTCATAAAAAAATGGAGGGTCCCTACAGTGGACGCAGCCATCTCTTCTGTTAACAAATCACTGACATGTCCAGTAGATAATGTTCCAATGTTCAAAGACCCAATAGATAAAAAATTGGAGTCTTTACTAAAATCTGCTTTCTCTACAGCAAGCATGGTGACACAACCTGCGGTAGCAGCGATTGGAGTCTGCCAAGCAGTGAAAGATCAGTTGAAACCAGTCTTAAGGGACTTACCAGATCAGCAGGCTCTTGCCCTAGCTGGCCTGCCTAGAGCCTTGTGTTTTGCGGTGGACGCCATAAAGGATACAATCCAACAGGCCTCCCGCTTTACGCTGTCTATAGTACATATGCGTAGGCTTCTGTGGCTCAAAAACTGGTCTGCTGAAGCTCCCTGTAAAAAACTGCTGGTTAGCTTCCCATTTCATGGAGAACGCTTATTTGGAGAAGATCTGGACAAATATATCCAGAAAATTTCTGCCGGTAAAAGTTCACTCTTACCGGTTAAGAACAAGGGTAGAAGTCCTTCTTTTAAGAGGCCTACTTCTCCAGTCCCTGGCACATCGGCTGTGAAACAGTTCCGACGGCCACCGCGGTCAAATCCAGGGGGCAGAAATCAGGGACAATCACAGGGTATCAAGAAACCCTGGGTCAAGAGAGGTACAAAACCTCCCCCTAAGTCATGAAGGGTTGCCCCCACTCAGTCGGGTGAGGGGAAGACTTCAGTTGTTCACAGAGACCTGGCGGGACACCATCAGAGATGGGTGATCCCCGCAGTAAGTCTGGGATACAGGCTGGAGTTAAAAGACATTCCTCCTGCCCATTTTATAAGGTCAAACGTGCCAAGCGATCCCCAGAAGAGTGGATCCCTCCTTCTGGCACTAGAGCAACTATTGCCCCAAGGGTAATCATGAAGGTTCCCTTGAAAGAAAACGGGTTCGGGTTTTACTCGAACCTTGTCACAGTCCCCAAACCAAATGGGGACATGAGGCCCATATTGAATATAAAAGGGCTAAACAAGTTCCTACATATCAGGACTTTTTTCGGATGGAGTCGATCCGATCGGTGGCCACCGCCCTACAAGGGCAGGAATGGTTAGCCTCGATCGACATAAGGGATGCTTATTTGCATATTCCCATCTGTCCGGCCCACCAGAAATTTATACGCCTTGCAGTAGAAGGGCGCCATTTTCGGTTCAGAGCCTTACCTTTCGGTCTGGCCACGGCACCACGAGTGTTCACAAAAATTCTGGCCCTACGATTGGCCAAACTAGGAACACAAGGTGTAACGATAATGGCATATCTAGACGACTTGTTGCTGATAGACCACTCAGTGAAAAAAACTAGAAGTGGTCGTTCACAAGATAATCAAGTATCTGGAATCTCACGGTTGCATTATCAACCGAGACAAGTCAGCCCTAAAACCAGTCAAAAGCCTGGAATACTTGGGGGCTAAGACTGGATTCAAATCAGAGAAAGATTTTCTTACCTCCAGAGAAGGTGTCGTCTTTGAAAGATTTGACCCACTTAGTGGGTACAAAAAAGAAAAACCATCCATACGCCTGTGTATAAGGTTGCTGGGAAAAATGGTGGCTTCATTCGAAGCGGTACCCTACGGTCAATTCCATTCAAGGAACTTGCAGAGGGCCATACTGTCAGCCTGGAACAAAAAAGTTCAGGCTTTAGACTTACCAATGTCCCTGTCTCCTTCCGTTCGCAAGAGCCTCCATTGGTGGTTGGTGCCCCAGAATCTGGGAAGGGAAACCCTTCAGTCCGGTTTCTTGGAAGGTGGTCACTACAGTTGCCAGCCTCATAGGCTGGGGGGCAGTACTGGAGCAATGGTCTCTCCAGGGCAAGTGGTCAGAAGCAGAGAAGGCCCTGCCCACCAATCTCTTAGAGATACGAGCAGCCCGGTATGCCCTAGTAGCATGGACATCCAAACTCCAAGGGTCACCTGTCAGAATTCAATCAGACAATGCCACAGCAGTGGCATATATCAATCTCCAGGGTGGCACCAGGAGTCGTGCAGCCCAGAGGGAAGCGAAATGCATCCTGGAATGGGCAGAAAGGTATGTCACAGCCATATCCGCGGTTTTCATCCCAGGAGTGGAAAATTGGAGAGCGGACTTTTTTAAGTCGCCAGCAATTATGCCCGGGGGAATGGTCTCTTCACCCCGAGGTTTTCCAGGCAATATGCCAGCGGTGGGGAACACCGGATGTAGATCTGCTAGCATCCAGATTCAACGCAAAGGTGGACAGATTTGTGTCTCGCACAAAGGATCCCCTAGCTTGCGGTTCGGATGCCCTAGTGTTCCCTTGGGATCAGTTCAAGCTGATATATGCATTCCCACCGCGATTAATCCGCAGAATCAGGGTAGAAAAGAAACCAGTGATTCTGGTGGCTCCAGCGTGGCCCCGAAGGGCATGGTACGCGGAGATTGTAAAAATGTCAGTGGGAAGTCCTTGGACCCTCCCACATCGTCCGGACCTGCTTTCGCAAGGACCGATATACTACCCTTCCTTACCAGCCCTAGGTTTGACGGCCTGGCTATAGAAGCCCACATTCTAAAAAAGAGAGGGCTCTCTAATCCTGTGGTATCTACCATGATCAATGCCAGGAAGCCGGTATCCAGGCAGATCTATTATAGGATCTAGAAGGCGTACATCACGTGGGGTGAGGCCAGGAAATGGCATCCACGTAAGTACGTAATAGGTAGGATTCTGGACTTCCTACAGTGGGCTGTACATAGGAAGCTTGCCTTGAGTACTATCAAGGGTCAGACGGCCTTGTCAATATTTTTTTTTTTCAAAGGCCCTTGGCTTTGCATTCATTAATCAAAGCTTTCATACAAGGAGTGATGCGTATTAGCCCTCCGGTTAGTATTCCCATATGTCCATGGGACTTAAACCTGGTTCTGTCGGTTCTACAGAAACAACCATTTGAACCATTGCGGCATATTTTCTTGGTTCTTTTCACCAGGAAATTGATTTTCTTAGTAGCCATTTGTTCGGCTAAAAGAGTATCGGAATTAGCCGCCTTGTCCTGTAAGGAGCCATATCTGGTTATCCATAAGGACAGAGTAGTATTACGTCCTCATCCAGCCTTCTTCCTAAGGTGGTATCGAGGTTCCATTTGAACCAAGATATGGTTCTTCCTTCCTTTTTTCCCCAAACCTAGTTCGGTAGAGGAAAAGTTATTGCATTCTTTGGATGTAGTAAGAGCAGTTAAAGCTTATCTTAAAGCCACTGCTCAGATTCGTAGAACGGATACTTTGTTTGTTCTGCCGGAAGGCCCCAGAAAGGGTCAGGCAGCATCAAAAATCTACTTTAGCCAAGTGGATTCGACAGGTCATAATACAAGCCTATGGCTTGAAAAGGAGACCGCCTCCGTTCAAAGTTAGGGCGCACTCCACAAGAGCAGTTGGAACTTCATGGGCAGTGCATCACCAAGCCTCCCTGGCTCAAGTACTGTAAGGCCACAACATGGTCCTTAGTACACACGTTTACTAGATTCTACCAGGTAGACGTCAGAAGTCAGGAGGATGTCGCCTTTGGGCGCAGTGTGTTGCAGGCCGCAAAAGAGCCTCATGCCTGATGGCGCCCAGCTTAGGTATCCCTCCCCTCATTTGGCATTGCTTTGGGACGTCCCATTAGTAATGAGCTTACCTGTAAAATCCTTTTCTTGGAGTACATCACGGGACACAGAGCTCCCACCCCTCTTTTTGGGACACTTATTGCTTGGCTACAAAACTGAGGTGCTCCCGGGTGGGAGGGGCTTATATAGGGGAGGGTACTTCCGGTTTGGAATTGGCCAGTGCCAACACCTGAAGGTAATCTATATAACCCATTAGTAATGACTAAGTCGCTCTGTGTCCCGTGATGTACTCCAAGAAAAGGATTTTACAGGTAAGCTGTTATAAAAATCCCTTTATTTTGCCCGGGGTTGCCTGGAACACCCCTTTAAACTGATACCATTGACACAGACCCAAAACCCATCAATACAGGCCCATAGTTGGGTATGCTGTTGCTTTAAATCTTCACAATGCATGAAAATATAGGAACTAGGGGAAAGTGCTACTTCTCTAACCTAATGCTCTGCCTCTATATGCCCCTTGGCTGTCTGTATAGACAATGAACCTTTATAAGCTTCTGATCTACTGTACTTGCAGCTGATTTTATTGTGCAGGACACTGATATGTCTTTATATGTTACAGTTGCATTTATATAGTCCATACCTACACACCAGTAAAGCTCGTGATTTCTAAAGTTTCCAGATATGCTTTCAGGCTGAATATTTCAAAGCAAACACACACAAGAAGACCCTATAGGCCAGGATATCAGATAAAAAAAAAACTGCCTATCTATCTTTGTAGCCTTAGTATTTTTTTTTTTCTTCTACCAGTACAATCAAGTGTGATTTGTAAGGCATTTGGGGGGAGTTCACCATCTATCTGTCTTGTGCCATTATATCTGCTATTTATGGACAACACGTATTCACCATCAGATCTTGTCTAAATCAAAGGAAGATCATAAATATGAGTACTTTTTAAATTTCTTTTCTGCATTTACCATTGAGTGGTATGCAATTTAATTGCATTTGGTGCTACCTGATGCAAATTATCTGGGCCATTCTGTCCAGCTGGCTGGGCTAACATTAACTGATTTTGTTAGTAAAATTAAAGAAATGATTCAGTCACCTGACAGCCCCATTGTAAGAAACGTGTTGGAAATCTATTATGTTCTTTAGCTATGTATCACTTGAGATCTTGTCCTGGCTGTTAGCACTTGTTAAAAGGTGTTTGTGTGATAATGGTGCAGAGAAGACACACACTTCTCTTTCGCTTTATTAGCTGTGCTCACAAAAGGAGGTCCTGGGAACTTGCCCACTTCAATACTGGTGTTCTTTCTTTGTATCTTGAGCTTTCACCATTCATCAGACATTGAGTGATATACCATAATGTTGCTGGATGTGCTGGCTGCCAGAGAGCTACCTAACTTGCCCATACCGCCTAAGCCAAGACCGTTTGTATTATTATTTTCATGTAAGAATTGTATAGCTCTGATTTTCTGTAGGAATACTCAAAGCTTTGAACATCTATGTTTTTAACTGCTTGTAGACCTGCCTTAACAGACTTTAATGTATGGATAAAAAGGTAATATTACTGGACTGAGAATGTGAAGGTTCTTGCAAAAGTTTCTTTATTTTTTATTCTTATTCTTGGGTATGATTCACTCATCGTTTTTAGGTGTCTTGTTATGATAAAGGTAGACTTTTTTTCTGGTATATAGGACATGAAGTAGTTACATACTGTACCTGTGTTGCAAATACATGTAACGTCTAAAAAAAGTTTGTGTGAAGTGAAATTTAAATATGTTAACAAGTTGTTATGAGTAAGCACTGATCCTACAGTGTGAAACGCGTCAGCCTGTCTGTTTTCATTTTGCTGTGGTGTGGACTTTTGTGATTTTATAATAAAGGAACCTTGTTTGGAGTGCGGCTGTCCAAGAATTTCTTCCAATTGTTTTGCATTGTTATGAGTACAGTTCCACTTTAAGGTGGATTTATATTTTTTGAAATGTAATTTTTGCGCAGGTGGGTGTTCCTTCTTTCAGACTTGAAGCAAGCCATGAATTCACAAAGGATCCTGGTTGCTGTAGCAGTGTTCTGTTATGTACAGTGACTACAAAACATAACCTAAGTGCAATTTAACCACTTAAGCCCCGGACCATTACGCAGCTTAATGACCAGAGGTGATTTTACAATTTGGCACTGCGCTGCCAAAATTGTCAAATAATGAAAATATTTGAAAATATTGAAAATATTCAATGGGCTCAACATGTCTCTCAGCAAATAGCTTGGGGTGTCTACTTTCCAAAATGGGGTCATTTGGGGGGGTTTTGAACTGTCCTGGCATTTTATGCACAACATTAGGAAGCTTATGTCACACATCATCCACTCTTCTAACCACTTGAAGACAAAGCCCTTTCTGACACTTTTTGTTTACATGAAAACATATTTTTCATTGCAAGAAAATTATGTTGAACCCCCAAACATTATATATTTTTTTAAAGCAAAGGCCCTACAGATTAAAATAGTGGGTGTTGCATTTTTTTTCCACACAGTATTTGCACAGCGATTTTTCAAACGCATTTTTGGGGGAAAAAACACACTTTTTTATTTTTAATGCACTAAAACACACTATATTGCCCAAATGTTTGATAAAATAAAAAAGATGATCTTAGGCCGAGTACATGGATACCAAACACGACATGCTTTAAAATTTCGCACAAACGCACAGCGGCGACAAACGACATACATTTTTAAAAGCCTTTACAGGTTACCACATTAGATTTACAGAGGAGGTCTACTGCTAAAATGACTGCCCTCGAACTGACCTTCGCGGTGATACCTCACATGCATGGTGCAACTGCTGTTTACATATGACGCTAGACCGACGCTTGCGTTCGCCTTTGCGCAAGAGCAGGGGGGGACGGGGGTGCTTTTTTTTTTTTTCTTTTTTTTTTATTATTATTTATTTTGCTTTTTTCTTTTATTTTTAAACTGTTCCTTCCATATTTTTTTTTTTTTTTTTACCATTTTTATTGTTATCTCAGGGAATGTATCCCCTATGATTGCAATAGGTAGTGACAGGTACTCTTCTTAAAAAAAAAAATTGGGGGGTTAGACCCTAGATCTTTCCTCTGCCCTCAAAGCATCTGACCACACCAAGATCGGTGTGATAAAATGCTTTCCCAATTTCCCAATGGCACTGTTTATATCCGGGGGGGGGAACATTCCCTCCCACTGCTTGTAAAAGCAGTCTAGAGGCTAATTATCTGCTAGGATTGCTTTTACATGAAAGCCGACCGCTGGCTGAAAAGAATGATACCAAGATGATACCTAAACCCGCAGGCATCATTTTGGTATAACCATTCAAAGTCCAGCAACATACCAGTACGTTGCTGGTCCTTGTTGGACATGTATTGTAATCTTTTTTTTCATGCAGCCTGTTGGCTGAACGAAAAAAAGAGATTGATCGGTGGGTATGCCCACCATTAGAATACCTCCCTTCATCCACCCACTTCTAATGATGGGTATACATGCACCATTTATATATGCCGAAGCATGGGGGCATCCTCCCGCAAAAAAGTTATGCCGCGTACACACGGTCGGACTTTTCCACGGGCAAGCCTCCATCGGAATTTCGTATGTACGTGGCATTAGGAGCAAAATCGCACCTCCGCCCCTGCTGCCCCCATGCTTTGGCATATATTCTCTTTTTTTTTTTTAACTGTGGTGTTGAAATCACCTCCTACAGCGTTGGAGTCATGGCTTTATGTATCGTGGGAGCAAACGCTGTTGCTGTCAAGATAAATAAATCCGCGCTGCAACTGAATAGCGTTCCTGCTAAGCAAATGATGGTTAACATTAAAACAAAGTAACATTACAGTATAACAGTAAGACCTTGCCATACCATACCTGCAAAGCAAATACCCCCAAAAAAACTAGTAAAAAATAAAACATTTTTTTAACGCAACCTGTGCCTAAGATATATATATATGCCGAAGCATGGGGGCATCCTCCCGCAAAAAAGTTATGCCGTGTACACACGGTCGGACTTTTCCACGGGCAAGCCTCCGTCGGAATTTCGACGGTATGTACGCGGCAGTAGGAGCAAAATCGCTCCTCCACCCCTGCTGCCGCTATGCTTTGGCATATATGCAGGGCCGGCCCTACCATGGGACCCGATGGTACCTCGGTCCCAGGCGGCACTTTCAGGGGGCGGCAAATTGCCGCCTGCCAGCCCACTCCACTGCACATGTGCCTGGGTTTCCACCCGTCGGAAACCCAGGCACACATACCTGTCCTGCGGCAGCCGAATCCCTGGCTAGAGGGGCACGATCATCCAGTTCACAATCACACTACTGCCTCGGTCACGGTGCGCTCTGTGTTTGAGCCGAGCTCAGCTCAGCAATTGGCAGCGGCCGGTGTCCTGTGATTGGCTAAGCAGGTCATGTGCGGACATGAGGCTCTGTGATTCGCCTGGAGGAGCTCCCTTGTATCCTGATGGTGAACACAGGACGGGAGCCTGCTCCTAATCATGTGATCGCAACTGTGAAGACCCGCCTCAGTACTGCTTCTCCTGGAGCCTGGAGGAGCTGGACTGTGTCTGTGGATAATCGCGCCTGCCCTGCATGCTCCTAACTCGCTGTGTGTCACTGTCTCCTGAGGTCCGTCTCTGTCAGCCCCCCCCTCTTTAATGACAGCCGCCCCCCCTCTTTAATGTCAGCCCCCCCTCCTCAATGTCACCTGCAACCCCTCCTCAATGTCAGCCGCCCCCCCTCCTCAACTGCCCCCCCTCAAGGTCAGCCGCCCTCCCTCCTCAATGTCAGCCGCCCCCCCTCCTCAATATCAGCCGCCCCCCCCTCCTCAATATCAGCCGCCCCCCCTCCTCAATATCAGCCGCCCCCCCTCCTCAATATCAGCTGCCCCCCCTCCTCAATATCAGCCGCCCCCCCTCCTCAATATCAGCCGCCCCCCCCTCCTCAATGTCACCTGCCCCCCCTCCTCAATGTCACCTGCCCCCCCTCCTCAATGTCACCTGCCCCCCCTCCTCAATGTCACCTGCCCCCCTCCTCAATATCAGCCGCCCCCCCTCCTCAATATCAGCCGCCCCCCCTCCTCAATGTCAGCCGCCCCCCCCTCCTCGAAGTCAGCCGCCCCCCCTCCTCAATGTCAGTCGCCCCCCCTCCTCAATGTCAGTCGCCCCCCCTCCTCAATGTCAGTCGCCCCCCCTCCTCAATGTCAGCCAACCCCCCCGTCCTCAATGTCAGCCGCGCCCCCTCCTCAATGTCAGCCGCCCCCCCTCCTAAATGTCAGCCGCCCCCTCCTCAATGTCAGCCGCCCCCCCTCCTCAATGTCAGCCACCCCCCCTCCTCAATATCAGCCGCCCCCCCCTCCTCAATGTCAGCCGCCCCCCTCAATGTCAGCCGCCCCCCTCCTCAATGTCAGCCGCCCCCCTCCTCAATGTCAGCCGCCCCCCCTCCTCAATATCAGCCGCCCCCTCCTCAATGTCAGCCACCCCCCCTCCTCAATATCAGCCGCCCCCCCCTCCTCAATGTCAGCCGCCCCCCTCAATGTCAGCTGCCCCCCTCCTCAATGTCAGCCGCCCCCCCTCCTCAATATCAGCCGCCCCCCTCCTCAATGTCAGCCGCCCCCCCTCCTCAATATCAGCCGCCCCCCCTCCTGAATATCAGCCACCCCCCTGTCCTCAATGTCAGCCACCCCCCCGTCCTCAATGTCAGCAGACCCCCCCTCCTCTATGTCAGCAGACCCCCCCCTCTTCTCTGACAGCAAACCCCCCTCTTCTCTGTCAGATCCCCCTCTTCTCTGTCATCTCTCTCCTGCCTGCCTTCACTCTGGGACACAGCAAATGGCAATCCACTACATGTGGCAGGTGAAGTGGCAAGTGACAATCTGCTACGTGTGGCAGGTGACGTTGTGGCAAGTGACAATCCGCAATGTGTGGCAAGTGACAATCTGCAATGTGTGGCAGGTGGCGTCGTGGCAAGTGACAATCCGCTACGTGTGTCAGGTGACGTTGTGGCAAGTGGAAATCCGCTACGTGTGGCAAGTGACAATTCGCAATGTGTGACGTCGTGGCAAGTGACAATCCGCAAATGTGTGGCAAGTGACATTGTGGCAAGTGACAAAACGCAATGTGTGATGTCGTGGCAAGTGACAATCCGCAACGTGTGGCAAGTGATAACCCGCAATGTGTGGCAGGTGGCGTCGTGGCAAGTGACAACCCGCAATGTGTGGCAGGTGGCGTCGTGGCAAGTGACAACCCGCAATGTGTGGCGTTGTGGCAAGTGACAACCCGCAATGTGTGGCAGGTGGCGTTGTGGCAAGTGACAACCCGCAATGTGTGGCAGGTGGCGTCGTGGCAAGTGACAATCTGCAATGTGTGACGTCGTGGCAAGTGACAATCCGCAACATGTGGCAAGTGACAATCCGCAACTGGTGGCAGGTGACGGTGGCAAGTGACACGCTCAGGCTCCCACTGATTCTGCATTATGGTGAGTTGAACTATTTTATATATTATATAACAATGTAATAATAGAAATGACGCACTTCACTAATTTTGTTTTGCGATACGGCACTGCGTCGATTTAACTGACAATTGTGCGGTCGTGCGACGCTGTACCCAAACAAAATTGACATCCTTTTTTTCCCACAAATAGAGCTTTCTGTTGGTGGTATTTCTTCATCAGTTTAGGCCAATACGTATTCTTCTACATATGTTTGGTAAAAAAAAAAAAAAAACGCAATAAGTGTATATTGATTAGTTTGCGCAAAAGTTATAGCGTCTACAAAATAGGGGATAGATTTATGGCATTTTTATTATTATTATTATTATAAATTTTTTACTAGTAATGGCGGTGATTTGCGATTTTCAGTGAGACTGCGACATTGCGGTGGACAGATCAGACACTTTTGACACATTTTTGGGACCAGTGACATTTATACAGCGATTTGTGCTATAAAAATGCACTGATTACTGTGTAAATGTCACTGGTAGGGAAGGGGTTAAATGTGTTACCTGGGAGGTGTTTCTAACTGGGGGTGATGGGACTGACTGGAGGAGGAGAGAGATCTATGTTCCTAATCACTAGGAACAGCAGATCTGTCTCTCCTCCCCTGTCAGAATGGGGATCTGTCTGTTTACATTGACAAATCCCCATTCTGGCTCTCTGTGGAGCGATCGCGGGTGGCCGGCTGACATCGCGGCCACACACAGGTCCTTTTATACTCCTATATACATGAATAGAGCCATGACAGGTCCTCTTTATACTCCTACATACATGTATAGAGCCAGGACAGGTCCTCTTTATACTTATATATATATATATATATATATATATATATATATATATATATATATACGTATAGTGCCATGACCGTTATACTCCTATACATGAATAGAGCCATGACAGGTCCTCTTTATATTCCTACATACATGTATTGAGCCATGACAGGTCCTCTTATACTTCTATATACATGTATAGAGCCCTGACGGGTCCTTTTCTACTCCTACATGCATGTATAGAGCCATGACAGGTCCTCTTTATTTTCCTAAATACATGTATAAAGCCATGACAGGTCCTTTTTACACCCCTATACACATGTATAGAGCTATGACCGGTCCTCTTTATACTCCTATACATGAATACAGCCATAACAGGTCCTTTTTATAGAGCCATGACAGGTCCTCTTTATATTACTACACATGAATAGAGCCACGACAGGTCCTCTTTATATTCCTATACATGAATAGAGCCATGACAGGTCCTCTTTATACTCCTACATACATATGTATAGAGCCATGACAGGTCCTCTTTATACTCCTACATACATGTATAGAGCCATGACAGGTCCTGTTTATACTCCTACATACATGTATAGAGCCATGACAGGTCCTCTTAAGTTATCATGATATAAAATGATATCCTTTTGGTGGGCGTTATTTTTTGGGGGGGGGGGGCAGCATTTAATTCTTGGTACCAGGCAGCACAATGTCTTAGGCCGGCACTGCATATATGCTCTTTTTTTTTAACTGTGGTGGTAAAATCACCTCCTACAGCACTGGAGTCACGGCTTTATGTATCGTGGGAGCAAACGCTGTTGCTGTCAAGATAAATAATTCCGCGCTGCAGCTGAATGGCGCACCTGAAAACAAAAAATTACATACATGAAAAGCAAGCATGATAAAACATTGCAGAATAGAATACAGTAAAGAGCAGAACAATAGAGAGAAAATAGAGCGAGAGAGGGAACAATAAAACAACTTTTTTTTATATATATATATATATATATATATATATATATATATATATATATATACTTTTTTTTTATTTTTTTCACTTTTTTTTTTTTTTTAAATTTTTCTTGTAACTTTAACAACTGTAACGGTTTGGGTCTCTCAAAATGCGATGGCATCTTGGGAGACCCTGTGTAAGTGTGACCTAGTCTGTGAAATGCTGTACCCTACGCTAAAACTTCACTTTTGTGTGGAAGCGTTTAAAACATTCACCAATGCAAAGACCAGGATTGTCAGGACAGAGTGGACACAAATAACGGGTGTCACGCCTAAATCCGCGCTTGCTACAGACACAACATCTTTTTTGGGGGGCTCGTTGGGTAGGGGTACTCTCGAGGACATACGGAAAATGCCTCTCATGCAGGCGGCTTACTGCATTTGGTTGGGGATGGTGAGGTGCAGAACCGCCTGGATACAGGAGGTCTGTGACTATCTCATCCTGGAATTTTAGGAAGGATAAAGTCCCGCCTGAAGCTCTGTATAGCACATTAGTGTTCAGCAAAGCCAATTGAAATAAGGATAGAGACACTTTTTTGTACCAGCGTCTCGCCTTACGGGCAATTGGATACGGCGCCAACAACTGGTCC
Organism: Rana muscosa; assembly: GCA_029206835.1. NCBI lineage: Eukaryota > Metazoa > Chordata > Amphibia > Anura > Ranidae > Rana > Rana muscosa. The sequence goes on from CM055116.1 coordinate 1,060,331,501, forward strand.
TTGAGGTCCACCCCTCCCATATTTTGGTTATATTCGTGCACACAGAGGGGTTTCTCCACAACACCAGTCGCCGTACGAATTTGGACTGTCGTGTCTGCGTGAAGGGAGGTAAGAAGGAAAACATTCTTATTATCCCTCCACTTCACAGCGAGCAAATTATTACACTTCAAGCAGGCTCTCTCCCCCAGCCTAAGACGGGAATCTACAAGCCCCTGGGGAAAGCCCCGGCGATTAGGTCGCACGGTGCCACATGCTCCAATCTGATGATCAAACAAGTGGCTAAACAGTGGCACGCTCGTGTAATATTTGTCCACATACAAGTGGTACCCCTTTCCGAATAAGGGTGACACCAAGTTCCACACTATCTTGGCAGTGCTCCCTATGTAATCTGGGCAGTTCTCCGGCTCTACCTGACTATCTTTTACCTCCATAAACCGTAAAGCTCCATACATAGCCTGTTGCCCTGTCACAGAACTTATAGAGCTTGACCCCGTATCTGGCACGCTTGCTGGGTAGGTACTGCTTGAAAGACAAGCGGCCAGAAAATTTAATCAGGGACTCATCAACGCAGACAACTTGATCGGGAATAAACAAGGCTGCAAAACGTTTGTTGAAGTGGTTTATGAGGGGCCAAATTTTGTAGAGCCGATCGTATTCAGGGTCTCCACATGGACGACAAAGTTCATTGTCGTTGAAATGCATGAATCGCAAGATCTGCTTGTATCTTTTCCTGGGCATGGAGGCAGAGAACACGGGCATGTGGTTAATTGGGTGCGTGGACCAATAAGCACACATTGACGAGAATTTATGTGTGCCCATGTTGAGGGAAAGGCCCAGAAAGGTCTTAAATTCGGAAACCGTAATTGGTTTCCAATCTCTGGCAATGGAAGGCAACTGGGGATTAGCGGCGATGAATTGACCAGCATATAAATTACTCTGGTCCACAATAGATCTATAGAGATCTTCCGTGAAAAACAGCGAATAAAATCAAGTGGTGTAAAATCAGCTGTTTCCACCTGAATACCGGGTTGGGCAGTGAATGGGGGAAGTACGGGTTCTGCAGAAGTGTTGGGCACCCAATCAGGATAGGCGAATTCTGCAGGAGGGGCACTATGGGCACGACGGGCCTGCCTTTGTCTTCTTCTTGGTGGCAGCGGGACACTACTTGTGCTTGCCACCTCGCCAGCTTGAACTGCACTTATGGGACTCGCCACGTCACCACGTGATACTGCAGTGCTGGATGTACGCCCAGGCTGTACTAGGCCGCTGGTGCTTGCCAGTTCACCAGAAGGAACAGCGGCGCTAGAACTACTCTGCTCCATAATACGAGAGCCCTGCGGTTCTTGCTCCTCAACAACATCAGAAGATTGGGATCGGGTACGCCTGACCTTAGCAGGGACCTCACCTTCGTCGTCAGTGCTATCTGACATGGAGCCGCTGTCTTCGCTGTCTTCTACGGGAATGTATTCTGAGCCTAAATCTGACAGATACGTGACCTCCTCTTCACTATCTGTCATGCTCAGAATCTCGTAGGCCTCTTTACTAGTTTACCTTCAATTTGCCATTCTGGGCTCTAAATTTAGTGGTACACTAGTAAGATTCACAGGTAAAAAAGCACCCGACTGTCCGCAAATGTATCAAACGCTTAAAAAAAAAAACTGTTAGCGATCGCAGGGATCAAACCTGTCTCTGCGAACGCTGCAGTTATGTGTGTTGTGTTTGGTAGGTGACAGTGATTGATCGATACTGCACTTGGGTGGGGTGGGGTGGGCTGGGCTGGGCAGAGGGGCTAAACGCAGGTGCTAGCAGGTATCTGGGCTGATCCCGCTAACACTGCGTTTTTGGGAACCCTAAACCGCTGGATACGCTAGTATAGATCTGATCAGATACTATACCACTAAGGGAGGTGTATGCTTTGCGCGTGGGTGTTAGCGTTACTGGCACTAACCTGACACTGCCTGGGGCGATGCAGACCCTCTCTGAGTCTAAAACCTAATTGATATCACCCGCCGGGCGATCAGGGGGTTAAACCTTTTTTGGGTTATATACGGTGGGTGCCCTGATGCTACAAAAAGCAAACTAACCAACCAGTGTCACCCGTAACACTTATATGGTGATCACTGGTGAAAGGGTTAACTAGGGGCAATCAGGGGGTTAAAACATTTATTAGGTAATATATGGGGGTACCTGATGATATGTAAAAACCTGACGGGTTACCTAAATAACTAAATAACTAACTGGCTAACCGGTGTCACCAGTGACACTTATACGGTGATCACTGGTGAAAGGGTTAACTCTAGGGGCAATCAGGGGGTTAAAATAATATATGGGGGTACCTGACGCTATAAAAACCTGCGGCGAACCTAAAAATAAATAACTGGCTACCTAGGGCACCACCGACACTAATACAGCGATCGGAAAAACGATTGCTTAGTGACGCTGGCGTTAGGGGGTGAAAGGGTTACCTGGGGGGCGACCAAGGGGTTAAACCTTTATTAGGGGGGGTTAGGGGACTACCCTGGACCTAAAGGGGCCTAAACCTAACTGCCCTGCAACTGTTTACTGTCACAAATGACACTGATTGCAGTGATCAGTAAAAAAATGACCGCTGCAAACGGTGACACTGTGTCTGGGGGTGACTGAAGGGTGTAAGTGTGCCTATGTGTACTGGTATTAGTGTAGTGTTGGTGCACTTACTGTGAGATGTCTTCTCTCCTCGCGCCGAATCGAAAAGACCGCCACGAGGAGAGATGACATCACTTCCTCTGCCTGTGTTTACATTACACAGGCACAGGAAGATTGTCATTCGCCGGGAGCGATCGTGAGGGGGCGAACGGAAAACCACCACTCACTGTACCGGAGGGGGGTCCGATCGGACCCCCCACCCATACGAAGGCAGTCACGTACAGGTACGTGATTGTGCTTGTCCGTGCCATTTTGCCGACATATATATACAGTGGGCGGTCGGTAAGTGGTTAAGAAAACCCCCTATACATTCTGTGAAAAAAATCTGGGGGTCTTAATATTTTTATTTTCATGTACATGTACTTAAGTGAGCAGAACAGGGTTTATTCATTGGCACTTTTTCATGGCATATACTCTTCCTGTCCATGTTAAAAAGATCCGAATGAGGAACGAAACGTTGTTTCTGCAAACCACTAGAAGACTGATTTTGTTTTTACATTATATATTACTTTTGAGGGTGTGATGATGAGAGCGGGAACAGACACAGCCTGGCTCCAACTGAACCCCAGGAGGGGCACAGGTAAGACATCATTCCACACGTCTAATTTAGGAGGTCTTCGAATTCACATATTAGCAGTCATGTGACATTTAGAATAAAATGACTAGGTTAAGTATATAGCTCCATACGGTTCTGTCATTAGATGATATCAAGATGTTTTTGGCTTGACTACATCTTTAATTTATACTAATAGATGCTTTTTATATAGTGTCAATTTAGATCTAAAATATAGGTACTGTATTTAATCCCCACAAGAGAGTATTCTTAATTTTACAGGTTGATTGCTTTAATTTTACACAACTAGATACCAATAATGTGACACCAATTAAGCTTTTATTTGTAAAGTAGTTACTCCTTAGCTTCCACAATACAGCTTGTGGTGTCAGAGTGGTCCGTGTTGGAATGGAAGTGGAATGGAAGTATTGGATCATGCAAACTCTCTTCAGGACCTCTTTATCACTAACTCCTTTATCTACTTGCTGTTACTCAAACTTGGCTTCATGAATCCGACTCTCCTCCTCCTGCTTTCCTTTGCCATGGTAGCCTTTTCTGGACTCAGTCTCCCAGACCCAGTGAATGGAAAGGTGGAGGCATGGGAACCCTTCTATCCCCACAAAGCACACTTCAGGTTTTTCACTCGCCTCCCTCTGTCACTCTCCATTTGAGGCACATTGTATTTATCTATTTTCTCCAGTTTCTTTAGGAATTGCTGTGATCTACTGCCCCCCCTAGGCCGATATCAACCTTCCTTGATGACTTCTCTGCCTGGCTACCCTACTATCTCTTTTTTGAAATTCCCACAATCATGCATGGTGACTTTAACATCCCTGTTAGTAGTAACACTCCTGCTACTTCTAAACGTCTCAGTCTAACCTCCTCTTTTAGCCTAAAGCATTGGTTTCATGCTTCTACTAACTCTGATGTCAACGCTCTTAACCTTGTTTTCTCTTACATTTGCACTTTGTGCAACCTTCCCAAAACTCCTTTTCCTCCCTCTGATCACTACCTTATTACTTTCACTCTCTGCCTGTCTTCTACCTTCTTTTCCTCCAACCGCCTAACCGTTACCTGTGGAAACCTTTGCCACTTTAACCCTTCTCTTCTCTATTCTGCTACTGACCACCTCTATGACAAAATCTCACCCCTGTCCTGCCCCAACCTAGCCACTTCTGTCTACAACAAGTCACTGTCATCCTCCCTGGAGGTGCTTGCCCCCCTCACTACACACAGAATCAGGTCCCGCTCCCTACAACCTTGGCAAACAGATGACACAAAAGTCTCAAAAAACATAGCCGTACTTTTGATTGTCTGTTGTGTAAGACTAAGTCTCAAAAAGACTTCAACTAATATAAATCTGCCCCCAAAAATGCAATTTCTGCCTCCACACTGCCAAGCAGATCTATTTTATCACTCTCATTAACACCCTGTCATCCAGTCCCCTTCAACTCTTCTCTACCTTTAACTCGATAACTTTGTCCTTCACCGTCTCCACCCACAAACCCACTTACTGCCCAGGAGATCACCAATCACTTAAAAAATAAAATGTATACAATTCATGATGAGATCTCCACTGTACAGGTACCCCTCCACCCCACTTAACACTCCATGTCCATAGGTACACTCAATACTTCCCTCATTCGACCCCTCAATAGATGAGGTTGCTAAACGTTTTTTTCCAACGCCCACCTAACCGCCAGCCCCCTGGACCCAGTTACCTCGCAAGTACTATGGTCATCCTCTGGCTCTAGGCTCTATCCTACACTCTCTAACTTACATCTTCCCAAACTCTCTAAAACATGCCCTAGTCACCCCTATACTTAAAAAGCCCTCATTCAACCCCACCAATCTTAACAACCTTCGCCCCATCTCCTTGCTTCCCTTTTACGCCAAACTCCTTGAACCTCTGGTCCACAACTGGCTTGGCAACCACCTTACTGAAAACAACATTCTTGATCCCCTTCAGTCTGGATTTTCAACACTCCACAGAAGTTGCTCTCCTAAAACTCCCAAACGATTTACTAATGGTTAAAATTAATGGACACTATTCTGTACTCCTACTCTTGGACCTCTCTGTTGCCTTTGATACAATTGACCATCCCCCCCCCCCCCCCCTCAAAAAAAACCTCTTCTTTGGTTCTCATCATAACTATCCCACCTTCAATGCTGCTTACAATTCTACTGCCTCCTCTCTCCTTCCTTTTTCCATTGGGGTCCCACAAGGTTCTGTTTTTGGGCCTATCCTATTCTCGTCTACACCTCCTCCCTGGTAGCCTCCCATGGCTTTCAATTCCACCTTTATGCAGATGACACCCAAATCTATCTCTCTACCCCCCAGCTCACTCTATCAGTCTCTTTAGGCATCACTAATTTACTAACAAACATATCAGTCTGGATGTCGCTCCACTTCTTCAAACTCCACTCTCTACCCAAAACCGAGCTCATAATCTTTCCTCCCCCATGTGCCCCTTTCCCTGTGTTCTGTTTCAAGATCGATAGCAGAACTATCAACCTGTCCCCACATGCCAGGATGCTAGATGTAATCCTGGACTTTGAACTCTCCTTTCGACCCTACACCCAATCACTGTCTGAAGCTTGCCACCTTATTAACCTTTGCAACATCTTTAAAACATGCCACTTCCTAACCAATGACACCACAAAGCTTCTAATTAACTCCCTGATTATCTCTTGCCTCTACTACTGCAACAACCTTCTCATTGGATCACCTTTACATAGACTATCCCCCCTTCAGTCCATGATGAATGCTGCTGCCAGACTCATCCTTACCAACCGTTTAGTGTCTGCTACCTCTCTCTGCCAATCCCTCCACTGGCTGCCACTTACCCAATAAGTTAACTTTAAAATCCTAACAACTTTCAAAGCCATCCTCTACTCGGCCACCAGCTACATCACCATCCTAGTCTCAAAATACAAATCAAATCATTCTCTTCATTCCTCCCAAGACCTGCTCTCTATCTCCCTTGTCACCTCCTCCCTTGCTTGCCTCCAGGACTTCTCTCGAGCCTCTCTCATCCGCTCTCCTACTCTGTCCACTTTTAGGGGATCCCTAAAATTCCTTCTTTTCAGAGAAGCCTATCCTGTCTTTACCCAACAAACTGTGCTTTTATTTTCTCCATCAGCTCATCTCCCATATTTATTACCTTTTGTATCACTTGACCCTCCCTTTTTAGATCATAAACTCGAATGAGCAGGTCCCTCTGATTCCTCCTGTATTGAATTCTGTTGTAACTGTGCTGTCTGCCCTCATGTTGTAAACTTGCTGCCCAAACTGTTGCCGCTATATAAATCCTTTATAATAATACTTGCCCAAAAATACATTTTTGGATGGTCTGGCAGCATGGCACATCAGTCTGGAGTAATCAGTGAACAAGATAGGTGCAGTTAAAACATGGGAGGAGAGCGCTCTAGCCATAAGACTGCTAGCAAGAAGGGGGTAAGATAGAACCCCCTGAAAAAAAAACAAATGCACACTAGAATCCGGGGGAGGGATGGATGAATCTGTATTCTTAGTACTACTACTTGTAGTTTCAGAGGATGGGAGTGGCTCTGGTGAACGGCTTGGGTGACCTATTGGGACAAAATTTATATAGTTTGGGGCAGAGTTGTTAATGACTTTGTATGTTTTTCATATTTTGTTGGGCATTTGGAAGCCAGTGGAGGAATTGACAGACACTGAGCAGTACGTGAGGTGGGTGAGTCTGGCAGTAGCATTCATGATAGACTGAAGGGGGGATAACCTACGTATAGGTAGGCCTATGAGAATGGAGTTGCAAAAGTCAAGACGAGAGCTAACAAGTGAATAGTTGCTTGGTGGTTTCATCAGTTAAAAATGATATGGAGGTAAAGTCTATAAGATAGAGACTGACTGGGGAGACAGTCACTACCTCTATAAAGGATAACCACACTAGTAGCATAGTTAGGGTTTTCAGGGAACCCAACAGTGCTAATAACACCCTTTTACAACTGAATTGACGTCACCATTTTACTATACGTATGTGTAATATGACAACAAAATAAACCATTTCTACTTTCCAATGTGCCTCTTATCGCTCATAGGAAGCAAGACATATTTTCCCCCAGTCGTCTTCCAAGTCAGCCCTTGAGAGATGGAGCTCCTCCTCACAATCAGGAAACACATTGCCATTAATTTCTCCTCCCCTTAAGAGGCGGTCCCTCAGGTCCCTGGTCAGTCTTAGTGTTTCCTCCGTCCGGAGGAGACATGTTGCCAAAAGGACCTGAGGGGGGGCTCCATCTCTCATGGGCTGACCGGGACAGGTGTCTGCGGGTGCAGCAGTGTATGTCAGCAGGGCTGACTGTATGGAGTCCCTGTGCGGCAGGGGGTCAGTGGACCTTACCGGAGCCGCGTCACTGGCGTGGAGGAGGACGGATCTTGACCACGGGCAACCCTCCTTAGGCTGAGTGCAGGAGGTGTCCCGGGTTCGAATTTCCTCTGTGCCCAGGTGAGGAGAAAGGCGCCATTGCTGCGTTCCCCTGGCGGCGTCAGGGGGGGGCGTGTACCCACGTCTGAACGCCGCTTGACCCGGAAGACGCGGGGCGTCATTTCCGGGTAGGAATGACGCAATCGGCGTGCGCCGGGGAAGCTGGTCCAATCCCCTTAAAGGCGCGGGAAATTCGAACGGTCGGCTGGTGCTAGTAGCGTGGACGCGGCTGCAGACGACAGTACCGAACGCCACAGCAAGCCAGGATGCTGGAAGAGGATGAGATTCCATCGGCCCAGGCTCCAGGAGGCAAAAGCACCAGCAGGATGCAGGTAGGCACCAGTGGGTGACCTTTGTATCCTTTGTATTGGGACAGCAGCTAGGTGGTGATGGTGCACTAGCAAACTGGGGCCAGGGGGTTACTAATGTCACTGGGTGTGCACTTTAGTAATGTGTGGTGCAGTGTGTATTTTTTTCTCACCGCCATGGGTCCCCCTGTGTTTATCTTTTGGCAGGTGAAACCACCTAAAGAGCCAAAGCCCACTCCCAAAAAGCGGTGTGCAAAGTGTAATACCAAGATGCTCTTGGAAGACACAGAGCCGCTATGCAAAACATGCATTGACAAACTGGTTGAAAAACAGTCAGATGCAGTTTATGCGAAGATTTTTGGATCCGTAAGAGATGATATGGCTAACACCTTTAAGGATCTCAAAAAGTTTATCGCAGAAGCTAAATCTCCAGCAGTCCCTACTGGAGTTTCCTCTCCCATGGCCTCACCCAGATCAGAAGTCGCCTCAGGGTCGCACGAGTCGGTGAGGGAGCGAGCGGGCAGCAGCACAGCTAGTGTTATGGCTACCGATAGCTCAGATCCAGAGCAGGAAGATGGGAGAGAAGAAAGAAAGGGACCCAAATACAAGTTATCTCTAGAAGATGTGGATGATTTGCTTGGGGCCATTTACGAAACTTTGGGAATTGAGCATGAAAAAGAACTGCCTTCCAAACATGACCTGATGTACCAGGGTCTGAGGAAGAAAAAATCCAAAGTATTCCCAGTTCATCCGGTAATGTCAGATACCGTGACAAACGAATGGGCAGACCCAGAAAGGAAACCTTTTTTTGCGGCCAGTCACAAAAAGCGATTTCCTTTTAGTGAAGATCCAAAAGAGGTTTGGAATAAAAATCCCAAATTGGACGCGCCACTTTCTAAGGTCTCAAAAAATTCTTCATTGGCATTTGAAGACATGGGACACCTAAAAGATGGCATGGATAAAAAGTGTGACGTTATCCTAAAAAGAGCTTGGGAGACTAGTGTCGCTAGTCTGAAGCCAGCCCTAGCCACCACTTGCGTGGCAAGAAACTTAGAGTTTTGGCTCTCACAGCTGCAAGACCATATTAAAAATGGTACGCCTAGGGAGGAGATTCTGAATACACTTCCAGTTCTCTCCAAAGCGGTCGGCTATATTGCGGATGCATCCGCAGAATCCGTCAAGCTGGCAGCAAGGTCAGGTGGACTAGCAGTTGCAGCAAGGCGTGCGATTTGGATGAAAACCTGGACAGGTGATGCTGCATCCAAAACAAGGCTGTGCAATCTCCCATTTACTGGGGATTTGCTTTTTGGTTCCGGCCTGGACGAGGCCTTGGAAAGAACAGCAGACAGGAAGAAAGCCTTTCCTGCTGAAAGACGAAAACCTCCACAAAAAAGGTTTTTTCGTGGGCGAAGAGATCGTCCCCAGGAAGAAAAGAAAGAGTACCCTAAGAAAAACTGGACAGGTCACAAGGGGAAACCAAAGAGTAATGTCCTCTTTGGCTCTTCTAACCAGGTTTCCAAACAATGACAACAGAGTGCCAGTAGGGGGAAGACTGGCTACCTTCCTACCTCAATGGCAGAAGGCGACAGCCAATCAATTTATTCTGGACATTATCGCAAGGGGCTACTCTCTGGAATTCAATTGTCATCCTCCAGAGAGATTTCTAGTAACAAGACTTCCCAGGGATCCAGAGAAAGCCAGGGCCCTTCCACTGTTACTAGGGGAGATGGTGGACCAGAAGGTCCTTACTCCAGTCCCAGAGAAGGAAAAAAGAAAGGGTTTTTACTCTCACATTTTTGTGATCAAAAAACCTTCCGGGAAGTTTCGGTTAATACTAAACTTAAAACCGTTAAATCAAGCAATTCAGTACAAAAAATTTCGCATGGAGTCCATATTTTCGGTCAAAAACATTTTGCAACCAGAAACCTTCATGGCGACCATGGATCTCAGGGATGCATATCTCCACATTCCCATCCGACAGGAGTCCCAGAAATATCTGAGGTTAGCAGTGGAGATAGAGGGAAAGGAATATAATTTCCTTTCGGATTATCCTCGTCCCCAAGGATATTCACCAAAGTGTTAGCAGAAGCTCTGGCCCCTCTAAGGTTAAAAAAGATGACTGTAATACCATACTTGGACGATCTACTATTTGCAGCGCCTTCGAAAGCACAGCTGACAAAAGACCTCACAGAAGATCAACTGTGGTTAAAGTCACTAGGCTGGATTCTAAACGTAGAAAAGTCCAATCTGTGTACCACTCAGAACATTCGGTTCCTGGGATATCTGCTCAACTCCATAGAACAGAAGACTTCCCTACCGGAGGAGAAAATCCAAAACCTCATCAAGAGGGTGAGTTTAATACAGAACAACCTCCCAATATCTATCAGGGAGCTGATGTCTGTTCTGGGTCTGATGACATCATCGATACCAGCAGTCCAGTGGGCAAAATACCATCTAAGGTCACTTCAAGTATTTCTCTTAAAAAACCAAAGAGAAGATCTGGACATGTCAGTTTTACTCCCGACATCCGTAAAAAGGTCGCTGTGGTGGTGGAGGATCCACACGAACCTAAATCAGGGTCTGGCTTGGTCATTTCCGACCTCACAGAAATTGACCACAGACGCAAGCAGTTGGGGTTGGGGAGCTCACCTAGCAGGGCAACCTGCTCAGGGGAGATGGTCCCCAGAAGAAGCCAAGGCATCTTCGAACTGGAGAGAACTTATGGCGATAGCCAAGGCCATGGAGTTTTTCCAAAACCAACTCAGAAGTCGTCACATTCTGATTCTTTCGGACAATGCCACAGCAGTGGCTTATGTGAACAAGCAAGGGGGCACAAGAAGCCCATCCCTAAGCCACATCTCCAACCAAATTTGCAGGTGGGCAGAAGGGAATCTGCTGTCACTAGGAGCAGTCCATCTAAAAGGGGAAGACAACCAAGTAGCGGACTTCCTCAGCCGCCAGGAGATCTCCCAAGAGGAATGGGTATTACACCCGGAGGTGTTCAGGGAAATTACAGCCCGCTGGGGAATGCCAAACATAGACCTGTTTGCCTCTCGGAAGAATGCTCAGGTGAAACATTTCTTCTCGCTAACCCAACAAGATCAGCCTCTTGGGATAGACGCTCTACAAAACCCTTGGAACTTCAAACTATGCTATGCCTTCCCTCCGGTTCATCTGATACCACGGGTGGTAAAGAAGTTTCTACAGGAACAGACAAAACTGATACTGATCGCACCATACTGGCCCAAGAGAGCCTGGTTCTCTCAACTCCTCAGTCTCTCGGCAGCAGAGCCGTGGCTTCTACCTCACAGGGAAGACCTGATGTGTCAGGGACCCCTGACAGGACTAAAACAAGAGAGTTTCAAATGGGCGGCCTGGTTACTGAGGAGGACCTCTTGAGATCTAAAGGACTCTCAGATAAGGTGGTGACAACGCTTCTGAGCGTTAGGAAACCAAACACCAGAGCCATCTATAGAAAGACCTGGAGAAAATTTAACAGTTGGTGCACTGAAAATAAAAGACTAAAAATGGATACACCCACCATCCTTGAATTTTTACAGCAGGGCGCTGATAAAGGGTTAGCGCTCAGTACTCTGAAAGTACAGATTGCAGCGCTCTCGGTGTATCTAGAAAGGACACTACAAGAGGACCCTTTGGTCTCTCGTTTTTGCAGGGCATTGGCAAAATACAAAAAGCCCAAGACATTGGGATTTGTCAGTGGTCCTCAGGGGAATCATTAAACATCCCTTCGAGCCACTACAAGATACATCTTTAAGATTACTGACTCTTAAAACAGTTTTCCTAGTAGCCATCACAACGGCACGTAGGATAGGGGAAATACAGGCTCTATCCGTTAGGGAACCTTTTTTGAAGATTCATGACGATCGTATCATCCTTCAAACAGATCCGGGATTTACTCCAAAAGTGACGTCAACTTTTCACAAATCCCAGGATATAGTCTTGCCTTCATTTTGCAGTTCTCCCAATAACAGCAAAGAGCAGGAACTAAGTCTTCTTGATGTCAGAAGGTGTCTACTTCAATATTTAGAAATCACTAATGAATTTAGAACATCAGATGCCCTATTTGTCTTATACGCAGGCCAACTAAAGGGTAAACAAGCCTCCAAAAGGACAATAGCTAGATGGATCAAGACAGCCATACTAGAGTGCTATAGGGTCATGGAGACTACACCACCTAAAGAACTTAAAGCTCATTCAACAAGGGCTTCAGCAGCCTCATGGGCAGAAAGGGCAGGAGCCACTCCAGAACAAATCTGCAGGGCTGCAACCTGGTCAAGATTCTCGACCTTTGTTCAGCATTACAGACTGGATCTGATTTCCAGCCAGGATCAGGCTTTTGGTAGGAAAGTCCTCCAAGCCGTTGTCCCACCCTAGATCTGGTGAGTTCTTGGTTATCCTCTCAAGGGCTGACTTGGAAGACGACTGGGGGAAAAGCAGAGTTAGTTTCTTACCGGTAACTCTGTTTCCAGTAGTCTTCCAAGGCAGCACGATCCCACCCTAAAATGTCTAACCTCGTGGGGTTGTGTTGTGTATTATATCGTTTCAGATTCCGGCCTTCGGTTCTGGGGGATGACTGACCAGGGACCTGAGGGACCGCCTCTTAAGGGGAGGAAAAATTTATGGCAATGTGTTTCCTGATTGTGAGGAGGAGCTCCATCTCTCAAGGGCTGCCTTGGAAGACTACTGGAAACAGAGTTACCGGTAAGAAACTAACTCTGCATTTCTTGCCCAGAGCTATGCCAAAAACATTTGACAAAGTATTTGTATTTCTGTACAGATAACCATTTCACTGTCTTTTTAATTGCCAGTCTCTATCAGAAAGTAATAAAAAAGTGTAACAAGTATTTTTCCAGTTCTTACTTTACATTTGTATGTCATAAATTTACTGATTTTCAACTTTTTGCTGTTCATTGTTAACGTAAAATAACACAGTAGAGCTGGCCATACATGAGTTATTTTCTTTTTTTCGTTCAGCCAACGAGTTCATCGAAAAACACAAACCCAATTTCCCCTTACACACATTTGAAGTGGAAGTAAGAATCCTCCTGCTGTGTCATTGTATTCTGACAGCGGGGAGATTTCCCCACCATCAAAATACACAGATCAGTATTCGTTCTGCAGTCTATAGCCTGCATCGCTGATCAAGAGGAGATTTTCCACCAGGGAACCTGATAAAGGTGATGTACTTTATTAAAAACACAAGAACAGTTTTCAGTTATCCCCACTAATTCAACAAACATATCAATAGATGTAATGGTGCACATTAGAAAAAGTTAGTAAGCATTTTGGATCAGAAGCTGGTATTGCCCCTTGTAGCAAAAATGACCCTGACTTCAACTCTGAAATTTTTGACCACTTCTCCAGCCAAACATTCCTTTAGTTGCAAGGTGGTTGTGGGTTTCTTTGCATGAAGTACCTGTTTAAAAATTCCCCTGCAAAATTGTAATAACTTTGACTACATATAGGTTCATAGTTACATAGTCAGGTTGAAAAAAGACACAAGTCCATTAAGTTCAACCAACTACTACTACTAGGGTAGTCAATTTCTTCTTTTAGAGCCTTCTTTTAGATTCTCTTCAGCACATTGTTTCTGAAGACCTGGTTTTTGCCTATGTGTTCAGTGGAAATCTGGGTTCTTGCTCTTCTTGGACAGCAAAGGCTTTTTCTTAAAGTGGTTGTAAAACCACTTTTTCAACTTGCACCTACAGGTAAGCCTAGATTAAGGCTTACCTGTAGGTGCAAGAAATATCTCCTAAACCTACACGGTTTAGGAGATATTTAGTAAAATGGCAGGCGCCGCTGTCTACGGCATACAGTGCCTTGCGAAAGTATTCGGCCCCCTTGAACTTTTCATCCTTTTTCCACATTTCAGGCTTCAAACATAAAGATATAAAATTAAATTTTTTTGTGACGAATCACCAACAAGTGGGACACAATTGTGAAGTGGAACGAAATCTATTTTTTTTTTTAAACTTTTTTAACTAAGAAAAAAATGAAAAGTAGGGCGTGCAAAATTATTCGGCCCCCTTGCGTTAATACTTTGTAGAGCCACCTTTTGCTGTGATTACAGCTGCAAGTCGCTTGGGGTATGTCTCTATCAGTTTTGCACATCGAGAGACTGAAATTCTTGCCCATTCTTCCTTGCAAAACAGCTCGAGCTCAGTGAGGTTGGATGGAGAGCGTTTGTGAACAGCAGTTTTCAGCTCTTTCCACAGATTCTCGATTGGATTCAGGTCTGGACTTTGACTTGGCCATTTTAACACCTGGATACGTTTATTTGTGAACCATTCCTTTGTAGATTTTGCTGTATGTTTGGGATCATTGTCTTGTTGGAAGATAAATCTCCGTCCCAGTCTCAGGTCTTTTGCAGACTCCAACAGGTTTTCATCCAGAATGGTCCTGTATTTGGCTGCATCCATCTTCCCCTCAATTTTAACCATCTTCCCTGTCCCTGCTGAAGAAAAGCTGGCCCAAACCATGATGCTGCCACCACCATGTTTGACAGTGGGGATGGTGTGTTGAGGGTGATGAGCTGTGTTGCTTTTACGCCAAACATATCGTTTTTCATTGTGGCCAAAAAGTTAGATTTTGGTTTCATCGGACCAGAGCACCTTCTTCCACATGTTTGGTGTGTCTCCCAGGTGGCTTGTGGCAAACTTTAGACGAGACTTTTTATGGATATCTTTGAGAAATGGCTTTCTTCTTGCCACTCTTCCATAAAGGGCAGATTTGTGCAGTGTACGACTGATTGTTGTCCTGTGGACAGACTCTCCCACCTCAGCTGTAGTTCTCTGCAGTTCATCCAGAGTGATCATGGGCCTCTTGGCTGCATCTCTGATCAGTCTTCTCCTTGTCTGAGCTGAAAGTTTAGAGGGACAGCCAGGTCTTGGTAGATTTGCAGTGGTCTGATACTCCTTCCATTTCAAAATGATTGCTTGCACAGTGCTCCTTGGGATGTTTAAAGCTTGGGAAATCTTTTTGTATCCAAATCCGGCTTTAAACTTCTCCACAACAGTATTACGGACCTGCCTGGTGTGTTCCTTGGTCTTCATGATGCTCTCTGCGCTTTCAACAGAACCCTGAGACTATCACAGAGCAGGTGCATTTATACAGAGACTTGATTACACACAGGTGGATTCTATTTATCACCATCAGTCATTTAGGACAACATTGGATCATTAAGAGATCCTCGCTGAACTTCTGGAGTGAGTTTGCTGCACTGAAAGTAAAGGGGCCGAATAATTTTGCACGCACCACTTTTCAGTTTTTTATTTGCTAAAAAAGTTTAAAATATCCAATAGATTTCGTTCCACTTCACAATTGTGTCCCACTTGTTGGTGATTCTTCACAAAAAATTAAAATTTTATATCTTTATGTTTGAAGCCTGAAATGTGACAAAAGGATGAAAAGTTCAAGGGGGCCGAATACTTTTGCAAGGCACTGTATTCATGGGGTTAATCCCATTCACAAATTCGGCTAGGTCGCAGCATTCGACGACTTAGCCGAATTTGACAGCTCACGCGCGCATGCGCAGAGTCACATCTTCGCCGCTCCGGCCAATCACAGCTTTGTCTTGCAGGTGCGATCAAAAGAAAAAAATTTGGAAATGGGTTTACAACCACTTTAACACTCTTCTCAGCAGGTTAAATTGATGCAATCTCTTCCTGATTGTAGATGTATGTGCTTTGTTCCCATCTGTTGCAAAGTTATCTGAACACCAGGTGATAACATTTTGTGGGCTTTGGGACCTTTTTTAGCATCAAATGATCATCTCTTGGGTTGCATTTGCTGGACCAGTCAGTTGAAACGTACGTCACTTGTAGATTATATTCCTTATAGTGTAATTATTGATTTCAAATCATTTGGTGATCATTTTAAATCCCTTGCCAGAGTTATGGGTAGGGTTCTACTGATACCAGTATCGGTGCCGATACTAAGCATTTGCACGAGTACTTGTACTTGTGCAAATGCTCCAATACCTAAAACCGTTACCTTTGCGGTTGCGCTCCTGTGTGAGCCCAGGCTTGTCATAGTGACTTCAGCCTGGGTTCGCAAAACCACATGCGATTTGGAAAGAAATTGCACTGAATTCCTGTTTGACTCACATGCGATTATTTGCAGTGCAGTTTTAGCCCATTCATTTTGTATATGCTCAAATCGCACCGCAAAGATTTTGGTACTTGGTATCGGTGAGTACTTGAGTACAAGTATCAGTACTCATACTGGCTGGTAAAAAATACGGTATTGGTGCAACCCTACTTATAGACATTCATAACTTTTTTTCTGAGAACCTCAGAGAGCTGTATTGAAGATGCCACACTCATCAATAGCAAAGAAAACACCAGATCCTAGATATCTGATGTTTAACTAACACATGTTCCAACTGCATACTCTCTAAGGATGTTCTAATCATTGGCACCTAATCTGGAATACTGGATTAAATTTTCACGGATTTAGTGGTGGTCATTGTGGAAGTGTACTTACCTTTTTCCATATAACAAATCTGCATTTTTGTTCATTTAGATTGTTAAAATTAATTCACCATATCAATTTTATTTGTCATTTGTTCAAGTATATTACCGTTTTCTTTAGGCACTATTTGAATCAAGATCTATTTTTTTCTCGTCAAAATATTTTATTAAAGTTTAATGTTGCAGTGTACAAATAGTCTTAAATACTTATATTTTAACAAGTGACACTATACAGATGAGCTTATTTGAGAACATGTTATTCATCAAAAAGTTATTATTCACTATCTGAATATGTGATATAGTGATGATAATACTACATTTATAACATACTAGAACTTTATATGTTCCATATAAACATTCAACTTGTTTGTGATTTTATACAACCTGTTAGAGTAATGCTTAAATAATAAAAAATATGGATGTGTAACTCAGGAAGTATATTTTTATAAAACAATTGAAGCAAAATAAAGG
The DNA here is from genome assembly GCA_029206835.1 of Rana muscosa. Lineage (NCBI taxonomy): Eukaryota > Metazoa > Chordata > Amphibia > Anura > Ranidae > Rana > Rana muscosa. Next base: position 1,060,348,473 of record CM055116.1, read on the forward strand.
AATGTGTGAGGCAAAATTTAATTTCGTTCTTAAAAAATAAGGAAAATAGGAAATGGAAATGAGGGAAGAAGAAGAAAAAAGAGAAGAGAAGTCCGCGTGGTCAGGTCCGGATCCACCGCTGCAACTGAAAAAATAATGTTTTGGGTTGTCTGTCACATCTACCATGGTAAAAGAACTCTGTTGTCAAAGGTTGATAACATGGTATAGTCAATCCAGGGCTGCCAAAGTTTTACAAATTTGGGTATCGTGTCCGTTTCTATGGCAGTCATCTTAGCATGAGTCATAGCACTATTCATTCTTGCTAATATTTCGGTTATGCTTAGTTTAGGGGATTTCCAGGCCTTTGCTAAAGCTTGTTTTGCTGCCGTAAAGAATTGTACTAATAGTTTAAATTGCATGTGCGTTACATTTTCCGGTTTCAAGTTAAGTATTGCTGTTGCCGGGTCTAGAGGAATTGTCTTACCCAATATTTCAGAGGCAATTTTAAAGATTTTATTCCAAAATTTTAGAGCAACTGGACACGACCACCAAATATGAAATTGTGTTCCTATCTCTGTGCACCCTCTAAAACAGTGTCCTGAATAATTTGTAACATACTTTGCTATCCTAGCTGGTACAAGGTACCAGCGTGTTAGTACTTTGTAATTGGCTTTGACCGCCAGTATGTTAGGGGAGGCAGATTTTGCAGTTAACCATATCTGGTTCCATTCTATGTCATCTAAGTTTCTTTGTAAGTCTTCCTCCCATTTCAGAACATAATGTGGCTTACCTGCATCTGCTTGAGTCAATAGCTGAGAATACAGAGTGGATATTGCTCCCTTGATGTGCGGATCTTTTTTGCAAATTGTTTCAAAGTTTGTCAGTTGAGTTATTGGGGTTGAAGTGTTTTGTATTGGAGAGAAAAAATATTTTATTTGGAGGTATCTAAATAGTTCTGATTGCGGCAAACCATAAGTTTCGCAAAGGGTCGGGAAGGGGATAAATGATGTTGAGTTTATAAATTTGTACTTATATATGACATCCCGAGAAGTCCATTCTCTAAAGGAATTAGGAAGGACCCATGCCGGGTAAAATGCAGGGTTTTTATAAAAGGAGAGTAGAGGGTTGTGTATGGATTGTAGTTGGTGTTTATTTTTATATCTATCCCATAAGGAGATAAAATGCTTCGTAATTGGGTTTTGTAAATTTTTGCGATATTTTGGAGGGATCCAAAGCAAATTTGAGACTGAAATTGGATCACACTCAGCCGCTTCTATGGATACCCATAGTGGGATTTCATTTTGAGCATGTAGTTTACTGAGACTGGCTATATGCGCTGCCCTATAGTAACATGCAAAGTTTGGACATCCTAGGCCCCCCTTTACTTTTGGCAGATAAAGTGTGCGTTGTTGTATTCTTGGTTTAGCTGAACCCCAAATAAATGATGATGATTTATTTTGTAAAATTCTTAGGTAGTATGCCCAAGATCTATTTTTTAAAACAGCTACAATACAACTCGAAAAAAAAATTATATCGTGCAAAAGTTCATTTATTTCACTAATGCAACTTAAAAGGTAAAAAGGTAAAACTAATATATGAGATAGACTCATTACATGAAAAGCAAGATAGTTCAATGATGATTATGAATTATGATTTGTCATAATTGTGATGATTATGGCTTACAGCTCATGAAAACCCCAAATCCACAATCTCTGAAAAATCGCAGAAAATTTGAATATTACATGCAATCAATAAAACAAGGATTGTACCTAGAACAATATCGGACCTCTGAAAAGTATAAGCATGCATATGTACTCAGTACATGGTTTGGGCCCCTTTAGCAGCAATTACTGCCTCAATGCGGCGTGGCATGGAAGCTATCAGCCTGTGGCACTGCTGAGGTGTTATGGAAGACCAGGATGCTTCAATGGCGGCCTTCAGCTCTTCTGCATTGTTCGGTCTCATGTCTCTCATCTTTCTCTTGGCAATGCCCCATAGATTCTCTATGGGTTTCAGGTCAGGCGAGTTTGCTGGCCAATCAAGCACAGTAATACCACGGTCATTGAACCAGGTTGTGTCGCTTTTGGCAGTGTGGGCAGGTGCCAAGTCCTGCTGGAAATGAAGTCAGCATCCCCATAGAGCTCGTCTGTGGAAGGAAGCATGAAGTGCTCCAAAATCTGTTTTTCTTTAGCCCAGGTAAGACGCTTCTGACATTGTTTGTTGTTCAGGAGTGACTTGACATGAGGAATACGACATTTGAAGCCCATGTCCAGGATCTGTCTGTGTGTAGTGGCTCTTGATGTACTGACTCCAGCCTCAGTCCACTCCTTGTGAAAGTTCCCAACACTTTTGAATGGCCTTTTCCTGACAATCCTCTCCAGGCTGCGCTCATCCCTGCTGCTTGTGCCCCTTTTTCTTCCACACTTTTTCTATTAATGTGCTTTGATACAGCACTTTGGGAACATCCAACTTCTTTTGCAATTACCTTTTGAGGCTTTCCCTCCTTATGGAGGGTGCTAATGATGGTTTTCTGCATAACTGTCAAGTCAGCAGTCTTTCCCATGATTGTGATTCCAACTGAACCAGACTGAGAGACCATTTAAAGGCTCAGGAACCCTTTACAGGTGTTATGGCTTAATTAGCTGATTAGAGTGGGACACTTTGAGCCTAGAATATTGCACCTTTTCACAATATATTTTCTGAGCTTGTGGTTTTGGGGTTTTTATGAGCTGTAAGCCATAATCATCACAATTATGACAAATCAAGGCTTGAACTATCTTGCTTTGCATGTAATGAGTCTATCTCAAATATTAGTTTCACCTTTTAAGTTGCATTAGTGAAATAAATTAACTTTTGCACGATATTCTAATTTTTCGAGTTTCACCTGTATGTTGAAAAAAATCAACACTTTTTGAGGGATGCACTTATTTTATTTGATTGATATTTCTACCTCTCTGAAGGTTAATGTGTCTGCAGGCCTCCTCTGATAACCTAAACATTTTGTTTATGTCTTAAACTGGACCTCAACACATGGTCAAATGACACAGCCATCCTTTAGTAATTCCAAGCAAAAAAAAAAAAAAGGAGGGAAGAGAATTGGATCTGTTTTACAGTGTTTTCTGTGAATAGGAGAGATCAGAGAAAGTGCCTCATTAGTTTGCTGCTGCTCTGTCATTGTCCAATTGCAGGCAAGAGGTGGTAGGGGCAGGGGTAAGGTGACTAAGTACTATTAGCATGAATTAAGGTGAGTATAAGTCTTGAGCTGTATAGATGTATAGGGCAGGGGTAGGCAACCTCCGCACTCTAGCTGATGTGAAACTGCAAATCCTATGAGACATTGCAAGACTTTGATGGCTACAGGCATGGCTTGAGAGGTATGATGGGATTTGTAGTTTTACCACTGCTGGAGTGCTGAATTGCCTACCCTAATATAGGGTTTATAACTGAGATGATAGTATTTTAGATTTTTACCTGGAGTTCTGCATAACATTAGCAGTGTGCCATCCTACTCTGTCTACTGCTTGCATGTGTGCCTAGCTAGCATTCATTTGCATTCTAATTTCTATTGGCTTTGCTTATGGCATACAAATGAGAATAATTACCTGATAAAGTGGTCTATAACAATTACTTCCTCTAAACCTGGATTTCAACAAAACTTGTGTCAGAAAATACTTTATTCTATCTTTGCTTTGAATTGCTTCATATTTGTAACATTCCTGTGCTGCATTTATATAAACTACCATTTTCAAGTCACAGTCCTCAAAATAAGAACAAAAGGTGACTTTAATCTTTGAAAGGCAGCACCTGTATTATTTCACATTCAGCGGGGCTTCAAAGCAGCATGTTGCAATCCATTACTGCCACTTTTAGTTAGGGAGGGGTTAAAAATAATGGTTCCAGTATGGGAAAAAAATAGAAAAGCTTTGTACAAAACCTACCATTACGTAGTATTATGATCCACAGTGTTTCAGAAACCTCCTGACTGGGCCCCAGACATTCCAATTTAGTCATTCAGCCCATGCTGCCTTACATTGAGTAGTCACTAGTTTGTATTCGACATCTTCTCAGTAAGGGGCTCTGCAGGTTCTCATACCACCTACGGCCGTGCTTTGCTGGCTAGTACCAGCATATTCAGCCTGGCTTTTTTTGTCTTATCTGTATTTTTTTTAACTATTGTTTGTAATACATTTAGTATCACTCAGTTTAAACACCTACAGTAAAAAATACCACATTATATAAAAAAAAAATCTTTACTCTTATAAAGGTGAATGACTTCTTTGTAGAGCTGCTGGATTTCGGTGAAGGGTTATCAGTCCAACTATTATAGATCATATAGATATTATGGATCATATAGATATGAATGTGCTGCGTCTTGTAATCGGTTTCATTCCATCTAATTCTAGGGTGCAGTTTGGCAACTGAAGGATACATTGCGTAACAAATATATAAATAAAGAGTGCTACGCTTCTGTGATATACCAGTGTGTGCAATGAAAAGTACTATATATACATCCAAAAAGTGAGAAGAAAATAACTATTTAAATGAAGTACTAATGCTCATAAAAAACTCCAATAAAATCCAGTGATCCTAAATAAATACAATAAATGTCCAGTGCTGAAAAATCCAAACACTATTATGTAATAGTGTGATGAAAATTTTCAGTCAGTGAAATATTCCACTCTCTGTGTCTCTTTCATGGGTATGAATTCCACCATTAGGTATAGCCTTCACCTGTGATATTCTACATCCAATATTCTACTGGTGTTTAAAACCCAAATCCCAGTGCTGCAAGTGCTTGCTGTATCTTCTCCAGTGCTCCACAAGCTAGTGAAAATATGAGTGGCCCCATACCTGTTGCCTAGACCTGTGTTATAGGTCTAGAAACACCTGTTCCCCAATGTCCGGGGTAATCCGATGTGTAGACTCCTTTTAAGGATGGTCGCTGCTCAGGCACTGTTTGGTATCTCCTCTCTCCTTATCCAGTTAATCTCAGAGATGTTAATATCTAGACAAAGCTCATAATTGCGGAGAAACTACCATAGTGTAGTATGTAAAAACTTTTATATTATTAACACTATGTATTGCACTCACATTAAAAACACTTGTAAAATAGCATTCCATTATAGGATCTGGCACAAACTGATTAAAGACTTGCCGTTTCTCCTTGTAGCTTATCTATGACGTCACCTCACACCTCCCCACGCATATCGTCACTAACCACGTGACTTCATCAGGGATTTCATAATATATCCCAGAAGTTGTCAAGCCCAAGCATAGTGAGCAGTTTCCAGCTTACATTGAAGCTTATGCTCAGGTACTCCCTCATTTCATATCCAGGAGGTGCCTATCTGTTTGATACTTTTGTAAAATGAAAGTATTAACTGTGACCATAGTTTCCCTTTAAAACATCAACAATACAAATAGTTGTTTTTGACAAGCCAATATAATCTCCTTTCAGGTGGTGAGTGCTGCCTGTCTGCTGGTCAAACTGATTTCTGTATTCCCTGCATCCTTTGCAACTTCTTGGCGTATTCTTTTGGTATATTTTCAATCTTTAATGGTTACATATTCCATGGTACCTTGCTGCCTTCAGACATTGATTCCTGCAAAAACAAGAAACCAAGGGCGCTCAAGCCTAGCGCATTACCTTTGTGATAACTTTATTAATATAAAACATATATAGATGTATACTCATAAACGGCAACATCAAATAGACACATAAATATCCATATTGTACTCCGAACAATCTCGTCCACTGAGCAAATCCCAAAACGTGAGAAAATTTCTAAACGGCTGACACGCTTCGAGGGGAAATCCCCTCTTCCTCAGAGCCAATTTTGGATGCTACATCAGTGATCTTTATATAATACTTATGAGAATCACATGGTGTCCCACTAGAGGGAGGCTCTTCCCATCTATGGGAGGGTATAATAATACATAACACATAAAACAAGTCTTGGAAATATACACACAGGTGCGGAGTCAAAACTCAAATCAAATGTCATATACTTTCACAAATTATATACAGTGCATCCGGAAAGTATTCACATCACTTCACTTTGTCCACATTTTGTTATGAAACAGCCTTATTCCAAAATGGATAAAAGCCATTATTTTCCTCAAAATTCTACAAACAGTACCCCATAAAGACAACGTGAAAGAAGTTTGTTTGAAATATTTGCAAATTTCTTAAAACTAAAAAATGAAAAAAAATCACATGTACATAAGTATTCACAGCCTTTGCCATGACACTTAAAGTTGAGCTCAGGTGCATCCTATTTCCAATGATCATCCTTGAGATGTTTCTACAACTTGATTGGAGTCCACCTGTGTTTAAATTCAGTTGATTGGACATGATTTGGAAAGGCACACACCTGTCTATATAAAGGTCCCACAGTTAACAGTGCATGCCAGAGCATAAACCAAGCCATGAAGTCCAAGGAATTGTTTGTAGACCTCCAAGACAGGATTATATCAAGACACAGATCTGGGGAAGGGTACAGAAAAATTCTGCAGCATTAAAGGTCCCAATGTGCACAGTGGCATCTCTCATTCATAAATAGAAGACGTTTGGAACCACCAGGACTCTTCCTAGAGCAGGCCACCCAGCCAAACTGAGCGATCTGGGGACAAGGGCCTTAGTCAGGGAGGTGACTAAGAACCCGATTGTCACTATGACAGAGCTCCAGTGTTTCTCTGTGGATAGAGAACCACCTTCCAGAAGAACAACCATCTCTGCATCACTCCACCAATCAGGCCTGTATGGTACAGTGGGCAGATGGAATCAACTTCTCAGTAAAAGGCACATGACAGCCCACCTGGAGTTTGCCAAAAGGCACATGAAGGAGACTGAGACCATGAGAAACAAAATTCTCTGGTCTGATTAAACAGACTGAATGGCAAGCATCATGTATGGAGGAAACCAGGCACCGCTCATCACCTGGCCAATACCACCCCTACAGTGAAGCATGGTGGTGGGGATGTTTTTCAGCGACAGTAACTGGGAGACTAGTCAGGATTGAGGGAAAGATGAATGCAGCAATGTACAGAAACATCCTTGATAAAAACCTGCTCCAGAGCGCTCTGGACCTCAGACTGGGGCAAAGGTTCATCTTCCAACAGGACAACGACCTTAAGAACACAGCCCAGATAACAAAGGAGTGGCTCTGAGACAACTCTGTGTAAGTCTTTGAGTGACCTAGACTTGAACCTGATTGAACATCTCTGGAGAGATATGAAAGTGACTGTACACCGATGCTCCCCATCCAACCTGATGGAGCTTGAGAGGTCCTGCAAAGAATAATGGGAGATACCGCCCACAAATAGATGTGCCAAGCTTGTAGCATCGTACTTAAACAGACTTGGCTTTAATTGGTGCCAAAGGTGCTAAAACAAAGTATTGTGCAAAGGCTGTGAATACTTATGTACATGTGATTTTTTTTGTTTTTTATTTGCAAAGCTTACAAACAAACTTATTTCAAGTTGTCATTATGGTATATTGTTAGAAAGAGAGAGGTATAGTATGTGTGGCGCTGTTCAATTGATTATAACTCTCCTAATGAAAACGTGGTGGTGGTAAAATGTGTGGGTGTGATACCCAAAATACAGTGTGCAAAATGATGACAAAATTAAAATGAATTAATATGCCATAAAAATATGAATAAACAATGGGTGTATAGTTTCAATAAATATTTTGAATCCTATTTAAACATTCAAAAAAGTCCAAAAAAGTGCTTGTGCTGGTGAAAAGTGATCCCTAATAGACGTGTAAATAAACAATAAATAAATGAGTCCAATAAATAGAGTCCTAATTGGACATTCACAAAAGTTCAGGAAAGTGCTTGTGCTGGTGAAGAGTAATCCCTGATTGTTTTCCCTCTTCGCAAAGTGATCACAGCATATGTGGCTTATCCGTGCTCCTATTGTGCCCGCACTCACCAGAATTTTCTTCCCTGCTTGGGGTATGTAGCATTCACAGTATATGCCACTGTGTAGCAACCTTTAAGATGTCCAGTTCAGGATGTCTTGGTGGCACTCCAATTGGTTACCATGTAAAGGAGAGATGGGCCCCAATAGTGTAATACTGATAAAACTTTTTATTTCTTAAAAATCATGTGAAAACATACTCACATTTAGCATAAAAATTAAAAGCATGTACTGCTGTGCGCTAGGCTTGTTCTCCCTCTGTTTCTTGTTTTTGCAATTACTCTTTTGGGTTTCCCCGGCCCATTGTTGGAGGGCAGCAAAGCCGGCGCAAAGATCTGATTAGCCGAAAACTGTATTTTCCTACTTGCCAACACACTCCTTTTGAGCGCAGTGGATTGGTCACTTCAGTCATTTATTCCTGTACTGACTCCGCCTCCGCAGCTCAGAAGGGCAGGCTCTGTGAAATTTGTGACACAGCAGTGCCTATTCACAGGGCACAGTGAATAAATGTCACAAAATTCAAGGAAGTAGATGTGTAAGGATCTTTACAAAGTAAGTTTGCAAACTTTTGAGATTATTCAGAGTAACAGTAGAATATAAAAATATTTAAAATACAATGCAAAAATAAATATGTGATTTTAACATTTTGACAATGGATACACTTTAAAGTGGAAGTAAACTCTTATTTTTGCACTTATTCACAGTACCTACAGGTAAGCCTTTATTATCTCCTAAATCTGCACTGTTTAGGAGATATTCACACTGCATGCAGCCGGTGATGTCACCGGTGCATGTGCTCTTGCAAAGCCGTGACCCGGCGTAGCCAATCAGACAGCTGGAACATGCGAGCCCGGAAGGAAGACCTGGTGAAGATGGAAGCCCTCTCAGCGATGACAGCACGCTGCTGGAGGGCTTCCTTCTAAGGTAAGTATTTCATAATGTGCTTGTATGCGATGCACATTATGACTTTACCTTGAAGGGTTTAAAATAAAATAAAAAAATTGGTGCAGTTTACTACCGCTTTAAATAAGGTAGTTGTAGTAAGCAAAGAAGTTGCACACAATAAAACAATACCAACATTTATATAAACAATATAACTTTTATTTGTTGTATAGATAATTTTAAAGCAAACGCAAAACTGCTGTCTTTTAGGTGCTGATGGAAATACGCTTACCAACCATGCTTTAACTAGTACTTCTGCAATATGTGAATGACTTCAGATGACATGCATTAGCATTATTTATTTATTTTTGGAAAGAAATTCATGTAGAGTACCGTCACAGAAAGCATCCATTTGACACTAGAGGGCACTGCTTATCCTCTGTTCTAGCTTCCTACGTGAATGTTTAGTAAAGATCTCAAGGTTTGTGCTATCATTGTTTTATTAAAATATATCCACACTTATAATTTATAGAAAGAAGGGAGCACAGTGCTACACTAATCAGCCAACAGCATTAATTTCATAGTGATCTACCACTAGCACCTCTAGAGCAGCAAGTGTAACAAGACCAGAGAGGCAGAGTCATGTTTCATGCTCTGGAAATGTCATTTCTATCAAAGCCAGTAGCCCCAGTTTGTCCTGTGACGAGGCTTATATTCTGTGCCAACAGTCTTCCCAGCCAGCATGTGGGCTGAACATCTTTAGATAGGAAGTAAGAGTAGGAATTAAAGAGTCGGAGAGGTTTTCTAACAATGGGTCAGATGAAGATCAGCCAAGATTTAAGAAGTTATAAGGCAAAATAAATCTATCTATCTATCTATCTGACTATCTATCTATCTATTAACAAAGTGGTTTGTACACATGTATCCTTGCCACCACCTGAGCACAAACTTGCTTGACTGCTACCAAATGAATGACAGATGACAGCAAATAGATTAAAGAGGACCGTTCAATGAAACAAAGCATGTTTATGTATACTATCTATAGTTATTACATTTCTTTCAAGTTTATCAGGAAAAAGGAGCATCTTTTAGTCACTGATTTATAGGCCACACACATATCATCTCAGAGACAAAAAAATGACATACTGACAATACAGATTTATGTATTTACAGACACAAGCAGTGATTAACAAAAGCAAAAAAAAAAAGAAAATACAGATCGCAGCACAGGTGATAAAAAAAAAAAAAAAAGTGACATTACATTACAATGCATTCCAAGTTTTTATGTTCTTGGAATAAGTTAGAAGTGCAAACATTTAACCTTTTTCCGTGGGCAACATCAGCTAGTGTTTAATAATTAACAGTACAGTCATATAGATGGTAAACTGTAAAATACAATTAGGAGAAAATTATAAGCTCAGAAGAGGGACTGTTTTTACAAAAAGAAAAAATGTGGGAGTTATGTGACATTATGGTAATTTTGACACTTGTTCCTAAATGTATATAATTAAAAGAGTGACGGGTTTATTTAACAGGACAAAGGGCAAGGTAGAGTGATCCATATTAGCTAATCAGAAGTCGGCTTTCATTGTTTGCAATGCTATAAACGGATGGAAGGGAAAACTGCTAAGGTCTACTACACTATGTACATCATTATTACGCATTGCATTGCCTTAGTAAAGAAGCCTCTTTCGTTTGTATAACACAAAACTCTTAATAACTGTCCGAACTTAAGACATAGAATTTTCTGCAGTTCAGTTTTGAATTTTATATTTCCTAAAAATCCCTCAATAACTGCTAGAAAGTTCCTAGTCTACTTGTACAAATAATATTAAGATTATCTTAAGCATTTAGAAGTTTAAAATGATTTAGTGAAACAATTGCTGTGACCTTGAGCCAACCGACAGTAGGCCAAGTGCTCTTCAGCTTCTTAATTAAAATTGTATTTTTAAACTTATCTTCTGCAGATCTGTGTACATTTATTTTAGTAAAAATGACTAAATATCGATGAACTTGCATGGCAGAGATTTGAGTCCAGAAGAGATACTAAACATGGACATTAAACTGGATCAGGTTATGGCCAAGTAGGAAAGCCTATTACCAACACACTGAAAGTTATTTTTAACATTTGTTTCTGTATATGATGTTCTAGCTAAACAAAAAATATAATCTTTCACCAGCAGAGATGGTACATATTCAAACAGTCAGATCTTTGTGGATATGCAGGAGTCTACAGGTTCAGAATATTTGATAATATGAAAGAGGGTGTGTGTGTTTTTTTTTTTTTTTTACCTGTACTACTGGCAAATAAAGTACACATATAAAACAAATCTATATTGGCTTTTAATAGTGTTTATGCAATGTAGAGTATATGATTACATATGTATAACTTTATATAGTTTTTGGATTTTTGTGATCTATAATATAAAATATCAAAATATTAGCTATATATGAGAAGGGTTTTTTAGGTTATATAATGCAGGAAGGAATCAAAAGCATCATTGACCCTTGTTGGCAGTGAATATATTTATTTGTGTTTAAAATAAGACTTGGAATAAGAGAATAATATCATACTACTGGTGATTACACATATTATATGGGCTGAGCCTTTATACAGGTGTAAGAAGACCGTCTTCGCTTATTCCAGTATACATGCTTTTGCCTATGAGTTACTGTGTTCTACTACAAAGAGAACTGAGACAATTGTGTTTATTTTCCATCAGATATGCTGGCATTTACCTAGTGCCTTTTGGGAGCAACTTATGCATAGAGAGGAAAAAAAAAATTGCTGCCAACATATTCACATACTTAAAAGAGATCCATAGGCTGGTACAGATAAAATTAAAAAGGGAAGCTATTCTGATATTAACAAGCAGAGCTTTGAAATGTGTAATTGGGATCTTTTTTTCTTTTTTTTTTCCAAAACGTGATTAAGACATTTATGCAAAACGTTAGATTGAAAGAGACAAGCTTTCAGCATAAACTACAGTAATCTGTCAGGCCTGTACTTGATGCCCAGTGCAGTTGTATCATGCTCAGCCTGGAGGATTTCATGGACCTTTTCATTGCTGGAGAAGCTGGAAGTGTATTCTTTATGAGCACGCTACAAGTTCCACCAGCAAGGAAGTGGTCAAGCAGGAATTCTTAATTGTTTCAATGTGAAATACCTCTTTGTTGTGCAGAGTCCTTGGCAGTGGACAAATTACACAGCTAATGCTACAATATGGAAAGCATTCAGTGTGATCCAAGTCTAAAAGTATACTACTTTTGAGAGGGAAAGCTGTGGGGTAAGCCTCTATATTCCTGACATCCTTCTGTACTTGAAGTTTATTTCTGGTACATTTAAATTAACTTTTAAAAATGTAAATGAAGAATGTAGCTATAAAATGTAAATTACGGTATTCATTTAGTTATATTTTTGTAATTTTTAATTCCTATGTCCTCATTTTATATCAATTGAGAGAACCAATTGCATCCTTAATCTTATCCTCCCCCCCTCCACACACTTTTTTATTTTTTTATGTTTACACACAGCATATTTGTAAGTATTTCTGCATTTCAACTGGGACAGTCTGCATCTCAGCCTGACCTTTTAGTAATAGATCTGTCATTTAAGTGGAGCTGGCATCGCCTGTTATGCCTTATCAGTTCATAAGTAAATTACTGATTAATCAATAAGGGGGCAGATTATGTTCTATCCAACATTTCATCATATGAAATGTTATGTGCAGGCGCTAACTGTCTACTAGCAATCAGATGCCAGCACAGTTATAATAGGTTTTCCACCCCCTAGCAGTTTATTGCTCTTAGCTATCGAAAGTTAATTTCAAATCCCAATATAGTTGCATTAATTTCCTGGACATTTTCTGGGTGTGGAACAGAAAAGAATAACATGAAGTTTACACCACAGCTCTGTAGCTAATCGTTTATTACCTCCAGCTAAAGGGAATGGTACTAATGTCAGTGGCCACAACATCTGTTTGCAAGAATGAGGAGTGTCAGAGTCTTGTGTATACTTGATAAAATGTAAAAAAAATGACCTCCAAATATATGGATGTATGTTACAAGAAAATCAGTGTAGGCAATGTGATTGACCATAGATAAATAGTATGTTTATCAGAAGCTATAATGCATTACCCACTTTACTCTTAGTGGGTCTATTGCACATAATAATTCTACTAATGTCATGTTAAAGCAGTAGTAGTGAAGGGAAATGCAAAATTGCAAATATCTGTTAAACCTGGGGCATGTAAGATAAAATGGTAGTGTATTATAATTGAGGAAGATGATAAAATCATCTAATTTAGCTGTTGTGACCCCTTCATTAAAAATGCAGGACTTTGTAAAGTTGTGAGGGAAAGTCCAAAATGTATGTTTTTTTTCCAGTTATAGCACACAGAGATATAACAGTGGACCTAATGACATGTATTTTCAACTGATTTTACTGGCAATACATTTTTACAAAATAAATGTTTAGGGAATATTCCATTTCATTCTTTAGCATTTTTTGCTTTTCAAAATATATAGCATTTACATACTGTACATATTTAATGCAACCTTTAAAATGTAATTGAATAGTTTACAGATATTATAAATTCTTCTATAGTTTTATTAATATTTTGTAAACATTTTCTCGGGGAAGGATAAATAAGTGTAGTATATGCTGCAAAATTTGCCTAGATGTGTGTGGGTTAAGGAATCTCCCACAGCTGGACTTCATCAAACCTGCCTACAATTAACCCTCCATTCCACCCTGCCTACAGCGATTATGATAGAGCTCTAGACATTTCTTAGATTCACATGAATTCAGCTGGGTATGCTCTTTTCCAGTATTAATGAAAAAAAAAGAATTTTTTTTCGATTTTTTTATTTTTTTTTCTAATATCAGTGGAATTTAAAACAGGGCTGCTTAAGTAAATAGTTAAATAAAAAAAGTTTTCTGGAACAGCAAAATTATCAAAAGTTATAAAATGTGTGAAAAAAAATATAATTACTTAATATGTATGTTTATAGGTCAGATAAAAATGTGTAAAATAAAATTAATCATTAGAGTTTTTCAACGTTTAATGTAAAGCATCTGTAATAGTTCCTGCTGATTTTTTTATTTTTTTATGTTGTAATGAACAAACTAATGGTTAATAATGTGAGGTGACATAGGCAATGTTCTATATTACAGTATGATAATATATTGTTTGTTTTATTTTATTAATAAAATTACCAGGAAACCTGGTCAGAGGATTTTTTGATGGGTAAGGTTCCTTATGTAAATGCTATATAATTTGGAGACCTCTTGCAGGTGCAAGGTTATTTTACTTTACTTGGGCATTAAAATGTTTTGCTAAATGGTTGCAAGGAAACACATTTGGAGTTTTGCGGAAATGTGTTGATTTTAATGTGTCCAGCAGACTTTGGAGACTTAGGTGTCCAATCCACAGTACTGTCTAAATAACATATTATCCAAAAGCCTATAATGTATGGTGTGACCCAAAGAGCCATATTGTATTTTTTTTATTTATTTTTTTACAAGAATTTACAATGTATCTTTAGTGAAAGAAGTTAAAAGCTGAATGAAATGAGAGGTATTCATACTAACCACATGGCTTGAATTAATTAGACAAATGAAGATATCCTAAGATAGCAGATTTGTTGGATTTAGGTTCTTCCTGGGGTCATTTTACCACTGTAAAACACATTAACCATTTTCAACTTGCTAGTGAGATAAGTCAGCCATAAAATAAATTCCTGAAGCACTGAAACATCTCTGGTATCTTTTAACTTAGTGTCAGTTCTTCCTTTTTTATCACAAAGCAAGAGGAAAAAAATAATAAATGGTGTGTCATCTGACTTCCAGTGTTTGAGTAATTGGACACAATGCTTATAGCAAGTGATCTATCAGCCTACAGCTTACAGTATGTGTGTGGTGATCTTGGTATCTGCATGTCATGAACTGTGATCTTTCAACTTTTCAAAACTCCTTTGGGCAATATCATTGTGTTTTGCATTGTGTTTTTAAGGAAGAATGCCATTGACTGTGGAATGTGTGCAAACAATGTTTTTGAGGCTTGTCTTTGACAACCCGGACAATATTGGTCATCATAATCTGCAATATATTAAATCTGTTGCCCAGTCCTGAGAATTCTAAACTCTGGTTAGTCCTTTCTTGCTTTTTTTGTGCAATTATATGAATTTATCTCTGCTATGCATCTGCAGAGCTAGAAAAAAAATATTTATGTCAGGTTTTCCAAATTTGTAAATTTTTAAATGTAGTTTAATGAATTTTAAGGCACATGTAATCAAAAATAACTTTGACTTTTAACCACTTCCCTACTGTGCACGAAAACCCCCTTCCTGCCCAAGCCATTTTCCAGCTTTCAGCTCTGTCACACTTTGAGTGACAATTGCGCGGTCGTGCGACGTGGCTCCCAAACGAAATTTGCGTCCTTCTTTTCCCACAAATAGAGCTTTCTTTTGGTGGCATTTGATCACCTCTGCGTTTTTTATTTTTTGCGCTATAAACAAAAGAAGAGCGTCCAGTTTGGAAAAAAAACACAATTTTTTACTTTTTGCTATAATAAATACCCATTTTTTTTTTTTCAAATAAAATTTTCCTCAGTTTAGGCCGATACGTATTCTTCTACATATTTTTGGTAAAAAAAAAAAAAACGCAATAAGCGCGTATTGATTTTGTTTGCGCAAAAGTTATAGCGTCTACAAAATAGGGGATAGATTTATAGCATTTTTATTATTTTATTTTTTATTAGTAATGGCGGCGATCTGCGATTTTTATTGTGACTGCGATATTGCGGCGGACACATCGGACACTTTTGACACATTTTTGGGACCATGCACATTTATACAGCGATCCCTGCTATAAAAATGCATTGATTACTGTATAAATGTGATTGGCAGGGAAGGGGTTAACCACTAGGGGGCGGGAAGGGGTTAAATATGTTCCCTCAATGTGTTCTAACTGTGGGGGGAGGTGACTGACTGGGGGAGGTGACCGATGGTTGTCCCTATGTACAAGGGACACACCATCGGTCCCCTCTCCCTCACAGGACGTAGATCTCTGTGTTTACACACAGAGATCCACTTTCCTGCTCGTTTCCCGGGCAATTGTGGGTGCCCGGCGGCAATTGCGGCCGCCGGGCACGCGCATCGGGGCCTTGGGAACGCGGCGGGCGCGCGCCGCCGGCAGCACGCGCGCCCCCTAGCTCATTTTAAAGGGAGGACGTCATATGATGTCCTCCCAGAACGAGAGTGTCCTCCGCCCGCCGTCAATTGACAGTGGGCGGGGGACAAGTGGTTAAACAACATTTTACAACATCCTCATAATGTTTACGCAGTTATAAAGCACTGTTGTGATTGACGTTGCTTGATTCCCTTTCTTAATAAATAATATATAGAGAATGCATGTAAAGATATGATTTATTTTTAATGCTCACGAATCATACATCTTTGTGGTCAAAAACATTTTAATGTTTGTTTTTGCTTTCTTATGCAAACATACCAAACCACATGTTGCGTAAAAAAAAAAATGTAAACGAGATAAGTTACAAATACATTCATAGTATTAGTTCATAGCGAACGCATTATCCAACAGCGAGTTTCAGAAATCCTGCTTTATGCATGTCATTATTCATACTAAGTGATGCTAAAGAATTCACTAAGGAAATAATGGCACTTAAGGACAGACATCAATTTTTAAGGAAATATATTCATGCTAGAAGTTCTGACACTTAAGTATACATAAATCTAGGAGCATGCCATTGCATTTCAGCATGTAGTTCATTGTGATGGAAACTTCTGTATAGGTTGTATTCTGTGTAGTTCTTGGGCATTGTTGCAATAGTGGAAGAAGGAAGGGCAGTCTCTGGTCAGTGGAATTTTTACAGCAGTTTTTGCACACAAGCTGTGACTACTGCCCTCTGCCTAAGACCGTAGTAAAGATTAAGCGTGGTTTTAGCACTCTTATCCTTTTTTGCTCCACCATCCAATCCTCTAATATATTTTATACTCGACTACAGCCCTTATGCTTTAAGATAGTCCTGCCTGTCGCCTCATTTCAGGACTCTTCCAAGCTGTACCTGCATATGCACGTCACGGCCTTCCATTATTTCAGTGGAAAGTCTGGCTGTTGGGCTGCGGACAGGCTTTCCAATTAAGTAAATGGAGGCAGGGGCATATATGTTAACTTCAGACGATTTCTGATGATTTTATCCAGATATTGTGTAGCAGTGGACAAAGCGGCACAATGAAGATATCGTAAAAGTAGTATGATGTAGATAAGGATATTGTATTGTATCCTGAATTCTATGGGAGGCTGGGAGGTTATAAAAAATGATATACCTAAAACGATGTTTGCTTTGGACCTTCATTTAATTTTATGTGGACATGTAAATATGGTCATTGTCACTTTAGTACTTATGCTTGAAATTTCTCTAGTTGCTAATAAAGTAACAAACCAACTTGAGGATTCCAAAATGGATAATGTGGCGGGTGCACTTTAAATCAAAATCTGCAGTAGTGTAATTCAGCCGATAATAATTCCAATTTAATCCATGAAAGCTGATGAGGGTGTATAAGAACTGCAAACGTGCTTTGCTGAATTTCATTCCGAAATTGTCTGCCTTTTGTGTCTAAACCATAAATTTGATTGCCTTATCACACTGGAATTAAGAAGAGCTAAAAATATAGAAGCATTTGTGTCTCATTTACTGGAGATGTCTGCAGGCTTTTTCTGACACTGCAAATTCTATTCATCTCTTAAGTCACCAACATTTGGTGGCATTCAGAGAACAAGTTCTGCACTTAAAAAGCTGTACTGAACAACCTGTCACTGCAAAGTGGAACATTCTAGTTGAGACGTAGTTGAGACGTAGTTGAAAGGTAGACAGTATTGTAAAAATTAAACAAGCAATCATGGTGGGCTCTACATTAACTAATATTTTTAGGATGGTCAATTCCTTAAATTGATGTCATAATAGATGAAGAGCTTATAGTAACCCTTTCCATTCTGGAAACAGTATACTTTTGCATAGCCTCTTCCGTGCACTAAAAGACCCTTGTGTTCTCTTGCAAACTTGATTTCTCCACAGAAAAGTCAAAATATGGCCCGCCTGCACTCTAATTTTGACATTTGACTGTTTGCCACCTTGAAAAACCAACCAGGTCGTAGAGTAGTATACGACATTCCTTAACTTTCTCAGTGGAATTTGAGATTGGCCTATCTAAGCACCATTGCTGCTCCCAGGGCACTCACAAGCTTATGCAAAGGCATTTTAAAGTCAACCTGTGCGCAGACTATGCTCAATAAAATATTTGTAATTTTGTTGTGATCTTTGAGGTTGGATTAAGCCTGTACCCGCTATCAGTTTTTTTTTTCATTCAACCCAGAGGGCTGAACGAAAACAAAGACTGAGGTGCTCGGGAGGAGCTTGCTGTACTATCAATCAGGTGTACAGTACAGTAGTATAGTGATCCCCCCGCTGAGCTATTGTGTTCTGATAGGGGGCCTGCCCCTCCCCCCCCAAACCGGAACACACAGGTCAGGGCTCACAGTGATTGGCTGCCTGTGCTGATCGAATACTGATTGGATGCCCGTTCGACAGGAGCCGGCCATTCAGCTAGCTTCTGCCGGACAGGCTGATCTACGCACAGGCCAAATGTCGTCCGGTTTCTGTTGAACCAGCCAACATTCGCCCGTGTGTACCAGGCTTTACTTTCATTTAAAGAGGTCAATAGGGACCTGTTTTAGAGCTCTTTACAGCTTGTTAAGAATATGTAGTTGTACTTAAAAAAAAACTTATTGTCCCTAGGCTGAGCACAGGTACGCTGTAGGGGTGCCTTCATTGTATTCTGGATGATACTGTAAGGCTTGTACACATGGGCCGAATATAGGGCGTATTTGGACAGTTCGGCAGGAACCAGCTGACTGATGGCTCGTGTGTACAGCTGTCTGTTCTACAGAAGCTGGTCTCACTACCAGTTTCTGTCGAACAAGCATGCTGGAAAACCAGCATCTGATCAGCGCTGGCCGGCAATGGATGCCAGTGCCAATTGGTGTGTTATGGCACGGGGGCTGTCCCCCCTGTCAAAACACAAAGGCACAGTGGGGAAGATTGCCGTAATAACATCTCGCATGTGTCAGGTTTTTTTCATTCAGCCCCGCTGGCTTGAATGAAAAATAATTTATTTATCTCTGTGCCGGTTTGCTTTCAAAGTAGATAGTGATGGCAAGCATTTTTGTAAGGTGAGACTGTTATTAAAACGCTAGGGATTCTGTATTTGGCCACGATACAAATTGTTTTGTGAATGGAGAAGTGGTAGATGAATGATGGGATCCACTTTCTCCAATCACAGAGCACTTTTCATTCTGGGAAAGAATATTACAATTTCTGTGAATGGATGAGCGAGGAGAAAGGGGATGGCGAGTGGCGCCAATGCTTCCCAGCCACAGCCACTGATCTTAACCTCTGTAACACCGAATAAGTGCCACTGTAGACTATCCAGCATCCATGGAGGTAGGCTTTTTATTGTAACTAGAAGCCAGCAGGACATAAGACACACTTCATTAGGAGTAAGTAATCTCATTGTTCCTTTATCCATTGCAATTTTTTAAAATAAACTTCCACTTTAGGTTTTACCAGGTGGCTGGTCAGGCCTCTTTTGATGCCAGTTTTGGCATCAGATGCTTTAGGATGCTCTCTGAATTTTTGATCCCTCTGTTTGTGTGTTTTGTGGGCCTATTAATATGTTTTGCTGTTTTTCCCAACCCTCAATTGCATTGCTTTTGAACATCCCAGTCATCTACGACTAAAGCCTTGTACACACGATCGGATTTTCCGCAGACAAAGCCTCGGACTTTTGTCTGAAGGGCGTTGGCCAGGAATTTGTCTTGCATACAAATGGCACACAATTGTCGGCCAACAAACACGAACATAGTGACGTACTAGATGTACTACCTGGTTTTTCAGCTCTTTAGTGCCACCATTTGGGCACCTTCTGCTAATGTTGTGTTTGGTGAGCATTGCTTCTGAGCATGCTTTGGGCTTTTGTCCAACAGCCTTGTGTACACAGGATCGGAAAATCCGACAACAGACCGTTGTCCACGGAAAATTTTAAAGCCTGCCATTCAACACTTGTCTGCAGAAAATCCGACAATTGTCCGATGGAGCGTACAAACGGTCATATTTTCCGCCAACAGGCTGTCAACACACAATTCTCGTCGTAAAATCTGATCGTGTGTACGAGGCTTTAGATTCTGTGTCCTGTAATGTACTCAGAGGAAAGGATTTTACAGGTACAGTATGTTTTTTTTTGTTAGATTTTTTTTTGGATGGAATTTGGTGTGTTGTATGTGTCTATTTTTATTTTTATCTTTTTGCTGCCTGATAACTTTTTAACTATTTGGATCAATTTATGCCTAGAAAAAGGAGGGTGAATCTGGGCAGGGCAGTTCACAGAACATTGCAATACAAAAAAAAATCCACAACACGCTTGTAGCTGCTTTACAGCAGCCCCTTTGGGTTCCCAGTGAAGTCCCAATGCGAACATAAGGCAAAAAAAACTTGCATTGTATAGATTCTATTCACACCAATGTACTGTGTTGCTGTGTTTTGTAACTGAATGATGCAGACAAATTACAATGCACTGCAATGCTTCATGACACAGAGAATTAACATAGAGATAAAAAAAACAAAACAAGGAATAAAACCTGAGCACTGCAATGCGTTATAACAACAAACATTGCACCCGTGTTATTTTCTATGTGTGCAGTGTGATGTGAACCAGCCCTTTACTAGCTAATAAGCACAAAACTAAGTGGAACTTTAGTCAAAAAAGCAAATCCTGCTAGATCACTTCAGACTGGCCCCTATAGCTATGTAACAGATTAAAAATAGGTGCCTATACTGTTTAAAATCCAGGAGTACACTGACTCACCATACTCTGCACATGCTCAGTTGCTCTATAATTTTTGTCACTGTGCCTAAATATTTAAGCCTCATACACACGATCGGATTTTCCGCAGACAAAGCCTTGGACTTTTGTCCGAAGGGCGTTGGCCAAAAACTTGTCTTGCATACAAACGGCACACAATTGTCGGCCAACAAACACGAACGTTGTTTTTTTAGCGCCACGCTTTGGGCACCTTCTGCTAATGTTGTGTTTGGTGAACATTGCTTCCGAGCATGCGTGTTTGTAATTTGGACTTTTGTCCAAAGGACTTGTGTACACACGCTTGGAAAATCTGACAACACCCCGTTGTCCGCGGAAAATTTTAAAGCCTGCCATCCAATATTTGTCTGCAGAAAATCCGACGACAATTGTCCGATGGACTGTACAAATGGTCGAATTTTCGGCCAACAGGCTGTCATCAAACAATTCCCATTGGAAAATCTGATCGTGTGTACGAGGCTTTACTGCTGATCAGGGGCTTCAGCAAAATGGAAGCCTTTGGCAACAAGAAACAGGAACAATGATCGGGACAATTTACAGCACACATTCATTTTGGTAGCATTATTATTACAGGCATACCCCGCTTTAAGTACACTCACTTTACATACACTCGCGAGTAAGGACATACCCGCGCGTGTATGTAAAGTGCCTTACAAGTACTGTACAGACATTTTGCAGCCGCAGTAGAAGGAGCTGAAGCTCTGAGAGCATAGCCCGCCCTGTTCCAGTGTGCCCCTGACACCCCCACTACAGCCCCTGAGACTTCAACTACAGCTCCTGACACTCCCACTACAGCTCCTGACCCCCCACTACACCCTAGAAGTGAAAAAAGGTATTGTTTCACTTTAAGTACATTTTCGTTTTACATACATGCTCTGGTCCCATTGTGTACTTAAAAGTGGGGTATGCCTGTAATGTAGAACTTTATAGTCCTTGCTAAAGAACATCATTTTTTATCATGTTTTTATGGTTGAAGTTCTACTTTAAATATATGTGAAGCCACACTACAGTACTAAAAAAAAAAAAATGCAATTGTGGTCCTTCGCTCTAGTCTAACAGAACTCTTGAGACATCTGTAGCAATGAATATGTGTACATTGGAAGCAAGTATGTCTTGGAGGAGGCCCCTTTCTTTTTTAAAGGTGCAGGAACACATGAGAAGCCCAGATTCACACAAAAATAGCTGAAGACCTCCATTTTTTTTTGCAGTTGTATACAAGAAGAACCTCTATTTCAATGAAAATTGTTGAAACCATAGTTTGTATTGTGTTGTTTGGTGGTAGTGGGGTTTATTTACTACAACTAGAGAGGGCAAAATGTGTTACAGTTCTGCATAGAAACCAATCAGCTTCCAGGTTTTATTGCCAAAGCTTAATTGAGCAAGCTGAGGTTAAAAGCTGATTGGTTTCTATGCAGAAATGTGACTACGTTTGCCCTCTCTAGCTTTAGTAAATAAAGCCCATAGTGACTAAGACTTACAAATACTAACCTATTTGTTCTCTTCGTTCTTCGCAAGACCTCCTGCTCTCTAGCTCTCTCATCACCTCCTTCCACGCTCGCCTCCAGGACTTTTCCAGAGCCTCTCCAAGCCTATGGAACGCCTTACCCCAATCTATCCGTCGATCTTCATCTCTACTAGCTTTTAGACAATCCCTCAAAACCCTTCTCTTCAGAGAAGCCTATCCCACCCACACCTAACAACTGTTTTTTTTATTTATTTATTTTTTCATCATGTCCATCTGATCATTCCTCACAACTACTACCCTTTGTTCCACTTGACCCTCCCTTCTAGATTGTAAGCTCTAATGAGCAGGGCCCTCTGATTCCTTCTGTATTGTATTGTAATTGCACTGTCTTTTCCGATGTTGTAAAGTGCTGCGCAAACTGTTGGCGCTATATAAATCCTGTATAATAATAATAATACAGCAGCTAGGGATACTGATAATTGTTCATAACAAAGCTCTACTGATACCTCCTTTTCCATGGGTGACATTGCTCCCTGTTTCATTAGACGTTTGACCACAAGTCGTATGAGCGCACAGGAAGCCATGTCTCACTTCCATGCAGCATGGCAAGTCACTTTTCTGACAAGTTGGTCTCAGTGGGTGAGCTTATGGGTAGAATGTTTCCTCATTAGGGAAAAAGGACTGGTTACAGTCCCCCATGATGACTTGGAGACCAGAAAATGTTCAGTTCTGTTAGTTATCCGAAAATGATTCTTCGGGTTGGATGGGGTTATACCAGTGTAACACCATAGATTATTATGAATAATTTCCTTTCCGTCACTGTGCTTCACAAATAAGCTACACATGATAACAAATGTCTTTATTTGTTTATCGCAAGTGGGAAAAGGGACATTTTTGCTGCTATTCCTTTAAAATGAAAACAATATAAATGAATTCAGTCATTGTTGCTCGAAAGTGGTATTGACCCTCAAAGCATCTTTTGACACTCTTTATCCATTACAACTACTTGTTTTTAAGGCTTTTCCTTCCTTTGGTTTTGACATAAGTATAGAGAACTAAGGTTTGCGCCTTCAAAGTGCAGGAAAAGTGAATATTGTGTTATCCTGTTGAGGCAGTGGAAATCCAGCTGTCTGTGTTTAAATAACCTTGCTTTAAAGCTTCATATCCATCTGTGATGTGCAGAGCTCATTGCTGGGTACCTTCCCTTGTAATCTTGCTCATCACTTGGCTTTGTGTTTGTGTTAAACATGGCTCAGAGTTCTGCTGATCTGAAAATTCTCAATCCAATTTTGTATTTGAGCTGTAGGAAGATTGATGTTCACATATTGCTATGTGGATAGCACCATACCTACTGAGCATAGATAACCTGCAAGTCTGTGCTTCCCATGTGTTGGGGCAGGGAAAAGTAAATAAAGTAATATTGCAGAATGGTATCAGTTTTGTTACACAGGGAACAAATACGCTTGGGGAATTGGCATGTGGATCACGTTGAATGCAGAAGAAACATTAAACCTAACTATGCTGAGTACCTTCAGACAATATTATCTTTTTTCCATTTAACAATTCTATACTTTATTTTGTGTGTTAAAACAGTTGATCTCATGGGTCCTGGACACATAGAAATATAATATTTTCTGAATGTATGTTTTTAATTTTTACTGGACTGTTTATAAAAACATCCCTAACATATAGCAATCAAGTAGTAACTGGACATTTGTGCATACACTGTTCATTGTCTGAGTTGGCCTCTATGATTTTGGAACAATTTAACTAATAAGACCAGTACAAAAATGGTGGACTTAGATTTGCAACATGTTGAATAATTTTTCTGTGGATGATCATTTTTAATAATTAATAATCCCAGAAGCAGCTTACTAGTTATAACAAGCAGAATGTTTTTTTTTGTTGTAAATTTGATTATGACTGGAAATTTTAAATGATGGCTACCAGTAATTATGTAAATAGCCCAAGACAACAAGAAACATTAAAATGTCAGAAAACAAAAAATCTTCTCCCTGAAAGAGCATCACATGTTGGCACATTATAAAAAACTTACCTGAAGACTAGGCCCTCCAGCAGTGCACTGTCACCGCTGACAGGGCTTCCATCTTCATCCAGTCTTCTTTCCGGGTTCGTGGAATGCAGCCGTCATGGCTGTGGCATCAACCCATTGTTAAAGTAAATATCTCCTAAGCGATGCAGGCTTAGGAGATATTTACTGTACCTACAGGTAAACTTTATTAAAGGCTTACCTGTAGATATAAATTAACAAGAGGCCTTTATTTTAATAGATCACTTACTTATAATCACTTAAGTGGATTTTTAATTTCTCTGTTGCAAAATAAGGTGCTTTGCATACTATTCAGATACGGTGGATCTACTTGGGATTTCCTTTAGATTTACCTTCAACTATGTAGTGCAAGGGCATGTCTGATTGCATACAAATTGAAAGTGTTTAGGTTTGACCTCATATTATATGGTTTTGGTAGATCTAAAGAAAAATTGTACAAGAACATTTTATAAAGTATGGCCAGTCTTAAAGAGGAAGTAAACCCTCTAAAACATTTCCTAAAAAAAAACAACCCTGCAAGAGAAAGGCATAATGAGCTAGTAGGCATAGCCTACTAGCTCATTATGAATTACTTACCTGAGATCGAAGCCCCCGCAGCGACCCTCATTCCTCTCCTCCGCCGCCGCCATGATACCCAAGTGACTTCCGGGTATCGCTGCTCCGGCGCTGTGACAGGCCAGAGCAGCGATGACGTCACTCCCGCGCATGCGCACGGGAGCCGGCAGTGACAGCATGATCGCCTTCACTGTGGCACGCTCAGTTCGCCTGCGCCGTAGACATCGGTGCAGTCTTTTCTGCAAATATCTCCTTAACCGTGTAGGTTAAGGAGATATTTCTTGCACCTACAGGTAAGCCTTAATCTAGGCTTACCTGTAGGTAAAAGTGGTCTGTAAGGGTTTACAACCACTTTAAGGGTGCCGAAATGATCAGCATACAGAGGTTCTTGTAAAGTGTTTGCTGGAGCTGCAGTGTCTGACGGATTTTGATGCTACCCACTCTTCTCATCTGCTTCCTTGGCTGGCTTCTAGTCTGACTATAAGGGTGCTGAAACACAAGCAACTGAGTCTCATGTCTGCTAAGCCATATCAAATGAGCCAAATATGGGTTGTGGTTGTAGGATGGGTGTGTAGAATAAATATGGTGAAGATAGGATATGGGAAAACATGAACTTGTTCCAAGCATGCTGTAAATACAATCATATTTCACCGGCGGCTCAAAAATGTTTAAAAAAATGTGAGGGCAAATCTGTTTATGGCCATCTTTTCATGTACACATTTGTAAATCCCCATACACACGGGGCAAAGTATTGGCTGGATCAACAGAAACCAAGGGGTTGGACGGGCCCCCTGGATAGTACACCAATCTCCTCTCGAGCTCCTCAGTTTTTTTTTGTTCAGCCCGCTGGGTTGAATGGAAAAAAAAAACTGATGGTGTGTACCTAGCTTAAGAAGATGTCCAATTAGTGAAGTATTAGTTCTTAAATATATACTGGTTATGTTGCATTTTAGCTACAGTTCTGTTACTGTACAATCATAACTGGGATATATCTGAATATATGACTGCCAGAATTAATGTGCTGGTTTGCTATACTGCAACAGTTCCATTGTACACAAGGGGATTCCATGGCTGTGGATTCCATAGAGGAAACGATGGTCTATCTCCTCCTCATTACTTCCAGAGATTTCATGTTTGTATCTTATCTGAGCAGAAGTCTTTCAGCTGCAGGAAGTTATTGGCTGAACTTCCTGTGGATAACAATTATCAAATCACACAGATGTCATTCCATGTAGTGTAGTCTTATGCTCGGGGACTGTGATAACATTGTGTAAAAACTTTACTGCAAAGGAAATTAGTTAAAAGGTTGTTAACTTTGAAGAAAGAAAAAAAAAACAGACTAGAAGCATCAGTATTACATTGCTCTGAAGTTAGCCTGTGTATCTTTGTTAGCCTGTGTATCTTTGTAGTTAGTCACCCTCAACTGGATTTGTGCTGTAATGTTGAACACGTTTCGTACCTTATCCAAGGCGGAGGCCAGCCAGAGCTTTCTGTCTAGCGTTTCCCTTTAGATACTACATAGGCTCTCACCCGCAAGCACCTGGATGAGATTATGTCACTAGAACAGAGTGCTTTCACACCTCCCATTCTGTTCTTGAACAATCAATATCTACCCTAACACATTCCACAGTGATTGGATCAAGGTGTCGGTGCTACCTGTATGGGTGTGAATACTTGACCATCTTCCTGAGGCTTTTTAAATCTAGTGGCTTGGAGAAGCTACAAAATGTATTTAATGTTAAAGTTGAATGTGACGAACTACTAGCTATCTCATGATCTGAAGTAAATGGGAAATTTCACAGACAACAATCTCCTAATTAAAGTGATGGTTTTGTTTTTTGTTTTTTCTTATAACAAACATGCTTATACTCACATGCAATGGTTTTGCACTGTCCTGCCCCGATCCTTCTCTTCTATGTGTGCCACCATAGGAAACCGCTTTCCATTGTGGCTCAATCCTGAGCTGTGCTGCCTGTCTATAGACACAGACGGTGAGGCTTGGCCTCGCCACCCTCTCCTCACAGGCTGTGATTGACAGCAGTGCGGAGAGAGAGAGACAGCAACTCTGCTGCTCCCGGGGCACATCGCTGGATAAAGATCAGACTCGGGTAAGAATTTTGGGGGTGCGGCGGGGGGGGGGGGGGACAAAACATGATATGTTTTTCACCTTAAAGCAGAGAATGCATTGAGGTTAAAAAATATAAAAAAAAACTCTAGCCTTTACAACCACTTTAACTTACAGATTGGGCTGTTTTTAATTACATTTTATTTTTTTACCCAGTAATTTTTAAGAATGTCTCCTAGTCAGTACAGAGAACAAATGGGATGGAAAGTCCAGGATGATCTTGGCTAATTCTGGTTGTCAGGCCTGGACTGTCCTGATCCATTATAAGCCAAGGAGCTTAATGAAGTAATCACATTGTATATACTGTACCTGTAGTGCTTTCACACTGTTGTAATTGGGGAAAATCCCAGTGACCTCTGTCTGGTCTCCTAATGGCCTTTAAAGGCATTGTACACTTTCAAATGTTTTTGTTGTTTTAACTAGATATTAGTGTAGTTATAATCCCTGTCTTGTTTGTCTTACCTTTTAATGATGGGCTCACATTATGCTGCAGTTTGTAGTGTCATGGCTGATTGATTCCCATATGTCCATTCATTAATCCACCTAACTGTAGAACACTAGACTGAGAGGGATTCTGGGATATTGGTCTCTTCACAGAAAATGTCAGTTCTTAGACTACAGACAGAGGTTATGCATTAACCTGTGAAGTGCTTTGTCACATTCCTTTTGTTTGAATAGAAATTTCTTATACTAGATTGGAATGATTAATCTATTAACTATAGGCACATGACATCAAATGACATTATTAAAGCTCATCTTATGCAAGTGAGAAACACAAGGTGCAAGTAGGAAGGTTTATAATGCCTTTAAAGCTCTGATGGCTGTCTTGGTTAAGGCCCCACTCAGATTTAGGCAATTAGGAGTTGCGGGCAGAAAAGGTGCGATTCTGCCCACAATTCCAAAATGCACAAAAGTTTCAGTTAAACCCTCAATGTGCATCTGGGTGTCATTCATCCTTAATGGCACCTCAAACGCAGTGCGATTTTTGCCACGATTGTTGCGTGGCAAAACACGCGAGAATTGCGGCAAAATGCAAGTGTAAAAATGCATGACATGTGGAATCACATGAAAATCGTCCCACACTAAATCGCAAGCGGGAACATCAGTTCCAGCTATGCGAAATGTGAATAGGACCTAGGGCAAAGCTGACAAAGCTCCAATTTGCCTCCATCTGCACTAATGGAATATAAATAAGGAAAAAGTTGCGCTACCAAATGGTGAAACAATGTGTATATTAGGCTGCCAGCATTAACAATCAGACATATTGTAAACAAAAAAGGAAAATAAATAAATGCAGCGCCGTAAACAAAAATTGATATGTGAACCAATATAAAATAGGTGTACCTAGCGTGTGCTATGTGGGTAATTAGCAACAGATGACAATAACACTCATGTGTGGCCTGTAGGCCGTGACCACCATAAATCAACCTGACATACACAAACAACCTAAATGTACATACATTGGTCAGTGTGCATGTAGTCAATAATGGAGATAGAGTGAAACAAAAAATAAATTAAAACATGTGGATGGGTGTATAAAGTCCATCTAGGAGGAACACATATGGGATATGCTGGAGTCAATGCGACTCTAAATCCAAAGACAATGTCCACGGTAGCCCATATAGAACGACTGTGCTGCTGATGGATATGTCAAGATGCGCATCACCCAGGAATGTGGCTTCCAACACCGGGGGAGGGGGGGGAATAAATACTCTTACCCCTACGTGTGGACTCACACGCCAGCAGCGGTGGGTCGATAAGTCATACAGATGATCCACTCAGATGCATGTGTGGACTGGAACTTCCTGTAGGGAATGGTGTCCCACACCATTGATCGACAAGGTATCCACGGAAAGTTGGAAATCTCCTATCTCAGTGTCCTTTCACATGATAGAATGTCAAACTTATCTGTGAAATCAGTTTGTTGTTGAGTAACAGTTGATGACGACAATGGTATGATTCCACCAAGTATCAGGTCTCCATCTTCTTTTATGTTCTGTGCAACTCCAAAAAAGTATTCAAAATTATTCAGACATGGATTTCCGTTTCGGGCTTACGTGCTTACGCCGTTCCTCAGATCAAGTCAGATGTGTTCTGACTTGATCTGACAAACAAACTGATTTCACAGATAAGTTTGACATTCTATCATGTGAAAGGACACTGAGATAGGAGATTTCCAACTTTCAGTGTATACCTTGTCGATCGTTGGTGTGGGACACCATTCCCTACAGGAAGTTCCAGTCCACACGTGCATCTGAGTGGATCATCCGTATGCCTTATCGACCCACCGCTGCTGGTGTGCGAGTCCACACGTAGGGGTAAGAGTATTTATTCCCCCCCTCCCCCGGTGTTGGAAGCCACATTCCTGGGTGATGCGCATCTTGACGTATCCATCAGCAGCACAGTCGTTCTATATGGGCTACCGTGGACATTGTCTTTGGATTTAGAGTCGCATTGACTCCAGCATATCTCATATGTGTTCCTCCTAGATGTACTTTTTTACACCCATCCACATGTTTTAATTGATTTTTTGTTTCACTAATGGAATAGTGCAAAGAGGAAACTGCTGGCTGCCAGTAATAGTTTTCAGCAAATCACTAAAACTATGGTGGTTCACTTGGAAAGAGCTTTTCCAGCTCTGCCCTGTTTCCATCTGAATCAAAAATCAATGCTGCTGTGTTTTTTTGTAATAATTGATAATTTTATAAATGCAACACGGACAAATGGCCATGCCAAGCCATTCAAGGTCCATTCACACCAAGAAGAGCAGTTACAGCACCCTTAAATGCATGCCCGTTAAGATGCGTTGTGTTAAGGCAGCTCATTCATTTGAATGCCAAATGCACCATGACAAACCAAAAAAATCACTCCTACACCAAGTGCAGTGCACAGCATTACATTGGGAAGGTGCATTGTGGTTCAATTCAAAGATAAATGAAACCACAGCTTACCAACTCAAGTAATGTGCATTACTGCATTGCAATAGTGTAAATGGGCCCTCACACCATGGCACAAAGCATTTATTGCATGCACATTAAAGTAATGCTTTAATGTGCATTGCATTAAGGCAGGCCATTCATTTGTAATATGTTTTCTAATGCACCACAATGAACCAAAAATTGCTCCTGTACTGCTTTAAAAGTGCATTGCAACTCTTGGTTATGTGTTAGTGTGTTGTGGTGCGTTGCAGCGTAACTGCCTTTGGGTGCCATTCAAAATTATTGGCACCACAGTACACCAATGCATAAATCGTGCATCTATCGGAATGCATGCACTTAATCTGCACTAGAGAATTACACAAAGCTTAAAGTGGTTCTAAAGCAGAAAGTTTTTTTTATCTTAATGCATTATATGCATTAAGATAGAAAAAAACTTCTGTGAGCACCAGCCCCCCTAATACTTACAGTACCTGAGTCCCATCTAGATTCAGTGATGTTGCATGAGAGCCTCGCTGTCTGGGGCTCTCCCTTCTCATCTTCTCATTGGCTAAGACAGCAGGGGTGTGCCATTGGCTCCCGCTGTTGTCAATTAAAGTCAGTGAGACAATGAGAACAGAGAGGTGGGGGGAGGGAATTCGGCTGTGCCACGGCTCGGTGTCTGAATGAACACACAGAGCAGCGGCTTGGCTCGGGTGCCCCCATAGCAAGCTGATTACTGCAGGCGCACTGAGCATGCCGGTTTTGTCTGCCGTTTCCCGCGCGCATGACATCATCGCCACTCCGGCCAGTCACAGCGCTGGAGTGGTGTTACAAGGAAGAAGATCGGAGGAGACATGGCGACGGCGGAGGGGACCGAGGAGAACTTCAGGGGCTTCGATCTCAGGTAAGTCCATCATAATCAGCTAGTATGCTATGCATACTAGCTGATTATGACTTTCTCTTGCAGGGTTTTTTTAAAAAAAAAAAGAGTTTGAGGGTTTACTTCCTTTTTAATGCAAAATATGCATTAAGGTGAAAAAACACCTTGCACTGTCTGGCCCCCAGTCCCCCTGTTTTACTTACCTGAGCCCCGAATTTCCACGGGCGCGATCCCGCGTCGCTCTCTCCACTGCTTCTCGGCTCTCCATTGGCTCCCGCTGCTGTCAATCAAATCTAATGACGCCGAATGTATGACATGGGAGCGCACCCGCAAGGTAACCCACTCGTGGGAGAGCTTCCCAGAGGGGGTTATCTATTGTGGGGAGGAGCCGCAAGAGCCGCCGTGGGACCCCAGAACAGGATCGGGGCCACTTTGTGCAAAACAAACTGCACAGTGGAGGCAAATATGACATGTTTGTTATTTTTTTTTTAAAGTGAACCTTTAGTTTCACTTTAAAGGACAATTTCATCCAAGTGATTGTGATCATGGGACTGTGTGTGTTCACTTTTAGATCTGCTTTAGCATTAAATGTATAGATCTGGAAAAAACAGAACCTTTATTTTGGCATATGAAAAAAAATATTGGTGCTACAATAGTATGTTGTTTGTGCTGTTTTTTTTTCAAAATCGCTATATTAATTTGTTATAGTGGATGCAGTATTAGCATATGCTGTGAACAATTTAACATATGCGTCAAATCCCCTATTGTTAAGACAAAACACATACAAACTTATGCAGATAATAACCCAGTGGTAAGTGTTTGCTTGTTGATGCATTTAGGTGTACTGTATAACTGTTTAAGTAATATTGATATCAGAATGCATTATGCGAAAAACTGCCCCTGTTCTGATTTCTGGATCTGAATGAGTTCGGAAAGAATGATTTAGATCTAAAACTCTTGTACTGCATGAGACTACATTTTGGAGCCTAACTATAAAGAAAATGAGAGATCAAGATTTAGTATTTATTTTATTGCGTCATCACAAGGTCTGCTTGGACCCCTCACTTCTGGATTCTGGTGGAAGGAGTCAGCAGGGCACCCTACTAGATTTAAGCCGTGTTCACACTTGCCCAAAATACTGGCACTAAACAAATGCGCCTATATTATTAATGCGCATTGTTTGACACGATGCTCCTTAAAAATGTTCCCCAAAATGCCCTCTGTGTGCTTGACGTGCATTAAAGGTGCATTAAATACGCACCCAAGATGCTGTTGTGAACAAGGCCTAATGGGTCACAAACATATACAGACATGAATGGAAAGAGTTGAGATGCTTAAACTCCTTCCAAGAGTGCGCATGCGCGAGAGTTCCAAGATGGCAGCCTGAACTCGGAGCTCCGCGCCATCCCGATCCAGCAGCGCCCACAGCACCCGCTCCCGCAACGCTCAGACACCGGAGAACGGGGAATCGACACCCCGCGACACCCGCGCCCACCCTCGTATGAGCCGAACGGGCGTCAGACGGCAATTAGAAAGCCAATTCGCCGCCTCCACACTCCCCAGATGTACCAAGATGGCCGCCGCGGCTGCTGCAACCTCACAGCCTCACACAGCCACTGAGGGGACACAGGATTGCAGGCAAGTACTGGCCCCCACTCTCCTCTCCTATACCCCGGAGATGAAGGGACACAATCAGCAGCCCTTGACACCCTCTCCAGCCTCCACAGAATCCCTCCTGAGACACTCCTTTGGGGCACAGGCTTACTCTCCTGCTGGGCCTGCAGATTCTCCTCACACAGGATTCTCTCCCCATGGCGCTGCAGGCCCAGATCAATCCTTTAATGCAGCAGACTTATTCCTCAAATTCTCTGCCCTTCTAGAGACAGGTCTAGCCTCCACAGCTGCTAAAATCACAGGGGACATTAAAGCAGACATCCAAAATATAGGGTCCAGGATGGAAGCCATAGAAATTAAGCTCGATCAAACTGCAGCTGCCTCTCACCAGAACTCTGATCTTATTCAGACCTTACATGACCAACTGGACACAGCTTTCTCCCGCATAGATGACCTCGAGAACAGGTCCAGGAGATATAATTTCAGAATCAGAGGTCTCCCGGAATCAATTATCGATGTTGAATCTGCCACGCAAGAACTTATGAGGTCCCTGATCCCAAACATCCCTACACCCCGCCTGGAGCTGGACAGAGCACATAGAGCGCTGGGACCCCCCAGGAAAGATGGCTCCCCCAGGGACATTATTGTAAAGCCCCACTACTATGCTGTCAAGGAGGCGGTCATGAAACAGACCCGCTCAATGCCTCAAGTGATCTGCCAGGGGCACCCGGTGCAAATTTTTGCGGATCTCTCTCCTTCCACCATACAGCGCAGACGTACCCTAAAACCGCTACTATCTGCTTTGACACAGAAGGAGGTCAAATACAGATGGGCATTCCCCTTCGCCGTGAAGTTCACCTACAAAGGCCGAGACCATGCCTTCTCCAACTTCGCCATGGGAGAAAAGTTGCTTCTCAGCCTGAAGATCATTTCCCAGGAGTCGGACATGGAGACGTCGTCATCAGGATCGAATAAACGCCCGCCTCCCACAAGTCCGCCGGATCCCCTCTGGAACAAACCCAAGGCCAGAAGATCGTCGCATACAGGTCCTACATGAGACTTTGACTGTCACAAGGTTTAGGTTCGACGCATACTAATGCACCCGCATCGGACTTTTCTCTTCTCCTAAGAGGATGACTCTCATACTACCCCGGAAATCGTTTTCTCCGGTGTTCTCTCTTTACATGTTAACAAACGGTTTTATTTGTTGTTTCTCCCCTCCTACGTCTAGAGATGGGTTTCCTAACTATGCCTCCCCCGTCTGGGGGACAAGGGCGATACTATAGCCACTTTACCGAAGTAAATATGCTTTACTCCATCTCATTAGCGGCGGCGGATCGGGGGTTCCCTCCCCCTCCCTCCTGCCCGTGCGGGTGGGGTGGGGGTGCCTCTGACCGCTTATACTTGGGTAGTTGCTTCAATGCTACTGTCCGTTTATTGGTTCACGTTGCTTTAGGAGCATAGTTGTTTAAATTTACAGGGCGCCCTGGTTTGGGGTGGCTCACATGTGCCTCCACCTATCCCTTGAACCCCAGTTGGTCTTCGGGGGATAGGATCTCCAAGGCTTTTAGCCAGGAGATTTGGACTTCCTACTTTTATCTCACGATTTTTGGTGAGATGACAGTTAGGAACTTTTCTCTCCCGCCGGGAGCATTCTCCTGCGCGGGGGGAAACTTTCCTCCTGTTCTGTCCTTTCTAACTTCCTTTCTATCCCCTTTTTTCTCTTTTGAGCATCACCTGACATTTTTGTTTCTTTTAGACACTACCACCGGTAAGCCTCTCAAGTCTGCGAGATCCCAGAAGTACGGTACCGGCGATCCAATCGTCGCTCTGGAGTCGCCGGAAGTCCCAGCGGTAAGTGGCGATGGACATTGCAGCGCTTCTCCCCTCGGGGTCCATGGCTGACCACACTCACACGGCCTTAAAGGTCGCTACACACAATGTCCAGGGCCTAAACTCCCCCCTCAAACGTAGGAAACTCTTTAATACCTACAAATCGTCAAGCCTGGACATTGTAATGATACAGGAAACCCATTTCCCGGCCCGGTACAGTCCCAAGTTCCTCCACTCCCACTTCCCGAACTTCTATATGGCCAGTGCGGTTAATAAGTCAAAGGGGGTGGCCGTCTTATTAGCAAAAACGTGCAACTTCACCTGGATCACTGATGTAAAAGATCCAGAGGGCAGGTTCATCTTAGTAAAGGGCACGATCGAAGGCCACTTATACTCCCTGATATCCTACTACACGCCCAACAAAGGTCAAGCAGCCTTCTTCAAACAACTATTTGAAAAGCTAGCTCCTCTGTTGGAGGGCACGATCATTTTTGGTGGGGACTCCAACGCAGCATTTGATCAGGGTCTGGATAGATCTAAACCTCCCTCGGCCCAACTGACACGTCCGACCAAAGAGAGCCTGAAAATCGCCAAACTCATCCACGCTCAGGGTCTGACCGATGTGTGGAGAGAACTAAATCCGTCCAAGCGAGATTATACACACTTTTCCCATCCCCACAACTCCTATGCTCGAATTGACCACCTGTTAGTTTCAAACCACACTATCCCACTTGTTGTAAAATCCCACATCAGGGACACGGTTTTGTCGGACCACTCCATTGTGAGCATGTCCCTTACAACGCAAAGCTCAAGGCCGGGCCAGAGACACTGGAGACTGAACGAATCCATTCTCTCCGACCCTATCCGAGTCACCATGCTAGATAAGGCTATGAAGGAATACTTCATTCTTAACAACGTAGATGGGACAACGTCCGAAACCCTGTGGGCGGCTCACAAAACTTTTATGAGAGGGGAATTCATTAGGATGGGAGCCCAGATAAAGAGGGAGAGGGAAGCGGACAGAGTAAGGTTAGAAGGGATATACACAAAGCTGAGAGCCCAGCACAAACTAAATCCCTCCCCCATAATGGCAGTGCAACTAGACAAGGCTAGACTGGAGCTCAATCTTGTTCTCACGGCCAATGCAGACAAACAAATCAGATGGAGCAAAAATAGATTTTACTCCATGGGGGACAGGATGGGCTCCATGTTGGCTGCTAGACTAACACCACGCTTCAGAACATATGCAATGCCTCAGATTAGGATCCCTGGACAGGGCACTACAGCCAACCCATCCAAGATATTAGACGCTTTCCAGGCTTTCTATACAAATCTATATAGTCCCCACACGCTCGGTAATGACGATTCCGTACGCAACTTCCTGCATAGCCTTCCCTTACCGTCGCTCTCCCCGGAGCATAAAGGGGAGCTCGAAGCACACTTTACTGAAGGAGAGGTTATGGAGGTGATTAAAGACCTAAAGACGGGATCGGCCCCAGGGCCGGATGGGCTCTCGAACCCCTATTATAAAACGTTTGCCGAGACCCTAGCCCCGCATCTAACTAATTTCCTTAATGCTAAAACAAGGGGAGACCCACTCGATCCTCAACTCAATACTGCGTATATTACAGTAATCCCTAAGCCGGACAAGAATCCGGAAGAGATTGGAAATTATCGACCCATTTCTCTAATAAATAATGATTTAAAAATCTTAACTAAAATACTAGCTATCCGTTTGGCTTCTTTCATAAGCACATATATCCATAAGGACCAAGTGGGGTTTATCCCCGGCAGGCAGGGCCCTGATCAGATAAGGAGGGCAATAGATATAGTTTCCATTCTCCAAACAAACTGGGTGGGAGGTCCCAAGCAATCGGGAATGCTCCTTTCGCTGGACCTCCACAAGGCCTTTGATTCGGTGTCCTGGCCCTATGTCTTTGCTCTCTTAGAATGCTGGGGTTTCGGCACACGGTTTTTGGGACTGATACGTGCCTTATACTCCAACCCTTCAGCATACATACGACTCCAGGGCTGTTACTCGAAACCCATACATATAAAGAAAGGGACTAGACAAGGTTGCCCTTTATCTCCGCTCATCTTCGCGATAGCTATTGAGACACTCGCCATCGCAATTCGCCAAAACCCGAACATACAGGGTGTCTCCTGTGGCCCCCAAACACATAAATGCGGTCTCTTTGCGGACTACATTTTGCTGTTTATAACCTCCCCCATCACTTCCCTCCCGAACTTATGTAAAACTCTGGATGACTTTGCAACGGTATCTGGCCTCCACGTGAATTACACCAAATCCCAAGCCATGAATATCTCACTACCAAACGACACTGTGGCTCTCCTAAAACAATCCTTCCGGTTTGCCTGGAGCGAATCCTCTCTTAGGTACTTGGGGATCAACTTGACATCTAAGACAGAATTCCTCTACATGAATAACTACCCCCCTATGTATCGTAAGCTAGAATCAGATCTACTCACTTGGTCCAAAAATAATCTGTCCTGGCTGGGAAGGGTACATTCTATAAAAATGACGTTACTCCCGAGGTTATTTTACCTTTTTCGCTCTCTTCCCGTACCCATACGGAAGAATCACATTAAATCATTCCAAAGTAAAATAATGAAATTCATCTGGGGAAAGGGGGGATTTAGGTTACCTCAAAAGACTCTACACCTTCACAAACGGAAAGGAGGTCTCGGCTTGCCCCAGCTTCACAAATATTACCAGGCAGCCAGGTTAGCTCAGTTATCTGTAGTCTATTCACGATTTGAGAAACCTGATTGGGTGAATATAGAAAGACAGGCCGTCCCTCGTTTCACGCTAGACTTCCTACTCTGGAGCCCCCCGAAAGACAGACCCCCGATTTTATCCCCTACCCTTTCCCACTCTTTCGCCCTATGGGATGGGCTGCGTTCGTCAACTTCATTAGTATCCTCATACAGACCCCTAACTCACCTTTTCAACAACCCGAACTTTCCTCCCGGGAAAGACGTCTTAGCTTTCAAATGGTGGCTGAACAAGGGACTTTACCGAATTGGGCAATTCTTTACAGCAGCAGGCCCCTTCACCCTAAACCACTGTATCAAAACACTAGATCTGCCCGACTCGGAACGATTCAGGTTTGGCCAAATATCTCACTTTCTACATTCCCTATGGAAAGAAAGGCCCATTCCGCCAAAGTTTACCAATTACGAGTTGTGGTGTGGTCGGGCCAGGGACCAGAGGGGGGGGATCTCGGTGATCTACTCGTCGCTTGCATCTGCGTCCTCTAAGGAGGCCTTTATGACTGCCTGGGAATCTTACTTCCAATTCCAGTGGGATCTGGAGGGATGGCAGAATGCATGCTTTTGGTCATTTAAAGGTATCCTCAACACTGCACTGATGGAGGCTAGCCTTAAAGTGATTTCTCGGTGGTACTATACCCCTTCCAGACTAGCCTCGATCTACCCCACAGCGGATCCTCTATGTTTTAGAGGTTGCCAACATATAGGCACAATGGCCCACATATGGTGGGAATGCCCCAGAATTCGCCCCTTCTGGAAGAACATTTTTAATTTAATTAACAAGCTGATTGGAGCTCGGATCCCCAGGACCCCGACGATTGCCCTACTGAATGCTCAAATCCCAGAGATCCCCAAATCTTCCCGAAGGTTAACTCATTTTATATTGTTGGGCGCAAAGCTTACAGTGGCAAAGGCCTGGAAACAACCAAAGATCTCTTTTCCTGCGGCTAAAAAGAAAATATCTTGGATAATGTCGCAAGAAAAGCTTTCCAGTATATTACTAAACACAACGGACAAATTCGAAAAGGTATGGGAACCATGGGCCCAACAGATGGGAATCCTCATTGGTTCTCCTTCCAAGCAGGTGTAGTGCATCCTCAGCATTTCAGGTGATGTTCTAGCTCTTCATTCCTCTTTCTTTTTCCTTTCGGCTCGCTCTGAGTCTCTGTGTTTATCTGTCCACTTTTTTCCTTTTTTATCGCTGCCAATGTTTTTTTAGGATTAGAGGTCAGGTTCACAAGATCTCAGGTAGAGCATGAGTAGTCAACACTTTAATTCTGTTCTGAATTCTAAAATTTTGGTATAAGCCTTCCTCCAGTTGACGAGGATCGGAATAATGGGAGGTTCTGGGATCCCCCTTCCAACACAGTCAGTTCCCATTCGAGGTGTTGGGGGGAGCGGAACATGCTTCCTGCTTTAATTTATCTCCCTACGGATATGCCGACAGTTACTACTCTACATAGATTCTGGACGGACGATAGGCCACTGCTCTTGCTTCTATCTATCACAGCTATAATCAGTTTCAATTCCTCTGAACGTTTACTATTGCTTACATATGACTGACCTGTGCTTTATGTATAACCTATGCATTTTGAAATAAAAATATTGAATAATAAACTCCTTCCAAACTCCACATGAAGCTTCATTTTTGAAGAGCAGCAATGCAATGCAAACACTTCATGTTTTGATATGTGAAAAGCACTTTGTGCTGTCTATGTTATCAATTGTAGACTGCTTTATTAGGAGTGTAAGGATTTTTAAAAGTGCACCTCAAACTCCTGCTTTTAATGCCAGTGTGAACAGAGCCTAAAGCCTCGTACACACGGTACGAAAATCAGAAGGGGATTGATGTTTGACAGGCTGTTGTCCGAAATTCTTACCGTTAGTACGCTCCTTTAGACAATTGTTTTCCAATTTTCAGCCGGCAAATGTTGGATGACAGGCTAGTTAATTTTTGGCAACCAATGGCTCCATGTCTGATTTTCGTATGGTCAGTACACAAATCTGTCACACAAAAGTAAAAATTACAAACACGCATGCGTGGAATCAATGAACGACTGGGAAGAGTTCGGTCTTGTAAACTACAGTTCGTAATCTAGAATTAACGTTTGTGACACGGCAATTGATGAAATGTCAAAATTCTCACCTTTTTTAATGGGATAATAATGAAGCTGCTTTGCATGTATTATTGCCAAAAGTATTTTAAAAGGCATTTGTTTTGTACGATCTGAAAATCGCTAATTAACGGCCACCAAACTTCTACTAACACGAAATTAGCAGAAGGGGCCCAAAGGGTGGTGCTTGAGAAATGAACTTCCTCTTTATACACTCATAGTATGTCACTGCATTCGTGTTTGTCAAACGACAATTTGCGCACCGTTAGTAAGCAAGACAAGATCCTGGCACACACCCTTTGGACAAAAATCAGAAGCTCGGTCGTCCACCAATCTTACCGTGTATACGAGGCTTTACTGTTGACATATGTGCACCTTACCACACCACAATTACATAGAGTCCTTTTAAATAATGTTGGCAGTTGGCTGATTATTCAGTGGTGGGAATTGGACTACATCAGCCTGCAGAACACTACATATATTGCTTACTTGTGATTCTGGTGCTATCATGATGACTCTAGAGTTCAGAGGGCTACAGTGGGTTTGTTCCTGACAGGTTGAATGCCACAATTTGCTCAGCAGACTAAGGCTAAGGCCCCTTTCACACTGAGGAGTTTTTCAGGCGTTTTGTGCTAAAAATAGCGCATAAATAACACCTGAAAAAATCCTGCCCCAGTATGCTCAATGTGAAAGCCTGAGGGTTTTCCCACTGAGGCGATGCGCTGGCTGGAGGAGAAAAAATCTCCTGCAAGCCGCATCTTTGGAGCAGTGAAGGAGCGGTGTGTATACCGCTCCTTTACCGCTCCTTCCCATTGAAATCAATGGGACACCGCGGTAATACCGCCCGCAAACCGCGGCTGTAGCCGTGGTTTGCGGGCGGTATTAACCCTTTTCTTGTTCATACATCACGGGACACAGAGCAGCATAGTCATTACTATGTGGGTTATATAGAATTACCTTCAGGTGCTGGCACTGGCAACTTCCAAACAGGAAGTACCCTCCCCTATATAAGCCCCTCCCATCCGGGAGTACCTCAGTTTTTTGCCAGTGTCTAAGGTGTTGGGCAAGGTTAACATGTATTCATCTGGGCTTGTGTACAGGTTCTCTGGGCCTTAGCAAGCTATTCTGGATCCGACCAAAAAAGCTTCATAGCTAAACGGTCGGTACCCGGGCCTTGCAGAGAAGAGCAGGGTTTTGCCTGTAATGCCTCTCTTAGGAGGGCTGGACCCTGGGATCCAGAGCTCTGGTCATACCCAAAACCAAGAGGCTATCTGTGCAGGGTGCTATACAGGTCCAGGGGAGTGGAATCCTTGGGAACCCGGTCCCTGAAGGTCTAGTGCAATGCCTTCCGTGAGAGGTGAAGTTTGGGCTTCTGTGGACCAAACAAAGTCCTGCGGCGGGGAAAAGGTAAGTGGGGGCCCCTCAGGAACTTGGTTCTATTGAGGGGACCCCCAAGCCTAATATGTCTTTCTGCCTGTTACCTAAAGGGTATTCCCGCTAATAGCTGTATATGCCTAAGAAATCCTAGAAATGTTTTTTCATAAGGGAAGT
Organism: Rana muscosa; assembly: GCA_029206835.1. NCBI lineage: Eukaryota > Metazoa > Chordata > Amphibia > Anura > Ranidae > Rana > Rana muscosa. The sequence goes on from CM055116.1 coordinate 1,060,389,137, forward strand.
TTTAAAAAAACTGTAAACCTGGAAATGTTTTTCATAAAGGTGGTTTTAAAAAAAAAAAAAAAAAGACAAAAGTGCGGTACCTGTGTTTGTCCAATAGAGGCCGCTGTGGAACGTCTTTTTTCTTGGGACTATTCCTTCCATGGTGAAAGTCCAGGCAGATGAGTGAGCTCTCTTTCAGGGAAGCTGCATTCCTCTGTCATGCTGCCAAGTAGTTTCCTTCCATCCCCGAGTCCTGGTGAAACAGGGACCCTGGCTCCTCTCCCTACATGGTGCCAAGAGCGCACACGTGCACGCGCGCGCGCGCACACATGCTTTCTTTTTATAAGGTTTAGCTTCAAAAAAGGGGGGCGGAGCCTGGCGGATGACGCGCTCTGTGCGCCCAGCGCTTCTGCGCATGTGCGGGCGTCCCAGCAAGATAAAAGGACTCGGTCCACGCTGCTTGCTATGGACACAGAGCATGAAAAGGAGCTGGTAGCATGGTATAGGGGCTTACAGCGGGCGGTTGATACAGGCATCCCCAGAAAGACGCATTAGTAGACACCCACTGATGTACATAGCAGCAAATTGCATTAGACTATTTCAGTAAGGGGTGTATTGCGGCTGGAATACCTCAGCTTTGAACTAAGGAATATGCCGCCTAAAAAACTCCGAGATATACCTCTCAGGAAGTGTAGGGGGTCTCCATCGGGCTCTGAGGATCTGGAGCAGTCATCTGCACCCTCCTCCCCTGAGAAATCAGAGGTTAATACCCATAAGGAACCCCCGGGAGTGCCAGGTACTGCGGCTGTCCTCAGTCCACCTGCTCCTGCATATATAACAGAGGAGGTTTTTTCCTCAACTCTGGAGGGATTAGAGCAGAGATTGGCTGCATTGATCGCTTCGTCTCTACAGGAAAGAAAGCGCGCCAGATCTCCATCACCTCCATTAGAGTGCCTGTTGGCAGAGCAACAGTCCCAGGAAGGGACCGACCTACCTGAAGGGGATCAGGAGGAGGTTAGCTCTGTTTTTGAGGAATCGACAGTAGATGAACCATTTTCAGCATCACAGACTGAAAGATTGTGGGTCCAGACCCTAACTGACATGGTTCGATCTGCATTTAAAATGCCTCTTGTTGAACCATCAACTACTGCTGTCTCCTCATTGGGGTCGCTAAAAGCTCCCCAGGTTAATTGCTCCTTTCCAATACATCCATTATTGGAAGGACTTATATACCAGGACTGGGAACATCCTGATAAACTATTTGTTCCGCCTAAAAGGTTTCCGGTGATCTATCCCATGGAGGAAAAGTTCACCCAGAGATGGAATGTTCCTACGGTGGATGCAGCCATCTCTTCTGTGAACAAATCACTGACATGTCCAGTAGATAATGTTCAAATGTTCAAAGATCCAGTGGATAAAAAATTGGAATCTTTATTAAAATCTGCTTTTTCCACAGCAGGGGCTGTTACACAGCCAGCAGTGGCAGCTATTGGAGTCTGCCAAGCTTTAAAGGATCAAATGAAAATGGTCCTGAGGGATTTGCCAGACCAACAGGCCCAGGCTCTGGCTGATCTGCCTAGAGCATTATGCTTTGCGGTTGACGCCATCAAGGATTCTATCCATCAGGCCTCCCGCCTCACGCTGTCTTTGGTACATATGCGTAGGCTTCTGTGGCTCAAAAACTGGTCTGCTGAAGCTCCCTGTAAGAAGCTCTTAGTTAGCTTCCCATTTCATGGGGAACGCCTTTTTGGCGAAGACCTGGATAAGTATATCCAGAAGATTTCCAGTGGTAAAAGTACTCTCTTACCGAGTAAGAAGAGGTCTAGGGGTCCATCTTTTAAGAGGACTACCTCTCCTATCCCTGCGACGTCTGCTACTAAGCAGTTCCGACGGCCTCCTCGGTCAAACTCAGGAGGTAAAAATCAGGGACAGCCACAGGGTAATAGAAAACCCTGGATCCGAAGAGGTACTAAACCAGCCTCCAAGTCAAGCCTATGAAGGGCTGCCCCCACTCAAACGGGTGGGGGGAAGACTTCAGTTGTTCGCAGAGACCTGGCGGGAGACGATCAAAGACAGATGGGTGCTCTCCGCAATAACTCTGGGATACAAGTTGGAGTTAAAAGAGTCTCCTCCGTCCCATTTTATGTGGTCAGGCATGCCAAGAGACCCTCTGAAAAGACGGTCTCTCCTATTGGCGTTAGAACAACTATTGCTCCAAGGAGTAATTATGGAGGTTCCTATGGAAGAGTGGGGGTTGGGTTTCTACTCAAACCTTTTCACAGTCCCGAAGCCAAACGGGGACATAAGACCCATATTGGACCTAAAGAGTCTAAACAAATTTCTAAACGTCCGGTCTTTCCGGATGGAGTCGATCCGATCGGTCACCGCTGCCCTACAAGGGGAGGAATGGTTAGCCTCGATCGACATCAAAGATGCTTACTTGCATGTTCCCATCTTTCCAGGTCATCAAAAATTCCTACGCTTTGCAGTAGAAGGGCGCCATTTTCAGTTCAGAGCCTTACCATTCGGTCTGGCCACAGCACCACGAGTGTTCACAAAAATTCTGGCCCCACTGTTGGCCGATCTAAGAACACGGGGTGTAACGATAATGGCATACCTAGACGACCTGTTGTTGATGGACCACTCAGTTGCCAAGCTAGAAGTGGTAATTGTCGATACAATCAAGTATCTAGAATCTCACGGTTGGGTCATCAACCTGGACAAGTCAGCCCTACAGCCAGTGAAAAACCTGGTATATCTAGGGCTACGGCTGGATTCAGACCAGAGGAAGATTTTCTTACCTCTAGACAAGGTATCCTCTTTGAGGGGCTTGGTCCGTCTGCTTTGTGCAAAAAGACAGCCGTCCATACGCCTGTGCATGAGGCTGCTAGGAAAGATGGTAGCATCATTCGAAGCTGTGCCATACGCCCAATTCCACTCAAGGAATTTACAAAGGGCCATATTGTCAGCCTGGAATGGAAAAGTTCAGGCTCTAGACTTCCCGATGGCTTTGTCCCCTTCCGTTCGGAAGAGTCTCTGCTGGTGGTTGATCCCCCAGAATCTCCAGAAGGGAAAACCCTTCAGCCCGATATCTTGGAAGGTGGTCACTACAGATGCCAGCCTTACAGGCTGGGGGGCAGTACTGGCGCAATGGTCTCTCCAGGGCAGATGGTCAAATGTAGTAAAAACCCTGCCCATCAATCTCTTAGAGATACGAGCAGCCCGGTACGCCCTAGTAGCCTGGACATCCAGACTCCAAGGGTCCCCTGTCAGAATTCAATCAGACAATGCCACAGCAGTGGCATATATCAATCATCAGGGAGGCACCAGGAGTCGTGCAGCCCAGAGGGAAGTAAGTCACATCCTGGAATGGGCAGAAAAGCATGTCCCATGTATATCAGCTGTCTTCATTCCAGGGGTGGAGAATTGGAAGGCGGACTTTCTGAGTCGCCAACAGTTATGCCCAGGGGAATGGTCCCTTCATCCCGAGGTCTTCCGAGCAATATGTCAGCGGTGGGGAACACCGGATGTAGATCTGCTAGCATCCAGATTCAACGCAAAGGTGGACAGATTTGTCTCCCGGACAAGGGATCCCCTCGCTTGCGGCTCGGATGCTCTGGTGTTCCCTTGGGATCAGTTCAGACTGATATATGCATTCCCTCCGCTACAATTGTTGCCTCGACTCCTTCGCAGAGTCAGGTTGGAGAAGAAGCCGGTGATCCTGGTGGCTCCAGCGTGGCCCCGAAGGGCCTGGTACGCGGAGATCATCAAAATGTCTGTGGGGAGTCCTTGGACCCTTCCACGTCGTCCGGACCTGCTTTCGCAAGGACCGATATACCACCCTTCCTTACTAACTCTAAGTTTAACGGCCTGGCTATTGAGTCCCACATCCTAAAGAAGAGGGGTCTCTCTAACTCTGTGGTATCAACTATAATCAATGCCAGGAAGCCTGTATCCAGGCAGATCTACTATAGAGTTTGGAAGGCGTACATCACTTGGTGCGAGGCCAGAAAATGGCATCCACGTAAGTACGTTATAGGCAGAATTCTGGACTTCCTGCAGTGGGCTGTAGACAGGAAGTTTGCCTTAAGTACTATCAAGGGCCAGGTTTCAGCCTTGTCAATACTATTTCAAAGGCCCCTGGCTATGCATTCACTTGTCAAATCCTTTATGCAAGGTGTGACTCGTATTATTCCACCGATTAAGGCTCCCATGTGCCCATGGGATCTAAATTTGGTTCTGTCGGTTCTGCAGAAGCAGCCATTTGAACCTTTGCGGCACATTTCCTTGGTTCTACTCACCAGGAAATTGATATTTTTAGTAGCCATATGCTCGGCTAGAAGAGTGTCGGAATTAGCCGCCATGTCCTGTAAAGAGCCATATCTGGTTATCCATAAGGACAGTAGTATTACGTCCTCACCCAGCCTTTCTTCCTAAGGTGGTATCGAGGTTTCACTTGAACCAGGATGTGGTTCTTCCTTCTTTTTTCCCCAAACCAAGCTCGGTAGAGGAAAAGTTATTGCATTCTTTGGATGTAGTAAGAGCAGTTAAAGCTTATCTAAAAGCCACTGCTCAGATTCGTAGAACGGATTCTCTGTTTGTTCAGCCGGAAGGCCCCAGAAAGGGTCAGGCAGCATCAAAATCTACTTTAGCCAAGTGGATTCGACAGGTCATAATACAAGCCTATGGCTTGAAAAGTAGACCGCCTCCGTTCAAAGTTAGGGCGCACTCCACGAGAGCAGTTGGAACTTCATGGGCAGTGCATCACCAGGCCTCCCTGGCGCAAATTTGTAAGGCCGCAACATGGTCTTCAGTACACACGTTTACTAGGTTCTACCAGGTGGACGTGAGAAGTCAGGAGGATGTCGCCTTTGGGCGCAGTGTGTTGCAGGCCGCAAAAGATCCTCATGCCTGATGGCGCCCAGCTTATGTATGGTGTATCCCCCCCCCCTCATGTGGCATTGCTTTGGGACGTCCCACATAGTAATGACTATGCTGCTCTGTGTCCCGTGATGTATGAACAAGAAAGTAGGATTTTTAAAACGGCTTACCTGTAAAATCCTTTTCTTGGAGTACATCACGGGACACAGAGCTCCCACCCCTCTTTTGGGGACACGTATTGCTTTGCTACAAAACTGAGGTACTCCCGGATGGGAGGGGCTTATATAGGGGAGGGTACTTCCTGTTTGGAAGTTGCCAGTGCCAGCACCTGAAGGTAATTCTATATAACCCACATAGTAATGACTATGCTGCTCTGTGTCCCGTGATGTACTCCAAGAAAAGGATTTTACAGGTAAGCTGTTTTAAAAATCCTACTTTTCGGTCGCTAGTGGGGGTTAAAACCGCACCGCTAGCGGCCGAATATCGCGGTAAATACGACGGTATAGCGGCGCTAAAAATCGCGCCGCTATACCGCCACCGCACCTGCCCGCCCCAGTGTGAAAGGGGCCTAAAGTGTAAGCTTATAAACACTCTGTGTGTAGTACAGAAGGAGCATGGGCAAATTTAAAGCTGCATTGCTGGAAAGGCCGCTGTTGGGGTTTCCTTCAAGACTGCTTTTTAACATTAACATTAACTTTTTTTGCCATTTTCTTCTTTATTACCATATTTCAATATTCTTTCCTTGTTTTTCTATAGCTTTTTTTTATAGCACTTTTTAAAGCATTTTTCGTTCCCATCTTGCCCCTTTGTAAACTAGTGGAAAAAATTGTTATTAAAGCAATGTACTGTACTGTATATCTAGTATATGTACTTGCCAGGTTTTCCTGAATAGTTTGTAAGTGGCCCACTAAAAAGAAAGCTGTACTGAGTGAAAATATGTAGGTTGCCATTGCTGACTACTTAAAATATTTATCTTGATGCAAGTTTCTTTAATACAGTATATACTGTACTTTTAAAAGAGATAAGATTGCAAAGAATCTAAATAATGTTATTAGTTGATTACTGTTTTAAAAACTATTAGATTGTAAGCTCTCAGGAGCAGAGCCCTCCTAACCCTCCTGTATTGAATTGTATTGCACTGCCCAAACTGGTGCTATATAAATCCTGTATAATAATAAATAAAAACTGTGCCTCTTTGTAATTATTTACATGCATGCATGGGACAGACATTTTTGTTACTTTGTTTACAGGGTCTGCATTCTACACAACAGTCCTGTACAGTGATTGTGTGGTTTAATGCTTTTCCAACTGTTATATGGGGTCGATCTATCTGAAAGAAATGAACTATCTGTTGTCTCTAATTATGTGAAATGCACTGAATGGTATTGGCCGTGTGATCACCAGCATAAGTGTTAGTTTCATGTTGTTTTTTTTTTGTTGTTGTTTTTTAGTTTAGGGAAGGATTAAAACCCTTATGCCCTGTACACACGAGTGGAATTTACAAAAAGTTGGATGTTTTTTCCGACGGAATTCTCCTCAAGCTTGGCTTGCATACACACGTTCACACAAAAGTTCTCTGAACTTTTGAGCGTTAAGAACGCGGTGACGTACAACACTACGACGAGGCGAGAAAAATAAGTTCAATGCTTCCGAGCATGCGTTGAATTGTTTCCGAGCATGCGTGGGTTTTTTCCCGTCGGAATTGCATACAGACTAAGAGATTGCTCTCAAACTTTTGCTGGCGGAAATTCCGACAGCAAAAGTCTGATGGAGCATACACACGGTCGGAATTTCCGATAAAAAGCTCACATCAGACTTTTGATGGTGGAAATTCCGCTCGTGTGTACATAGTTACATAGTCAGGTTGAAAAAAGACACAAGTCCATCCAGTTCAACCATAAAAAAAATATATATATATATATCGTACAATCCCATATACCCAATTCTATACCCACAGTTGATCCAGAGGAAGGCAAAAAACCCCAGCAGAGCATGATCCAATTTGCTACAGCGGAGGAAAAAATTCCTTCCTGATCCCCCGAGAGGCAATCGGATATTCCCCGGATCAACTTTACCTATAAATGTCAGTACCCAGTTATATTATGTACATTTAAGAAAGAATCCAGGCCCTTCTTAAAGCAATCTACTGAGCTGGCCAGAACCACCTCTGCAGGGAGTCTATTCCACATTTTCACAGCTCTTACTGTGAAGAAACCTTTCCGTATTTGGAGGTGAAATATCTTTTCCTCTAGACGCAAAGAGTGCCCCCTTGTCCTTTGTGTTGACCGTAAAGTGAATAATTCAACACCAAGTTCACTATATGGACCCCTTATATATTTGTACATGTTGATCATATCCCCCCTTAATCTCCTCTTCTCAAGAGCGAATAAATTCAGTTCCTCTAATCTTTCATCATAGCTGAGCTCCTTCATGCCTCTTATCAGTTTGGTTGCCCTTCTCTGCACTTTCTCCAGTTCCCCAATATCCTTTTTGAGAACTGGGGCCCAAAACTGAACTGCATATTCCAGATGAGGTCTTACTAATGATTTGAACAGGGGCAAAATGATATCTCTCTCTCTGGAGTCCATACCTCTCTTAATACAAGAAAGGACTTTGCTCGCTTTGGAACCAAATGCTTTGTACGGAGCATTAGGTTTTTTCCTTTGTCCTGGTGAGGCGATTTCCCTTCACTTCCTGTGTGGAAAACACAAAAGGAAATGAGAGAAGATTTTCAGAAGTTTTCACTGGCACAGGTGTCGCCATTGGAAAATTTCCCCTCACTTCTGTTTTATTTGGAGGAACAGGGTGTTTGATTTTCCAGCAATATTTACAAATGAAATTTTCTGTGTGACAATTTTTACATGACAAAAAATTCTAGAAGTGATTTATTAGCAAAAATGATTAGTCCTAAACATCTAATCCAGCCTTTTTCAACCAGGGTGCATTTAGATTTCTTCAGGGGGCCTTGGCAAAATGCCTACAAATTGCCCAAAAATTGTGCACAAGCCAGCGGGTGGATCAAGCCTGCCTTTTAATTACACAAAGCCATAGGTTTTCATTGTGCACCATTACGACCTTGCCGCCGGCGTCCAAACAACCAATGACATCATCAGTTGATGAAGAGGATGCTGGTTGACTGCACAGTATCCTTGTTTGTCCCTCCCCTGCCCCTCTCTATTAGCACTGGGGTCACATTAGCTGGAGAGGAACTGAGGAAGAAGAGAAACACTGGATTACTAGTCAGTACCAGTGTGCAACGGTGTATTTGCTTTGGAAGAATAAATCACTTCTAACGTTGGGTGTTCTACGTGTGTGGATGCACTATGTAAAGCTACTGGAATTGTTTTTTACATTTTAGTAGGGCTGCAACTAATGATTATTTTCATAATCGATTAGTTGGTCGATTATTGTTTCGATTAATCGGTTAATAACCTTTTAAAAAAAATGTAATTTAGCTGCGATTTGCATTTAAAAAAAAATTTTGGCCAATTTTTGTTGGGCGGATTAAAAAACACAAATTGCCGCAAAAATGCATTACACGCTTTTCTGCAGCTTCACAATTGAATTATATTGAACCAAAATAGCACAGTTTTACGTAAAAAAAAGTCTTTGCCCTTTCCAAATACGCGGCAGCTGAAAAAATCATGGATGTGAACGTGTCCCATAGGAAACCATGTAAATGCACTGTAGTGTGTTTCTGCAAAAAGCACCAAAAAACACAGAGGTGTGACCCAGGCCTGAGATGTTTAGTAAATAATGGGGTTAAAAAAACTAAAATTAGTACAAAAGGAGCCAATAATCGCAACTGTAAGGGGTTAATTTTTTACTGTGGGACAGTGAAATTAATATTTACGGTAGCAATTTGCTCTTTTTGTACTATAAAAGGCTATTTTTTTTATTTTTTAACCCCGTTATGTTACTGGCCGATTAATCGATTATGAAATTAATCGATTACCATTTTCATAATCGATTAGTTGTCGATTAATCAATTAGTTGTTTCGGCCCTACATTTTAGAATGGGGTGACTAAAAACTGGCCATAATTTTAAAGGGTGCCTTGACTGGAAAAAAGGTTGAGAAACACTGATCTAATCAAGAAGTCTTATATACAGCTATGCTTATGTTCCTTTTCTTTATTAATTAGGAATAATGACAGTAGGTGCTGCAGTGTAAATGCAGTTACAGGAATGTATGCAGTTTGTATGTGCTTCGAACTTTACTAAAACTGGTATGGTAGTTCCCATCACACTATGTTTGCTTGTTTCCTTTTAGTAAGGTAACAAGGTCATCTGTGTTGCATAAAAAATAAAAACTCTCTGGAAACCTAGTCTGGTGAAGCAGTAATACGATTGTTTTGTTAGGGTTAGATGCAAGTTTATAAATTATATTTTTGAAAATATTGCATCCTCTTTTTCTGTTTAAATGTGAACTAGACATTTCTCAACCCATTGATAATAGAAAACAGCATTGTAATTTTCTAGTTTTCTGCTAGTCTTTAGCTACACAAACTTTTAATCTAGGACCCCATCAAAGTTGGTTTAAACACAGGAAGTCTACGTTTGAATAATTGCTCAATCTATAAAACAGCTGGATTAATATCCTACATTTTGCATATGTTTCTCAGACCTTTTTTTGTTCTTTCCCGAACAGATGATTCAGCGTGAAGCTGATGTGAAAAGTAAGGTCAGTGCTGTGGCTCTGACAGACTCCGTTCACAATATGTGGCATCAGGAAGCCAATAAAACAATTCGGGAATGGATGAGAGAGGTAATAACTGTTTGTTTGTTGCCGTATATAATGAGTATAGAAATTTAAAAAAAAATGTATCACATGGGGAAAAAAACCTTTAAAATTTTACGAACAATCCACAAGATTTTATATTGATATCCATTTGCTCAGTGGCTATATATTGCAAAGACTTGAATGGCCCCATTTACCAGCCACTTTTCTTTTCAATTTGTGATCGGAGTGAGAACATGTAAATGCCCTCTTTATTAGAAGGACAGAATTTGTAGTATTCTAGAGAAGGACGCTTCACCATGACCTCACTTGCTATAGTTGTTTTTTTTTTACCTTGCCCTGATGATGATCGACAAGCCTGAAGCTGCCATATTGAAGTAATACACGTCTCTTTTAAATCTAGTCAGGGAGCCTGGGCTAGTTACTATACACCAGACATAGAGGTTGATTTACTAAGGCCGGGTTCACACTGGGGCGACAAACGCTCCGACATTGGGAGCTCATGTCGCATGACGTGTGAAAATCAATGTTTCCCTATGGGAGCCGTCTTAACTGGTCCGACACATGTCGGTCCGACTTTGAAAATGCTCCCTGTACTACTTTGGTCCGACTTTGATCCGACTTCAGCCCATTGACTATCTATGAAGTCGGATGAAAGTCGGACCGCAGTCTTGCATGATCCGACTTTGGCATGCGACTTGTGCTCTGCTGCTCTTTAGGGGGAACTCCACGCCAAATTTTAAATAAAAAACCGGCATGGGTTCCCCCTCCAAGAGCATACCAGGCCCTTGGGTCTGGTATGGATTTTAAGGGGAACCCCTACGCCGAAAAAATGGTGTGGGGGTCCCCCCAAAATCCAAACCAGACCCTTATCCAAGCACACATCCTGGCAGGCCGCAGGGGAAGAGGGGGGACGAGAGAGCGGCCCCCCTCCCTCCTGAACCGTATCAGGCCGCATGTCCTCAACATGGGGGGTTTGGTGCTTTGGGGCAGGGGGGCGACCTGCGGCCCCCCCACCCCAAAGCACCCTGCCCCCATGTTGATGAGGACAGGGCCTCTTCCCGACAACCCTGGCCGTTGGTTTCGGGGTCTGCGGGCGGGGGGCTTATCGGAATACGGGAGCCCCCCTTTAATAAGGGGGCCCCCAGATCCCAGCCCCCCACCCTATGTGAATGAGTATGGGGTACATCGTACCCCTACCCATTCACCTGGTGGAAAAAAAATTCAATAAAAAAACACACACAGGTTTTTAAAGTAATTTATTACACAGCTCCGGGGGTCTTCTTCTGACTCCTGGGGTCTTCTTCCTTCCGACTCCTGGGGTCTTCTTCCGACTCCTGGGGTCTTCTTCTGACTCCTGGGGTCTCTTCCGTCTCCGGTGTCGTCTCCACGCTCTCCGGTTCTTCCTTCCTTCTGCCGGGCCTCCGCTATCTTCTTCCAGCTCTTTTGCTAGCGGGGCCCGGTCTTCTCCGTCGCCTTCTTCCCTCGCTCTCCGGTTCTTTCTTCCTTCCTTCTGCCAGCCCCTCCACTATCTTCTTCCAGCTCTTTTGCTAGTGGAGGGGACCGGTCTTCTCGTCGTCGTCTGCATCTTCTTCCCTCTTCTCCTTCTCGATGTTGACACGTCGCTTCCTCCCGCTGTAATGCTTGGCTGTTCGCTCCGCATCGATTTATATAGGCTTCTCATGACGTCACAGTCACATGCTCCCATGACTTTACAGTCACATGCTCCGGGGCCATCCGGAGCATGTGACTGTGACGTCATGAGAAGCCTATATAAATCGCTGCGGAGCGAACAGCCAAGCATTACAGCGGGAGGAAGCGATGTGTCAACATCGAGAAGGAGACAATGGAAGAAGACGCCGATCAGCGGTGTCATTGACGTTGTTTAAACATCTTTTTTCCATCCATAAGCCATGCACGAGGTGGGTGGAGATCCACATGCAGCTGGGAATCCCCTCCCACCTCTCTTGTGCAGTATGGCCAATCAGGCATGACGTTGACGGGGCCCCTCTCTTGGAATGGGAGTATATAAGTAGCCTTGGAGCAGCCGATGGTTCATTTGCTTGACTCAATCACAAGGACAGCACACACTGAATCCACACATAGGTTACCTTCGTTGGGAGCTCAGCAATCCTTTTTTGGTATGTTTTCTTTTTTCCCCCTTAATTGGTTTTATTTCACATACACCCCCTCATGTAGTCCCCTTGTGGGAACACATAGATATTTTGCCATGATTTCACACACCTTACACTTTTACACATTTAATTAATCTTCCCCTTTTTGATACACATTTTTTCCAGGAACACTATGCACTTTTTGTGCACACATAGTCCATTGGATCAGGCTGTGACCACCGTGTTATGCTCTGGGCGCTGTTCTTTGTCCTTGGAGGGTTCCCCCGTCTCAACCTCGGGGGAGATATCATGCCTGTCACCCCCATCTTCCCTGGCGGACACCCAGATTGTCCCCACCTTGTTGGGACACAGTCTCTCTGTCCTCCCTTATTCTAAGGGCATCATCATTAATCCTTGTCCCTTTCCTTTCCAGTATATTACGTTACAACACTCCTGATGAATGGCTGTAATGCCAGGAAACGCGTTGGCTGCCACTAGGTGCCCTAAGTTACCTGTCCCTACAATGTTTTTTAACCCATTTATCTTATTATGTACAGTTATTATGTTGAATTCCCATTTGTATTGCATGCTATGTAGCAGCATATTTAGTGTAAGTCATGTGACTACCTATTTGATACAATATTTTTCTACAATGTAACAATAAATCATGTACTGTAAATTTTATGTTTCTGTCCCACAGCTCTCCTTTTCTACAAAATAATTTAGGGATGGAGGTCGCCATGTGTGCTATAGTGTGTCAGGTCACATCCAATTCACTAGTGATACTCAGCTCTCCAGCTTTTCCCTTCTGCTCTTTCTTCCATTGTAGCCACCATCACAATACCTGGTGTCAGCTGGTGTTAGAGTGAAGCGCAAATAAAGTAATGACATTACCTCCTCTATCACGCAACAGTGCTTGGGCCTAGCACTTGGCCAATCGACTCGAGCACTGTCACGTTGAAAGATATCACATGCTCCCTTGTACTCAAAAGAAGCTGGTATGATGTGCCAGCTAAGCTGGAGGCAAAAGTGATGGGGCATGCCTTGAAGTAAGGTGCATTGTGGTGCCATTCATTGTGAATAGCACCCTAGTGCGTTATACAATAATGGGCAGTGCACCCACAATGCAGCACCTCACAAGGCATATGCTGTATGTGGTGCACTACAAAAAAATTAAGTTTTGCATTTTTGGTGTTGTGATGCATTGAGAGGCTATTCAAAAAGTAATTCCACAAGTCTCAAGAATTTCTCTTATCTCTGTGCACATGTGCAGGATTTTGTGGCTAAGAGCTTGGTCTGCTGAACATGCTTGTAAGAAACATGTACTATGCATGCCTTTTGATGGTGCACACATTTTTGCGGAATCCCGAAATCCCCAAATAATCAAGGAAGTTACTAGGGTTAAGCTACTCCTATTCCACAAGTAAAAATCTTCTTCTCCTTCAGCTTCTACCTCCTCCTAAAGAAAGGGATCTTTCCGCTCTCCCCAGGCATCAACCTCAAAACCAAGGCCTTTATAGCAAGCCCTGGCACACACAGCCTTCACAGAAGCCCTCTTGCCAATGAAGGTGCACCCCCACTCTTTGGTATTGGGGGAGTCCATTGGCATCTGCCCAATACTGAACTTGTGAATTTTTTGTGTGCCAAAATTCTGTATGGAATCCACAAGATCTGTCAATGCTTCCCTCAGACATGGGGAATTTCTGGCACCAGTTGACAAACAAGATGACAATCTGCATATTTCCATTTTTCATTACACCTAGTGCTTTCAACATTTTGCTGTGGAGGGCCAGAACTTTGTTTGTGACACTGCCGTTCAGGCTCTCCTCTTCTCCCAGATTGTTCACAAAAGTTCTTGCTTTGCTTCTGACTCTTCTACAAACCCAAGGCATTTATGTCATAAGTCATCACCTGCTAAAGGACTCTTTGGCCAGGACCTTGTCTACCAATGTCCAATAGACCATCCAGCTCCTTCAAACTTTTTACTGGATAGGTTGTCTCCTCCTTTAATCCCAATAAGGGCATTGTCCTCTCTTCCTTCTGTGCTGCCCAAAAACATGACTAGGAAATGTTCCTACATTCGCAAGACTGAGGCCCCTTTTGTCCTGCCCATCGACCCTCTTGGAAAACACCCTGCCTCCCACTCCATCATTGCCAGGTAGATGAGCCAATTAATTTCCAGGGCCTACACACTTAAGGGAAAGGTTCCTATCTTTTCAATCAGACCCCGTTCCTTCAGAGCTGTTGGTGTCTTCTGGGCTTTTCAGCATCTAGCATTTGTATCCCTGATTTGCAAAGCTTCCGCCTGGTCCTCTGTTCATGTTTTTCAAGTTTTATCAGGTGGAAATTAAGGCAAGGGAGTATGCCTCTGGGCACAAGTCAAAAGTTGTGCAGTTTGCAATGGTAAATAGCAAATTCCTGCAATACTTGATCAGGTTTGGCTGTAAGGCCAACATCTTTTAATATTTAATCAAATAGGTTTAAAACTTCATGTAGTATTTCTAAGTTAATTGACCAAGAGTATCTGGTTTGTTCCCTATAATTTTCTAATTCATTGTTAGACCCACACAGTTGTTTCTCAGCTTGCTCTGCTAGACACAGGTTGTGCCAGTTATGAACATCCTCAAGCCGAAGATCTGGGATCGGGAATGATTTAAATAGTTAATATACTGTAGGTGTAATTCCCTTCAAGCAATCCAATAATGTGTGGTGGCAGAAACCGTTCAGGGGAAGGCTGTGAGGAGGGGGGTGTTGTCAGCTTCTGGTGACAATGGAGTCACCGCAAAGGATAAGGGTACCTTTTGAGGTGCACATGAATCAAATTACTAAGGTGGGTTAAGAAGTTTTGTTGTCTGGTATTTGGGCCATAATATGATAACAGGGTAAATATACGCATTGTCAAGTTACATATATCAAAAATTGTCTGCCTGATCAGACCGAAAATGGCAAAATGCTTTAGTTCTCTTATTTGGGGAATTGAGTCCCTGTACATTCAAAGATAACAATTTCAGTGACATATTGAAAAGTCATATGAGTGAATTGTCACCCCCTCCCCCAAAGTAAACAAATGCATGCAGGAGGTATGTGCTTCAAGGCCCGGGAGATAAGGGGAAAAGAAAGCGTAATAAAAAGGTAAACATAGTGAAGGGAATCATACAGGATATGGAAACAAACACTGTCAACCAAGAGGTTCGTAATACAAGGAGAATCATAAAGAAACCCCATGATGTTGCCTTCATCTTTGGAAGGTAGGTGGGTGGCAGGCAGGTTTGCACTGACTATCATCAGCAAACCATCAATAAAATAAATAGCAATAAACATTAACTGGAAGTAGGAGTACAATAAAAAAAATCCTGAGTTGGGTCTTAAAGCGCTATTAAACACAAAACCAAATAAACAGTATATTGCAGCTTACCAATCTTTAGATGTAGATGCATCTGTTTTATTTTTTTAGACTTTTTTCTTCTGTTTTGCCATGGTGATATGGCCATTAACACAACACCTGAATTAGGCTCCATTCACACTAATGTGTTTTGTTTATGCTTTTTGCATTTTGCAGAAATGCAGGGAATTTATTTAACATGGGTTCCTATGGAGCACAATCACATCAATGCTGTTTCTGTGCCTCTGCATTTTGGGAAAGGGTCTGGACTTTCTTCCTGCAAAATGCAGCATTTTGCATGTAATATACTTCAATGGACCCACATCCAAAATGCAAGTACTGCATTTTTACTGCGATTTTGTCGCGATTTGCATTTTGCAATTTGTGTCTTTTTTTTTTTTTTAACTCTCACTGTATATAGCTGGTTACTGAGTCGGGAAGCTTAGCAACGGATGAGTCGTCAGCTAACAGCGGGCTTCCCTGCTGACAGCTGAATGTAAAAAATAAAAATTGGCAGGTAAAAAAATTCACAAAAAAAACAGCGTGGGGTCTCCCCCCAGCCCATACCAGGCCCTTTGGTCTGGTATGCATTTGGAGGGGACACCCCCATGCCAAATTTGAAAAGAAAACGGCATGGGGTCCCCCCCAAAATACATACCAGACCCTTATCTGAGTATGCAGCCCGGCAGGTCAGGAAAGGGAGGGGACAAGCGAGCACCCCCCCCCCCATATCAGTCACAAGGCGTGGGCTCTCCGGGCGATGTCATCGGATGGCCACGCCCCATGGCTGCTACACAAGAGATGTCAGACAGTGGAGATCAAGAGCTGCCTTTTTTTTGTGGGTAATCAGTGGCAAGGAAGAAGACAGCGGCATAGGAGAAGACGTGGGTTAAGTGAGTTTTAGATAAAATAATTAAGGCTGTTACTGATTAAAAATTTTGTGTTTGATTAATCGTTATTTTTTTTTTTTAATCGATTAATCGACTAATTTCGATTAATTATAATGCACATACAGATCCAACTACTTTTAGCTGATCTCCTTGCAGGCTGATTCCCAGTGCAGCTACCAACCAGTGGAAAAATGGATAGCAGGATACTAAAAACACACAAAGGCAGCGCTCGATGGGAATAGCATTAAAACTTTTATAGTCTTCAAGTAGGTAACAAAATAAACATTGCACTGGAGATAAAATCAAAAAAAAATCTAAAAAAGCAAAGAATACCTAACGGTAGCAAAAGCAGTCAAAGAAAACATGTAGCTAAGTATGATACTGGTATAAAAATGTGTACAATGATACCACTGCTGAATCCAGGGGGGGGTTACATCAGTCCGTCGGCATGTAGATGTCCCGTGAAGGTAACTATCACAAATCCCAGTGGATGGCTTTAGAATCCCAGGTTGATAGAGGGAAGTGTAACAGCCCTTGCGTGTGGCAGATAGTAAGGTCCCGCCAGCATGCAGATATGAAGGCACAGCAAAGGAGCCCTTCAGATGGACACGGCAAGCCCCGCCGGTGTCCGTGACATCACTGGATTTCCGGCAGAACTCCCTGAAGACCCGGAAGACGGCAGAGAGGTGAGTACCGATCAAAAGAATTTTGATCAAATAAAAACATTAATCGATTAATCGAGGAACTAATTGTTAATTTCCACAGCCCTAAAAATAATACAAAAATTAAAACTATGGCATACTTATATTATTTGATTCCAAGAATGGTTCATTTTTATCACTCCCCTGCTCTGTGTGATAATTGAATAATATTAAAGGAACACTAAAGGCAATTTATTTTATTTTTTTAAATAACAAACATGTTATACTTACCTCCACTGTGCAGCAATTTTTGCACAGAGTGGCCCCGAACCTGGTCTTCTAGGGTCCCTCGCGGCTGTCTCGGCTCCTCCTTGCAAGAACTATCCACCTTCATGCGAGCTCTCTCGCATGGTGGATAATTCTTGCGGGCGCACTCCCGTGATACAGCCAGCAGCTATAGCCGCTCACTGTATCACTCGGCCCGTTCCCCAGCGCGCCGCATCATTGGATGTGATTGACAGCAGCACAAACCAATGGCTGCGTTGCTTTCAATGAACCAATGAATGAGCCGAGAAGCCTGCGTGTTCACTGCGCGGGACTTTCGAGGGGTCAGGTAAGTAAACGGGGGCTCGGGGGGGGGGGGGGGGGCGCTAATCCTCTTCTTCTTTTTTTTTTCACCTTAATGCATAGAATGCATTAAGGTGAAAAAACGTGTACCTTTACAACCCCTTTAATGGTCAGAAAATAATTTTAAACAAATTGTAGTGTTTGGTTACATGGTCAATTCAGTAATGCTCTCTTATGTTGGTGGTCAGTGGAAAAGTGTCCCCTTAGATTGGTGGTTAGTGTTCTACCCCCTTATGTTGGTTGTCAGTGGAGAAGGACATGCTTTTATATATGGTTAATTGGTGAAGTACCCCCTTAGAAGAAAGGCCTCCTTTACACTGGTGGTTAGTGGACAGAGTGTCCTGTTACTTGGGTGGTCAGTGGGAAAAATTACCCATTACACTGGGGGTCTGTGGGAAGAATACCCCTTACATTGGTGGTAGGAAAGCCTTTAATATTCAATCTGTAGAATGCACCCCCCCCCCCTTCCCACCAGCTAAACAGCTTAGTAGTTATTTACCAAAGAGATGAGAAGGTCCCCGTCAAGGTTTCTTAGCTCAATAGCAGTGGCAAAATAGTGAGTTTACTCCACGCCAGATATAGATTTCATGGCTTTTCTGCCCACTATTACTTAACGAACATCAAAACTCTGTCTTCTCACGCAGGGGGTTCTCACCATCACTGCGAAAACATATTTTCAGCCTCCTGGCCCTCTTGTGGCAGCTTTACTGCTCCAAGAACCTCTTCAGGTTCCTTCCTGTACTTTAGTACCTTTGTTTGGTCCACTTGACCATAAAACACGTCCCACTGTTTATGCACAGACCCTGCACCTCAGCTCTGCATCTTACGTACAGCTTCCTAGCTCTTGGTGTCCCTCTTGGACTATCTCTTTACAGCTCCCCAGCTGCTTTTCTGTCTCATATGGACTCTCT
Organism: Rana muscosa; assembly: GCA_029206835.1. Lineage (NCBI taxonomy): Eukaryota > Metazoa > Chordata > Amphibia > Anura > Ranidae > Rana > Rana muscosa. The sequence goes on from CM055116.1 coordinate 1,060,407,301, forward strand.
TTTGTCCCTCATGGACTTTCTCTCAGGCTCGGGCCTTACTCTGTCCCAACCTGGACACCTTGATGCACCTCAGCATCTCACACGGCTCCCTTCACACACTCTGACCTCCCTTAGGAGGGTGGAGCTCTGAGCTCTAACTCTGGCTCTAATATAAATGCAGCACACACCTTTATCATTATTGTGCTTGCTTCCTCCAAAATCTGGCGTAAACCACTATTTCAAACAGTAGCACGGGATCACCCTGCTACTAGTTAGATAGATCGATCGATCGATCGATCGATCTATCTATCTATCACAAAAGTAAGTACACCCCTCACAATTTTGGAAATATTTTTATATCTTTTCATGTGACAACACTGAAGAAATTACAGTTTGCTACAATGTAAAGTAGTGTGTGTGTATAGCTTGTATAACAGTGTAAACAAAAGTGAGTACACCCATAAGTGAAAATGTACAAAATGGGCCCAATTAACCATTTTCCCTCCCTGGTGTCATGTGACTTGTTAGTGTTACAAGGTCTCAGGTGTAAATTGGGAGTAGGTGTGTTAAATTTGGTGTTATCGCTCTCACTCTGTCATACTGGTCACTGGAACTTCAACATGTCACCTCATGGCAAAGAACTCTCTGAGGATCTGAAAAAAAGAATTGTTGCTCTACATAAAGATGGCCTAGGCTATAAGAAGATTGCCAAGACCCTGAAACTGAGCTGCAGCACGGTGGCCAAGACAATACAGCGGTTTAACAGGACAGGTTCCACTCAGAACAAGCCTCGCCATGGTCGACCAAAGAAGTTGAGTGCCTGTGCTCCGCATCATATCCAGAGGTTGTCTTTGGGAAATAGACAAATGAGTGCTGCCAGCATTGCTGCAGAGGTTAAAGGGGTGGGGGATCAGCCTGTCAGTGCTCAGACCATACGCCGCACACTGCATCAAATTTCTCTGCATTGCTGTCGTCCCAGAAGGAAGCCTCTTCTAAAGATGATGCACAAGAAAGCCCGCAAACAGTTTGCTGAAGACAAGCAGACTAAGGACATGGATTATTGGAACCATGTCCTGTGGTCAGATGAGACCAAGATAAACTTATTTGGTTCAGATGGTGTCAAGCGTGTGTGGCGGCAACTAGGTGAGCAGTACAAAGACAAGTGTGTCTTGCCTACAGACAAGCATGGTGGTGGGAGTGTCATGGTCTGGGGCTGCATGGGTGCTGCCGACACTGGGAAACTAAAGTTCATTGAGGGAACCATGAATGCCAACATGTACTGCGACATACTGAAGCAAAGCATGATCGCCTCCCTTCGGAGACTGGGCCGCATGGCAGTATTCCAACATGATAATGACCCTAAACGCACCTCCAAGACGACCACTGCCTTGCTAAAGAAGCTGAGGGTAAAGGTGATGGACTGGCCAAGCATGTCTCCAGACCTAAACCCTATTGAGCATCTGTGGGGCATCCTCAAACGGAAGGTGGAGGAGCACAAGGTCTCTAACATCCACCAGCTCCGTGATATCGTCATGGAGGAGTGGAAGAGGACTCCAGTGGCAACCTCTGAAGCTCTGGTGAACGCCATGCCCAAGAGGATGAAGGCAGTGCTGGAAAATTATGGTGGCCACACAAAATATTGACACTTTGGTCCCAATTTGGACATTTTCACTTAGGTGTGTACTCACTTTTGTTGCCATACAGCTATACACTCACTACTTTACATTGTAGCAAAGTGTAATTTCTTCAGTGTTGTTACAAGAAAAAGATATAATAAAATATTTACAAAAACTTGAGGGGTGTACTCACTTTTGTGAAATACTGTATATTTGTTTTCATTTTTTGGGGGGGTCTTTGTCATAAAGTCATAAAGAGGCTGTATAATTAGTCAGCCTTTAGACAAAAATAATGCTCAGCTGAAGCACATTTCTAAGAGGCAGGCTTGTAGATATTTTATTCCACTAAGTCTGGTTTAAATAATCTTTTATAGTGCATACAGTTGCTTTGCTGGGTCATAACCTGTTATGATTATTGTGAATTTATGGTCTGTCCTTGTGTCACACGAGGATATACAAGCAATTAAGTGCTCAAGGAGTAATTTTTACAATTAAATATTCTCAAATTAAGGACCTCAAAGGTCCCCGAAGTAATGATTTTCATTCCAGGGAGCAGTCTAAAATAAAGGTTGAACAAGAACCAAACTAGACTAAATAGTGCTGTAATCAGCCACATTAAACAGATTATTTTGCTTATTTTGCTCTACTGGGATACTGTTCATATGTAAATTTTTCTACGCGGCGCTTTTATCTGCTGCATGCTATTCTTTTTCCTGCATACTTCTAATTGCCTATACGCATATACATTAAACTGTTACTCGACTAGTAAAAGCTGCATTAAAATGATATAATAATAATATTATAATTGACTCTATTTAAGCAAGGCCAAGCAGCCAGATCTTCTTTGAGACTTAACATGGTGAAGGCAGGGTGTGTGAAAAGATTGAATGATATTTAAAATATATAACTAATAGCTGCTTGTCTGATTCTCTAATTGCTGTCATTACTGAGAGAGACGGGGGGGTTGGGGGGGGAGTCGTTTTAGACCTTTTCTGTAGTAACATTGTTGGCCTATTTTTAGCAAGCATACAAGTCATGGATTTTCAATGTATGAGGAGCTGAGATGAATGATAAAGCAAATCGTTCATTTGCATATCTTGACAGTGCTCTGTGTAGGATTTTTTTTTCCCTCCCAAGCCCCAGTCACAGTTCACATAAAAGATGTGTTAATTGTGTGCTAATGTATAGCGTTTTACAAGATTCTGATACAGTAGTCTGTCAACGGTAATACTAATTCCATTACTTAAAAAAATTGAATAGGCATATAAGAGAAATTTCTTCTGTGATTCATGCCATATTAAAAGGCTCTCACATATTTATTATTTCTGTCAAGAATTATTTTTTTTCCGGCCTGATATTCCACTTGTTCAGTCCTTAGTCTAAAGCTGTTGTACACCAGTAATCTTTGCTATCAGTACAACAGGCTAACATTACAAATGTGGGTTATTTTAGGGGTTCAAATTAAAATTAATTTCTCACATGTGAAGCAAAGTCGCAGTGGGGTTAAGCACACACAAACTTTGTTGAAATTGCTTTTACTTTTTAAAGGAAACTATAATAGATTGGAGTAAAACATTTTTTTTTTTTTTTTTTTTTATGTATGAATGATAATTTATATACATGTAAAATATCAAATAAAGCAGAGTATGGAGCAGAAACTGTATGCATTCAAGCACTCTCAGAGACTTGTATACAATCCCTTTAAATTCATACTACTATTGCCAGGTAATTTTTAATGGGAAAGTTGCTATTTTAGATATTCATTTTTTTTTGTTGTTGAATGTAGTAATTCACACTGAGACTTGGCAAAAATATACTCATTTAACTATAGGACTTCTTCCTGTCCAAAAACATTTCACATGCTGACAAACTCATTTAACTTTCCATATAGATTAAATATTTGGGAAGTGGCAAAAGTTAAACATTTTCAGCATGCTGGAGATTTTCACCACCAGATTATAGATCTCAAAGTAGACATATTATTAAATTTGCTATGCCCTATAATTGTCTAGGACATATGTCAACATTAACTGATGCTATTTATTTTTGAGTTCAAAAGTATATTTATATTCATGAATAAATTAAAACACTGCTTAGGAGCTAATGCATAATGTAAAGCCATGGCTACAATCATTTGGCCTCTGGTTACCAGGAGAACTTGTGGGTCATTAGAGCATTTGTTTCAGCCAGGCTCTTTAGTGGGCTAAAGCTGACCATAAACTTTGCTAAACGTCTGATTATACAGTCTCCTTTAGATTTACCAAACCTATGTAATGTAAAGACCCCCTTAAAGTTGAACTGTAGGTATGATTTTTGTTTATCATGATCACTGTAGAAGTTACAAATCACTGTAGTAGTGACAAACGGAATTTCAGGTCTTATACCAAGAGGCTTCATTTTTGCATAGTACCCACAGGTAGTTGCTCACTGTGGTTCTGACTAAGGCCTTATAGGCTGAAACACATCAAACATTCCTATTTGCGTTTGTCCACTGTGGCTTGTTAATAAATTCTACAAATTTTTAAGAGCAACGACTGGAGTGCGGATCATCTTTTCTTAGTTTCTCACTCTGCACTGCCGCTATTTGAAGAACACCTTGTATTTTCTTTTGATGAATACCAGGCCTTCTCTGATTAGACAAGGTGGAGATTGTGATGACACCACCCCGCCTCTTCATCTCATTCAGTCAAGAATGCTTTGTATTCATAAAAAAAAATACATAGGCAATATGTGAATGGCGGCTGTGCCAAGCAACATCCTATGTTTATTACGTATATGGGAAACCGCTCAGCATAGGAACCAGAGGCGACTACTACAGTGATGTGCGGCTTCCACAGCAATTGCTCATGTATGAAATATACATACTTATATTGGTTCAAGTTGGACCAAAGTAACAATGCACTGAAAATCGTATTGGTGTAAATGAAGCAAAAATCTTGTGCTCTGTGTAAATTTCGAGACTGCATCACTCCAATATCAGAATACAAGATAAATATACATAAACCCAAAAATAGGAGCACAATCCTTCACAATCCAGTGTCCAATTATTCCCTATATCATGTGCATAATAAAACGTAAATTCATAATTAAAAAACATAAATAAAAGTGCATCTGAAATGATCAAGTGAATAAATAAACAGTACATATACATTATGAATAAATAATAAAAAAAATAGAAGCAGAAGCATATAGAACACAGTTGATGTCTTTGGTTGAATGGGGATATAGTACTAATGCTTTAAATTTGAAGGAAAAGAGATATTTGGTCCCCTCAGCCTGCAGAATTCCGGTGATCTACACATTACCAAAAATACACAAAGATGCTCTGAATCCACCAGCACGCCCAATTGTTAATGGGATAGGATCTGTAACATCTAGATTGGGTGAATATTTAGATACATTTTTACAACCCAGTGTCAAAGATACGAAGGCTTATTTGAAAGATACAACTGAACTATTACAATTACTAGAAAAAGTAAAAATTAATATGGACATTGAAACTTATTTAGTCACAGCAGATGTGTCAGCCCTGTATACCATTATTCAGCATGAAGATGCAGCGCTGGCACTAAATTGGGCTTTGAGCAGGAGAGAAGATATTCCGGATATGCAGAAACGTTTCCTGGGACATGTTTTGGATTTCTGCATGTCCCACAACTATTTTTGGTACCATGATTGCTTCTTCTCACAACAGGTTGGTGTGGCTATGGGGGCCAAGTTTGCTCCCAGCCTAGCCAACCTGTTTATGGCTGAATGGGAGGATAAACATATATTCAGGAACAAAAAACCCCAGCTACGATTTTATCGGCGATTCATTGATGACCTCCTATTTATTTGGGAAGGGTCAATGGAATCTGCGATTGAGTTTCTAGGAATACTAAATAAAAATAATAACAACATTAAATTAGATTACCAAATCAGTGATGAGAAGATACATTTCCTGGATGTCACTATTATGAAGGGAGCAGGAGGCCTGAATACTCGGGTATATTTCAAGCCCACAGATCGAAATAGTTATATCTCAATCAGAAGTGGACATCACCCGGCTTGGATACGCAATATCCCAAAAGGCCAGATACTCCGGGTACGCCGAAATTGTACTAGTCAGGAGGACTTCTTGACTCAAGCAGATGTGTTAAAAGAGAAGTTCGTACAAAAAGGGTATCGAGAAGAACCACTTCAAAACCTAATACAAGAAATAGGGGATGTCCCAAAGAGTCAATGTTTTGGAAACAAAAGGACTCAATTAAATGATGGTCAACATCAATGGGGCTTTATAACAGGATTTCACTATCAATACAGGGAGATTGAGACCATATTTAAAAAACATTGGCACATTTTGGGACGTGATAGACATTTGGGAGAATCTTTACCAAATATACCAAAATTTATATACAGAAGGGCCCCAAGTTTTGGCGACAGAGTGGTTCGGAAAATTTTGGATCCCCCAAATGAACGTACCTTGAGAATTGACCTTAAAGGGTTTTACTCATGTAGGAAATGTAAATGCTGCAGAACAGTGAAAGTACAAAATAGAGGGATACTGAGTGTCACTAATAATGACCAGGAGACATTTGATATTAAGGAATTTATATTGTGTAATTCTTCCTATGTGGTGTACCTTATATGGTGCCCTTGCAGGTTATACTACGTGGGTAGAACCAAGAGATTACTTAGGGTTCGTATAGCTGAGCACCTTACAAATATCAAAAATGGTTTTAAATACCATAGTGTGTCACTACATTTTAGGGAGAAACACCAGCAGGATCCCTCTCTTATAAAATTCTGCGGCATAGATTATGTGCATCCATCTTGGAGGGGCTCAAACCGTGTCAGAGATTTATCACATAGAGAGACTAAATGGATATTTATTTTAAAGAGCCTTTATCCTAGAGGCCTCAATATTGAATTGGATCTTAATTGTTTTATTAATAAATTTTAAATAATTTTTAAATGAATTTTAAAATAATTAATAATAATAATTTTAATATGATATATCTAGTTTTATTGAGTAATATTAATATTTCTACTATACGTAATTTATAACTTTCCAGTACGGTCTATGTCTGCCAGTACATATAATCAGTGAATGTATGTTACAGACTCGTTTTCCAGTAAATAGGTTCCTTCATTCATTTATATATGCATCTGTTGTGATTAAGATGCGTGTACAAACTCATTTGCGATGTAGGTTAGTCTGTGTGTATTTAGTAGTCCTTACACACATGAATTTAGTACCTAGTATATTCTTGCCTATTGTGTTCGGTGTACTGATCCCGCATTTGAGGACATATGATATATAGAACATTGAATAGTGCCAAGGATTGTAGTCTTGTCCAAAAGAATGATTAATATAAAAAATATAAAAAATGATTATTATTAAGATCTCATAGTGCTCAATTTGTTTTTAAATATACACATGCATTATATTTGAAGTATACGCCATAAAGACGTTGCTAGACTAATGGATGGTTTTAATATGTATACTAACATTGAGACACATTCTGAAGGTTATTCACACCATACTATTGCTATAACGGTATAGACTATGATCTAGTATATGTGCATCCTAAGCATGTGATATTGCCATTAGCGAGTGTATGTGGATAGCGGGGACACTCAAGTGAATCACTCGGAGGGACATCCGGCTTCCGCCCATGGTGTGAACAACGGGTGACGAATTTCCGCCCTCAATTGGGCTGGGAAGATGGGTGGAAATACAAAGTCATACAGGAATGACGCACATCCGCCCAAAACGGACGGACTAGTGAGTCGATTTCCGCCCAAATTAGGGAGAGATAAAAGGAGGAGTTGTCGCACCGCACAGCCAACCCCATGACGAAGTCTATTCGACGAAACATGTCGGGGCATGGCTGTGTGGCAATCATCTGACGGAACGTGTGACGTCACAGGATCGAGCTTAGCAGCGGACGGGTAGTGAGTGGCAGCGGGAAGGCGGTGAGATATCATTGTGATTACTGAGGGTCTGCCGCGACCTATACACTCGCTTTTGGTGCATTTGTGGATCTGCAGTGATTTTAAACGCTTATTGAGTTTGGTTTTATGTGAGTGTAAAATTTGGAGTGTATTTGTGGTGTGTCATTAAACTGATTTTACGTTATTACACTATTTGGAGCCTTCTTTATATTTGCATATGGATTAATCCCTTAAAACACTTGATTGGAACTTGGAGGATCAATTGCACGGCTTTGTGAGATTTTGTTTACGTTTTAACGCCAAACACGAAAGTGTGAGGCAACTTGCTGTGGTGAGTGTGCATCTGACGGGAGAGGGATCACTGTACACTGAACACTGTGTGTGGTGGAAGACTGGAAGATTTTACACGCATTTGGATTTAATTATACATTGTGTGGACTTTATTTTTGTGCACATTTTCACATATGTCACAGGGTGTATTTTGTAATTTGTTTTGAACATTATCCCCTTCAATCCATAGGGTACGGACACAGGGGGGTTCTGCTCTTTAGCGCCGCTGTGTGGGGTCTGTTAGATTTACACATTTTTTTTCATTTTTAATATAAAAAAGTTCCACTTTAAAGTGGGTTTTAAACCCCAATCATGAAATCTGACCTAGGCAGATATATCTGTAGTGTTTACTTATCTCTCTCCAAATCTCCGAGTGTCGTGTCTTTCTGCTGCTCTGTTCCGCTGTCATCAGCATGATAACTTCTGTCAAGTTCTCAGACACAGGAGATAAAAGCAGCTTGAAATTTGGGGAGGGAACTTAGAGATAAGCAGAGAGCTTGTTTATTCAGACTGCATCTCTGCAAGTTTCTTCATCCCTCTGCCTATGTGGAGGGGGGTGTGTGCCTTTCCTCCAATCAGCTCTTACACAGTGTATATCCAGACTCCACACCCACTGCTGAATGAGGAAGAAAGATTTGTAACACGACGTGCACTTTCTAAAGAATGTAGAAAGGGAAAGACTCAGATATAGATGTAAAACTCTGTGTATCATCTGTGGCTATTTACTTCACTGAGTATTGGAGAGGGTTTACAACCATATTAAGGACTCGTCCCCTGCTCCTATCGAAGAATTGGCACTTTTGAGGAGTGGGGGGGTGGGAGCAGGTACCTGCTCCCACTTCTGCTCCGACCGCCTAGGCGATTGGAAGTGGAAGTTCTCCCTCCCTTCCTGCAGTCTTCTGGGACATGTGACAGGTCCCAGAATACTGTGAGACCATTCACAATGGCTGTAAAGCCACAAGCTGTCACAGCCAGGTGCCCATAGTTAAGATGCCAGTGCCGAGAAAAGAAGACAGGTGAAACTGACTGGGGTGAGCACACCGCTTGACTGTGGCTGCCGTTCATGCCAAATAGGTTCGGGGCAAACAGCCAAGGTAATATTGTGAAAAACTACTGCAATCCAGTGTTACTTCCAAGTGCTCCCACACCTCAGTGTACTCAGGCCGCTTACCAAAAGCTATAGACCTCTAGATAATAGGAGGTCATTAAGGCATATGTTATAAATCACTGCTCTCCAGTGCTCTCTTATTCCAGTATGACCAGAAATAACCCACATGTTTTCATAGTATTATTCCCATATTACTGCCATTAAGAGGGAACAAAAACAAATCATCTTGTGTAATACTGTGGTGGAGTCAAATTTAGTATTCACAGACAGGTACTGACAACGTTTAAAGAATTGCTGTGCTCGGGGAAGCGAATGTGATGTCATGATTTGGCTCCTCCTAACAAATCTCATCGCTGAGGAACTTCTTCAGGGGATAGGAGCCTAGCCTGTGGCATCCGCTGTTGCTTTATGATAAAAATCATACCTAGAGTTCAGTTTTAAATAATTAATTAAATTGGTATTGGTGGGCTCTTGCTCTGCATAGTTGTAGGTGACACTAAAGATTTAAAACACAACACTTTAGTGTGAAGGCTGCCTGGTTGGATACAAACGGAAAGTAGGTTTAAGGGGGTCCTCAAAGTACATAATTCTTTCCTTAAGGAAAGTATGAACTATTCCATAATACATTTTATTATATTTTTCAGGCAACAGGTGATGCAGAATGCTCTGTTTCACCTTTTGCAGTTTGAACTTACCTTCTTTTGTGTAATGCCTGGTGTTTGCTGAGCTCACCACACAAATAAAGGTCATATAGCTATGACTTCTTCTCCTCACACCTCCCCCTCTTCAGTATTACGTTGTCCCTGATTTCAATGAGATACAATGTACCTGAAAGGAGATAGCTAGTTCTGTGCTTTCTCTTAAAAAAAAAAAAAAAAAATGAGTTCCCTGTAAATCCTTTGCGGTGTACTAAATGTTTGTTTAGTAACCCAAAAATACCACAGTTTACCCTTTAAAGTGAGAATGAGAGGATGTTAAAAGCAGAACCTCTGTGAAGCTGTACTAGGCAGGAAGAAGATACTGTAAATCTAATAAGTGAACATGACTGCCCCCATGCACTGTACGTTTCTTATCTCTATCTAGAGACAAGGTTTTTAAAACATTGCCACACCAATGATGACATTATTTACAATAAAAGTGAACTCCTGGAATTTTTTTAATTACAAACAACAACAAAAAAATTACCAGCACACTTTTGCCAGCTAGCCTACAAATAAACAATTTAGTCCTGTCTTAAAGTTCATGTAAAAGACTGAGGGTTCAGTTGTGCACATTTACAAATATGTGTGAAAGCCACCGTGCCTTGTCAAGGCTCCTCTGTAAACTGCGGTCCTAACCTAACAAGGTTTGCCTGTAGGGGCCGCAGTCCTTCTTAAAGAAGCAGGAACACATTAAATGCCCAGCAGACAGGGCTTTTTTCTCGTAAAATAGGTGCAAGAACTCAATCACGACCCCCCAAAACCCCCTTTCCCCCACCTACACACACACCCTCCAAACCGCATGAAATAGTGTGTGTGGTCAAATTTTGCTAACAGTGGGAGGGTCTTAAAGGGGAATTAAATACAGGAGTGTATAGTACAGTACATAGCACATACATGGTGCAAAGTTCAGGGGTGCACTGCATACAGAGTGCAGAAATAAGGGATGCACTACACACATGTTGCAGAGTTCTGCCTTCTTTTACAGCTGCTTACCTCTGCATCCCCATCTCACTTTCACCTCTCTTCTTCCCTAGTACCTCCCTACACAATGTAGGTGGCTCTGCCTCTCTCACTTGTAGGAAGATCATCCAGTGGGGTCGTTGGCATACGCACTGCACCCCAGGCACCTGCATCTCTGTTGTCCCCATCCTGCACTCAGTGGGAGCCGCTCAGGAGATCATATCTGTGGGACTCATTGGGTGACAAGCTGTCACTTGTAAATGCAGAAGCCAGGCTTCTGTGTTTACAAGTTATAGTGGTGAGCAGGGATCAGAGGGCCAGAGCCAGAGGTGGTGAAATGGAGTTCCACCAAGTTCCAGCTGAAAAAAAGCCCTTCCTGCAGATGCACAATGGCAGCTGAAAACACATATTTTTTTAATGCTACATTAGGCCAGCTTGTTTACATAATTATCTATGTGTCTATGTGTCAAATCCTAAAGGGTCGCTGGGGATGCTAAAACGTACTGTAGTAGACTGTGCTATATACAATCACTGCTGGGTGCTGCTGGAGCAACTTCCCATCTGCCGTCTCACAAGATATTGAGCATAACATCATCCACCCCTTCTCTCCACTTTGTCCAATTGAAGAATGCCTTGTATTCATTGAAAAAATTACAAGACATTTACTAAATGACTGGGGTAAAGGAACAAGCAATTCCCTCATGTTAAGTGTACAGATGGCTAGTTGCTCTAGCAGCACCAGGAACAGCACAGTGCTGACTGTATGTAGCAAAGACTGCTACAGTGAATTTCAGCATCCCCATCAGCACCCTGGATGTGACACATTGATAATTGGATGTAGCCAAGCTGGCCCAATTTAAATAAGATAAGTAAAATAATTCTTGGAGTTCTTCACTTAACATTACAAATACTTTAGTTTTTCTTAAAGAGACACTCTTACTACATAAAGAAGGTACAAAAAGGACCCTGTGAAAAAAGAGCAATTATACTCGCTTATCCTACCACCCATTCTTCAGAACTTTGCTTTCTTGCAGAACTACAGTATGACTTCTGGTAGAATCTTTACATCCTACATACCTCGGGGGGACCACAGATCACAGTGGTGGATGTAAGCACCCTACACACCAGCAGTGTTGGATGTGAAAACTCTCCGTTTCACCTTGAGGACATAGCTTGTTTTTGTTTTTATGTTGTGTTTTTTTTTTTTCATAATTGCTGCCATGACATGCATATCTCAAGTCCCTTAGTTAAGGTTTGGAAAGAGAGAACATCCCATTCTTCACATAAATGAAAAGCAGCGTAGGTGTGAGTGTTCCCCTAACAAATGCTAATTTTATGAACTAACCTTGTGCTTAAATCACCACAGTCGGATACATTTTCCACTGTGGGGGCAGTTTTTTGTCTGCTTTTTCGCAATTCCCGATATGTCATTCCATCTTATTGCTACAGCTGTTTTTGGGGGGGGGGGGTTTCATTCCTTTTGCTAGCTTGTGAATTGTCTTGAAATGTTGTGGCTTAGGTGGTGTTAGCATTTGACAGCTAGCTAATATCCACATGCAACATTTATATAAAAAACTTGCAGCCAACCTTGTGCTTAAATCACTCTAGACTAAAGGCCCGTGTGTACCAGCCTTAAGTCTAGATTCCAGTTTAATGCTTTCTGTGTCACACTTTACCCATTTATTAGATAATGGGGTTAATTTATTAAGGGCAAATAGACGGTACACTTTTTAAGTGCAGTTGCCCTCAGCAAATACAGTTGCTCCAAGATACTCTACAGTTGCTCCAAGATACTCTGCAAAATTACAGTTGCTCCAAGATACTCTGCAAGAAAAAAAATGGAACCCATGATACACCCACCCCCATGTAAATTACCAAAAATAATCAAAATAAAGAACTTTGTTATAGTTAACTGATGTACCATATTTAGGATGTAAAAAAAACACACACATTCTAAAGATTAAAAAAATAATGTGCACACTAAAAATAATTTGCCACTTTTTTCTGAAGTTTTCTTTCTAATCTTATATAGCAGTGTTCCCTTTATCACTTGCTGCACTCCCTTGACTCTGAACAGTAGGTTGCCTTGACAAGTCTATTCAAGCTTTCGTTCCTTGGCCTTTATTGGTGGCGATTCAAGGCTTTCAGATTTTCCCCTCACTGCTATACAGCTGACATCTTTTTCCAGACAGAATGAATTAAAGAAATACAATAAGACACTTGATCTACCAGTCAAGGATCTTTCCACATCGTGGATGGATTCCATGGTGCACAAGCAGGGTAGCAAGCATCTAAAAGTACACAATACCGGCTTGTTTACCAGACTAGCAATCAACCTTTTTTTTTTTCACTTTTTGTCAAACATGATTGATGGGAGAAAACTGTCTGGACTTTTTCAGAGAAAAAAATATAATTCACAGAAGGATACACTAAAACAAAGTAGTGAAACAGTATCTTCTATTTGAAATATAATTTTTTTTGCACCATTCAGGCTTCAACATCAAAGAGAGTCAATGTATTGGTGTCTGAGGCAGTGCGACATTTGTAGAATGTATCATTCTCTTGTTAGAAGTCTGTGATGGATGTTTTCTAATCAATCAAAAATGTCGTATTTACATGGCCTATAATCCCTTTCACATTTGTTTTCAAAGAATAATTCATGCCGGTCGCTTCTTCGGATAGAGCGTTATTGACACTCATCAACATTTTAAGTTCAATCTTTGTCATTGATTTGGGGGGCATCATTAATAAACTTGACAGTGCATGCATGCAGGCTTTGAAGCATACAAAGGGTAAAATTAAAAAATCAAGAACATTCTTATATTTGTTGGCAGTTGGGTGATTTTTTTTTATATATATATATGTATATACTGTACATACAGTGTGTTTGTGTGTGTGTGTGTATATATATATATATATATATATATATATATATACAGTATATATATATATATATATATTGTACTAAAATTGTCATCTTGGCTTTTTGTGGACTTTCTCAAGCCATGTGATTGCAGAGTTGAAAGTACAAGCACTTGCCCATGAGATGGATTCTGGAAACCATGCTTACTACATGGTCTGTAAATAGAATTTGGCTGTGGATAAAAGATGGGGTGGGGAATACTGTATGGCAGTGGCTGCACTTTTCTGTCTCAGAGGGGCTTCTGCATACAGTAGCCAGACATAACTTGGCTGCCCTGCATGGGCTATTTAGTGGGGAAACGGCTAGTGATTTCAAATACGAAGCCTTGGAATTCAAAGGTATTACATTTCATAGGTCAATAATGTACCAAGAATATAATTTAAACTTATGTGGGTGGCTGCAGGTATACATGCAAAATATTTTGAATTATGTTTGACCTCTGTCTCTAAAGCCTGGAGCGCACTATTTTTTTTTTTGTTCAACGCAGCAGGCTGAACAGAAAAAAACTGAGGAGCTCACAGTACTAACTATGCAATGTTAGTACAGCGATCACTCCACTGAGCTATTGTGTTGTGACAGGGGGACTGCCTCATCCCCCCACCCCAGAACACACTGGTCAGTGTTTACAGCTATTGGCTGCGAGCACTGTTCAGATGCCGATCGGCTGCTGGTTCTCCAGCATGCCAGTTCGACAGAAGCTGACTGCTGTACACACGGGCCGAATGTCAGCCGGTTTCTTTTGAACCGGACGATATTCGGTCTGTGTGTTCCAGCCTTAAGTCTAGATTCCAGTTTAACGCTTTCTGTGTCAAACCTTACCCATTTATTAGATAATGGGGTAATTTATTAACTACTTCCCACCCGGCAACTGTACATATACGGCCGGGTGGGCGCTCTCTCCTTCTGAGTGGACGTTCAGGAACGTCCCTCAGAAGGAGGGGGATCGCGCGCGCATGTTCCCGCGCAGCGGCGCAATCCCGATGCACTTATGTCACCCGGACACAGCGCATCTCGATTCGGCAAGAGGGCTCTGTGATTGGCCCTCCTGATCACATGACGGCCGTGTCCAATCACAGCCGTCATGTGATGTAAACAGAGAGCCAGTTGCTAGGCAATCAGCTCTCCTCTCCTCACACAGAAGTCGTCGGTGAGGAGAGGAGAGCGGATCGCTGCAGCCTGGCTGGTGATCAGTGAGTATGAGCTGTTTTTTTCAGCTTTTTACTCACTGATCACCAGCCTAGTGTCCCCACACAGTCTAAAACACAGAAAGTAAACATACATGTCCCCAAAATACATGTCCCCACACATACATGTCCCCACATAGTAAAAACACCTGTCCCCCACATATGTGACAGTAAAATCATATGTCCCAATGATCATTTGCACACACATGTCCGTGATCACCTGCGCACATCTGTACATGATCATTTGCGTACATGTGTCCGTGATCACACGAACCAATTATTATACACTTAACGGATTTTTTTTTACCAAAAACATGTAGTAGAATACATTTTGGCTTAAATTTATGACAAAATTACATTTTATTGGATTTTTTTTTTAAATAGAATGACGAAAATATTATTATTTTTTCTAATTTCCGCTCTTTTTTCGCTTATATCGCAAAAAATTTAAAACGTAGTCGTGAATAAATACCACCAAAAGGAAGCTCTATTTGTGTGAACAAAATGATAACAATTTTATTTGAGTACATCGTAGCATGACCGCGCAATTGTCATTGAAAATGCGAGAGAGCTGAAAGCTGAGAATTGGTCTGGGAAGGAAGGGGGCTAAAGTGCCCGGTATTGATGTGGTTAAAGACAAATAGACGGTACACTTTTTAAGTGCAGTTGCCCTCAGCAATTACAGTTGCTCCAGAGTTTAGTAAATGAGAGGAAGCTTTGATGACTTTGCCATCATTTAATCATGTGCAAGTAAAAATTATGTTTTTTTTTTCTTTTTCCTTGCATATGATTGTGTATTCTTTGCAAAGTGAAGCTTCACCTCAACTACAAAGCTCTGGAGCAACTGTACTTGCAGAGCGCACAATCTATTTGCCTTTTGTAAATAAACCCCAATGAATCATAGTTATCTTAGTCCAGTAAACAGGTAGGTGGCACAGGCAGCTGAAATTAAGATGCCATTTTCCTGGCTGTACAGTATGGCAGAAGTGTGTAACTCAAAGGACTGGCTGAAAAGAATTAAAAATCATCTGGCAGATAAAATGGTTCAAATATGGTTTTCTACTGTAAATTTGCTGTTTTTCTTGAATTAAGTCTTATATCACAGGATAGAAAAATATCTACACTACCTTACAGTTATAAGGGTCTCACTCTTCATGTTGGAATTTTAGTTTATTTTATGATATGACAAACTCAGCAAGAAAGATAGAAACACCTAGGAATTTCCCTGTAGTTTTTAGAAGGACACGCCAAGCTGGCTGGCAATAAAGCAGGAAAGTTAGTGGGGAGCTCTTACTGCAGACCCCAAAAATATAAGAAAACAGCAGGCCCCAGGCATGTTCTGTAAGCCTCTGTTCACTTATGTGTGGTGCGTTTGTGCGCACATGTCGTGGGTACAGCACCCCATTCCTTTTAAATGGACTGCTGTACCCACGGGGTATGTGGGTAAACAAATACGTTAACTCTTTTTAAATTGTGCCTCACCGCGTCCCATGGTGCCACAGCACCATGCGATTTAGCCCGCAATGTATGGGGATGTTATTAAGTGTTAAAAAAAATAAATTGAAATTGCCTTTAATCCTACTTTAATCTGTGGCAGTTTTAAAGATGTATAGCCATTGCTTTTTTGGCTGTACTTTTCCTATGGATCACAGGAGTGCAGTTCGTTCTGCACTCCTGCAACCCATTTTCAGCCGACAGCGGGCTAAAACCTACTGTCGGCTGACATATCAGTGTCGGTTTAAGCTCTTTAAAGATACCAACCATATGATCAGGATCCACCCAGATGCCTGGACCTGCAGCTGGCTTAGCCTTTCAGCGAGCCACTGAAAGCCTGAGCCAGCTGCTTCCGCCCCTCAACAGCCCAGCGCTCCAGTGAATACTGTAGGGGCAGAGCAGAGAGCCAGTGACTGACAGTCATCAGCCTGAAGACCAAGAGCTGAGAGATCAGCAGTGTTTGATCACTCAGTTCTGCTACTTACAGTTCACTTAATTTGTGATACTCTTTTTTTTTTTTTTTTTTAGAGATGTGCAAACTTCCTTGCATGCTACTAAGTACATTTTAGAATACAATACACCATATTTGATTATTCATTGTATCAGTAGCAATGATCCTGAATCAGGACATGACCCAGTTTGTGACTGCAGAAGGGTCATACCTGTGGTTTCCTCTCTGTAAGTGATAGAACTCTGAGTGGCCAGAGTGCTGGCCCTCCCTCTGCCTTTCTGAGTACTGCTAAACATGGAATTACAGAAGCCTCAAATCAATTCAGATCAGCTACTTCTGTTGTATGTATGTATGTATGTAAATATAAATGTAGTGATTTTTAAGTGAATGCATCACTGAATCAAATTGTATTTTTATACCTGCCTGGTTTCAGCTTTAATTTTTATTTATATAGTTATGTTTTATACTATATATGTTCTATATCTACAGAACTGCTGCAACTGGGTGTCCAGCTCTGAACCATTAGACACTTCTGTGGAATCAATGTTGCCGGACTGCCCCCGCGTCTCTGCAGGTATTGTTTTTAAGTTCTTCTTCATATGTGGATGAAAGAATGCAGTCTAGACTTGCCACAAAAAGATCTTACATTGCAGAGATATATGATAGACATAAATAGATTACATTTTCATTAAAAAGTTTTATAGGTAAGCATTAGCAAATGTTCTGTTGTCTGTATTTGTAAAATGTTTTTCTTACTTAATTAGTGGTATACTGCCAGGTTTGCCTTATATGACTGCTTTTATCTCTCCTTCATGTTCTGAGTGCTGTGTTGTAAAACCAACCTGATGCGGTTGCATTTTCATGGTTGCGGTTTACTTATTCATTCCAAATCAAAAACAACATTTTTTGGGAAAAAGTATTTTGTGTTCTGATTAGGGCTTGGTAAGTACACATTTTATTAATTAATTGCAAAATATATAACTGGAATTAGTTGTAGCAATTTTTTGATATTGTGACTCTTTTAAATACAACCCTTGCTAAACTCCAGATATGTTGATAGATGTTAAATATTATGCTTGTCAATTTAGCCATGAATCTACTGAAATTATTTGTATAAACTGATGTCAGCCAAGTCACTGAACTGACCGCTTTACTTTTTAAGTGGAACAGAATATTGTACTGTGTTAGCCATTGATAAATACAGAAAGTTTATTGGCTATTAGGTTATTAAAAATGCTAAAAAATGCTAAAAATTAGGTTTGATATAGTGAAAATGATTGAACGTTAGTTTGGCAGTCAACATGATGACCATATCTGACAGATGTGCAGTCTGGGCATCTGGCAACCTCACAGGTCATTCAGGTGATAATAGAAGCAAGTGCTTAATAGGCACATACATGTGTTAGTGCAAATGTGAATCTTTTTGCTTGGACTCCACTGAGCAGATATGTGAGATTAGGCTGTGACCCACACACAGGCTTGAATATTGGTAAATGCGGTCTATAATGATATTTCTCTCCAGGTAATCTGTATATGTATGGTCAATAATGGATTTCTTCACCATGTTGGATCTCCGTGCTAAATGTGTTCATAGAGTTCATTGGATCCTCATGAATCCCTGTTTTCCCACCGTCTACTCTAAATGGTCATCAGGAGTGTGAACATGCCTACAGTATATTGAAAATAGTTGTAAGAATACTAAATCCCTGGCTGTCTCTGGCTTCAGTGTTTTTGGAGTAAGTGGCCTGAAACAAGCTTGGAGTGTCAGAATAAAACAAATATCCTTATCTGTGTTCCAGGGCAGTTCCTCAGAAAGTATTAAAGTATTTGGATCAGCATGACAGACAATTGCCATTTTCAGTAGGAGTTGTCAGCAATGGCAGTTCCATATTTCAGCACAGGTTTCTTTTAAAGTGTAATTTCCCTTCTCTCTCGTTCCATTGACACCTGTAAACAGTTGGACTTCCCTTCACTTTCTGTGTTAGTGACCACTTTCACCTGGACAGGAAATGTGGGTAAACATCTCTTTCCCACTCTAAAACTAGACAAAATTTTGGATTGGAGTTTTAATTTTTAATTTGGAACAATGGTGCTTTAATTTGGGCACCGCTCACATTGACAGGACCAATTGGGGCTTGTTCTACAAAGAAAAAGGAAGAAAACCATCACACTATGTATTAAAATTTGTGTTTACCTAATGGATATTTAAAAAAAAAACAGTACTTTAATGATCCCACCACTGCGCACTTTAAACTAAAAACGAAAATTTCATTTTTTTAATGGAATGACTCTTTAAAATGTAACAAGTTAGTGTCCACCAAGAAAAACCTTCTGGACATACCACTTGCAGTTCTCAGGCAGCACACCCTTATTCTTTTTCCTTGTTTCAGTGGGGTAAGGCCCCATGCACACGAGACGCTGTTATTTGCTGTTGAACGCGCGTTCAAAGGCAGTTGGACGCTTTTTTCAACTGCTCCTGAACCCATTCAATGTTATCCTATGTGTCCATGCACACACTCTAGTTTTTTGGCGTTTACAAGCAGTTGCGTTTAACCTCGTTTTTCCAGAAGCAGAAAAATGGGTTCAGACGCAAAAGTTTTCCACGTTTCAGACGCTAAACGCTGCTAAACGCGGTACCGGCGTTTTGCCGCGTTTGCGTTTATAAGCGTTTTTAAAGGTGACCTATTTTTTAACATTAGAAATCTCAAAAATGATGGCAAATGATGAAAAACTATTAAAAAATATAAAAGAAAACTGTAATTGCTTGCATTGTGGACAATCCACAACTTGTGGCAGGTAACGTGGCAAGTGGACAATCAACAACTTGTGTCAGGTGATGTGGCCAGGTGACGTGGCCAGGTGACGCGGCAAGTGGACAATCCACAGCTTGTGGCAGGTGACGTGGCCAGGTGACGTGGCCAGGTAACGTGGCAGGTAACGTGGCAGGTGATGTGGCAAGTGGACAATTCACAACTTGTGGCAGGTGACGTGGCATGCGATGTGGCCAGGTGACGTGGAAAGTGGACAATCCACAACTTGTGGCAGGTGACGTGGCAGGTGATGTGGCAGGTAATGTGGGCAGCTAACATGGCTAGGTGACGTGGCAGGTGACGTGGCAAGTGGACAATTCACAACTTGTGGCCAGGTGACGTGGCACGTGATGTGGCCAGGTGACATGGCAAGTGGACAATCCACAACTTGTGGCAGGTGACGTGGCCAGGTGACGTGGCAGGTGACGTGGCAAGTGGACAATCCACAACTTGTGGCAGGTGACGTGGCCAGCTGACGTGGCAGGTAACGTGGCCAGGTGACGTGACAGGTAACATGGCCAGGTGACGTGGCCAGGTAACGTGGCAAGTGGACAATCCACAACTTGTGGCAGGTGACGTGGCACGTGATGTGGCCAGGTGACGTGGCAAGTGGACAATCCACAACTTGTGGCAGGTGACGTGGCCAGGTGACGTGGCCAGGTGATGTGGCCAGGTGACGTGGCAAGTGGACAATCCACAACTTGTGGCAGATGATGTGGCAAGTGATACGCTAAATACAAGTACACTGCTGCTCTCTCAGCTGCTGCTACTCACTCTGGTCTCACAAACTGGCTGAAATGGTTAAAATGTACTCTTTTTTTGAGCTTAGGGAGGGTCTATGATGAAACGCTTATAAACGCAAACGCGGTTAAACGCGGCCGCAAACGCGGCAAAACGCGCGTTTATAAACGCCGGTTTCAGCGTTTAAAAACGTGTGTTCAGCAGAGTTTGCACCTGCGTCTCGTGTGCATGGGGCCTAACATGCAGCAGTATAAAACTGACAGATCTTCCACTTCTCCACACTATCCAAAACTTTAAGGTTTTTGTTGCACTTCATCTCTAAACAGAGGTGGAAAGGATTTTAAGCAAAATATAAAACATGGACTCAAACAGGACAAAGCTAAGTAAATAATTAGGTAGCATGATATATTAGTAATTTAAAATATAAGGAAGTTTGTCTTTTTATCTTTCTTTATACAATTTACCAGTTGTACCACAACATTTTTTCTACTTTTGGTGTGTAAGCCATATAGCCATACTTTTATCCTCCTCCTATCCTCTTTTGCTTAGCTGTACCCTTCTCCTACCCAAGCCTCTGATTGGCCAATAAAGGAAGAGCATCATATTAATGAGCACATCCTTGTCTAAACACCAACACTAATGCTGCGTACACACAACTGTTTTTAATGTCATTGAAAAAAACAAAGTTTTTCTTGACGTGATTCTTCTCAAGCCTGCCTTGCCTACACAGTATCGTGAAAAAAAATGCTCAAGCAAAGCGCAGTGACGTACAACACGTACGACGGCACTATAAAGGGGAAGTTCCATTCGGATGGCGCCACCCTTTGGGCTGCTTTTGCTGATCCTCGTGTTAGTAAAGTTTGGTGAGAGACGATTCGCGCTTTTCAGCCTCGTGCTCTTCAGTCTGTTACAGCGTGACGAATGTGCTATCTCCATTACGAACGCTAGTTTTACCAGAACGAGCGCTCCCGTCTCATCACTTGCTTCTGAGCATGCGCGTTTTTTTCACGTCGTTAAAGTCTACACACGGCGTATGTTCCAAATTTTTAATGCCCATTTTTCATGTCGTGAAAAATGCTCTGGAGACAACACACGATCGTTTTTAATGACCAAATAAAAAAATTGCATTTTTGTCGTCATGAAAAACGGTCGTGTGTACGCGGCATAACAGTAACAGGAAGGAAATATAAAGGCACATTCAGTATTACATGTGTATTGAACAATACATTTAATTATTTTTTTGCATAACTGGATTAAAGAGTGTGTGTGTTGTCCAAAATTTTACTTTAAGACAACCTTGTTGGGAAGTGGGAAAACATTACAACAGCAGTACCCTGTAAAGCAAGAATCTTTACACGTACCTCATCAAAGGACGATGTCTTGAAAATGTTCTCTCTTTAACAGCTTTGGGCATCGCTAGTAATCAACACATCTGGGTGCACTGGATAGTGTTTTCTGTTGGCCACTGTTATTAAGCCCACCAACTGCCATGTCACTATATGACACAGGGAAGAACTACAGCAACAGTGTGAGACATGCTGCACACCCAAAAGTGTCAGATGGAAGCAGTCCTGGAGTTTTGCAAGAAAGCAAAGTTTTAACACACTGCCCACTGGAAAGCCGTGCCCAATGCACATGGGGAGCAGAGGCTGGCTGGCCCACATAGTTTGATTTAGTAGAATAGCTACTATAGCACAAACTGTTGGAAAAGGTAATGCTGGCTCCATTAGAAAGGTGTCAGAACACACAGTGCATTGCAGTGTGTGATTAGAGTATCCTTGCTGACCTCTGTCCACAGCCAATAGCGCCTACAATCGTCGGATGAGAATCCGAACTAGACCACAGAGCAATGGAAGGTGGCCTGGTCTGATGAATTTAAAAATGGTTTGAGGAACACAACAACAAGTTTGAAGTGTTGACTTGGCCTCCAAATCCTCTAGATCTCAATACAATCGAGCATCTGTGGGATGTGCTGAGAAAGCAAGTCCGATCTATGGAGACCCCAACTCAAAACTTTTTTGTTTTAAAAAAATATATATACTGTACTTTATTTCATATATACAAAATATATATAAATATAAAAAATAAATACTTAATCTGGGTACATTTCATCCTGTACTGTGGGGCAGTACATGAATACACCAAATTATGATACAGTTCCAATTGAACAATAAATTACATTCACACAGCAGTATGATGCCTAACGTGTTGTGCATAGATCTCCAAACCATCATGTCATGCATGATACTGCTTTATCCTGGAAGTATTATATGGCCCCTAAGGTATCATCGAAATACCTAGTAGTGCAATTTCAGACCTGCAGTGCCTGATTTAGACCCCTACTCCAAACGTCCTACATTACACCTCAACAAAAGCAAACAGTTCAAAAGCTTTTAAAACATTTCAACAAACAAGGGATGTGATGGGGGATTGGAAAGAGGGGAAAGGGCAAAGACACAAAAGGTTGAGTGGGGGGAAAGGGAAATTTTTCTTCAGACATCCTATTCCACCTTAAACTCCATAAGGTTATTGTCACTGTGCTGACGGTGGACCAGTCTGCGACAGTCCTCAATGGACTCCCTCTCCCTCTGGTGGATGAGGTACTTTCTGGCGCACCACGAAGAAGCGTCCTTAAAACAATACATCACCTGCCAGGCGCCATCAATGTTCTCCTGTGCAAATGTCCCACAGAATAGCCAGTTCAGCACCTCTACATGTATAATGGCTGCCTATGGTACAAAGTTGTTTGAGTTCTGGTTCCAGTGCCCCAAAAAGTCCTGTGCAAAGGGGTACTCCCATAAAACATGCTGAGCCGTTTCTTCATGGATAATACAAAAGGGGCAGTGCCTGTATCTGCACGTTTCTGGCATGCATGCATTTCCTTATTGTCAGTTCTCTTTTAATCTCCATCCATGCCAGATCTTTGTGCCTGTTGGTTGATCTTTTTGAACAAACATTCCTCCGGGCCATGTTACAAGTAATTAGAGATAGGCCAGGAACAGACTCCACAATATCCTTGTCTCTGATCAACTTGTAGACAGTCTTTGGTTTCTACATGGCTTGACTCCATGTAGCTTGCAAACAAACAAAGATTTCCTAGCACACTTACTAGTTAGCTTGCAAAAAAAAAAAAAATGAACCATGTCTAACAATTCACTGTTAAAACAAAAGGTTTTGTTTGCACACATTTGCAAATATATGCGTAAGCCACAGTGCCTACATCAAGGTTCTTCTTTGTACTGGGGTCCTAACTGTATACATTTCAGAATCTCCCAAATTGGAGCACAAATAGCAGTGGATAGATTAAGGGCAGGTTTGCCTGGAGGGAGCCCACTCCTCCTCCTTAAAGGCACAAGGACACAGAGGATGACCACCAACAGCACAATGACAGCTGCCATTTTTTTTACCGGGAATTGTTTCTGGCTGTGCCACTTTTTTGTACAGTTGGTTTAATTTGATGCTGGGATGCACTGGGTGCTTTCAGCTGCTATTGGGCTTGTGCTGGACATTGTTTTTGCAAACAAAACCCATTGGTTTTTATGGTGAATTGTTAGATGGGGTCAAATTGTTTTGTTTTTTGCAGACTAGCTAGTACGTATGCTGGGCAATCTTTGTGATATGCATTTCCCTTCCATGTGCACCTTACTGCAAAGGCTAGTTATAGGTTGGGATGGTTGCCTCTTTTTTGTTAACTTAATGTAACCACTGCTCCTTGATAAACTTAAACGTGTCCAAGTAATAACAGGGAGTGTCCATATTATAGGGAAGAAGTTACCGCTCAGACGTGGCTGTTGATCTGCTCACTGGATCCGAAGCCGTGGGTGCAGGTGATTGCATATAACAATGCAGAAACTAAAGAAAGGCTTGGACAGCCGCACTCCAAAAAATTTGTTGGTTCTTTATTTAAAAAAACAAGGTCACATCAACACATATGACAGTAAAAAACAGCAAGAGGAGCTGACATGTTTCACACTGCAAATCAGTGCTTAATCATAGCTATGTGAAACATGTCAGCTCCTCTTGCTGTTTTTTGCTATCATATGTGTTGATGTGACCTTGTTTTTTTAAATAAAGAACCAACAAATGTTTTGGAGTGCGGCTGTCCAAGCTTTTCTTTAGTTCTTCCATATTATAGGGGATAGAGCTATCCTATTTGTCCCAACCAAGGGACCTCCAAAGAGGCAAGAGAAAAAAATATGAGACATTGAGTTTTCATCAAAGTCCACTGTTCAATCTATTAAAGTCCTGCAGATGCGGTTGCAACAAAGAACACCCGGAGCTGATAGCAATGACTTTACTGCCTTTGAGGGCTCCTTAAACATGACTGCCCACTTTGCTCTGTCCATCTTGTAGCCCCAGATAAAGCAAACACCACTCCAGTGATGGCCTCACAGGTGTTGACGCAGGGGGGCGAGGCACTGCAACACGGGGAGGATCTCATTGTGAAGTACCAGAGTCTTTTCTTTTGATGGTGAGTTCTCTGAGGTTCCAGAGTCCAAATTTCCAATTCATCTTTAACAGTCAGTCCTCCCAAGACATCTGATGCTGAATGGAATGTATACAGTGGAAGGAAGAAACCACTTTTCCCGAAGAGCATGGCCTATGACATCCTGCAGTTGACTTTTGCCCCTGAAGCTCGGCCGAAGTTTTCGTAAGTCTGGATAAGTGAGTCAATTCAGTGCTGGTGAGTGCAGAACACAGTCACATCGCCCATGTAGAGCGAGCATTTGACTTCCCTTCTGTCTGGGCCGGTGCAGTATTCCCGCTGATTTCTGAAATCCACTTGATGCATTTGGTGAAGAGCTCTGTACAACAAACAAAAAGAAGAGGTTAGAGGTGGCAGCCTTGCCTAACCCCGGAGAAAACAGGGAAGGTGTTTTTCAAAGCCATTCACCAACAGTGTGCTGCAAATGTTATGGTACATCAGGTTAACATATGAACAAAACATTTCTCCAAGACCAAACCTGCACAGGGCTCTGCACATAAACCCATGGGAGACATGATCAAAGACCTTTTTTTGGTCAAGTCTGACTACGGCCATGTGCACATGGTGGTCTTTGATGTCCCGGACAAGAAAAATGTTGTGTGCAATCCTGCATTTAGGGAGACCACAAGTCTGATCTGGTTGTTTGATCTGTCAGGTGGCAGCCTTAAGCCGGTTGGCCAGTACCTTGGTGGTAATCCACTTTCAAGAGAGAGATGGGATGCCAATTTTTCAAGTCGCATCCCTCCCCCCTTCCACTTATACAAACTCGAAACTTACAGGACTCGAAGGATCTGTGACTTACAGCTTGGTCCCAGATACGACAGCATACCTTAAGAGGTCTAGTGGAGTCCATGCCTCAAGGAGTTATGGTGGGTGGTCATATTGTTATGGCTGATTGGTGTGTATTACCAGGTCAGTTAAGATTCTACAATGTTCTGTCATATATCATATGATTAAACAAGGACATGAAAAGTTGTCATTGGTCAAAAACTCAAAGTGGATTTTGTAGAGATAGTTTAACTTCAATATCATGCCATTGTATACAGTTTCAAATATAAATGCATATTGTTTGTGTACTTATCACTTGTAATTTGCATCTTCATAAGCTTCTATTGTGTCCATTTCAAAAATCTTGCAGATGTATATGTGTATGTTTATGCAGCAGATTTACTATTGGTACATAAAACACTGAAATATGCTGCATAACTTACGGAAGATGTCAGACAATGTGTTTAATTAAAATACGGATAAAAGATAACACATCTTTCATGGTTTGGTCGCTTGCATTATCTAGAAATGATATCAAGTGAAAACAATCTCACACGTGTTAAATGTAATTAGAAAAATAATGCTGTTACAGCAGTGGGAGGCTGAAGCTCATTTGTGTAGAATTATCCGTCATGTTGGAAGTTTGCTGTTACAGGATCTTTTTAGATTCATTTTCTCTTTTATTTTAGGAATGTTTTCCTGCCTGTTTGCTTAAGCAAAAACTACTATGCATATAATTCTTGAACCAGTATATTGTAAATGTACAATGAACGTATTTAGCGGTTGAATTTCATTCTGAAGAAACATGCTATGCTTTTAAACTGCTTTAATATTCAAACCAAGAGTTCAGATTCAGGTGGGTATAAAGGAAGTGTAGAGGATCTCCTTGCCCATCATTGTGAAGTTATACTCTCTAGTGACTCTGCTGATCGCCTTTCATTAAAAGCTTTGGTGTCCCTACAGTCCAGCAAGTGTAGCATAGACAGTCTGACAGCTTCTAGTGTATGAATGAAGAGGCTATATGATAAGATATTCACCATATGTTCATTGTGTGGGGCAGAAACAGCATGAGCTCTGTATAGAAAGAAAGCGCATATGGGAGGTATGCTTGGAATCATTTTTTATGGGTTGATATGCAAAAGCATACCAGACAATTGGCAACATACGGTGTACATCACGCATTGTAATTATAATATATTATGAGAGAGCTGCCATTTCACAGGATTTTAGTATTTTTAAGTAAAGATGTCACATTCATGCTGACTTCCGCATTGATTACTTTTAAAATTGCCTTTTTAACATTTGTTTTAACCTTATGGAGGTCCTATGAATTTTTGAAAAAGGTCATTTACTCATTTATTGTGTAAATATCTGATATGCAGATAAGCCTTTCTAAAAGGAAAACAGTAGATCTCAGTAAATGTCATTTTATTATGGTGGACTTGTGACTGTACCCCCGTTGAGTTCTTAAAGCATCAAAAGCATTTGCTGAAAAAAAAAAGAAGAAAAAACAGACAAGGCCTAGCAGACCAAAGCAGTATCATCCTCACTGTTCTGGTTCAGCAAAGGCCTTGTAATGCTTAAAAATTTAAATTAGTGAACATTCACTTATAACCTTGCCATATAAAATGGCATTTTGCCAGAAGTCTTAATGCTTATTCAGCAACATATTGTCTAAATTAAAGAGCCTTGTGCATTCTTACTTCACTCTTAATCTTTGTGCATTTATACCAGATCTGTACCTTTCCAACTTTAATGAACTGAGAAGCACTTACTGTGAGAATTAATAAGTATGAATATTGTAAGCTTATGTTATTGCTAGATGTTAGGACTATCCTTGCCAACCTGTTAGAAGTACTGTAAAGTCTCGTTGTTTTTCTTCTTAATGCATTCTATGCTTTAGGGTGAAAAACCTTCTGTGCTGCAGCTCCCCCAGAGCACCCCTTTTTCTTACCTGAACCCGATCCTTCCAGCGACGAGCACGAGTCCAGCAGCTTCAGCCGCTGTCTCGGGTCTGCTGCTGTCAATCAAATCCAGTGACACGGGAGATTGGGGAGGGGCCGAGTCCTGCTGTCTGTGTCAATGGACCCAGTAGCAGGACTCTGCAGTACGCCCCCATGGAATGCAGGTCTCCGTGGGGGGCACTCGATGAAGAGGAGGAACCAGGAGCGCTGCCGGGGGACCCCAGAAAAGGAGGATCAGGGCCGCTCTGTGCAAAACCCTTGCACAGAGCAGGCAAGTATGACATGTTTGTTATTTAAAAAAAAAAAAACCTTTACAATCACTTTATGTATTACCTTGGGGAGTTGCAGACTAGAATACTGCAATCACTGAGCAGCAAATGATATCACTTGTGATGTATTTCAGTTATCTTGCAAACCTAGCCTGATAGTCGGTTCTAAGGACAGGAGTTGAGAACCACTAAGTTAGATGCATTGTAGAGTGGCTGCTGTACAAAGCATGCTGTGAGATCTGAGAGCTGAAGAAGGTCAGGAGTGGGAGTGCTGCAATGTGCATGTCACTTTTAAGAGGAGTGGTCAAGAGAGTGGTAGGTTCTCCACCTGCTGCTGAATGAGATGTGCATGTTAATAATAATGCTGATTAACACATATAGACAAACATATAGAGGATAAGTGCAAGGTATGCAATCCCAGTTACTTACTCTAGCTGGTATATCCCTGCAATTGAAGAGCTATCATCTTCTCTCCATTGACCCATGTATGCTACATTTCTTCCTTTTAAGCTCTTCAGCCTCAGTCCAGCTTTTTGGCATTCAACATTTATGAAAGTGCCGAATGCCTCTGCTCATTGCTGTATGTCACTAGATTACCCGTGCAAGAGTTCTGTAAAGTCTCCTATGAACAGGGAAAACTGGCATTGCAGGTTTGGATTCTGGAGCCCAGAGGCTTTGTAGAGTCTTGGGGGGATGAAACCGCCAACCTTGGGTCCACATTTTGCCTGCAACCAGCGTTCTGATCTGTACAAGTGTGCACATTCCTCTTAAAATGGGAGCTGACCATTGTCAATGGCCCGTACACACGATCAGAAAATCGTACGGAAAAAAAAGCCTTTGAAGCAATCATACGATAATCTGATTGTTAGTACACAGCGTTCGAGAGACGATCAAGCCAGTTTATCCGATATTATCCAATGCGACAAGCGCCAAAAAAATTCTCGTACAATACCAGAACGTACGATTTTCGTCTAATCAGAACAGTTATCATTCGAAAATACAATACAAATACACTACAACTCCTTAATATCACATTTTTATTCTGTTGTATGAGAATTTTTGTAACTTTAGTAGACTCTTTATTTTTTATATGAGATTAGCAAGCAAAAATAAGGGACCATCATTCGTCCAATAATCTCATTGTGTGTACCAGGCATTAGGCCTTCATCCTTTAGATGAAATCCTTGTGCTTCCAGGAAGGTGCACAGACCTGCTAGAAGTTTTTGTCTGGAGGAGCAGTGTGTAAATACTATCATGTTGTGTCTGGAGAGATTGTGATGTAATAGGCTGAGAGCTAGTGTAGCTTGAGTGGGGCTACTTTATAGCCAGGTGGCTGTAGTTTTGCATTGGATATCATGAGGTGCTGCCGAATTCCCTGCTTAGCGGGCAAAGAATGACATGAAACAAATATTGGTGAGTGGACTGCATCTATCCTTTTTGGTAATCTATACAGTGTCTTTAAAAAGTATTCATACCCCTTGAAATTTTCTATATTTTGTCATGTTACAGCCAAAAATGAAAATGTATTTTATTGGGATTTTATGTGATAGACCAAAACAAAGTGGCACATAATTGTGAAGTGGAAGGAAAATGGTAAATGGTTTTTCATTTTTTTTTACAAATATCTTAAAAGTGTGGCGTGCATTTGTATTCAGCCACCTTTACTCTGATACCTCTAACTAAAATCTAGTGGAACCAACTTCTTTCAGAAGTCACCTAATTAGTAAATAGAGTCCATCTGTGTGTAATTTGATCTCAGTATAAATACAACTGTTCTGTGAAACCCTCAGAGGTTTGTTGGAGAAATTTAGTGAACAAACCACATCATGAACGCCAAGGAACACACCAGACAGGTCAGGGATAATATTGTGGAGAAATTTAAAGCAGGGTTAGGTTATAAAAAAATATCCCAAGCTTTGAACATCTCACAGAGTACTGTTCAATCCATCAATGGATCAATGGAAAATGGAATGAGTATGGCAAACCTACCAAGACATGGCTGTCCACCTAAACTGACAGGGAGAGCATTGACATGAATCGCCAGTAACACCTACATGCCTTGTCTGTCTTACTTCTGACCTGTGTATCAGCCTTGGGCCTGCACTCTCACACCTGCATGGTTAAGTAATCTTCCCTCAGCATGGCTCCACCCTAGTCTCTATAGGATACACTATTTAACACTGTGCTGTCCAAGCCTGCCTTGCCCGAGCAATATTGTGTGTTTGGTTTCCTGTCTTCTGCTTGCCGTGTGCTCTACGTCTGTTTCTGTTACCGATCTTGACTTGTTCTTTGACTATCCCTGCCTGCTTGTTACCCTGACCTTTGGCGTGTTCTCTGACACTCCTTGTCAGCTAGTTGTCCTGACCTTTGGCTTCTCTCCTGACTATCCCTTGTTGTCCTGGGCTGCTGCTTCATCTCTATCCTCCTGTAGCCTACCGTGAACGTGAGCTGGGAGCCGCAACCTGGAGCCATTTGCAGCGCAGTCTATCCTCAGCACTAGAGGCTCTGGTGAACATCTGCTGGCTCTTGGACTCCGTGCCCTGGGGAATCTTATGCTCTAGCTCCCAGTAGGATCCGTGTTGGTGCTCCGGTGGACCTGATTTCCTGAACCACCCAGAGTTCCATCTGCAGCAGTCAGCCATAGGGTCCACTACCTTATCTGTGCACTCCTGACCCCAACAGTGTGCATCTGTCACCTGGCTTCAGGTGATTTGACAAGCATTAGTCAGAGAAGCAGCCAAGAGGCCCATGGTAACTCTGGAGGAGCTGCAGAGATCCACAGCTGAGGTAGGATAATCTGTCCACAGGACAACTATTAGTCTTGCACTCCAGAAATCTGGCCCTTATGGAAGAGTGGCAAGAAGAAAACCATAAGAAGTCCTGTTTGCAGTTTGTGAGAAGCCATGTAGAGGGCACAGCAAACATGTGGAAGAAGGTGAAACTTTTTGGCCTAAAAGCAAAATGCTATGTGTGGTTGAAAACCAATACTGCACATCACCCTGAACACACCATCCCCACCTTGAAACATTGTGGTGGCAGCATTATGTTGTGGAGATACTTTTCTTCAGCAGGGACAGGGAAGCTGGTCAGAGTTGATGAGAAGATGGATGGAGCCTAATACAGGACAATCTTAATAGAAAGCCTGTTAGTCTACAGAAGACTTGATACTGGGGTGGAGGTTCACCTTCCAACAGGACAAGGACCCTAAACATACAGCCAAAGCTACAATAGAATGGTTTAGATCAAAGCCTATTCATGCGTTAGAATGGCCCAGTCAAAGTCCAGGCCTAAATCCAATTGAGAATCTGTGGCAAGACTTGAAAATTGCTGTTCACAGACGCTCTCCATCCAATCTGACAGAGCTTGAGCTATTTTGCAAAGAAAGAATCTGCAAAAATTTCACTGTCTAGATGTGCAAAGCTGGTAGAGACATACCCAAAAAGACTTGCAGCTGTAATTGCAGTGAAAGGTGGTTCTACAAAGTATTGACTCAGGGGGGCTGAATACAAATGCATACCAAACTTTTCAGATATTTACTTATAAAAAAAATTGAAAACCATTTATCATTTTCCTTCCACTTCACAATTATGTCCAACTTTGTGTTGGTCTATTACATAAAATCCCAATAAAATACATTTACGTGTTTGGTTGTAACATGACAAAATGTGGAAAATTTCAGGGAGTATGAATACTTCTTCAAGGCACTGTATACAGTGCTCAGCGTAAATGTTGATTCTGAAAGGAAAGTAAAGGTTTTCTGACAAATCTTTGGGGTCTACTGATTTATGCTGAGCACTGTATATGTGTGTGTATATGTAATAAATATATATATATTACAAATACATATATTAATTGCTGTGTATAGCTTTCTAGCTGTGTGTGTATATGTGTGTATATATATATATATATATATATATTGTAGCATTCGGGGAACCAGCTAGATCACAGGACACAGGCTTTTCAAACAAAAGCACGTTTATTAAACTTAAATGGCTTCACAGCAGCAAAACAAAAAGAAATAACAGTCTCACCGACTTGTAGAGCTTATAACTGCTGTTGCAGTTAAACAGTCCTTACTTGGTGTTGCAGGTAAGTTTCCCAGCTAGCAGACTTCAATGCAGGCCACTGCCATGTACATTCACAGCTTTTCACAGCCTCCACAGATTTTGCAGTGTCCACCATTCACCATGCACAGACATCACTACACTCCTTCCTCCTCACCTAAAACTTCCTGTCTCTCTTAAACCACTTCCTAGACAGGTGTGTTAACACTTTCTGTTCCCTTAAAGGAACCACAGCCCAAACAGAGGGGAAATATAGCATCCTTCCAGGACCCAGCCACGGCGTCCTGTACATATCCCCCCCTGTACCCCAACGCCAAGGAGGTGGAGGCAACAGTGGAGCTTTCCGACCCCAATGTGGCAAAGTTGGGTACGAATCTCCTGTAGTATCCCACCATGCCCAGGAATGCACGTACCTGCTTTTTTGTGAGGGGGCGGGGCCAATTCTGTATAGCCTCTACCTTGCTAACCTGAGGTTTCACCACCCCTCTACCCACAATATAGCCCAGGTATTTCACCTCCTCCATTCCCAAAGCACATTTTCCAGGGTTTATTGTAAATCCCTCCTTCCAAAGAGAGTCCAGTACTGCCTGGACTTTGGGCAAGTGTGATTCCCAGTCTCTGCTAAAACTTACTATGTCGTCCAAGTACACTGAGGCATACTCCCAGTGAGGTCGTAAAATCCTATCCATTGCTCGCTGGAAAGTGGCTGGAGCAGTTTGCAGTCCAAAAGGCATTCGTTTGTACTGAAAACTCCCCTCTGGGGTAGAAAAAGCAGTTTTCTCTCTAGCAGCCTTAGTCAACGGGATTTGCCAATACCCCTTGGTAAGGTCTAATATTGTGATATACCTGGCTGGACCTAGTCTCTCAATAAGCTCATCTACCCGGGGCATGGGGTAGGCATCAAACCGTGAAACCTCATTAAGTTTCCGGAAATCATTGCAGAATCGCAGAGTCCCGTTGGGCCTTGGCACCAACACAATCGGGCCCGACCACTCACTCTGCGATTCCTCAACGATCTCCAGGTCTAGCATCTTCTTCACTTCCTCTGAAACGGCCTTCCTTTGAGCCTCTGGGATGCGGTAGGGCCGGACAAAAACTTTGACTCCAGGTTCCGTGATAATATCATGTTCTATAACACTAGTTAGCCCTGGCAAGTCTGAAAACTTTTCTTTATTTCTCTGCAAGAACTCCTTTGCCTGCTGACTTTGGATTTTAGACAGGGTACTTGCTACTTGGACACACTCCACCCCAACCTGAGGCTCAAGTCTTGCACTAGCCAGGGAGGTCACCGTTTCCCTGTCGGTCCAGGGCTTTAACAAGTTGACATGATATATATGATACGGTTTCCTCTTGCCTGGCTGGTAGACTCTATAATTAACCTCTCCCACTTTTTCCACAACTTCAAAGGGACCTTGCCATCTGGCCAAGAATTTACTTTCCACAGTGGGAATTAGCACCGCTACTCGATCCCCCACTTGGAAGTGCCTTATTTTAGCAGCCCTGTTATAGACCCGTTGTTGAGCCTCCTGGGCTTTTTGCAAATGCTCCTTCACTAGTGGCATCACAGTTTGGATCCTTTCCTGCATTTGGGAGACATAATCAAGAACACTCTTATGCTGAACAGGTTCACTTTCCCATTCCTCTTTAACAAAGTCAAGTAGTCCGCGAGGTCTCCGCCCATATACCAACTCAAAGGGCGAAAATCCCGTGGAGGCCTGGGGCACTTCCCTGATAGCAAACAGGAGAGCTGGTAACAGGCAGTCCCAGTCTTTCCCATCCCTTTGTACCACTCTCTTGAGCATAGACTTAAGGGTCTTATTAAAGCGTTCCACTAACCCGTCCGTTTGGGGATGGTAGACCGATGTGCGCAGCTGTTTAATCCGGAACAGCTTGCACACATCGGCCATAACTCTTGACATAAACGGGGTGCCCTGGTCTGTGAGTATTTCCTTGGGAAAACCAGTCCGTGTAAACAACTGGAACAATTCCCGGGCAATAGCCTTAGAGGAGGTATTCCGAAGGGGAAGCGCCTCAGGATATCGGGTGGCATAGTCAAGAATCACCAATATGTAGGAGTAACCTCGAGCTGACTTTACCAAGGGACCCACTATATCCATGGCTATACTCTCGAACGGGACCTCAATTATGGGCAGAGGGATCAAAGGGCTCCGGAAGTGGGTCACCGGAGCGGTCAACTGACAGGTGGGACAAGAGGTACAGTATTTCTTTACCTCTGCTTTCAGACCTGGCCAGTAAAACCGGTCGGTGATCCGTGCCTCCATCTTCTCAACTCCCAGGTGTCCCCCTAACACATTGTCATGGGCCAGGTCCAGAACCTTTCGTCTATATTGTTGGGGTACCAACAATTGTTCTACCACATTTTCTCTCACCTTGGTAACCCAATACAATAACTCATTATATATTGCGAAGTGTGGCCACCGCTCATTCGCACCTGGCTCTTGGGGAACCTCATTTACTACTACAACTTGTTCCCGTGCATGGGCCAAAGTGGGGTCCTGCATCTGAGCAGTACCAAACGCCCCCTGGGGAACACCCAAATCTGGCAGGGCAGGGGTAGAGGCCACTTCCTCGTCCTCTTCCCCCAGCATTACCTGAAGTGGGGAAGGTCCTCCCCCCTCAGTGTTTTGGTAGGTCTGTGGACCACATATCTTGACATTCTCAACAGTATCAGCTCTACTTTCATCACCATTAACCCAACCATTAGCAATTTCATCATTTGGATCCACATTAAGAACATTTGGCAGTTCAGGGTTATTCCTCTCAGCAGCAGGAACAGGGAGGCTAGTTTCTCCCCAATCTCTGAACTGTTCTCCTTGTTCCCACAGTTTTGTAAACAACGGACAGTCTCGTCCTATTATAACATCATGTACCAAGTTCTTTACCACCCCCACCTCTTGAGTACCAGTGCCACATGCTGAGGAGATGGTCACCGAGATGAGAGGGTACTCTCTAGTGTCCCCGTGAATGCACACCACCCGTAAGGTTTTTCTTACCGGACCGATCTTCCCAATTACTCTAGGATGAACCAGGGTTACCATGCTTCCGGAGTCCAACAAAGCCCGGGCAGGGAGATGGTTCACTTGGACTTCACACTCAAATTTTTTCTCACCCAGGTCGAGCTGTGTGGTGCATACTTTATGGGCATAAAAAGACCCCCTCCGAAGAACCCCGCATTCCACGGGCTCCTCTTGCAGTGGGCAGTGTGCCCGGGTATGACCCCAGGAATGAAATCTCCAACATTGTACATCCCCTCCTCTCCGAACAGGAACAGAACGCTGAGGAGGTACCGGGAGTGACTCTTGACCTTCCGGGGTGTTTGCTCCAGGACTCCTTGGAACATCCTTTCGAAGGGCAGCAGTTGGTCGAACAGGCCGTGGTAGACTGGGGCCTATGCGCTTGGTAGGTCCGAGTAGGTCCTCCACCACTGTATATCGTTCCACCATCTCGACAAGGAGGTTTGCTGTTTTGGGGTCTCCATGGCTGACCCACCGTTGAAGGTCGTCTGGCAGGGATCTCAGGTATCTGTCCAGCACAACCCGTTCCACGATTTGGGGGCCCGACAACACCTCAGGCTGCAGCCATTTTTTTACCAGTTGCACCAGGTCATGCATTTGAGACCGAGGTGGCCGATCTGGATGATACTTCCATTGGTGTACTCGTTGGGCCCGAACGTCCATAGTCACCCCCAGACGAGCCAGAATTTCTGCCTTTAACTTTTGATAGTCTTTAGCATCATCGGGTGGCAGGTCAAAGTAGGCTTTTTGAGGATCTCCGGTGAGAAAAGGTGCAATGAGGCCGGCCCACTGGTCCTGAGGCCACCCTTCTCTCTCTGCCGTCCTCTCAAATGTAGCAAGAAATGCCTCTACATCATCGCTCAGGGACAATTTCTGCAAAAAATGGCTTGCCCTCAATCACCTGGTTGCCAGGGGCAACAGCCGCTTGCTCCCGAACCTGAGATAGCTGCTGCACTGCTTCCTTTAAGACAGCCACCTGTGCCTGCATAACCTCTTGTTGGGCTGCTTGCTGGGCTGCCAACTGGGTCACCAACAGGCGAGTATTTTCTTGCTGCAGCTGATTTGCTTCCTCATGGCGAGTTTGCGCTTGCATATTAGCCAGGGACAGCTGTTTAATTAGCTCCTCCATTGCTTCAGCTTTCAACGTTTGTGCAGCTTTAACCCAGGACATATATCCAATGTACTGTCCCTTTTAACTGTTCAATGTCAAGTTCAATGCAAAGATAAAAAAAAAAAATTTTTATTTTCTTCTTTTGCCTGTTATTCTGTTCTGCCCGCATTCGAGCACCAGTGTAGCGTTCGGGGAACCAGCTAGATCGCAGGACACAGGCTTTTCAAACAAAAGCACGTTTATTAAACTTAAATGGCTTCACAGCAGCAAAACAAAAAGAAATAACAGTCTCACCGACTTGTAGAGCTTATAACTGCTGTTGCAGTTAAACAGTCTTTACTTGGTGTTGCAGGTAAGTTTCCCAGCTAGCAGACTTCAATGCAGGCCACTGCCATGTACATTCACAGCTTTTCACAGCTTTTCACAGCCTCCACAGCTTTTGCAGTGTCCACCATTCACCATGCACAGACATCACTACACTCCTTCCTCCTCACCTAAAACTTCCTGTCTCTCTTAAACCACTTCCTAGACAGGTGTGTTAACACTTTCTGTTCCCTTAAAGGAACCACAGCCCAAACAGAGGGGAAATATAGCATCCTTCCAGGACCCAGCCACGGCGTCCTGTACAATATATATAGAAATTCAAGTCCGTGTCACTATTTATCTTGGCAGTTTGGGCCAGGTTTTGCAGAAAACAGGCACACTAATGAGCCAGGTGTGCATTGGGCTTATGTTAGAGCTGAGATTAGAGGTTAGTGGCCCCATCCTCCTGAGGGGATCAGTCTGTGCAAGGGAGCTGTTTGGAGCATGTTGCTCCGTACTGTCCATGCTGGTATAGTGAAAGGCCGAGCCTGTGAGGATGCAGGGAACTGCAGGAGAAACGGTGAAAGCTGAGGAAGGTTTAGCGTTTAGTGCATGAGCACTGGGACTGTGTGTTTGATGGGCTGGTGGATCAAGGCAGGAGGCCTAAGCAGAGATACTGCAGAGAAGAGCCACAAGGTGGAGTACTGTTTGTTTATCATACTGATGGTGAGAGCACATGTGAGGGAAACTATTCTTATGTGAACATTTACTTTCTTTTCAATAAAAGTAGGCATTAAAAGCCCTAAAACTGACTTTGTGGAGTGGACTCACTGTTTGGTGCTACCAATGAGCTAAAATACCCCAAATCACAATATAAATAAATATATATATATATATATATATATAAATATATATATATATATATATACACACACACTAGGGCTGCGGAAATTAACGATTAATCCCTCGATTAATCATTCGTTTTTTTGATCGATCAAAATTATTTTGATCGGTACTCACCTCTCCGCCGGCTTCCGGGTCTCCGCTGCCTCGCCCATTGGAAAGGCCCCAGCTTTGGTTTAGCTCCGGAGCGGCGGCCATCTTGGTCCACCCGGCGGCGGCCTAGGTGAGCTCCTAGAGCGGCACGCTGACGTCATCACCC
Source organism: Rana muscosa (assembly GCA_029206835.1). Lineage (NCBI taxonomy): Eukaryota > Metazoa > Chordata > Amphibia > Anura > Ranidae > Rana > Rana muscosa. Next base: position 1,060,444,697 of record CM055116.1, read on the forward strand.
CTCAACTGCTCGTAGATCCAGACGAAGGGGGTCTGCCAGCTTCTATTCTGGTATGTCTGCTGGGGGAGATGTCCTATTACAGTGGGGGAGGTGTCCTATTACAGTGGGGGAGGTGTCCTATTTCAGTGGGGGAGGTGTCCTATTACAGTGGGGGAGATGTCCTATTACAGTGGGGGAGATGTCCTATTACAGTGGGGGAGATGTCCTATTACAGTGGGGGAGATTGCGGATATTACAGTGGGGGAGATTGCGGATATTACAGTGGGGGAGATTGCGGATATTACAGTGGAGGAGATTGTGGATATTACAGTGGGGAGATTGTGGATATTACAGTGGGGAGATTGTGGATATTACAGTGGGGAGATTGTGGATATTACAGTGGGGGAGATGACGTGGATATATTACAGTGGGGGAGATGACGTGGATATATTACTGTGGGGAGATTGCGGATATTACAGTGGGGAGATTGTGGATATTACAGTCTTCGTTTATAATTGAAATTAGTAGATTAATCGATTAGAAAAAATTGATTAATCGAACATGAAAATTGTAATCAGTAACAGCCCTAATATATACACACACTGGAGATTAAAATTAAAGACCAATTTTAAGAACACTTGATTTTTTTCAGACATAATGTAATCTTCATTGCTCAACATTTCATGGAATTTTTGTTGTGGCTATACCATGCTAATAGAACAGTGTTTTTTAAAATAACTAAGGCACTTAAAAAAACAAAACGTTATTTTATAGAAAACACAACAATCAAAATTAGAGAACAGCAATGACTGTAGCACGGAGAAAGATTACAGCTAACATTTCTGAAGGTTACAACAATTAGTAGGAAGTGTACAGGCCATTGTTTTGAATAACTTCAGCACATCTGCGGCCACAGGACATCACTAGTCTCTCACACTTCTCTGGTGTGATTTTGTTACACTCTTCTTCCAGTCTCTTCCACAGTTCGATGACTGTAGTGGGTTTCTTGGCCATAACTTTGTTGCTAAGGATTTTCCAGAGGTTTTCTATTGGGTTTAGATCAAGACTCTGTGCTGCCATTTCATTATTTCAATGTTTTCAGCTTCAAGGAACTTCTTTACCCGTTTTGCTGTGTGACGGGGCATTGTTGTGCATGAAAATTGCTGGCTGATTGGGTGATGAACGCAGGGAAGGATCCACATGCTGTCGAAGAATGTTCTGATAAACATGTGCATTCACACTGCCATGTAGCTGTATAAGAGGCCCAACTCCTGCTACAGAAAACCTCCCCCAAACCATGACGCTTCCCCCTCCACCTTTCACTGACTTCTTTCCACATTTTGGGTTCAGTCTTTCCTCAGTTTGATAACGAACATAATGTTTAGTCTAGCCTTTTGATTCTTCTTGCTAATGAGAGGTTTGGTCACTGCAGAGTGGGCTTTCAGTCCAATTTCTCCTAAACGGCGAGACACTGTATGACGAGACAGATCCCTTACTCTGTTCAGTGCTGAACTGGCAAGCAATCGCAGCTGCAGTGTTGAACCGATTGCCCATTGAGATTCTCTGCATTATCCTGTCCTCTCTTGCATTTGTCTTGCGTGGACGACAAGCCTTCTTGGGGGACATTGTAAAGAAAAATATTCTAGAAATCACAGATTTGGAAGGATAAACTTCTCGTGCTATGGCTGAAAGGTCATCCCTTTGGCCTTCATCTGGACAACCTGCTGCCAGAGGGTTTCAGTCACTTTAGAACGGCTCACCATCTGGAAAAGTCTGTGAAAACTGGAAAGTTAGGCTGCCAGTTAAATAGGGTTTGTCCGATTAACACCAATAACTGGGAGCTATCTGAAAGTGTTCTAATTTTGATAAATGTTCTTTTTCAAATCTCATTTATTCTGTGCTTCAAAATATATGTAACTTGTGAAATATGCTTAACAAAACTGCTCTTTTCCTCCTGTTTAGATTATTTCAAATAGGATTAAGCAGGGACTTTGAAATTTAGGAAATTGTAGGTTGTTTTCTAATTTTGATCTCCAGTGTGTGTGTGTGTGTGTGTGTGTGTTTGTGTGTGTGTGTGTGTGTATATATATATATATATATATATATATATATATATACATATAGACCTGGTTCAACAGCTCTCATGATTGGCTGGCAACCATTCAAGGGTATTCCCTTTATCGCAGGGATAAAAAGGGGGAGGAGTATGCCCTTATATCAAGAATAATGTACAAAGGAATGTGAGAGATGACATCAATAAGGGAGCTAGGGAGTAGGTGGAATCCTTATGGGTAGAGCTCCAAAGGTATGAAGCTAAGGGGAAAATAATACTGGGAGTATGCTATAGACCCCCTAACCTTAGGGAGGAGGGGGGGACTCGCCAGTTCCTAAATGTCCTGCTGGACAATTTCATGGGTCAAATGGTTGATGCACCAACTAGAAACAAGGCATTACTAGATATACTGATTACCAACAATACAGACCTAATCACGGATGTGGAAATACGGGGAAATTTGGGAAACGGCGATCACAGGTCAATTGGCTTCAGTATAAATCACACAAATGGGAAACACAATGGGGAACACAAATACACAGAATTTCAAAAGAGCCAACTTCCCTAAACTGCGAACCCTGCTAGAAGATATAAAATCTTAGAAACAAATAACACAGAGGAGAGATGGGTTTGCTTTAAGAGCATATTAAATACGGGCATTAGCAAGTGCATCCCATTGGGAAATACATTTAAAAGAGCGAACAATAGTCCTAGATGGCTTAACTCCAATGTAAAAATGCATATAAAAGCAAAGGAGAAGGCCTTCAAAAAATACAAGGCTGAGGGATCATCATCAGCATTCAGACTTTACAAAGAATGCAACAAGATATGTAAAGGTGCAATTAAGGCGGCTAAGATAGAACACGAACGACACATAGCGGAGGAGAGCAAAAAAAATCCCAAGAAATTCTTTAAGTATATAAACTGTAAAAAAGGGAGGACAGACCATATTGGCCCCATAAAGAATGAGGAAGGACATCTGGTTACAAAGGATGGGGAGATGGCGAAGGTATTGAATTTATTCTTCTCCTCAGTCTTCATGAGGGAATCGGGGAGCTTTAGTAGCCAAAACTGCAGTGTTTGTCCTCATGACACATCACAAAAAACACCCTCATGGCTAACAGAGGACAGCATTAGAAATAGACTTGGGAAACTTAACATTAATAAATCACCGGGACCAGGTGGCTTGCACCCGAGGGTACTTAGGGAACTCGGTCAAGTAATTGCCAGACCATTGGGCCTAATTTTTACTGACAGTCTACTGACTGGAATAGTACCAGCTGATTGGAGAAAAGCCAATGTAGCACCAATATTTACAAAAGGGCCAAAATACATCCCTGGGAATTACAGACCAGTTAGCCTAACATCAATAGTATGTAAGCTCTTAGAGGGGATGATAAGGGACTATATACAAGATTTTAGTAAGGAAAACTGTATCATTCGCAGTAATCAGCATGGATTCATGAAGAATCGATCTTGCCAAACCAATCTATTAACCTTCTATGAGGAGGTGAGCTGCAATCTAGATAAAAAAAGGCCCATAGACGTGGTGTACCTGGATTTTGCAAAAGCATTTGACACAGTTCCCCATAAACGTTTACTGTACAAAGTAAGGTCTATTGGCATGGACCATAGGGTGAGTACATGGATTGAAAACTGGCTACAAGGGCGATTTCAGAAGGTGGTGATGAATGGGGAATACTCGGAATGGTCAGGGGTGGGAAGTGGGGTCTCCCAGGGTTCTGTGCTGGGACCAATCTTGTTTAATTTGTTCATAAACAACCTGGAGGATGGGGTATATAATTCAATCTCTGTATTTGCGGATGACACTAAGCTAAGTAGGGCAATAACTTCTCTGCAGGATGTGGAAACCTTGCAAGAAGATCTTAACAAATTAATGGGGTGGGCAACTACATGGCAAATGAGGTTTAATGTAGAAAAATGTAAAATAATGCATTTGGGTGGAAAAAATATGAATGCAATCTTCTCAATAGGGGGTGAATCTCTGGGGGAATCTAGGATGGAAAAGGACCTGGGGGTCCTAGTAGATGGTAGGCTCAGCAATGGCATGCAATGCCAAGCTGCTACTAACAGAATATTGGCATGCATTAAAAAGGGGATTAACTCAAGCGATAAAATGATAATTCTCCCACTCGACAAGACTTTGGTCTGGCCTCACCTTGAGTATGCTCTGGGCACCAGACCTCAGGAAGGATGTACTGGAAATGGAGTGAGTACAAAGAAGGGCAACAAAGCTAATAAAGGGTCTGGAAGATATTAGTTATGAAGAAAGGTTGCGAGCACTGACGTTATTCTCTCTGGAGAAGAGACGCTTGAGAGGGATATGATTTCTATTTACAAATACCATACTGGTGACCCCACAATAGGGATAAAACTTTTTTGCGGAAGGGAGTTTAATAAGACGTGGCCACGCATTAAAATTAGAAGAAAAGAGGTTTAACCTTAAACTGCGTAGAGGGATCTCTACTGTAAAGCCTCGTACACACAATCGGATTTTTCAACAACAAATGTGTGATGGCAGGGTTTTGTATGCTCCATCGGACAATTGTTGACGGATTTTTCGACAACAAATGTTTTATAGCATGCTTTCAAACTTTCCGACAATCAATGTGTGCCGTCGGATTATCCGATCGTGTCTACACAAGTCCGTCGGAAAAAAATCCAAAGTACAAACACGCATGCTCAGAAGCAATGCTAACCATAGCACAACATTAGCAGAAGTTGCCCAAAGGGTGGTGCTTAAGAGCAGAAAAACCACGTAGTTTAGTTTTGTTGGCTGACAAAGTTTTGTCGTCTGTATGCAGAAAAAGTTCACGGTCAACGCCCTTCGGACAACATTCCACGGATTTGTCCGATGGAAATCCGATCGTGTGTACAAGGCTTCAGAGCGGCAAGGATGTGGAATTCCCTTCAACAGGTGGTGGTTTCAGCGGGGAGGGACATCGATAGTTTCAAAAAAACGATTCGATAAGCACCTGAACGACCACACCTTACAGGGATATACATGTATGTATGATGTTTAATACTGACATATAATCACACACATAGGTTGGACTTGTGTCTTTTTTCAACCTCACCTACTATGTAACTATGGTCATTCTTGTTTTGCGACTTAGAAAATAAATAAATCAGGCTATGAGTTTTTACTTTAATGGCTGCATAGGAAATAAATGCAAATCCTCAGACCTGTAAGGCATTCACTAAGACACTGGATGTTTGTTACTAAACAAAATAGGAATAGCAAACTATTCTCTGCTCAGGCTTGTCTGTCTAATAAGCTTTTCAGACCTGTAGCCAGCATCTATATATAAGCACTTTATTAGTAAAACTGCATTTTGAAAACCTCCCTCACTTATATTAGATTGCTCTTTTATTATCCTGCTGGTAGGATGTTAATCTGCAAAGAATGAGCAGGGAGAAGTCTAAAATTATAGAGGAAAAAATACATTTACTAGGCTGTAATACATGCGCTGAGTGCTTGATGTAAACACATACTAGATAGCATGCTGATAGCACTTTGGCAGAATCAAAGTATTGAAACTCCACACAGTGCATCAATGCTATGGGCTCATCTCGCTGTGTTTATGTAAACTAGTTCACAGCACGACCCGCCAAGCTGATTTTAATAACATTCTCTCCAATCAAGTATGTGCCCTACAAACAGATTAATAAACTGTTGATGGGTGGGGTTATGTAACCTTTTTTGGGTTCTTCTCAGTAAGAAAAGTCTGTTTGGAGTGGGGGACATGCTGGTGATGTTTGCTAAAAGCCACAAGCAGCTTACTATAAATAAGGGGAGCCAGCTGTTGTGAAGGATCGCTGCACGAACCGGGCTCGTTTAGAGTGAAATTGTAGTTATTTTGTTGATTGCTGTTGCTTGGGGAAAAAAAGACAAAAGGAAGTTATTTAAACTGAAATTATATCTTTCTTTAGGGGGAGGAGCTGTCTGCGAATGAAGTGTTTCAGTGTTTTTCTGGGTTTCTTGTTATGTAAAGTGGCGTTTGCTCATGACTAGAGGCATGTGTTTCTGGTCAGTCCTTTCCATCTTGGGACTGTGCTTGTCAGTGCTGTCTTGGAATGTTCAGAGAGGTTAGGGAAGTTCCTGAACCCTCCACATGTGGCAAGGCACAAAGTGACAATAGTGTAATGGACAGAAAAAAAAAAAACGCACAAGAGATAGAAGGTAACATATAATTATTATGTGCCGCGGCTCTCTGCAGTACATTGTAGCCTCTCATAAAAGAGAAGATAATAAGAGAAGCAGCTGGTAGTATTGGAGAGTCAATCTAATTGATGCTGGAAATGAATTAGCTTCAACAACTATGTTAAGAGACCCCAGATTAGAAAGGAAAGGAAAAAAAAAGAACAGCCAGAGTGCAGAGTGATCAAATAAAATCATACATGAAAAATGATAGTAAATATTAGTGCTTCAATTACAAGGGATATTAGTATGGTCCCTGGGCTCATCACAGAAAGCCAATCAGAGCCATCCCCGCCAGAGGCTGTAGGGGCTTTGACTAAGTGGTCAATTAAGGTAAAATGATGAAAATGTTGGGATGGATTTATTTATCCAATTAATTATTTGTTAATTGTTACTCCTTTACATCTATGGGCCTTAAGAAAAAGTGGAGAAAATGACAGTGTTCCTGTGTATACTGTACCTTGGGAGCAGTGTTAACTCTTCAGCATTATGATATCGTATTCTAATATCCCTCAATGCAACAGAAATAACTGATTCCTATACCCTTTTTTTTCGCCCTCAGAATGATTTTACTTTGTGATATAAAAAGACATTTATAAACTAAGACAAACAGCTACAGATGTATACAAAAAATATGCATGTGAAATCTTTTACTAAAGGATTTGTAATTCTGTTCAGACACTCTTTTAATCCATGCATGCCTGCTACATAGCACTCACGGGTTCTGGACTTCCATGCAGTCTAAGTACAGTTTGGTCTAGAACACACTCCCAGCCTGCTGACTGGCACAATAAAGGAGCAGTACAACCCTTGTGAATAATCACTCTGTTCTCTTCTGTTCACAAGTTCAATGTCAGCACCTGTGCATTACAGTAGAAGCACTACATTCATTACCTACATCTTAATGAATATGTATCTGGACTGAATGTTACTTTTTATTATCATCCTGGAATTTGGCTTTAATCATCTATCAGTTATGACTGAAAATCAAAATTACAGCAAGTCTGTAGGGAACATGGGCTTAGAAACCCTCTTCTGGAATGTTGCAGCAGGTACATTTTAAGGGTCTGCATGTATTTATCTTCAGTTCTAAGGTAGCCCTGCAACCAGGGCCATCTTAATAGCATCATGGGCCCCTGGGCAAAGTACCACACTGGGGCTCCTACAAACGTGCCCAAAATTACGCACCTACTCCCAAGAATTAAAGTATAAATGGTTGATAGATATGAACATATATTTCTTGGTACTCTCAAGAAAATTGATTTTAAAACAATAACAAAACATGCCATGAATCAAAGACCAATCAACGCAAAAATCCAAACAATCTAAAGTTTTGAAGAACATAAATTTCAGCCAATACACAGTGGTAGTGCAGTGGTGCACGCTTAAAAGTACTGCATGCAATACTTTTTATCAGCGGGGCACAGTGCGAGACAAACCACCACCTTGTACCGCACAGTGGCCAGTTAAACTTTATGAAATGTCAGTGTGGCATTGCAATAAAGTTTGTTTTACAAAAAAAAAAGGAACAGTACAATGCACCACAATCTACACTGCGCTGATACCATACAGCATGTTGTAATGTAGTAGATTGGATGAATGAACCCTTAGCTGACATAGCAGTGACTGGGGGTGTACACATGCTGCAGCCACGATGCTTTGCTTCTTGACTGTGGCAAGAATTATACCCCCAGTTTCATTTAGCAGGCACTACCGCTCACCTAACAAAACCCATTAAAATAAAAGTGTTTGTGCTGCAATATCCCCGCAACCGCATGCCATGCACATGGTTGTGGTGGGGTTGATGCAGCATTTAGGGGGTAAAAAAAGGTGGTGAGGAGGAGACATATTGCCTCCTCACCACCTGTCAAATGCCCCTGAAAAGAAATCCATGAGCGAATTGATTTTCAGGGCAGCTTTTTTCAATCAGAGACTCATGCCCCGTACACACGACCGGGTTTTCCGACGGGAAAACTGTGAGGAGAGCTTTTGGCCGGGAATCCCGGCCGTGTGTATGCTCCCTCGTAGTTTTTCCGACGGGAAAACTGCCAAACCCGCCGGCCAAAAAAGAGAACCAGCTCTCTTTTTCTCTTATCATCCATGGACTGACACGGAGTCTCTTACACTTTACATGTGGGTTATGTCCCTGCTTGCAGGAGAAGACCTAGGCAGAATGTGAGATGTTATACATACATTCTAAAAAGCCAGAGCTGAACAGCCCCGCCCAGGGGGGGCGGTCCCTCCGGACATAACCCTCCCACTGCAGTCAGCAGACATCAGTTTTTTTTCTTATTTTATTTTTGAGATCTTCTATCAACTGTCGGCTGGGCAACAGGTTGGGTACAAGATATCCTCGTAGTCTTCCCTGTCCGACCATCGAGCGTGCTTATCCTCGCCTTGTGTGCGTGAGACTCAGTTCACAACATGCCCCACGACTCCAGGGGTGGCCGGTGGGCTTTCATGCTCCGCGGTTCTCTCAAGATTGAACAGTCCTGCTGTATCTTTCGCGGTGGACCGGACCGACAGCTACTCAGTACCGCACTGTGATAGTTCTGTCAGAAACACACCAGTGGGTCCCTCAGGGGATGGGTAAGTAGTCTCTCCTGTCTGCAGGTGAGTACATGCTGTGTGTTTCTCTGTGTGGGGGATTTTCCCTGTCTCCCCCTGTGTTTTATTGTCACTCTCTGTCACCATTGCTGGCGCTGTGCTGTGTGGGGTGCCTGAGAGTCATACTGCCCTGGGGGGGGGGGCTCATGCTGGTCTGCATATCGCTGGGGCTGTTTTTTGAGTGTTTTGGGGGCCTAAGCGCCGTTCGGTGCCATGTTTTGTGTTTGTGCATTACTTTACATTGGTGGCTATTTTGCCGTGGATCGCCTGAGCACATTGCGGCGGCCATTTTCTTGTAGCCGCGCGCTTTCAAGCACTTGTTTGGCCTCTATCGCTGCTGGGAACGGCGCAAATCTCCTCACACTCTCTCCTCTCAGCTCACTCATGCTGAACAGCGCGGCGCAGAGAGACAAGGCAGCGGAACCGAGCGGTCCTGGTCAGGTTGGTGGGTCCCCTGGGCATTCCCCTACTCAGTCAGCACAGCTTGTGGGTGGACTTTTTTTCTGAGGAGTCTCAGAGAGGGAAAATATGGAGTCAGTGTCACCAGCTTCCCCTTACATGCCAGAGGCGACAGGCAGTGCCCCAGCACCTGCGGTCCCCATGGACCAGTTGTCGGCAGTCCTGGAATCATTTCTTACCAGGATGGAAGTGGTGTGCGAGCGCAAGGGAGCAAAAAAGCGCCCTCTCCCCACTTTATCTCCACAAGGGAAGTGCGCTGATTCAGATATGGGCCTAGCTAGTGCTGCTCAGGACCCTAGCTGTGAATATTTGGATGGTTTTGAACAGGACATTCCTTGTGAGGAAGACTCCAGTTCTGAGTCCGTAAATTACAGGGCGCTTGTTAGTGAACTCATTGATGCTGTGAGGGACACTCTCAAGCTGAACACTGCAGCTATGGAACCTCAGGCAGAGGCAGTCTCCTTTGGTTCTTTTAAGGCCAAGCCTTCTAAAAAGGTTTTTCCATATGTTCCTTTCTTTGACCAGCTCATTGATCAGGTCTGGGAAAAGCCGCAGAAGACTTTTATGGTCCCGCGGCGTTTGTCTATCAGATACCCTTTTGAAGACGCCCTACTTAAGAAGTGGGCTTCTCCCCCAGTGGTCGACCCTCCAGTCGCCCGTTTGAACAAGGCCACCACTCTCCCGATGGAGGGGACTCCTGTATTTAAGGACCCCACTGACAGGAGGTCAGATGTGGTGAGCAGAGCCATGTTTGCCTTGTTGGGATCCGCCTTACGGCCTGTTGTAGCGGCGACCCTTGTGTCTCAGACACTCACGGAATGGGCAAAAATTTTGCACCAAACTGTACAGGGGTATAATCTTCCTCTGGACACTATTGCTCTGGCCCACCAGATGGTGCAGGGCCTGATTTATGTGTGCGACGCCACGTTGGACGCGGCCCCATTAATATCCAGGCCCTTTGTCTCGGCGGTGGTATTGCGTCGTCTTATCTGGTTGAAATGCTGGTCTGCTGACCTAGCCTCTAAGAAGCTCCTGACAGATCTACCTTTTAAAAGTGGTAGACTTTTCGGTGCTGCTCTGGATGACATCATCAAGGATGTCACGGGAGGTAAAAGCACTCTCCTTCCTCAGACTATCAAGGGTAAGGAGGCCCGCCGTAAGCCGGGTCCTTCCTTTCCAGCAAAAAAGTTTTTTTTTCGTCAGTCGGAGTCCACGGGTAAGCCCTCCCAGACTGACAACAGTGCGGCGGGTGGACACAAGCGCCCCTGGGTGCGTAAGCCGAACAAGCTCCTCCCAAGCCCGCCTCCGCGTGAAGTCTTGCCCCGCCCGACTCTAGGGTGGGGGGACGACTTCGCAGGTTCACGGATCGGTGGACCTCCCGGATCTCCGACCGGTGGGTGTGCGAGGTGGTCACCTCAGGATACAGAATAGAGTTCCGTTCCTGGCCCCCAGACATATTCTTTCCCTCAAATCTCCCTCTCCTTCCTGCCCATCGGGCAGCCCTCTTGGGGGCTGTACAGGATTTGATCGGGTCTGGAGTGATTGTGCCGGTTCCATCCCAGGAGAGGTTTCAGGGGTTCTACTCGAATCTGTTTGTTGTTCCAAAAAAGGACGGGGTTTGGCCAATCCTGGACCTCAAGGCCCTGAATGCCTTCGTGAAGGTGCAAAAATTCTGCATGGAATCCATTCGCACGGTGATCGCTACACTCCATCAAGGGGATTTTCTGGCGTCCTTGGACATCAAGGACGCCTACTTGCATGTTCCGATCTGCGCGAGCCACCAGAAGTTTCTGCGCTTTGCGATCGGCGAAGTATCAATTTGTGGCTCTTCCCTTCGGCCTAGCCTCGGCACCAAGGTGCTTGTGCCGGTTCTAGCTTTGCTGAGACAGCGAGGCATTGCTATCGTGGGCTATCTGGACGATCTTCTTCTAAGAGCAGACAGTGGCTCAGAATTAGAAGAAAGTGTGACTATCGTCAGTCAGACCCTCAGGGACTTCGGGTGGCTCCTGAACATTCAGAAGTCGGTCCTGGTCCCGACTCAGCGTCTAGAGTATCTAGGTCTGATTCTGGACTCCTTGGAGGCGAAGGTATTCATACCTCCGGAGAAGCGGCTGACACTTCAGTCTGCAGTGCGGGTGCTGACGTCCTGAAAATGGTCGTCAATCCGTTTTTGCATGAGAGTCCTGGGACTCATGGTGGCCTATTTCGAGGCCGTTCCTTATGCCCAATCGCACACCAGGGCATTACAGAAGGAGATCTTGTCCACTTGGGACAAATCCCCGTTGTCCTTGGATCTTCAGATCCAGGTCAGTCACCTGGTCAGGGCGTCCCTGGCGTGGTGGTTGAGGTCCCCGGCTCTTCGGTCCGGGAGGACGTTTCTCCCCATCCAATGGACGGTGTTCACAATGGACGCCAGCCTGACGGGCTGGGGGGAGTCTGGGGAGTCCTGTCGGCCCAAGGGCTTTGGACTCCGGACGAAGCCCGTTTACCGATCAATGTTCTGGAAATACGGGCAATCAGACTGTGTCTCTCCTCATGGTCGGAGAGATTACAGGGTCGCTCCATCAGGATCCAGTTGGACAACGCCACGGCGGTGGCGTATGTCAACCATCAGGGGGGACTCGGAGCTCAGCTGCGGCTTCCGAGGTCGCCCGCATCCTAAGGTGGGCCGAAAGAAGCGTGCCGGCTCTGTCGGCGGTCTACATTCCGGGCGTAGACAATTGGCAGGCGGACTATCTGAGTCGCCAGACGCTGGACCAGGGAGAGTGGTCCTTGCACCCGGAGGTTTTTCAACTCCTTTGCCGACGGTGGGGCACGCCGGATGTGGACCTGATGGTCTCTCGACTCAATCGCAAGGTGTCAAGGTTTGTGGCCAGATCCAGGGATCCTTAGGCGGATGCCTCAGATGCGTTGGTGGCCCCATGGGGTCATTATCACCTGATGTACGTTTATCCTCCACTGCAGTTGCTCCCTCGCCTGCTGCGCAGGGTGGCGACCGAGGGAAGTCCGGTAATCCTCATTGCTCCGGATTGGCCTCTGCGTCACTGGTACGCCGATCTGATATGTCTCGTGGTGGACGTTCCCTGGCGGTTGCCAATGAGGGAGAACCTTCTTTCTCAAGGTCCTATATTTCATCCTGCTTTACAGTCTCTGGCTTTAACGGCATGGCTATTGAAAGCCAGGTGCTGAGAGACCAGGGTCTCTCGGATTCGGTCATTTCGACCATGTTAAGGGCACGGAAGTCTTCCTCCAGAAAGATCTATCACCGTACTTGGAAAGCTTACATCGCCATGTGCGAAGAGCTGGACTGGCGTCCGCGGACGTATTCCGTCCCCAGAATCCTGCGTTTTCTGCAGCGTGGCGTGACCCAAAAGCTTGCTTTGAGTACCATTAAGGGTCAAATTTCGGCCTTGGCCGTCTTCTTTCAGCGACCGCTGGCGGGTCATTCTTTGGTTAGCACCTTTGTACAGGGGGTTTGCCATGTGCTTCCTCCTGTCAAGCCTCCTCTCCCCCCATGGGATCTGAATTTGGTGCTCTTGGTTCTCCAGGAACCTCCCTTTGAAAATATCAGGGATATTTCCCTCTTGACTTTGTCTCAGAAGGTGGCCTTCTTAGTGGCCATTACTTCTGTTAGACGAGTGTCTGAGTTGGCGGCCTTGTCCTGCAAGTCCTCTATTTGGTCATCCATAAGGATAAGGCGGTGTTGCGTCCGCGACCTTCTTTTTTGCCAAAGGTGGTCTCGGTCTTTCACCTAAATGAGGACATTGTCCTCCCGTCCTTGTGTCCTCACCCATCGCATCCCAGAGAGTTTGCGCTTCACACATTGGATGTGGTACGAGCCTTGCGGGTGTACCTGTCTGCTACTGCTTCTATTTGGAAGTCTGACTCACTGTTTGTGACTATCTCTGGTCCAAAACAGGGCCAAGCGGCTTCGTCTGCCACCGCTTCTAGGTGGATCAGACAAACCGTCATTCAAGCCTATGCTCTCAAGGGACGGGCGCCTCCCTTTCCGGTTACGGCGCATTCCACCAGGGCAATTGGTGCTTCCTGGGCTTTCCGACATCAAGCATCGGTTGCACAAGTGTGCAAGGCGGCGACCTGGTCGTCCGTTCATACCTTTTCTAAGTTTTATAAGGTTGATGTGGCTGCATCTTCGGATGCTTCCTTCGGCCGCAAGGTGCTGCAGGCCGCTGTTTAAAGTTGCAACTCCTACGTTGAGGAGCTCTGCCTTGTTTAGAGTGAAGTTTTTGGTTTTTCCATTTATACTGCTCCCATCCCTCTTGACACTGCTTTGGGACATCCCACGTGTAAAGTGTAAGAGACGCCGTGTCAGTCCATGGATGATAAGAGAAAATAGGATTTTTGTACTCACCGTAAAATCCTTTTCTCTGACATCCATGGACTGACACGGCACCCACCCTTCCTTTTAAGGTTTGTACTACTTTGTTACGAACTGAGGTCTGCTGACTGTAGTGGGAGGGTTATGTCCGGGGCTGTTCAGCTCTGGCTTTTTAGAATGTATGTATAACATCTCACATTCTGCCTAGGTCTTCTCCTGCAAGCAGGGACATAAAGTGTAAGAGACGCCGTGTCAGTCCATGGATGTCAGAGAAAAGGATTTTACGGTGAGTACAAAAATCCTATTTTTTCCCACCAGGATACCCGCCTGACTTTTTCCTATCGGAAAACCCGGCTGTGTGTACAGGGCATCAGAGCAGCAGATAGAGGGACATCTGCTATTGTCAAGGTGGGTGGGTGGTGTTTGGACTCACTCACCAGTTTTGCAGCTTGTAGTTTGTGCCAGCTGTCCTTCACACCTTCACATACATACAAAAAGCACAGTCCTGTGTGTTTTTGTACACATCAGAGGAGGAGTATGTGCAGGGCTTCCAGGACAGGCATAGCAGAGATTGTATAGATCATAAGAAGGTGGGGTTAAATCACCGGCCTCTTCAGCACACTGCGCTGTTCACTCCAAATCCTGTCTCCCAATATTTCACTCACAGGACTTGTCTGAGTGAGATGTTGAATAACCGGATCAGCACAGCCACAGGCAGCACAGTGGCAGTGCACTGTGCACCCTGCTCCCAGCCGCAGACTCCCGACTCGGCAGTGGGGGCAGAAGCGGAGCCACCAACAGAGACCAGCAATGGTCAGATGACAACTTGGAGATGGCAGGCAGCAGAGCTGGCCTCTGCTGCTATCAAAACTACAGAGTTACTCTGAGTGTGTGTAGTTACTATGCCACCTTAGCACTGCCAGCAGCATCTCCCTAGACCCGAGCCGGCCCTGATGGGGACCCATGTGACTTCAGCTAAAAATACTTGGTCCCACTGTATGTAAGAATGTAGCCACCCTCTCTTGCTCGCTCCCGAGATGGACTAAGGACTATGGGATTTGTAGTGTGCATAGAGCAATGTGGTGGTGTGCAACTAGGGTGGACAGCTCACTTTAAATAAACAGAAGTGAGGGGGAAAAGGAGGGCGAGGAACTCATGGATGACATTATATTGGGGCAGAAAATCACCACCCTGATAGCACCACCCTGAAATGAAAAATAGATTACAGGGCCATTAAGTAGTGAATGTGTATTGATTTTTGAAGAATAAGGATATAATTTAGTGTCACTTTAAAGTGTTGACTTTTTATTGAACTTGGGTTTTGGAGATCTGAGGTGCATGCTGGTAAGGTAACTGATCTAAAAGATACTGATCCAAGATATTGAATGGTTAATGAAAAGTTTCTATATAGGATAGGTTGATCACACTAATAATAGAGATGCTGTGCATGTTCTATTTTCAGTCGGTGGTACCTCTGCAGTGCTACAATTATACTGGTACTCAGGAGACCAGGATATATATAGAATTTTAAAAAGCTTTAGGCTCCATGTACACAGAAGCTCAAAAACTGTCGTTTTTAAAGCAGCAGAAAAAGCTAGCTTTTATCAGCGTTTTTTTTACTAGCTTTTATTAGCGTTTTTCAGTGTAGCTTTTTTTAGCTTTTAAAAAAAAAAAAAAAAAAATGTATTTTTTTTCAATGGACCAAAAAACGCTCAAAAACTCTCGCGGCCAGCGTTTATGAGCGTTTTTCGGCGTTTTGCGTTTTTTCCTGCCCAAAAACTGCACTTTTGAACGCAAATTTCTTGCGTTCAGAAAAAAGCCCATTAACTCCACTGCTCATTAAAGCTAAAAAACGTTATGTGTACATGAACACATAGGCTAACATAGAGTGCAGTTAATGGGCTTTTTTTAAAAAAACGCCAATAAACTGCAGTTTATCAGCTTCTGTGTACATGGAGCCTAAATGTGATGCTTCTTTGCAGTCGTCTTGATTTTTTTTTTTTCATGATTATTTATATACATATGAATATTAGTTTTTATTAGCTTCACAAAAAAAACTCGGCTAAAGCCTTCACCTATTTAGAAGTTTTAAAAAATAGAGCTGTAGTCTTATTTCCAGGAATTTTTTGTTCTGTATTAGTCATAGAATAAAACTGTAATAGGAATGTACCTCATCTCCTAGCATTGAATACAATCAAGTGAAATGCAAATGTAAATTGTATTGCACAGCAGCTAGCTTGCTGTGCGTATATAACAATCTACAGAAATAACAGAAAATAAGACCCTGTACAGAATCTAGGACACAAAAACCATTGGGTGCAGCCCAGGAGCACCCCCAGCATTTAAGGAATGAGTGCTCTTCTTCAGTCACTCAACTGGCTGCACATGCCCAGTGCACTCTTCCTCCGCCGTCACAGCAGTGGCTGAGATCAGCAACTTTTGTGTCAGGAAAAGGGAGATGCACATGCACAATTGTATGCCAGAGGAAGAGCGCTCATTCATTAGATGCTGATCCTACAGTTCTCGAATCCTAGAGATGTTCTTTGCACACCAAAGTCTCCTGTTAGCTGTCAGAAACATAATATGCTGATTGACTGTGCTACAGTAGGGGGCACTATGAATAATGTGTGTAAATAACCTTAACCACTTAAGCCCCGGACCATTTGGTAGCTAGAGGACCAGAGGTGATTTCAGAATTTTGCACTGCGCTGTTTTAACTGTAAATTGTGCGGACATGCAATGTTGTACCCAAACGAAATTTGCGTAATTTTCTTCCCACAAATAGAGCTTTCTTTTAATGATTGCCTCTGCGATTTTTATTTTTTGCGATATAAACGGAAATAGACCGAAAATTTTGAAAAAAAATGATATTTTCTACTTTTTGTTATAAGAAAAATCGAATAAACTCAATTTTAGTCATACATTTAGGCCAAAATGTATTCAGCCACATGTCTTTAGTAAAAAAAATGTCGTCAAGCGTATATTTATTGGTTTGCGCAAAAGTTATAGCGTCTACAAACTAGGGTACATTTTCTGGAATTTACACAGCTTTTAGTTTATGACTGCCTATCTCATTTCTTGAGGTGCTAAAATGGCAGGGCAGTACAAAACCCCCCCCCCAAATGACCCCATTTTGGAAAGTAGACATCCCAAGGAAATTGCTGAGAGGCATGTTGAGCCCATTGAATATTTTTTTTTTGTCTCAAGTGTTTGAATAATGACTAAAAAAAAAAAAAATTACAAAAAGTTGTCACTAAATGATATATTGCTCACACATGCCATGGTTATATGTGGAATTGCACCCCAAAATACATTTTGCTGCTTCTCCTGAGTACGGGAATACCACATGTGTGGGGCTTTTTGGGAGCCTAGCTGCGTACGGGCCCCCGGAAACCAAGCACCGCCTTCAGGATTTCTAAGGGCGCAAATTTTTGATTTCACTCCTCACTACCTATCACAGTTTTGAAGGCCATAAAATGCCAAAATAGCACAAAACCCCCCCAAATGACCCCATTTTAGAAAGTAGACACCCCAAGGAAATTGCTGAGAGGCCTGTTGAGCCCATTGAATATTTTTTTTTGTCCCAAGTGATTGAATAATGACAAAAAAAAATAAAAAATTACAAAAAGTTGTCACTAAATGATATATTGCTCACACATGCCATGGTTATATGTGGAATTACACCCCAAAATACATTTTGCTGCTTCTCCTGAGTACGGGGATACCACATGTGTGGGACTTTTTAGGAGCCTAGCCACGTACGGGACCCCGAAAACCAAGCACCGCCTTCAGGATTTCTAGGCACAAATTTTTGATTTCACTCCTCACTACCTATCACAGTTTCGAAGGCCATAAAATGCCAAAATAGCACAAAACCCCCCAAATGACCCCATTTTGGAAAGTAGACACCCCAAGCTATTTGCTGAGAGGAGGCATGGTGAGTATTTTACAGCTCTCATTTGTTTTTGAAAATGAAGAAAGAAAATATATATATCTTTTTTTTTTCAATTTTCAAAACTTTGTGACAAAAAGCGAGATCTGCAAAATACTCACAATACCTCTCAGCAAATAGCTTGGGGTGTCTACTTTCCAAAATGGGGTCATTTTGGGGGGTTTTGTGCCATCTGGGCATTCCATGGCCTCCGAAACTGTGATAGGCAGTGAGAAGTGAAATCAAAAATTTACACCCTTAGAAAGCCTGAAGGCGGTGCTTGGTTTTTGGGGTCCCGCACACGGCTAGGCTCCCAAAAAGTTTCACACATGTGGTATCCCCGTACTCAGGAGAAGCAGCAGAATGTATTTTGGGGTGTAATTCCACATATGCCCATGACATGTTTGAGCAATATATCATTTAGTGATAACTTTGTGCAAAAAATAATAAATAAATACATTTTCTTTTTTCCGCAACTTGTGTCAACATATAAAATATTCCATGGACTCGACATGCCTCTCAGTATATAGCTTGGGGTGTCTACTTTCCAAAATGGGGTCATTTGGGGGGGGGTTTGAACTGTTCTGGCATTTTATACACAACATTAGGAAGCTTACATTCACTCTTCTAACCACTTGAAGACAAAGCCCTTTTTGACACTTTTTGTTTACATGAAAACATTTTTTTTTTTGCAAGAAAATTATGTTGAACCCCCAAACATTATATATATTTTTAAAGCAAAGGCCCTACAGATTAAAATGGTGGGTGTTGCATTTTTTTTTCTACACAGTATTTGCGCAGCGATTTTTCAAGTGCGTTTTTTGGGGAAAAAATACACTTTTTTTAATTTTAATGCACTAAAACACACTATATTGCCCAAATGTTTGATGAAATAAAAAAGATGATCTTAGGCCGAGTACATAGATACCAAACATGACATGCTTTAAAATTTTGCACAAACACGCATTGGCGACAAACTACATACATTTTTAAAAGCCTTTAAAAGCCTTTACAGGTTACCCCGTTAGATTTACAGAGGAGGTCTACTGCGAAAATTACTGCCCTCGATCTGACCTTCGCGGTGATACCTCACATGCATGGTGCAATTGCTGTTTACATATGACGTCAGACCGACGCTTGCGTTCGCCATTGGGCAAGAGCAGGGCAGGACAGGGGTGCTTTTTTTTTTTTTTTTTTTTTATTAATTTTGCTTTTTTATTTTATTTTTAAATTGTTCCTTCCATATTTTTTTTTTTTTTTATCATTTTTATTGTTATCTCAGGGAATGTAAATATCCCCTATGATAGCAATAGGTAGTGACAGGTACTCTTTTTTGAAAAAACTGGGGTCATCTGACCACACCAAGATCGGTGTGATAAAATGCTTTCCCAATTTCCCAATGGCGCTTTTTATATCCGGGGGGGGGGACATTCCCTCCCACTGCTTGTAAAAGCAGTCCAGAGGCTAATTAGCCACTAGGATTGCTTTTACATGAAAGCCGGCCGCTGGCTGAAAAGAATGATACCAAGATGATACCTAAACTCGCAGGCATCATTCTAGTATAAACATTCAAAGTCCAGCAACATACCAGTACGTTGCTGGTCCTTGTTGGACATGTATTGTAATCTTTTTTTTTTCATGAAGGCCAGTTGGCTGAACGAAAAAAGAGATTGATCGGTGGGTATGCCCACCATTAGAATACCGCCCTTCATCCACCCACTTCTAATGATGGGCATACATGCACCATTTATATATGCCGAAGCATGGGGGCATCCTCCCGCAAAAAAGTTATGCCGCACACACATGGTCGGACTTTTCCACGGGCAAGCCTCTGTCGGAATTTCGACCGTATGTACGCGGCATTAGGAGCAAAATCGCTCCTCCGCTCCTCCGCCCCTGCTGCCCCAATGCTTCGGCATATATGCTTTTTTTTTTAACTGTGGTGGTGAAATCACCTCCTACAGCACTGGAGTCGCAGGGATCAGGCCTGTCTCTGCGAACGCTGCAGTTATGTGTGTTGTGTTTTGTAAGTGACAGTGATCGATCGATACTGCACTTGGGTGGCCTGGGCTGGACGGAGGGGCAAAACGCAGGTGCTAGCAGGTATCTGGGCTGATCCCGCTAACACTGCGTTTTTGGGAACCCTAAGCTGCTGGGGACGCTAGTATAGATCTGATCAGATCAGATATTGATGTGATCAATCAGATACTATACCACTAAGGGGGGTGTATGCTTCACGCGTGGGTGTTAGCGTTACTGGCACTAACCTGACGCTGCCTGGGGTGTGACGCAGACCCTCTCTGACGCTAAAACCTAATTGATATCACCTGCCGGGCGATCAGGGGTTAAACCTTTATTGGGTTATATATACGGCGGGTGCCCTGACACTATAAAAAGCAAACTAACTAACCAGCGTCACCCGTAACACTTATATGGTGATCACTGGTGAAAGGGTTAACATGGGGCAATTAGGGGGTTAAAACCTTTATTAGATAATATATGGGGGTACCTGACGCTATAAAAACCTGCGGCAAACCTAAAAAAAATTACTGACTACCGATCTGCATCACCGACGCTAAGACAGCGATCAGAAAAATGATCGCTTAGCGACAGTGGTGATAGGGGGTGAAAGGGTTACCTGGGGGGCGATCAAGGGGGTTAAACCTTTATTAGATAATTTATGGGGGTACCTGACGCTATAAAAACCTGCGGCAAACCTAAAAAAAATTACTGGCTACCGATCTGCATCACCGGCGCTAAGACAGCGATCAGAAAAATGATCGCTTAGCGATGGCGGTGCTAGGGGGTGAAAGGGTTATCTGGGGGGTGATCAGGGGGTTAAACCTTTATTAGGGAGGGGGGGTTAGGGGGCTACACTGGACCTAAAACTAAATGTAGTGACACTTTTACAGTCACAAATGTCACTGATTGCAGTGATCAGTAAATAAATGGTCACTGCAATCAGTGACACTGTGACTGGGGGCTGGGGGGTGATCTGGGGGGGCCTGGGGGGGCGATTTGTGTGCCTATGTGTCCTGGTGTCAGTGTAGTGTTAGTGTACTGACCTGTGTGTCTTCTCTTGTACGGCGCTCGGTATATGTGAGCGCCGCATGAGAGATGACATCACTTCCTCCTGCTTCCTCTGCCTGTGTAAACATTACACAGCAGAGGGAGCATTTCCATTCGCCAGGAGCGATCGCGGGGGGGTGGCCAGAATCGAATGGCCGCCCCCTCATGTCGGATCGCTCCCCAACGAATACCGACCGCTCACTGTATAGGAGGGGGGTCCGATCGGACCCCCCAACTGTACAAAGGCAATCACGTACACTGTACGTGATTGTGCCTGTCGGTGCCATTCTGCCGACGTACATATACAGTGAGCGGTCGTTAAGTGGTTAATAGAAGATTAAAGAGGAAGTAAACCCTCTCTAAAAAAAAAAAAAAAAACACCCTGCAAGATAAAGGCATAATGAGCTAGTATGCATAGCATACTAGCTCATTATGAATTACTTACCCGAGATTGAAGCCCCCGCAGTGATCCTCGGTCACCTCCTCCGTCGCCGCCATGATACCCGGACTGACTTCGGGGTATCGCTGCTCCGGCACTGCGACTGGCCTGAGCAGCAATGACGTCACTCCCGCGCATGCGCGCGGGAGCCGGCAGTGATGGCATGATCGCCTTCACTAACGGCACGCCGTAGACATCTGTGCTGTCTTTCTTGCAAATATCTCCTTCACCGTGTAGGTGTAGGAGATATTTCTTGCACCTACAGGTAAGCCTTAATCTAGGCTTACCTGTAGGTCGAAGTGGTCTGTAAGGGTTTACAACCACTTTAACAGTTGCATTGTTACCACTTATTCATAAACTTACATTTGGGCAGCCCACAGAGTAAATGTGATTGCTTGGTGTAAGCAACAGGATAGCTAGTACTGTGTAAATATGTAACAATGCAAGTATACTGACTGGTGGAGGTGTTATGTGTACATAAAAAAATGGTAAATCTGGAACCCCCGACTGGTCTAAATACAAAACAAAAGGTTATTTTAGCTTCATTTGAATTGCTTTTCAGACATATTCCTAGGCTGCAGCATGACGTACAGAGCAGGAGGCGTCTTCTGAGGGGAGGGTAATGTAACAAGTGGCTTGGAGAATTGCTTGTGATCGTATCCATTTACAGAGTTTACTACAAATAAAACATAAGAAGGTATTCTATTATCTGTGATGTGCTGCTTATGTTCTGTATTTTCTGACTTAATGATAAGCCTAACAAAGAATGTTTACCACCGGCTAGCTGCGGGGCACATACACTGATCTGAGGTGATTCTGGCTTTGCCTTTCACCAAACTTTCATATTTTGTCTTTAAACTTACACTGTACATTCTCCAAAGTACAAAAAAAAATACATTATGGATGATAGAACTTCAGTTTCGTTTATAGACACACGTGCCATTTTTAGGTTTGTTTGCTTGTCATAAGCCTGACACCTAATTCTGCATCCTGTTACTACAGTATTACCAGCTTACTTATAGCTGGAATTTAGTACTCATTTAGGGCTAAAGCTGACCATATGCAAGTAGATTTTCCAACGATATCGGTACATTTGATGACTTGACGAATATTGTTTAAAAATACATCAAAATTTTGTTTGCTTTTTTAAATCTATTTTGGATTGATTTTTTTAAAAAACACATACACTGTTAGAAATTAATTTATTTGAGAAAAAATTTCCATTCTTCAAATTTTCTTGTCGCTGTATTTGAATAAAGAATGTCAATTTAACCCCACTAACGATCAGAATGTTGAACAATTGTTCATAGAACTAAAAATTGCAAACAAAATGCTACTAGTGCATGTTTAGATATCTCTCCAAGAATAGCGAGCGCGGAGATATTTGCCTGTTCTGATATAAGTCTTCCAACCAAAGGAACCATAGCAATCACCCCCGGGATACTGACTGTGGAACAAATACTCATATCAAGTTTTTTAAACAGCAGGATAACAAACGTATCTGATTAGCTAAACTGTTTATCACCATAAATAGGAAGGGGTATGATTACAATGGACAAATACAATATCTCAGGTCCTTGAAGATAATAAATGGCCGCAATTTAGGATTGGACAAAATGAGGTTTCATCTTAAACTGTGAAAGGGGTTCTTTACTATAAGAGCTATGAAAATATGGAACTCACTTCTCCAGGAAGTGGTATTATTGTGAATTTATTAACACTCTCATCTGTTTTACATTCAGTTGAAACTAGGAGTTTATCCAAATACCAATATACTGTACAGTAGGTGCCGCCGATATTGTGTTTCTATCGCGCTCCCATCGCCGAGATTCTCTGCGACAGGAGTGCCGATATGTCGGCAGCAGGGTGGCGACACGTGTCGCGCTCGCTGCAATGGCGAGGAGACGCGACACTGTATTGAGCGGGGATCCGACGCGGATTCCCGCCAATACCAGGCACTGCGTTTGGTATGAATCCTGAGCGGGAACTCCATGCCAATTTTTAAAGAAAAAACCGGCGTGGGTTCCCCCTCCAGGGGAATACCAGGCCCTTGGGTCTGGTCTGGATTTGAAGGGGAACCCTACGCCGAAAAAACGGCGTGGGGGTCCCCCTCAAGATCCAAACCAGACCCTTATCCGAGCACGCAACCTGGCAGGCCGCAGGGGAAGAGGGGGGGACGAGAGCGCCCCCCCCCTCCCTCCTGAACCGTACCAGGCCACATGCCCTCAACATGGGGGGTTTGGTGCTCTGGGGCAGGGGGGCGACCTGTGGCCCCCCCACCCCAAAGCACCCTGTCCCCATGTTGATGAGGACAGGGCCTCTTCCCGACAACCCTGGCCGTTGGTTGTCGGGGTCTGCGGGCGGGGGGCTTATCGGAATCCGGGAGCCCCCTTTAACAAGGGGGCCCCCGGATCCTGGCCCCCCCACCCTACGTGAATGAGTATGGGGTACATCGTACCCCTACCCATTCACCTGGTGGAAAATAAATGGTAATAAAAACACAACACAGTTTTTAAAAGTATTTTATTGCACCGCTCCGGAGGTCTTCTTCCGACTTCGGGGGTCTCCGGTGTCGTCGCCACGCTCTCCGGTTCTTTCTTCTGCCGGGCCTCCGCTAACTTCTTTTTAGCTCTTTTGCTAGCGGAGGACCAGTCTTCTCCGTCGCCTTCTTCTTCTCCCGCTCTCCGGTTCTTCTCCCGCTCTCCGGTTCTTTCTTCCGCCGGCCCCTCCACTAACTTCTTGGTAGCTCTTTTGCTAGTGGAGGGGCCGGTCTTCTCTGTCGTCGCCGTCTGCGTCTTCTTCCCTCTTCTCCTCCTCGATGTTGACTCGTCGCTTCCTCTCGCAGTGATGATAAATCTTCGGTCCGCAGATATTATTATAGGCTTCACATGACGTCACAGTCGCATGCTCCGGGCACATGTGCACATGACGTCACAGTCACATGCTCCAGGGCACATGTGCCCCGGAGCATGTGACTGTGACGTCATGGGACCATGTGACTGTGATGTCATGTGAAGCCTATATTAATATCTGCGGACCGAAGATTTATCATTACTGCGAGAGGAAGCGACGAACCAACATCGAGGAGGAGAAGAGGGAAGAAGATGCCGGCGGCGACGACGGAGAAGACCGGCCCCTCCACTAGCAAAAGAGCTAAAGAAGTTAGTGGAGGGGCCGGCGGAAGAAAGAACCGGAGAGTGGGAGAAGAACCGGAGAGCGGGAGAAGAAGAAGGCGACGGAGAAGACCGGCCCCTCCACTAGCAAAAGAGCTACCAAGAAGTTAGTGGAGGGGCCGGCGGGAGAAGAACCGGGAGAAGAAGGCGACGGAGAAGACCGGTCCTCCGCTAGCAAAAGAGCTAAAAAGAAGTTAGCGGAGGCCCGGCAGAAGAAAGAACCGGAGAGCGCGGCGACGACACCGGAGACCCCCGAAGTCGGAAGAAGACCTCCGGAGCGGTGCAATAAAATACTTTTAAAAACTGTGTTGTGTTTTTATTACCATTTATTTTCCACCAGGTGAATGGGTAGGGGTACGATGTACCCCATACTCATTCACGTAGGGTGGGGGGGCCGGGATCCGGGGGCCCCCCGGGTTGTCGGGAAGAGGCCCTGTCCTCATCAACATGGGGGCAGGGTGCTCTGGGGTGGGGGGGCCGCAGGTCGCCCCCCTGCCCCAGAGCACCAAACCCCCCATGTTGAGGGCATGTGGCCTGGTACGGTTCAGGAGGGAGGGGGGCCGCTCTCGTCCCCCCTCTTCCCCTGCGGCCTGCCAGGTTGCGTGCTCGGATAAGGGTCTGGTTTGGATTTTGGGGGGGACCCCCACGCCGTTTTTTCGGCGTAGGGTTCCCCTTCAAATCCAGACCAGACCCAAGGGCCTGGTATGCTCCTGGAGGGGGAACCCACACCGTTTTTTTCTTTAAAAATTGGCGTGGAGTTCCCGCTCAGGATTCATACCAAACACAGTGCCTGGTATTGGCGGGAATCCGCGTCGGATCCCCGCCTATCGGCAATGCGTGTCGCTCATCGTGAAAGGAACATTTTTTTCCTTTCCCGATGACGAGACAGCTCGGCGCTGGCTCTCGCGACGGAGCTCATAGGGTGTCAATATTGCCGCTAGAAGCGGCGAGATTGACACAATATCGGCGGCACCTACTGTATGTAAAATATAAATTCACACATACAATACTGCATGTGAGATCCATTGCTTTCTTTTGAGTGTTTTTGAGAGGCTTAGCGAACAGTTGGCCCATGCCCTTTCTCCACTGGTTCAAAGATTGAGGGGCCTGCCTGCCAACTGACCTTTGGGCACTGACCTCTTCTTGTGGTGCTTTCTGGACTCTGTGTCCCATGCCAGTTAGCTGCAAAACAAGTTGGCACAACCTATGGTGTGACCCAGTTTCTAAAGCACCACTCTGAATAAGCCCATGGTCAGGAACATGATATACTGTAATTTGACTTTTGGGTACTGAGTTTTGCTTTATGGCGCTTTCTAGACCTTTTGGTACTGTGTCGGCTGTAGAACACTCCAGTTTTAGAGCAGTGGTACAACCTCCAAGATGTACCCAGTCTCTAATGTCTCCCTCTGATTTAGATATCTTGGTAAGATCTACTCTATAATTTCTGATGCAAATGTAATAATGTTTCCCTTGGACATTCCATTCTACCATAGCTTCTTCCATTCCCTATATTGTGCCTGTTAGTGCTGTGCTGTTTCCAAGCCCAGAGTTGTGACACTGTTCCTGTGTGTCCCAGTCTCTGAACACTGACTCTATCTCTCTAAATGTCTGTTATGGTTAACATTTTGTTGTGTTACCTTCTCTATTAGTATACTACAGTCTCCCTCCTCCCTTAAGTGTAATCGTGTATTTCACTAATTTAATGAGCTGAGTTGTGATGCAGGAACAATGATAATTGCTTCACGGTTCTCAGTGGCTAGGTCTTATTTGGATGTCTCTTGCATTTTTTGTCATCAATACCATTTTGTGAGACCACAGTGCTTAATTTGCAGCATAGAGCACTCCACATGTGAAAGACTTGTGCTGCTGTTCTTATTTACAAGTAAAACATGTATTCTGTGGTCTCTGGTGTGATCCACTGTCCCTTCAGTGACATTGTCCTATCTAAAAAGGCTTCTGTTGGAGCTGGTTAACGCTGTAAGCTGGACCATGCCTATAGCAGTTCAACCTGCTGAGCCACATATAGACTCTTCTATGGCTTATACTGCCACGAAGACCTTCCCTGTATCCTCCTTTCTAGAAAACGCCCTGTGAAATGCCTGGGAACTTTCTATTCTATGATGGATTTCTCCTGTGAGGCAGTATTTTCCCCTGGATAGGAAATTCCTGAAAAGTTGATCCCTACCTTCTCTGGACTTCACTGATGCTCACATCTTTAAAAAAAAAAAGATTCCTTTAACTCAAGTCTCGATCCTCAAGTTTTCAGCCGTGTTGGCTTCTTAGAAGCCTTTAAGTTTGTGTCTCTCATGGTAGCTACATCCTTATATGCATGGGACTTAGAGGATATGTTTGATTTAAACAACTTATTGACTTATTTTTTCAATGAAGCATCCTCTTTGGTGATACTCTTAGCAGTGACATGCTCAAACCTCCTGATTCATCCTTTTGCGTGCCTGCCTGAACCTAGGTGCTAATTCACTGAATGGATTTGGTGGGGGTGGGGGGGATAGGGGACAACCATGCTATAACGATCATATTTTCCAGCATGTGGAAAATTTTGGTGAGGGATATTTAAATTTGCAGAAGATCACAGCTGCTCATTATTGTACTCGCCTTCGAATTGTAAAATTAGTCATATCTCTTAAAAATATATATATATATATTTCTGCCTAATGCTGCGTACACACGGTCGGAATTTCCGACAACAAATGTTCGATGTGAGCTTGTTGTCGGAAAATCCGACTGTGTGTATGCTCCATCGGACATTTGCTGTCGGAATTTCCGACAACAAAAATTTGAGAGCTGGTTCTCAAATTTTCCGACAACAAAAGTTGCCGGAAATTCCGACCGTGTGTACACAATTCCACGCACAAAAATTCTACGCATGCTCGGAATCATTGAACTTAATTTTTCTCGGCTCGTCGTAGTGTTGTACGTCACCGCGTTCTGAACGTTCGCAATTTCCGACAACATTTGTGTGACCGTGTGTATGCAAGACAAGTTTATGCGAACATCCGTCGGAAAAAAATCCACGGTTTTGCTGTCGGAATGTCCGATCGTGTGTACGCGGCATTAGAGTTGGTAGTGACTCTAAGGCTGCTTTTACACTGAGGCGCTTTGCAGGCGCTATTGTGCTAAAAATAGCGCCTGCAAAGCACCCTGAAAGAGCCGCTCCTTTCTCTCCAGTGTGAAAGCCCGAGGGCTTTCACACTGGAGCTGTGCGCTTGCAGGATGGTAGAAAAAGTCCTGCCATCCGCATCTTTGAGGCGCTGTAGGAGCGGTGACTACACCACTCCTAAAGCGCCCCTGCCCATTGAAATCAGTGGGCAGCGCCTCCGAACCGCCCACAAAGCGTTGCCGCATCAGTGTTTTGCGGGCGGTTTTAACCCTTTTTCGGCCGCTGGCGGGGGTTAAAAGCGCCCCGCTAGCGGCCGAAAATCGCGGCAAAAAAGACGTTAAAGCGCCACTAAAAATAGCAGGCACTTTACCGAAAACGCCTGCGACGCCCCCAGTGTAAAAGTACCCTTAAGCATACTCATTCAAAGTCAGAACTGTAGTCACAGCTCCCAGTCCCTATCTGCATGGCGTGCATACAATCTCCTCACTGTGTTGCTTTTCTTTATGACAACATTCAAAAAACAAACAAGTAAGTCATTAAGTACTTAAAGTGGTTGTAAATCCCGCTTGGTCATTTCTACCTACAGGTAAGCCTATAATAAGCGTCCTGTCCGTCTTGACATTGGGCTCACCTCATTTCCTTTTTGCTTTACATCTTTTGGAGCGCAGACGCCGCTGTAATGCGCTCCATTGACATCACTTCCGGTCGGCGCTGGTTGGGTTCCTCGCGCATCGGGGGTGGTCATTTTTTTGTGTATCCTTGAAGCGCGAGTGTAGCTGTGATGCGCTCCATTCACTTCCGGTCGGCGTTGGTGCTGTTCCACCTACCGGAAGTGATCATTATACCGGTTTGTTGTGTTTCCAGTTTTCGGATGACACAGCTGGACTGGGCAGGCGTGGCTGTGTCTCACGATTTAGTGAGATTAGAAACAGCTGGTTTGAGGGCTGTGCTGCCCTATCATGGGGCTAGCATGGTTTTTGACATTTTGTATTTATATGGGCGTGCTTGCATCGTTAGGCCACGCCTCTGATGATATCCTTGTGGGATGAAACATGTCAGGCTGGCCGATGCAAGCACGCTGAAAGCCGCGGAATTTTATACATCATGATGTTTGTTTTTTTACACCTTTTACCTGTAGACTACAAATAAATATTGTATTTTTACTTTACGGGCTTCACTATTATTGCCTTTTCCTTCAATTGAGTAACATCTTGTTGGCGAATGCACATCATATTCCTCTCTTCCTGGGAGTTTTGAAGAATACATCAGATTGGTGAATTTGGAATCCCTACGATCGTTCTACAGTGCTTGGAGTGTGACACCTTGATCCTCATTTGGTCGCCTGTGATATATGATCAAACTGTCTGTTTTTCATATCCTTCTGGTAAGCAGATTGGAAACACTTGGGTGTGGTGTGCTTTTCCATGCACATTGAAGTCGGTGAAGGGCTCTTCAATATCCCTATCTTTTCAACAACTGAACTGTCATAAAGGAGAATTATAATTGTAGAGCTAGTCTGTTCGAAAGACTCATTGAAGGTGCCACATCCCTTTTAGTAGATAAAACATGGAAAAGGAGAATTGTAAACTTTTCAAGCGCATACAAAGACAATGGTTAGAAAAATAGAAAATTTATTAATTAAAATTTCATAGGTGAGAACATAAAAATTCCACAATAGATCAGTAACAAATACCAACAAAAGTGCAATTGTATCTCCTACATGTTTCGCCTTTTACGGCTTCTTCAGGAGTTTGTTACAATAGACACTGTGTATGTAGACTGATCACTAAAATAGAAGAATATATATCAGAAAAAAATATTTAGGAAAAACAAAAAATAGAAAACATTTTCAAAAAAACTATTCTGTACAATTATATAGTGGACTGTAGACAATAAACAATAAGTATGTTCTGATCACGGTACCAACCTTTGAAGATTTAAAGTTACAATCATCAATAATTGTGGAGAAGCATATGGGACCATTTGGAAACATCATAGAGAAGGGTAATAAACTGGGAACATCTGAGAGTCCATCTAAATTGAAGGTAAGTAGGCAAATAATCAATAGATATTTTCCAAAAGCCAAGAGGCACAAAGGAGGAACTCACTACCAGTGAAAGCCTACCTCAGAAGTTTTTTAGGGCAAATCTAAATCTTGGAATCGCCAAAAGATTTCAAGTGCTCCGTTTGCAGACAAGGGGAAAATAAACTTTTGTACCAGAAACATTTTCAAAGTATTCCGGACTTCCCTTAAAAAGAAAAACAAGAGCTATGTTTCAATATAAAAAGTCTTGAATGGAGATGAAGACAGCCCGATCTATACTACTGATTACCTATTGTTCACTGGAGCGCTGCATAAGTTGCTTCCTTCTGTGGACCGAACCTGACAGTGAATGAAAGTTACTTCCTCTTATACCCCCCTCTAGACCTTTTGGCGCCAAAATTTTCCCGCCAAAAACAGTCTGAGGACACACAATTGGCTGGATTACCAAGAAACCAGTCGCACAGGAAATGACACCTTCCTCTATCCAGGCACGCCGGAAATGACATCACGGTGGCCACAGGAAGCAAGAGAGGAAGTGAGGGATTGCATAGAGTAATCCATCCACTTCCTCTAGAGCAGTATGGAAACCTATAGTAGCCGGAAAGGGGAGGAAGCCAAATGTTGCAAAGATGAAAACAATATGAGCAAGAAAGCCCAATCACTTATGAAAAACAAAAACAGGTATAGCGCACACACCTTTCTCCCACCCTGCATTTAATTCATCTCCTCGCAGGAGAAATGAAAGGCACACCGCACCACAAGCCCGCACCCTCCCGTGTAAAGAGGCTGAGCGGTGTTATTGTTGGGTCCTGTCCGCAGCCAGAGCCAAAATCCTCCTGAGCATGATTCTCACCTCTACTATGGGTAGATGCAAGTCCTTGACTTCCCCAGTAATGTAAATGTCTACACCAGCTGAAGCTCCAACTCAGTATGTATTCTCACTTTGCAATAAACAGTCTCTTGGATAGGAAAGGGTTGGAGCAAAGGAAACCGAACAGCCTAAGGTGTGGAGGAGGTCCAGGCACAAACGTAGCTCAAACTCTTCGCTGTTCAGATTCTCAAACAGTTTTAGGCGCACAGTCTCTGCCACAGACCGTGAAGTTGGTCTCTGCCACAGACCTGGTGAATAAGGCCCCTGCCACAGATCTGGCGAAACTTTTGGTCTCTGCCACAGACCTGGTGAATAAGGCTTCTGCCATTGACCTGATGAACTTGAACTTCCTTCTTAGAACATAGCCCTTATCAAGGAGAAAATGTCCCCCTTGAGAGTCAACAGACCCTTCCTCCTCCGTGACTCTCGCATCGGTCCTTCGGAATGATCCTCCCTTCTCTTAGGGTGCAGGTCACCTCGCAAGGCGGCACCCTGGACTCCTCAATCCCTAACGGACCCCAGCCGAAGGCGCTGGGCCCCGAGCCATCGCTGCAGCTCCCGGGTCTCCATACCCAGGCAGACAGGAACGGTGAGGTAGTACCTCACCCCAGGCTAAAGGTGCCTGAGGTGGAACCGGAACACAGCCTCCGGGCCGAGGGCACCCGGAGATGAGCCACACGCACTCCCAGACTGAAGGTGCCTGGGGTGGACCCCGATTAGGAGACGTCTGCCCCTTTTATATCCTCTCCCAGCATGCACAGCAGGTTCCCCGCCCCACCGTACAGCTGCCGAGAGGGGACACAAAAGGCACAGCACTATGCTTGTGGTTCAACCCCGTCCCAGAATGGCAGCGCCACCCGCAGGCCACAGGGAACTCATCACCAGCATTATCCCCTGAGGACAAAAATTGGTCCATAACTCCTAACAATCCAAGGTGTCTGAGCCTAATTACCACTCAGACACTTCCCTTAAATTGAACACCCCGCTACACAGGGATCCAAGAAAAACCAGCTGGGTTGGCGTTCACAAAAATGAGTAAAGACCTTTGGTGTATGCATCTAGTCCGTAGCTAATCCACAAAAAATATATATATGTGTCCACAAAATGTGGAGTAAGGATTCCAAAACATAACAATGGGAATGCAATTTAAGGAACAAATTTTATAGATAAATTTGGTTGTTACTATTGATACGGTACCATAAATGGTCAGACATACAAAATGTTTACAGCAATTTCAGTCCAAATACAAATGAAGTTATAAAACCTCAATTTAACAATTGAAAAATAAACAAAAATACTAATAAATGCAGAGAAACATTAAATTCCTCAATATACAATGGCTGAATCACTACAGAAAAGGCTTAAAGTGGATGTAAACCCACCCTCCTCCTTTCTAAACTACTGCCATAGTGCTGATCTATAAGGATATACATGCCTCCTGCATGTATCCTTACCTGTCAAATGTCTCCCCTCTGTCTGTTATAAGAACTGAAAATTCTGTGGGTGGATCTGTTGTCTGGAGCTCGGTGGGTGGAGTCGTGATGTCAGACTACCCGCCCACCTCTACACTCCCCTTGTCAACATGCATTTTCTCCTGTGCTATGATCCCTAACATCCAGTCAAAATCCAGAAAAGTAACCACATGACTTCAGAAAAGGAGTGGGGGTGGGAATTAAAAAATAATGCTAAAGCTAGTGCACGAGATATGTAAATAACCTGTCACTCAAAGCAAGGGGGCGAACCGGACAAAGGTAACTCTGTTTGTCATTTTTATCTCACTGAACAATAAAAGAGGATTGCTCAGAGCTGTATTAACTCTTTGTGGCAAGACCTGGCACAAATGATAGGAAATCTTATACTCTACATTTGACAGCAAAAAAAATAAATTCGGGTTTACATCCACTTTAATGCTCAAAGACTCATTCAGTCCTGGATGCACAGTAGCAGATAAGTTGTGTATCCATTTTGATTCACGTTGGAGAAGTGTTTTGTCCCTATCCCCACCCCTACTGAAATCTGGTACATGTTCTAGTGCAAAGAATTACATTTTCAAGGCATCAAAGGCATGGTAAAGCCCCATGTGCCTGCTAATCGGGGTTTCCATATTTTTTTTATTCAACAACTTGACATGATCTCTTATTCTGTGGAAAAAGGGCCTTTTTGGTTTTACCCACATAAAATGCGTTACATACACACTTCATGTAGTAGACCACACCCACCGTTTTGCAGTCAGTGAAAAAATTTGGTCTGTAAACTTGGCCATTAGGAAGAGTCACCTCTGCAGTATTAGCAAGTAGATAACAGAAGTCACATCTTCCACAGGCGTAGGTTCCTTTACGTCTAGTTTTTATTCTAGGATTAAGATGGCTATGTACTAATTGATCTTTCAGGGATCTTGATTTACGGTAGGTAATTTGAGGGTTCTCCCCTACATATTTAGACAAAATTTAATCCGTAGCAAGTAAGTACCAATATTTTTGAACAATTCTACGAACCTTCTTGTGTTCCTCTGCAAATCTGGTAATAAGACGTACAGGTTGTCCACTCTTAGGATTTTTTTTAGAGTGGATCAAACTTTTTCGATCCTTCTGTTTTACTCTCCGATAGGCTTTTTTAAGGCAAGTCTTTGTATATCCTCTATTTAGAAGATGAATTTGATGTGCCTTTGCCTCCCGCTCATAGTCCTCATCCAAACTACAATTTCTCCTCATCCAAACTACATTTTCTCCTCAGTCGCAAGTATTAACTGTAAGGTATGCTTTGAATTAGGGATTCAGGATGCGAGCTAGTGGCATGCAAAATGGTATTGCCTGCTAATGGTTTCCGATAGAGAGATGAGCCAAGAGTGCCACCTGGGTTGGTATAGATTGTAATATCCAAAAAATCAACAGATTTTTGGTCACAAGATAAGGTAAATTTTAGATTACCGTATATACTCGAGTATAAGCCGACCCGAATATAAGCCGAGGCACCTAATTTTACCACAAAAAACTGGGAAAACATATTGACTTGAGTATAAGCCTAGGGTGTCCATCTGCATGCCTCACTGTGTCCATGTGCATGCCTCACTGTGCCCATGCCTCACTGTGCCCATGACTAGACTGACGTTTAACATGGGAGTCTGAGGGAAGGAGTCCCCGGCTTTGAAAAATCGATGCTCCCCGGCCGTAGGTCCCCCAGACAACAAACTTTGCACACTTGTAGAGGAGAAATGGGGCTACATGTGTGCCAAGTTTCGGCCGGCCAGTACCAGGTCCCCAAAGTCACAAGAGAAATTACCGTTTAACATGGGAGTCTATGGAAGGGGTGCCCGGCTTTGAAAAATTGGTGCTCCCCGGCCGTAGGTCCCCTCGGACAACAAACTTTGTGGGGCTACATGTGTGCCAAGTTTGGGGTCCAGGGGACCTACGGCCGGCCGGAACTGGGTCCCCAAAGTCTGGGAGATCAGGTGCAAAAAGGTGACTCGAGTATAAGCCGAGGGGGGCATTTTCAGCACAAAAAAATGTGCTGAAAAACTCGAGTATATACGGTATATACATTTGATTCCAACCTCTTCAAGAAATGCATCAATTCATCCCTAGTTCCCAACCAGATGACAAAAATATCATCTATGAATCTTCTCCATAGCAATACCTTTTTCAAAATAACCAGCAAACTCATCTGAGGAAAAAATCTCCTGCTCCCACCCCCCCTAGGTACAGGTTGGCATACGATGGGGCCTATTTAGTCGCCATCGCAACCCCCTGCACCTGGAGGTCAAAAACAAAAATATTGTTGGAGAGAATAAAAAGCAGGAGGTCAACAACAAAATTGTTATATGCCTTAGACAGAGGTCCTCGTTCAGATAGGAAGCCATCGACAACTCGAACCCCCAACTTGTGGAGGATCGAGTTGTAGTGGGCCTCCACATCTATTGCAACAAGCCAGGCCCCCTCAGGGATAGATAAACCATCTAGGGAGCGCAAAAGATCTGCAGTGTCCTGAATGTAGGAGCTTAGTGACTTTACATGTGGCCGCAAATACTCTTCAATTAATTGACTAGCTGGCTCAGTCAGGCTGCCGTTGCCCGATACTATAGGACGCCCAGGTGGAAACTGGGCGTTCTTATGTATCTTTTGCAAGGCCTAAGGAGTTGGCAGCCTAGGAGTTTTAACAGACAGGAATTCACAATTTTTTTTTCAATTAAATTGTTAAAGAAGGCTCGAGTGATCAAAATATGGTATTTGGTTTGGGCATATTGAACTTGAGCAAATGGAATAGGACGATACCACTGCCGATTAGTTAGAATGTCCATAACCATCGCCTTATAGTTGTTTAAATCCATAACAACTATATTGCCTCCTTTTTCAGAAGGTTTTATGACCAACTGATCATTGTTTTTCAAAGAAATTAAGGCTTGGCGTTGGACAAAATCAAGATTAGAATCGGCATTGGATCGTTTCCATTTAGTCTTAAATTTTCTTTTACCTGTTGGGTGAAAGCCCAAATGTTTGGGTTCCCCTGTAAAGCAGGGAAACAACGCGATTTGGGTTTGTATAAAGAAGGCAGGGGGAAAAAGCCTTTCAGGTTGAGAATCTGTGGATAACAAAGAATCAGGAAATGGGTCCTTAAGGGGATCATCTAGGGCAGTGGTTCTCAACCTGGGGGTCGAATGATGATTTGCCAGGGGTCACCGAATCCTGGGCTGTTCCTGAAGCCCGCACCGCTCTCTCAGCCTTTTTGCGACCGCCCAGCAGGGCTGTCCATGGAGCCCGTGGCTGCCCACTTTGCCTCTTCGCAGCCACCCTATCAGTTCACCACATGGCAGGGGGGCAGAGACTAGAGGTCAGCTGACTGGTGAGAAATGTGATCTGGGAGGGGCTGAAGGAGACCCTATCTCCTGATTTTGGCATAGGTGTCACTGCTGCGAGACACCACAAAGTCAGAGACACAGTGAGTAACACTACCTGTGATTATTGTTGCCATTAAAATCTTAAATCTTTAAAGGTCGGTACCGTGATCAGAACATACTTATTGTTTATTGTCTACAGTCCACTATATAATTGTACAGAATAGTTTTTTTGAAAATGTTTTCTATTGTTTGTTTTTCCTAAATAGTTTTTTCTGATATATATTCTATTTTAGTGATCAGTCTACATACACAGTGTCTATTGTAACAGAATCTCCTGAAGAAGCCGTAAAAGGCGAAACATGTAGAGATACAATTGCACTTTTGTTGGTATTTGTTACTGATCTATTGTGGAATTTTTATGTTCTCACCTATGAATTTTTAATAAATTTTCAATTTTTCTAAATATTGTCTTTGTATGCGCTTGAAAAGTCCCAATTCTCCTTTTCCATGTTTTATCAACTGAATTGTCATATGAATAACATTGAAGCGCTGGATTTTGAAGTTTTATATTTTATTGTTTGATGAATCAACGAACTGTGCTGGCTGCTTCTTCTCTTCAATTTTAGTTAGCGCAGATACCCGTTCACCCTGCTTTACCAAGCCTATAATAAGGCATTGTTCCAAGGTGAGTATTTCATAATGTGCTAGTATGCTATGTATACTAGCACATTATGCTACTGCCTTGCAGGTTTTTATTTTTTTGCAACGTCCGCTGTTAACAATCGCTTTAAGTTGGTCCAAGGCTGTGTGAATGCTTTTATGGTATGATGTGGTGGCATGACTAACAATTTCATGACAAAACTGAGAGACTGATGTAAATAGTGTTGATGTTTTTAATAAAGCACTGTGGAATATGTTGGCAGTATATCAATACAAGCGATAAACAAAAAATGACTCTGGGGCAACGTAAGCTGTGCCTGCCCACCGTATATAAGATGATATAAACATTTTTTGTGGTATTAATCATAATTATTTAGTGCCGGGAGACTTTTCCGCCTTAAAAAAAGTATCAGGCCTGTAGAGAAAATAAATCCACTCTAGGTCAGCCGTATACTTTTTATAAAAAAAAGTTGGCAAACTTAATTTCAGATGATCATGTTGTTTTCTGATACTGGGACAGACCGTTTCATTTCAGTAACATCCCCATATTGAAGGAAGGACATGGGAGCGCTAAGTGAGATAGATTATCTGCATTGTATTTTGCCTTTTTTTAAATTTATTTTTTATTTTTTATTTTAACTTTTAAAATTTTTGCTAGAAAAAAATTACTTAGAACCCCCAAACATTATATATTTTTTTAAGACACCCTGGAGAATGAAATACTTTGTCACACCGTATTTGCGCAGAGGTCTCTTTTTGGAAAAAATAAAACATTTTGAATTAAAAAATAAGACAACAATAAAGTTAGCCCAATTTTTTATATATTGTGAAAGATAATGTTCCACCGAGTAAATTGATACCCAACATGTCATGCTTTAAAATTGCGCCCACTTGTGAAATGGCGACAAACATTTACCTTTTAAAATCTCCATAGGCGATATTCAAAAGTTTTTTTTGTTTTTTTTTACACTGTCGTTTTAAAAAAAAATTGGGTCACTTTTATTCCTATTAAAAGGAATTTAAACATGACAGGACCTCCTTAAATGTGAGATCTGGGGTCAAAAAAACCTCAGATCTCATACTTACACAAAAATGCACAAAAAAAAAAAAAATGTAATGTAATTTTTTTCTGAGGGAATCACTCGGCATCCAGGCAGTGAGGGGAGCCGACGCGATAGTCTCTGCCGCTACCGACGGCTCCGGTAAGCGGCGAAGACGACCGGAGCGCGGCGGGGGTGGGGGACCCTCTTCCGCCTCCGATAAAAGTGATCTTGTGGCGAATTCACCGCTGAGACCACTTTTATCTGAAAGAGGACCACCGGCTGTTTTGAACATCAAAATAGCGACGTATAACGACGGCGGGCGGTCCTTGGGTGGTTAAGTCAACGATGTGTTTGTAAAGTCTCACACACATCTTCACCTTGCCACCCTTATTGTCTGACACTAGTCTGTACCTTGAATTTTGTTGTCGGCTACAGCTGAGGCAAGAATTGCAAGGGAGTGCAGGTAAGTAAAGCTTGTGTGTGTGTGTGTAGGGGGGTTTTAGTACAGTGTAATCTTTCCTTAAAAGAGAATTATGTTTTTTATTTTTTATTCATACTTACCTAGGTGGATGCAGCATCAGACCGATGCTGCATCTGTCCCCGATGTCTCTACAGAGATATTGAACTTTGCAGATGGCTTGGTTCTCACAGATCCCAGAGAGGAGAGCTGCTGACTGTCGGTCAGCAGCTCTTCTCTCTGCTCCTCCACGCTCATTGGATCGCTGAGCTGTGAAGGGCGGGGAGAGGCCATCTCAGCAGCTCGCTGAGACTGCCATCAGTCAAGGCAGCTGGCGGATCCGGACTTCGGAAGTCGGGATGGCGCGCTGCCTCGACTGATTGCAGTGCCATCAGTGTAGAGCGGACTTCAGACCGCTCTCCACTAAAAATGAGTCAAAGGAGTGAATAATGAATTGCACTCCTGTGACCCAGAGGAGAAGCCCAGCCTAAAAAGCTCAGACTGGACTTCTCCTTTTAATCCTTTCGTTGCCAGGTCCATACGGCAACGAAAGTACACAACAGTGCCATACACCGGTCACTGTTGTGTTTGTGTGTCTCCCTCACTGGGTGTGGGCCTTCCCAGTTTGGGACATACGTCTTCCGCTCCGGTTCTGGGTTTTTCCGTTTCCCACTGGTTCCATCTCCCCGCTCTTCCACAGCTCCCGGGGATGAGATCAGCTGTTGGCCGTGTATGCATTCATCCATTCATTCTTTACAGTTCATTATATTTTTTCAAATCTTTTTTTTATAAGTATAGGGTATCATACCCATCTGTTTATATACCCATTTATACACTTTTTGATTTTCAAAAAGAGACATTCATACCAGCTAGTAGGCCAGGAGTCTTCCATCACCCCATCTATCTGTGCTTCTCCTGAAGTAGTGAGACTCCTCTCACGAAATGCGTCGAGACCTAGCACAGTCATCCTAGACTACTGACAGTCATCTGTATGACACAATCAGATCTCATGGAAAGGTCTATGACGAAAATGCAATATTGATTTATATGTCGACATTTAATATGTAATTTCTTTTCTGTATCAATTGTTGTTTTTAAATGTTTGTTAAATAAATCATTTATACTTTTTACTTGAGGTGTGCTTTTTAAAAGTCCCAAGGGCATTTTTGTTGTGTGCATACTATTGGGGACTGAGCATTACCTCCACACATCTTGACCTAGCTCGACTTCATCTGGTGATGATAATAATTATCATATTTATGTATATACTCAAATCTACGAGTCATTTTTCAAATATTGTACCCATGAGCATATTATACTTCTATATAATCTAATATCAATTCACTTATATATGAGAGGGTATGTGTTATGGTCTGGTACTTGCTGTGGGACAATCTGGCTTGACCTTAAGGGTCTGGAACGATGTATATTATATACCTGATGTAAAGAATATAGAGAATTACATGAGGAATGTTTAAAATATACATATAAAGATTGTATAAGAATATAAAAAACATAAGAATAACAATTGTTCATAGGTAAGTAATAGCTTGTTGATTTCCTAATATTGAAACAGGCTGCTCTGATTGCCTTTTATTCATTGTAATGCAGCTTCATTGGCTGAAAGGTCTTCCCTCATTTGAGATGTGGTTTAGTACCATTCACACCCTGTGACGCTAGTCGCTTTGGGCGGGGGGCCCATGGAACCCAGAATCCCTTGGCGAGGTTGGGAAACCCTTGTTTCAGCCCCCAATGCACCTACTATGTCTAATACACCCTGTGTCTATTAGGAACACAGGGTGACTGATAAAATGATGCACAGCTATTTAATGTACACTCTGAATGTGGTTTAGATTACTTAAAAAGGAACAGTAACATTTATCAACAATATCCCTCAAGAAATCTATGATGCATTAATTCCACTGTATCAAACTGATGAAACATTGTAAGAGTTTTGTAGACTGTTGCCATGCCATCTGCAATCCATGATTAATCAAAGCATTGCTTAGATATGATTTCATGGTCTTTAATGTAGGAGCCAGTACGTCTGCTACTGGGGGCTCCTGCTATTGTGTGAATGTGTTCTGTGTTTATATTATTATTATTATTATTATATTATTATAATAATTTGTATTGTGTCTTCTGAGCTAGAAGACAGCAAATTGGACCTGGGCCACCTAAGCTGGTTAAATGTTTAGTTAATTAGCTCATGTTAATTTATGTTTCTGGTTACAGTTTGTATTGTTAAGGTAATATGATCGGGAGGGGGAACCTCCTTCTCAAGTGTATAAAAGCCTGTATTCTTGTTCAAATAAACAGTTCTTCTGGTTTACTCCAAAACTGGTATTGGCTAGTTATTGGGGTAACTATAGTCAGACTTGCTGATCTCATGTTCCAGCACTTGGGAAGAAGTTTCTTGGTGGAGATACCTAACAGGGTGTCCAGATTCTGTCACATTTGGTGGCAGCAGTGGAACATTCAAACCACCAACGGGACCTAAGATCAGAAGAGCAGACTTCAGTCACCCCAGCGGAGATATGGACCTGGCATCAGAATTCCCGGGGCTACTGCGGATCGTCCTTTTTGTCTGCGGATGAATACCTGGAGCTCAGGCAGCAGATTTGGGTAGGGCTCTGTAATGGAGCCCTCCAGGTCACTGGTATACGCCAGGGCAAGTTTTTTCCAACCCCAGAGCAACGGGCCAGTGACCAATGGGAGTTGCGGATGGAATTCCTGGGAGCGCGGGAGAGTTGGACAGGCTGGTCCAGCAGAAAAGCTGGAAAATCATTTTTGGGTTCAGCAAAGGCACGCAGAGCAGGGATATTTAGGGGAGACAACGGAATACTTTCCGGAGGGATATGATTTGGCAGCCCTGGGTTGCTGTGGGAGAGCCTTACAGATCGTTTTGTGTTTGGCGATGAAGGGGAACCTACCCTTGAGAACCTGCGAGAATACAGAGAGGCTATGCTGGGTTTTGTAGGGGTCTTGGAGCTTAAACCTGATCTGGAATGTTTGCTAAGGAAAGAACAGCATCTGGAAAGGGCATACAGGGAACTGCTAGAACACGTTCAGCAGCATGCCCCAGAATCGGCAGCAGAAACTCTGGAGATGACCATCCCAAAGCTGAAGTGCTGACAACATATTCTTCATTCTACGGACAGGAGATGGTGAACCTCTATCCCCAGATACCAGTTCCAGAGACTGGGGATTTAATCAAGTTTTCTGCTGAGGAAGAACAACCAGGTGAGCCTCAAGCAGAAGAGCTGCAATCAGGGCAGAACATCACTGAGCTCTGCCCAGCACCAACAACAGATTCAGCCTTCCGGAGAGAAGAGGCAGTCAGCCTTTCTCCCACAACACTAACAGGAACATGGCAACTGGAGAGAGGATCCAAGACCACTGCCCCACACCTGTGGCAGTTCCAGAGGCCCAAGGTGAGAAGGTGGTGGTCTCTGCCCAGCAGCAGATCAGGATCCATTGGGAGAATGGAGAGGAGGTTGTTGTTCTCCCTCTGCAAGAGCAGTGTAGTGAATTAGGAGCGAAGGGACTTTCGGGAGTCTGGGAGATGGAGCAACTGGCTTATAGTCCCAGCGGCAGATCCACAGTCTAGGAGTGGAGGAAGCCTGCCTCCCTCCCCAACAGTTAGCTGGAGTGGAAGATGTGGACTCCCCAGCAGAAGCACTGGCAACAAGGCAGAGTGCGGCTGGCCCCTGCCCTGAACCAACAAAGGATGGATTTCCTGTGAAAGTGGATGGGACTTTGGTCTCCACTTGTATACCACAGGGATGCTGGGCAGTCGGCCCAGATCCCCAACAGCATGACGGAGTGAGCCCAGCCACCCTGTCTTCTCTCCAGCGGCTGAAGGGACTCCAGGGGAAAGTACCAGTCCACATCCCCCCCCAGCAACGGGTATGTTCTACGAGAGAGGCCGAGGTTGGCTGGGTGAGTAATGCTCTGTTTGGAACAATTTGTTTGGGGTACTGTGTGGCATTGGGGGACTGGAACTACGGACTAACTTTGGAGTCAACTCGTCTGGGATCTTCTCCTGTGTTAGTCGAAAGGGGAGAGCCCGTCCAAAGTGACTCCCGTCACACACCCATCAAGTTCTCTTTTGAAATGGGTACAGTTTATTCACTCTGCATAGTCAAGGACAGAAAAACTGACCTAAAATTCCCATTTTGTTTTTTAATTATTGCTGGACACAAAATTGGAAAACTGATTTAAAGGTCTGTATATGTCTACAACTTTTGTGCTTTAGAAAGTGTTAAAAAGCTGAAAATGTGTATTTTTGTTTTTACTTACCTTACATAAAAATACTGTTTTAAATGGCAATGCTAGGACTATACTTCATGACAGACAGCCCAAGACAAACTTGTCATCTCTAGTATTATGTGGAAGAAATTTCAAAGCATGTCTTGTAACTGGGAAAGATTTATTCCAAAATAACTCTTTTGCTCTAAATATCTGTCCTCTTCTTTTCGTGTCTGATTTAATAGGTGTCTTAAAACAAAGTGTTGGAGTCTGATTTACTACATTATGGCAGATGGCGTTTTACCATTAAAGATGCTTTACAAACCGCTAATACAAAATGCTATTCTGGTATTAATATTAATGTTGAGATATCAATTATAATACATTAGACCAGAAGTTCTATGGTATCTTTATCAGCCGGGTGTGACATAATGTCAAGAATTGCAGAATATGTTTCATAGCATCATAGTGCAACGATTTGTATAAATTGATTATATCATACAGACGTAGACAGCACAATGCAATGTTGACTTAAACTGGTTGAATGGATCTGTATTTGCTTACACCCATTCAATACCTCAAGTATTAATTTTTTATGGCATAGGATTGGAATATAAACTTGTTCTTCAGGTAGTAAGAGGAAGTTATATTAAATAGGTAATATATCAAAAGGGTGTTAAAACTTGTGTCTTCAGAAGTGCAAAATAGTATAGTATTTGAATTTGTTGCAGGATAAAGGGTTTTAGCTCTGAAATGCTACATCTATGTATACTGTTCTGTATAAAATTAGGTATGTGAAGGATTATTTCACTTTCATACATGAATTCTTTTTAATGGCTTTCTAATTGTGCCTGAATTTGCCTTCTATGATTGACTGTGTTTTGTAATTGGTCATATGGCCCAATTATCCACCATTTAAGTCTCACTTGGGCTTTTCATTGGATTTGTCATTCTTGCCAGTGAGAAACCTAAAGTATATGTTATATATATATATATATATATATATATATTATATATTTTCCATGCATGTGTGCACATCTGTGTATTTTTAAATCATAGTCTCTATCATTTTCATGTACTTATTTCTTCTAAAGTACCTGGTTGATCTGGCTGGTCGCCTTCCTTCCTTTGTCCAAACTCACCAAACAAAACACAGAAGCTGATATGTGTTAGCATGATCAGTTTTCATCCTTTAGCAGGCCATTCAGCTTTACAGGACACTCTGTAGACACACAGCTTGCC
Source organism: Rana muscosa (assembly GCA_029206835.1). Lineage (NCBI taxonomy): Eukaryota > Metazoa > Chordata > Amphibia > Anura > Ranidae > Rana > Rana muscosa. The sequence goes on from CM055116.1 coordinate 1,060,487,485, forward strand.
TGTATTGGGTAGTTTGTTCAACTACCATGCCCTCTAACCAATCAAAGCCTGCCTTTGGCACATACACCCTCCCAATCACAGCCTGCCTCTTGAACACACCACCTGCTCAAGCATACCCAGCATCTAGCCTCAGGCTGAACAGACTATAGAAAACAGGCACACTGTGTGCCTGCACAGTGTCCTTTAACTCTGCACCCCACTATCAGGAAAAAGAGATGATGGCCACATGACCGAACTTTTTAACCTTGTAAAAAAAAAAGTAAGAAAAATAGTTTACTTTATTAGAAAGTGATTATAAGATTGTATTCACAACTTAAAATTATGTTTTTTTTTACTTCAAGAAAAAACAACTGAAAATAAATCATGGCTCTATCATGTGTGCGTATACATTTAGTTGAACTATATTCCAATTTCCAAGGTATCTTACTGTAAATTCTTACTTTTCATAAATATTTTATACCAGAGATACTGACTTAAAATTCACGGAGGTCTGATCATGTTCTTTCTACAGAGGTCCGAATATCATTTTTGTTCTATTAATCAGGTCCTTCACATCACAGCCCCGCAACCCCACCCCTTTACATCACACCCCCTTTTACATCAGTGTCTTCAGTCCCCTCTTTCGCATCATAGACTTCCTCTCTTTCACATCAGAGCCCCCTTTCCTCACATCACAGCCCCCAAACATCATTGGCCCGCCCCTAACATCGCAATCACAACCCCCATATCACTGCTCCCCCTCTCACTTCACAGCCCCCCATATCACTGCTCCCCCTCTCACTTCACAGCCTCCCATATCACTGCTCCCCCCTCTCACATCACAGCCCCCAATATCACTGCTCCCCCTGTCACATCACAGCTACCCCGTATCACTGCTCCCCCCTCTCACACCACAACCCCCCATATCACTGCTCCTCTTTCTCACATCACAGCCCCCCATATCACTGCTCCCCCTCTCACAGGAAGCCTGCCCATATCACAGCTCTCCTCTCACAACCTCAGCTCCCCATATCAAAGTTACCCCAAAGACAGTCCTCCCTTACAAGTACAGCCCCCCTTTAAATCATAGCCCCTCTGCAGTTACAGCTCTTCCCCTTCACAGTCCTACCTTAGCACATTGGAGGGCACTTGGCAGCCTGAACTTTTCTCCTTTTGCCACCGCTGCTGTTAAAACTCAGAGGAGGATGGGAGACACAGCCAGGTGGATTCCTCTTCTGTATATGTTGATGTTAAACTCACAGCAGGGGAGAGGGCTGGGGATACAGAAGGTCTGCACTGAGGTCGAGAGCTGACCAACACTTCTTAGCAAGCAAAAGTTTTGGCAGCTCTTGCTACCTGTGTGGAATTTACATATCTCCCGACTTCTTCCCTGCTGCGAGTTTAACAGCAGCCGTGGCAGCAGGTAGGCAAATGCCTGTACAAAACAGTGATCCACCCTGCTGTGTTTCCCGCCCTCCACTGTGAGTTTTAGCAGCAGGAGAAGAGATCAGGCTGCTAAGTGGTGTGGCCGCGGTCCAGACAGGACTGTCACTTGGACCGTATCCGTACTGCAGTCTGCCATTTAGTGACCCATGTTATATATTCTGGCTCTGTCAAATTTCTTTGGCCAAAGTAAACCTTTAGAAACCCATGCAATTCAAACTGAGCTCATGGGGAAGTAACTCATGCAATAAACATGTGTTGTCTCAATAACAAATACTTGTCAAGCGATCAGTAGATTCAGAGCTAGATACAGCTACTGCAGATCTCAAATGTACATGTGAAAGTTGAACCTGGATTTGCTGTCTCCTTCCTTACAAGCTTTTCTGACAGTCCTTAAGAGGACCTATCTATAACTTTACACATCTGCATTAATCCATTCTATCTCATCAGTTAGTTCCAGGGAGGAATAATCATTTGCTCAGTCTCCTCCACCCCAATTAATCAGTCTTTGTAGAAAGTAGAAAGTTACAAGGTGGGAGGCTGCAGCAGGGGCCTAAATTGCAGTCACCAGGATTTACATGATTATTTCCTAGGATAATGTTTGAACAAAGATTGTGTTGATGAAGGGATTGTCAAAAGGAGTATCTCTGGATATTACATATTATGTAGCATACATGCACTTAACATAAATAAAGATGTCTGATGCTAGACATTCTTTTAAATATCAACCATCAGGTGAAAAAAATCAATAAATACAAAAACATATTAAATTATTTTAAGTATAACTAAAGGCAAAACTTGTATTTTAGATTTGAATATTGGTTAGGTGTTATTACCATTTTTAGATTTTTATTGCAGTGTTCCCCTTAGGGCGGTTTACTCTCTCCATTTGTCCTGATCACCAGTGTAACTGGAAATGAAAGTGCCACCAGAATAAAAATAATGAGAATTAGAAGGTAGTCAGGGGCAGAGTCAAGCCTAAAGCGAAATGCCCCTTTTTTTGAGGGAAAAAAAAAAACAATCCTCTCTTAGTGATCAATGTACATTGCAGGGATTTTAACAAACTTTGTTTCTGCACCAAGTAAAAATCTGTTTGTTGTCTGCAGAATAAATCTGAATGGGAGAGACTTTTTCATTATCAATAGTCTGATGCACTTGCAGGCCTCTAATGGGGGAAGTGTCAGGGTCTGCATTTCTTTAGAAGTGAATAACCCTTTGGGATCGTTTAACCAAAGTTTAAGGCTGGATTCACACCAGTCTGGTGCGAATTCCGCTCTGTTCTCTGTGCGAAGAGAAAAAGCAGCTGTTCAGCGTTTCCTCTCCGTTGTATCTGCGGATCAGCTGAGCAGGGAGAGGGAGGAGGTGTAGCGAGGAGGGGGAGAGAATTCATGTTCACAATGGAACGCATCTGCGAATCAGATGCTTTCCCATAGAAGATAATGATTGCAGTTCGCACCGCAATGCCCAGAAAAATGCACACGTTATTTGGGCAATGCGGAGTACGAATGCAATGCACATATGTGAACCAGCCTCATTCAAATGAATGTATTTTAAATTGTCCTGTTAATTGGATGCGGTGTAAACCACATCCAATTCGCATAGGTGTAAACCCAGCCTTAATCTTTGTTGCAGAGTATGCCTAAATTCTGACTTGTATCTTAATGCAGACTTCTAGGAAAATCACCTCACCACAAAATTATATCTCTAGGGGGCAGAATGCCTCCAGGTTGCCATTTTACAGAAAATTACAGTGCTGAAGATTGAAAAGGATAGATCATTTTTATTACCAATAAAATGACAATATGGCTTGTGCTGCAATTGTATATGCATTTTCTTTCTTTTTTTTTTTGCAATATTTTTTTACAAAAAGTGAAGTAACCCTTTACTTTTTACAAGTGCTCATTACATTATGGCGGTTGAACATTTTTTTTGAATCTAAAGGAATGAAGAATTTGAATAAATCAATTATTTAATATACCACCGGTAGTAAATGCACAGGAACCCTGAGACTTTCTACTTTTTAAAGCGGAGCTCCGCCGTAAAAAAAAATATTAAAAGTCAGCAGCTACAAATAATGCAGCTGCTGACTTTTAATAAATAGACACTTACCTGTCCTGGAGTCCAGCGACGTCGGCAGCAGAAGACGAGCAATTGCTCGTCTCTCGGCTGCCCCCACCGCCATCATCGGTGAGGAAATCAGGAAGGGACGCGTTGCGGATTCACTGCCCGGTTCCCTACTGCGAGTGACGCTGCGCCGTCCTCACTGTTCCCCGCTGTGTTCTGGGAGCTGTGTGTTTCCCAGAACACAACGGGGGGGTGGACGGGAGGTGGCTAACTGCCCGCAAGTCCCCGCAGAGTCTATGCCCGGAAGTGAGTGCAAATACCTGTCTTAGACAGGTATCTGCACCCTCCTCCCCCCTGAAAGGTGCCAATTGTGGCACCGGAGGGGGGAGGAATCCGAAGAGCGGAAGTTTCACTTTAGGGTGAAGCTCCGCTTTAATAATTTTTTTAATGTTATTTATGCAGTAGACCTTGATTGGCTCCTTGTGCTGCCCCTGCTTCCGCCAGTCTGTATGCTACTATATAAGGCATGTCAGGAGGCTGATATCATTACAGACTTGGGTACCTATGCTGTTTGTATGTAAAAATAAGTATATGCGTTAGGAAATGTATATAGACCTTCACCATGCCACATCCAATTACCTATACATAGAAACAATTGGACCCCTATAGGTTAGAGAAGGCGGACTTTGTCAGCACAGCATAAGGCAACTTAAATAGATAAAAAATATATATTTTATTTCTCCAAAGTTTAAAATATTATCATTAAAAACCAATAACAACATACTCTTACATGAAATACATGAAAAGATCAGTACCAGAGCGATAGCCAACCCATTAATGGAAGTATGCAATTAGCATGGAATATTATACAACAGTGGATTGCTTATAGTATAGCTATAACAAGGAGGTATAATGTCCATAATTTCGCCATTCTGGCAAGTCAAAGCATTTCGCAAAGATTTTTCTTTCTCGTACATCACGGGACACAGAGCGGCATAGTCATTACTATGTGGGTTATATAGTTTACCTTCAGGTGCTGGCACTGGCAACTTCCAAACCGGAAGTACCCTCCCCTATATAAGCCTCTCCCATCCGGGAGCACCTCAGTTTTTTTGCCAGTGTCTAAGGTGTTGGCCAAGAAGTAACATGTGTTTTTCACTGAGCTTGCGTACAGGTTCTTTTGGGCCTCAGTAAGCTATTCCGGATCCGACCAAAAAAGCTTCATAGCTAAACGGTCGGTACCCGGGCCTTGCAGAGAAGAGCAAGGTTTTGCCTGTAATGCTTCTCTTAGGAGAGCTGGACCCTGGGATCCAGAGCTCTGGTCATACCCACGACCAAGATGTTTTCTGTGCAGGGTGCTATACAGGTCCAGGGGAGTGGAATCCTTGGGAACCCGGTCCCTGAAGGTTTAATTACAATGCCTGCCGTGATAGGTGAAGTTTGGGCTTCTGTGGACCAAACAGAGTCCTGCGGCGGGGAAAAGGTAAGTGGGGGCCCCTCAGGAACTTGGTTCTATTGAGGGGACCCCCAAGCCTAATATGTCTTTCTGCCTGTTACCTAACGGTATTCCCGCTGAATATTTAGGCATGCCTGTAACTACTAAAAAATGTAATATTTTTAATAGTGGTCAAGAGAAAAAAAAAATATATAGACTGCGGTACCTGTGTTAATCCACTAGAGGCCGCTGTGGAACGTTTCTTGTCATGTGGACTGGTTTCTTTTCATCAGAGCAAGTCCAGGCAGATGGTGAGTTCTCTTGTGGGAAACTGCTTCCTCTGCCATGTTGCAATGCTCGTCCATCCCCCGGCCTGCGGCAAAGGGCCCTGTCTCCTGTCCCTAGTTTCCCTTTTCAAAAAAGAGCGCCGAAGGCGCACGTGCACGCGCCTCTATATATAGAGGTGAGCTGGGAAAGGGGGCGGAGCTTGGGGGATGACGCTCTGTGCGCGCCGCAGCGCTTCTGCGCATGTGCGGGCGTCCCAGCATGTTAAAAGGCACAATTATGTGTTGTGAGCTGGCTATGGAGTGCAGAGACAGAGCTGGCAACATTTAAAAAAAGGCATACAGCAAGCGGTTGATGCAGGCATCCCCATAGAAAGGCACATTAGTAGACACCAACTATTTTTATAGCAGCAATTGTGCTAGACTATTGTCAGTAAGTGGTGTATTTCGGCTGGAATACCTCAGCTTTGAGCTTAGGAATATGCCGTCTAAAAACTCCGGGACTAAAAATCCCAGGAAGCATAGGGGGTCTCCATCGGGCTCTGAGGATCTTGGGCATGCTTCGGCTGCACCAATCTCCCCTGAAGAATCAGAGGTTAGTGACCGTAGAGCACCCTCAGGAGTACCTGGTACTGTGGCTGTCCTCAGTTCACCTGCTCCTGTGTATGTAACAGAGGAGGTTTTTTCCTCAGCTCTGGGAGGGCTGGAAGAGAGATTGTCAACATTGATCGCTGCTTCCCTGTCACAGGGAAAGAGCGCTCGATCTCCGTCTCCTCCCTCAGAGTACCTGTTAGCAGAGCAACAGTCCCATACAGGGATCGACCTACCTGAAGGGGATCAGGATGAGGTTGATTCTGTTGTAGAGGAATCAACAGTGGAAGAGCCATTCTCAGCATCACATGCTGAAAGATTATGGGTTCAGTCCCTGACTAACATGGTCCGATCAGCATTTAAAATGCCCCTTGCGGAGCCATCATCCACTTCTGTCTCCTCGTTGGGGTCGCTAAAAGCTCCCCAGACTGTTTGTTCCTTTCCAATCCATCCTTTACTGGAAGGGCTCATTTACCAGGATTGGGAGCATCCTGATAAAATATTTACTCCTCCCAAGAGATTTCAGGTGGTCTATCCCATGGAGGATAAGTTCATCAAAAAATGGAGGGTCCCTACAGTGGATGCAGCCATCTCTTGTGTGAATAAATCACTGACATGTCCAGTGGATAATGTCCAAATGTTCAAGGACCCAATAGATAAAAAATTGGAGTCCTTATTAAAATCTGCTTTTGCTACAGCAGGCTTGGTGACACAACCAGCAGTGGCAGCTATTGGGGTCTGCCAAGCAGTGAAGGATCAGTTGAAACAGGTCTTAAGAGACTTGCCAGATCAGCAGGCTCTTGCCCTAGCTGATCTACCTAGAGCCTTATGCTTTGCGGTTGACGCTATAAAGGATTCAATCCATCAGGCCTCCCGCCTTACGCTGTCTGTAGTACATATGCGCAGGCTTCTGTGGCTCAAAGACTGGTCTGCTGAAGCTCCCTGTAAAAAATTGCTGGTCAGCTTCCCATTTCATGGTGAACGCTTATTCGGGGAAGACCTGGACAAATATATCCAGAAAATTTCCAGCGGTAAAAGTACACTTTTGCCGGTTAAAAACAGAGTTAGAGGTCCCTCTTTTAAGAGGCCTGCTTCTCCAGTCCCTAGGACATCGGCTGTGAAACAGTTCCGACGGCCTCCTCGGTCAAATCCCAGGGGTAAAAATCAGGGACAATTGCAGGGTAACAAGAAACCCTGGATCAGGAGAGGTACAAAACCTCCCCCAAAGTCAAATGCATGAAGGGTTGCCCCCACTCAATCGGGTGGGGGGAAGACTTCAGTTGTTCGCAGAGACCTGGCGGGACACGATCAGAGACAGATGGGTGCTCTCCGCAGTAAGTCTGGGATACAAATTGGAGTTAAAAGACTCCCCTCCTTCCCATTTTCTAAGGTCAAACGTGCCAAGGGTTCCCCAGAAGAGAGGATCCCTCCTGTTGGCACTAGAACAATTATTGCTCCAAGCAGTAATTATAGAGGTTCCCCTGGAAGAATGGGGGTTCGGGTTTTACTCAAACCTCTTTACAGTCCCGAAGCCAAACGGGGACGTGAGGCCCATATTAAATCTAAAAGGGCTAAACAAATTCTTACATATCAGGACTTTCCGGATGGAGTCGATCCGATCGGTGGCCACTGCCCTACAAGGGGAGGAATGGTTAGCCTCGATCGACATCAAAGATGCTTATTTGCACATTCCCATCTTTCCAGTCCACCAAAAATTTCTACGCTTTGCGGTAGAAGGGCGCCATTTTCAGTTCAGAGCCTTACCCTTCGGTCTGGCCACAGCACCACGAGTGTTCACAAAAATTCTGGCCCCATTATTGGCCAATCTAAGAACACGAGGTGTAACGATAATGGCATATCTAGACGACTTGTTGCTGATAGACCACTCAGTGGAAAAACTAGAAGTGGTTGTTCACGAGACAATCGAGTATCTGGAATATCACGGTTGGATTATCAACCGAGACAAGTCAGCCCTAAAACCAGTCAAAAGTCTGGAATACTTGGGGCTAAGGCTGGATTCAGACCAGAGAAAAATTTTCTTGCCTCAAGAAAAGGTGTCGTCTTTGAGAGATTTGATCCACCTAGTGGGTACAAAAAGACAGCCATCCATACGCCTGTGCATGAGGCTGCTGGGAAAAATGGTGGCATCATTCGAAGCAGTACCCTACGGTCAATTCCATTCAAGGAATTTGCAAAGGGCCATACTGTCAGCCTGGAACAAAAGAGTTCAGGCCCTAGACTTACCAATGTCCTTGTCCCCTTCCGTTCGCAAAAGCCTCCGTTGGTGGTTGGTTCCCCAGAATCTGGAAAAAGGGAAATCCTTCAGTCCGATTTCTTGGAAGGTGGTCACTACAGATGCCAGCCTTATAGGCTGGGGAGCAGTACTGGAGCAATGGTCTCTCCAGGGCAGATGGTCGGATGCAGAAAAGGCCCTGACCATCAATCTCTTAGAGATACGAGCAGCCCGGTATGCCCTAGTAGCATGGACATCCAAACTCCAAGGGTCCCCTGTCAGAATTCAATCGGACAATGCCACGGCAGTGGCATATATCAATCATCAGGGTGGCACCAGGAGTCGTGCAGCCCAGAGGGAAGTAAATTGCATCCTGAAATGGGCAGAAAGATATGTCCCAGCCATATCTGCGGTATTCATTCCAGGAGTGGAGAATTGGAAGGCGGACTTTCTAAGTCGCCAACATTTATGCCCAGGGGAATGGTCCCTTCATCCCGAGGTTTTCCGGACAATATGTCAGCGGTGGGGAACACCGGATGTAGATCTGCTAGCATCCAGATTCAATGCAAAAGTGGACAGGTTTGTCTTTTGGACAAGGGATCCCCTAGCTTGCGGCTCGGATGCCCTAGTGTTCCCTTGGGATCAGTTCAAGCTGATATATGCATTCCCACCGCCACAATTGTTACCTCGATTACTCCGCAGAATCAGGGTAGAAAAGAAACCAGTGATTCTGGTAGCTCCAGCGTGGCCCCGAAGAGCATGGTACGCGGAGATTGTAAAAATGTCTGTGGGGAGTCCTTGGACCCTCCCACATCGTTCGGACCTGCTTTCGCAAGGACCGATATACCACCCTTCCTTACCAGCCCTAGGTTTGACGGCCTGGCTATTGAAGCCCACATTCTAAAAAAGAGAGGTCTCTCTAATCCTGTGGTATCTACCATGATCAATGCCAGGAAGCCGGTATCCAGGCAGATCTACTATAGAATCTGGAAGGCGTACATCGCCTGGTGTGAAGCCAAGAAATGGCATCCACGTAAGTACGTAATAGGTAGGATTCTGGACTTCCTACAGTGGGCTGTAGATAGGAAGCTTGCCTTGAGTACTATCAAGGGTCAGATTTCGGCCTTGTCAATATTTTTTCAGAGGCCCTTGGCTTCGCATTCACTAGTCAAAGCCTTTATACAAGGAGTGATGCGTATTAGCCCTCCGGTTAATATTCCCATATGTCCATGGGACTTAAACCTGGTTCTGTCGGTTCTACAGAAACAACCATTTGAACCATTACAGCATATTTCCCTGGTTCTTCTCACCAGGAAATTGATTTTTCTAGTAGCCATTTGTTCGGCTAAAAGAGTGTCGGAATTAGCCGCTATGTCCTGTAGGGAGCCATATCTGGTTATCCATAAGGACAGAGTAGTGTTACGTCCTCATCCAGCCTTTCTTCCTAAGGTGGTATCGAGGTTTCATTTGAACCAAGATGTGGTTCTTCCTTCTTATTTCCCCAAGCCTAGTTCGGTAGAGGAAAAGTTATTACATTCTTTGGATGTAGTAAGAGCAGTTAAAGCTTATCTAAAAGCCACTGCTCAGATTCGCAGAACGGATACTTTGTTTATTCTGCCGGAAGGCCCCAGAAAGGGTCAGGCAGCGTCAAAATCTACTTTAGCCAAGTGGATTCGACAGGTCATTATGCAAGCCTATGGCTTGAGAAGGAGACCGCCTCCGTTCAAAGTTAGGGCGCACTCCACGAGAGCAGTTGGAACTTCATGGGCAGTGCATCACCAGGCCTCCCTGGCTCAAATCTGTAAGGCCGCAACATGGTCTTCAGTACACACGTTTACTAGGTTCTACCAGGTGGACGTTAGAAGTCAGGAGGATGTCGCCTTTGGGCGCAGTGTGTTGCAGGCCGCAAAAGATCCTCATGTCTGATAGCGCTCAGCTTATGTATGGTGTACCCCCCCCTCATTGGGCATTGCTTTAGGACATCCCACATAGTAATGACTATGCCGCTCTGTGTCCCGTGATGTACGAGAAAGAAAATAGGATTTTTATAACAGCTTACCTGTAAAATCCTTTTCTTGGAGTACATCACGGGACACAGAGCTCCCACCCCTCTTTTGGGGACACTTATTGCTTTGCTACAAAACTGAGGTGCTCCCGGATGGGAGGGGCTTATATAGGGGAGGGTACTTCCGGTTTGGAAGTTGCCAGTGCCAGCACCTGAAGGTAAACTATATAACCCACATAGTAATGACTATGCCGCTCTGTGTCCCGTGATGTACTCCAAGAAAAGGATTTTACAGGTAAGCTGTTATAAAAATCCTATTTTTTCTTCCTCTGGATTGGTTGGGAGGGTGCTGTTACAAAGTATGGAAAGCAATCAGGTATGTAAATATATTATAGTCACTACAGATAAGGTATGATAAAGTAATGCCTTATCTGTAGTGACTATAATATATTTACACACCTGTTGGCTTTCTAACTTATAGAGTTCCTATGGTTTCTATGTAAAGTATATGTGTTGGTTTCAGAAGTCTTTAGAAAAATGAAATGGTATTTTCTTTGTATGTGCATTGACTTCAGCATTAAAGCACAACTCATCCTTCCTGAAGCCTTCCCCATTTTTTATTAATTTATTTTTTAATCAATTCACACAAACTTTATATGCTGCAGTATTCATACCAGTCCATTGATGTTAAGGGTCTTTACTTTGTTCTATGGTGACAGCCAGTGGCTGGTCCTTACTCCTGGACATAATGATGTCTGTGCACCATGCTGTCCATGAGTACAGGGTGTCCAGCATGATGATGCACCCCCTGGTTTGTGTCCATGATGGCCAGGCATTCAAACCAACAGAGGCCCGGTGTTGCATCACAGAGCAATGAGCCTGCGGGACAACACCAGAGAGGAAATACGTTTTGCAACATAAGCTGTTTTTTTTTCCCCACACTTGCTGACAATAGTTTTTTTTTTTAAATTGTAAAAGGTGGAGTTGGGCTTTAACATTAACAAATTGTAAGTGTGCAATAATTTTTAGTTACAAAATAAACATTGAACCAACCAATAAATTGATCTGATTAAGGGTCCCCCAACTTTTGTAATGATTATAATATATTATGGCATTTATCTTTAGAATGCAAGTCTGCCAAGTATACAGTAATGTATTCTCTAATCCTCCTCAGTTAGGTTATATTGTCATGAAAGCTCCTAATGATTTTAGCCATGCCTGTTAGTAGAGTTTTTAGGGACGTGAACTCTATTTTCTGCACTGTAGGTTTAGGTTTACTGTTCACTGTATTAGTGATTTTTCCATCCCTGGAAGTCTTTAGAAACAGTGTCTGGCACCAGCTTACTATTAGGCAGTAATTAGTATAACTAACAGCTAATATGAAAGAGTAGAATAGAGGTCGTCATAAGACTTCAAAGGTCTTAACAGGTTAAGGTTGGAGGGCAGTCTCTACTCTTGCTTAATCTGTTGCCATATCTGGTGAGATTTGTTGAAATCTTCGGTGACCTTCAACCCTGAGGTGTTGCTTTCTCAGAATGTACCGGTCACATGTCATGTTCTTTATTCCAATCTGTTTAGATGTGCATGGGACTCTGGGAATAGCAGCTTTGCTTTAGAGTTCATGCACAAATGGACTGACTTAAATCTCTCAAGCCACTGCTGGTAGCAGAAGTAAGACTACAGTCTTGGCGTACACACCAAGCTACCCATCTTTCCAATTACATTGTTCAGCCCACACTTTAGTTTTTATATAAATAGCAAGCTGAATATTTATATAACGCGCATAAGAAATGTGAACTTGCCTACACTGGGTCATTCCATGCCAGTTCAGCTCAGTTAAAAAGTGCTACTCACATTATCTTCATTTTATAGTGCAACTATATTATTAAGTGAACATAAACCTAATAGTTTGCGCTCTCTGTGTGCCTTTTAGAGAAAAATCGACATATTATACTATTGCTATTCACTTGTATTATCGGAGAACTGGAGAAAGTGCAGAGAAGAGCAACCAAACTGATAAGAGGCATGGAGGAGCTCAGCTATGAGGAAAGATTAGAGGAACCAAATGTATTCTCTTTCTTTCTCGTACATCACGGGACACAGAGCGGCATAGTCATTACTATGTGGGTTATATAGATACCTTCAGGTGCTGGCACTGGCAACTTCCAAAACCGGAAGTACCCTCCCCTATATAAGCCCCTCCCATCCGGGAGCACCTCAGTTTTTTGCCAGTGTCTAAGGTGTTGGCCAAGAAGTAACATGTGTTTTTCACTGAGCTTGCGTACAGGTTCTTTTGGGCCTCAGTAAGCTATTCCGGATCCGACCAAAAAAAAGCTTCATAGCTAAACGGTCGGTACCCGGGCCTTGCAAAGAGAAGAGCAAGGTTTTGCCTGTAATGCCTCTCTTAGGAGGGCTGGACCCTGGTATCCAGAGCTCTGGTAATACCCACGACCAAGATGTTTTCTGTGCAGGGTGCTATACAGGTCCAGGGGAGTGGAATCCTTGGGAACCCGGTCCCTGAAGGTTTAATTACAATGCCTGCCGTGATAGGTGAAGTTTGGGCTTCTGTGGACCAAACAGAGTTCTGCGGCGAGGAAAAGGTAAGTGGGGGCCCTCAGGAACTTGGTTCTATTGAGGGACCCCCAAGCCTATTTTGTCTTTCTGCCTGTTACCTAAGGTATTCCCACTAATATTCTGTGTATGCCTGTTACTACTGAAAAAGTGTAAAAATGTTAATAGTAGGCAAGAAAAAAAAAAATGTGTAAGACCGCGGTACCTGTGTTAGACACTAGAGGCCGCTATGGTTCTTTTTCTTGTAATGTGGATTTTTTTCTTCCGAAATCAAATCCAGGCAGTTGGTAAGTTCTCTGCTGGGAAGCTGTCTCCTCTGCCCTGTTGCTGCGCTCATCCATCCCAGGGCCCTGCGGCAGGGACCCTGGCTCCCATCTAGCTCCTTATTTTTTCAAAAAAGGCGCCGAAGGCGCACGTGCCCGCGCGCGTGCACGCACACGCGCCTCTAATATATAGAGGCGATCTGGAAAAAGGGGCGGAGCGGGTGGATGACGCTCGGTGTGCGCCGCGGCGCTACTGCGCATGTGCGGGCGTCCAGCGTGTTTTAAAGCACAATTACAGCTGGCTATTGAAGTGCACAGACAGAGCTAGCAACAGTAAAAAGGCACACAGAGGCGGTTGATGCAGGCATCCCCTAGAAAGGCACTTTAGTAGACACCAACTGTTATATAGCAGCAATTGTGCTAGACTATTCTCAGTAAAAGTGGTGTTTTTACGGCTGGAATACCTCAGCTTTAGGCTTAGGAATATGCCGTCCAGAAGCTCCGGAACTGAATCTTCCAGGAAGTGAAGGGGATCTCATCGGGCTCTGAGGTCTTGGGCATGCTTCTGCTGCACCAGTCTCCCCTGAAAATTCAGAGGTAAGTGACCATAGAGACCCCGCAGGGGTACTTGGTACTGTGGCTGTCCTCAGTTCACCTGCTCCTGTGTATGTAACAGAGGAGGTTTTTTCCTCAGCTCTGGGAGGATTAGAGAGAGATTGTCAACATTGATCGCTGCCTCCCTGTCAGGGAAATCACACCCGATCTCCGTCTCCTCCTTCAGAGTGCCTGTTAGCAGAGCAACAGTCCCATACAGGGATCGACCTGCCTGAAGGGGATCAGGATGAGGTTGATTCTGTTATAGAGGAATCAACAGTGGAGGAACCTTTCTCAGCATCTCAAGCTGAAAGATTATGGGTTCAGTCTCTGACTAACATGGTCCGATCAGCATTTAAAAATGCACCTTGCGGAACCATCAACCACTACTGTATCCTTGTTGGGGTCGCTAGAAGCCACCAGACTGTCTGTTCTTTTCCACTTCACCCTTTACTGGAAGGGCTCATTTACCAGGATTGGGAACATCCTGAGAAAATATTTATTCCCCCCAAGAGATTTCCGGTGGTCTATCCCATGGAGGATAAGTTCATCAAAAAATGGAAGGTCCCTATAGTGGATGCAGCCATCTCTTGTGTGTATAAATCACTGACATGTCCAGTGGATAATGTCCAAATGTTCAAGAACCCAATAGATAAAAAATTGGAGTCCTTATGAAAATCTGCTTCTTTTAACAGCAAGCTTGGTGACACAACCAGCAGTGGGGTCTGCTAAGCAGTGAAGGATCAGTTGAAACAGGTCTTGAGGGACTTGCCAGATCAGCAGGCCTTGCCCTTACTGATCTACCTAGAGCCTTAAGCTTTGCGGTGACGCCATAAAGGATTCAATCCATCAGGCCTCCCGCCTTACGCTGTCTGTAGTACATATGCGTAGGCTTCTATGGCTCAAAAACTGGTCTGCTGAAGCTCCCTGTAAAAAATGGCTGGTTAGCGTCCCATTTTTATGGTGAACGCGTATTCAGGGAAGACCTGGACAAATATATCCAGAAAATTTCCAGCGGTAAAAATACACTCTTGCCGGTTAAAAACAGAGTTAGAGGTCCCTCTTTTAAGAGGCCTGCTTCTCCAGTCCCTGGGGCATCAGCTGTGAAACAGTTCCGACGGCCTCCTCGGTCAATTCCCGGGGGTAAAAAAACAGGGACAATCGCAGGGTAATGAGAAACCCTGGGTCAGGAGAGGTACAAAACCTCCCCCAAAGTTAAATTCATTGAAGGGTTGCCCCCACTCAGTCGGGTGGGGGGAAGACTCCAGTTGTTCGCAGAGACCTGGCGGGACACGATCAAAACAGATAGGTGCTCTCCGCAGTATGTTTGGGATACAGATTGGAGTTAAAAGACTCTCCTCCTTCCCATTTTTTGAGGTCAAACGTGCCAAGGGATCCCCGGAAGAGAGAGTCCCTCCTGTTGGCACTAGAACAACTATTGTTCCAAGGAGTAATTATGGAGGTTCCCCTGGAAGAATGGGGGTTCGGGTTTTACTCAAACCTCTTTACAGTCCCGAAGCAAATGGGGACGTGAGGCCCATATTAATTCTAAAAGGGTTAAACAAAGCCTGTATATCAGGACTTTCCGATGGAGTCGATCCGATCGGTGGCCACTGCCCTACAAGGGGAGGAATGGTTAGCCGCGATCGACATCAAAGATGCTTATTTGCACATTCCCATCTTTCCAGTCCACCAAAAATTTCTACGCTTTGCAGTAGAAGGGCGCCATTTTCAGTTCAGAGCCTTACCCTTCGGTCTGGCCACAGCACCACGAGTGTTCACAAAAATTCTGGCCCTTTATTGGCCAATCTAAAAACACAAGGTGTAATGATACTGGCATATCTAGATGACTTGTTGCTGATAGACCACTCAGTGAAAAAACTAGACGTGGTCGTTCACAAGACAATCAAGTATCTGAAATCTCACGGTTGGATTATCAACCGAGACAAGTCAGCCCTAAAAACCAGTCAAAAGTCTGGAATACTTGGGGCTAAGGTTGGATTCAGGCCACAGAAAAATATTCTTGCCTCGAGGAAAGGTGTTGTCTTTGAAAGATTTGATCCACTTAGTGGGTACAAAAAGACAGCCGTCCATACGCCTGTGCATGAGGCTGCTGGGAAAAATGGTGGCATCATTCGAAGCAGTACCCTACGGTCGATTCCATTCAAGGAATTTGCAAAGGGCCATACTGTCAGCCTGGAACAAAAAAGTTCAGGCCCTAGACTTACAATGTCCTTGTCCCCTTCCGTTCGCGAGAGCCTCCGTTGGTGGTTGGTTCTCCAGAATCTGGAAAAAGGGAAATCCTTCAGTCCGATTTCTTGGAAGGTGGTCACTACAGATGCCAGCCTTATAGGCTGGGGAGCAGTACTGGAGCAATGGTCTCTCCAGGGCAGATGGTCGGATGCAGAAAAGGCCCTGCCCATCAATCTCTTAGAGATACGAGCAGCCCGGTATGCCCTAGTAGCATGGACATCCAAACTCCAAGGGTCCCCTGTCAGAATTCAATCAGACAATGCCACAGCAGTGGCATATATCAATCATCAGGGTGGCACCAGGAGTCGTGCAGCCCAGAGGGAAGTAGATTACATCCTGAAATGGGCAGAAAGATATGTCCCAGCCATATCTGCGGTATTCATTCCAGGAGTGGAGAATTGGAAGGCGGACTTTCTAAGTCGCCAGCAATTTATGCCCAGGGGAATGGTCCCTTCACCCCGAGGTTTTCTGGACAATATGTCAGCGGTGGGGAACACCGGATGTAGATCTTCTAGTATCCAGATTCAACGCAAAGGTGGACAGGTTTGTCTCTCGGACAAGGGATCCCCTAGCTTGCGGCTCGGATGCCCTAGTGTTCCCTTGGGATCAGTTCAAGCTGATATATGCATTCCCACCGCCACGATTGTTACCTCGATTACTCCGCAGAATCAGGGTAGAAAAGAAACCAGTGATTCTGGTGGCTCCAGCGTGGCCCCGAAGAGCGTGGTACGCGGAGATTGTAAAATGTCAGTGGGGAGTCCTTGGACTCTCCCACGTCGTCCGGACATGCTTTCGCAAGGACCGATATACCACCCTTCCTTACCAGCCCTAGGTTTGACGGCCTGGCTATTGAAGCCCACATTCTAAAAAAGAGAGGGCTCTCTAATCCTGTGGTATCTACCATGATCAATGCCAGGAAGCCGGTATCCAGGCAGATCTACTATAGAATCTGGAAGGCGTACATCGCGTGGTGTGAGGCCAGGAAATGGCATCCACGTAAGTACGTAATAGGTAGGATTCTGGACTTCCTACAGTGGGCTGTAGATAGGAAGCTTGCCTTGAGTACTATCAAGGGTCAGATTTCGGCCTTTTCAATATTTTTTCAAAGGCCCTTGGCTTCGCATTCACTAGCAAAGCCTTTATACAAGGAGTGATGCGTATTAGTCCTCCGGTTAATATTCCCATATGTCCATGGGACTTAAACCTGGTTCTGTCGGTTCTACAGAAACAACCATTTGAACCATTACAGCATATTTCCCTGGTTCTTCTCACCAGGAAATTGATTTTTCTAGTAGCCATTTGTTCGGCTAAAAGAGTGTCGGAATTAGCAGCTATGTCCTATAGGGAGCCATATCTGGTTATCCATAAGGACAGAGTAGTGTTACGTCCTCATCCAGCCTTTCTTCCTAAGGTGGTATCGGGGTTTCATTTGAACCAAGATGTGGTTCTTCCTTCTTTTTTCCCCAAGCCTAGTTCGGTAGAGGAAAAGTTATTACATTCTTTGGATGTAGTAAGAGCAGTTAAAGCTTATCTAAAAGCCACTGCTCAGATTCGCAGAACGGATACTTTGTTTATTCTGCCGGAAGGCCCCAGAAGGGGTCAGGCAGCGTCAAAATCTACTTTAGCCAAGTGGATTCGACAGGTCATAATGCAAGCCTATGGCTTGAGAAGGAGACCGCCTCCGTTCAAAGTTAGGGCGCACTCCACGAGAGCAGTTGGAACTTCATGGGCAGTGCATCACCAGGCCTCCCTGGCTCAAATCTGTAAGGCCGCAACATGGTCTTCAGTACACACGTTTACTAGGTTCTACCAGGTGGACGTTGGAAGTCAGGAGGATGTCGCCTTTGGGCGAAGTGTGTTGCAGGCCGCAAAAGATCCTCATGTCTGATAGCGCTCAGCTTATGTATGGTGTATCCCCCCCTCATTGGGCATTGCTTTAGGACATCCCACATAGTAATGACTATGCCGCTCTGTGTCCCGTGATGTACGAGAAAGAAAATAGGATTTTTATAACAGCTTACCTGTAAAATCCTTTTCTTGGAGTACATCACGGGACACAGAGCTCCCACCCCTCTTTGGGGACACTTATTGCTTTGCTACAAAACTGAGGTGCTCCCGGATGGGAGGGGCTTATATAGGGGAGGGTACTTCCAGTTTTGGAAGTTGCCAGTGCCAGCACCTGAAGGTATCTATATAACCCACATAGTAATGACTATGCGGCTCTGTGTCCCGTGATGTACTCCAAGAAAAGGATTTTACAGGTAAGCTGTTATAAAAATCCTATTTTTGAGAAGAGGAGATTAACGGGGGATATGATCAACATGTACAAGTATATAAGTGGTCCATATAGTGAACTTGATGTTACATTATTCACTTTAAGGTCATCACAGAGGACAAGGGGGCGCTCTTTGTCTGGAGAAAAAGAGATTTCATCTCCAAAAACGGAAAGGTTTCTTCACAGTAAGAGCTGTGAAAATGTGGAATAGTTCTTCCTACTACATGTTTCAACCATTTCTGCTAAAATCTATTAAAAATCAATTGTGCGACACCTCTTAAATGCCGCCAAGACCTGTATCCCTCTCCATTGGAAAAAACAACTGCCGCTGACTATTGCTAATTGGCTTCACAAGGTAGAGGATAGCAATAAAATGGAGGACTTGATACTTACTGCATAGCATAAACATGAAAAATATTCTAAAACTTGGGGGCTTTGGAACCAGTTTGTCCTCTCTGCAGAAGGAACGGCCCTTTTCAGATCATGATTTGTATAACAAGCTCCATTGACCGACTATCTTTATTATCCTGAACCACCGCCATCTCAGAACCGCCCCCCCCCTCCCCTTTTCCTTTCTTTCTTTTCTTTCTTTCTTTATACTCCTTCTCTTGACCTATTTACCTCTCCGCTACTCCAACCTTTGAAGGGGAAAATGGAATTGGGCAACCCCGTGTCTTACTCAGTAGATCAACCTTTAAATCTGGTGACAAACTGATAGAAGAAATCTGTCTGACATATTTTTTCCTGTTACCCACTTGCAATCTATATACTGTATCTCCGAAAATGTTTATTTGTCAGACACATAAGTTATATGTTTGACGTTTTTAATGTCTGCACATTATGGATGTAACGACTTGGTTTTACCCTTTCTGGGTTTCAATAAAAACGATATTTTGAAAGGAAATTTTGGAATATAGACTCCCTCAAGGTGTACATAATATAACTGGGTGCTGACATTTATAGCTAAAGTTGATCAAGGGAATATGCGGTTGCCTCTCGGGGGATCAGGAAGGAATTTTTTCCCCTGCTGGAGCAAATTGGTTCATGCTTTGCTGGGGTTTTTTGCCTTCCTCTGGATCTACTGTGGGTATAGTATTGTGTATATGGGATTGTATGATTTTTTAAATTTATTTTTTATCTTTTATTCATTCAACTAGATGGACTTGGGTCTTTTTTCAACCTGACTATGTTACATGTGTCTATTCACATAGCACAACTTAAATAAAAATAAGTAAATGAAAATTGCAGCTTACCCTAACGCTAGGTAGTTTGCTTTGTTTATGAGGGGACTGGGCAGCTGTGGTTGCCATAGTTAACCCTGTCTGCAGGCAGATAAAAAGGGGTGAAAAGTGTAGAGGATGGGCTTCTCGCACTGTATGTTAATGAGGACAGACTTGGGACAGGCTCATTTTAACATTGTATAAAGAACCTTGCAGTCACATCCATGACACATCCTCCTGAGAAACATCTAAAAGGTAAGAAATATTTTAAAAACAGTTTTTAGTCCTGCTGTGTGAATGTGAATTGCAAACATGTAGTAGGATTTTTCAAATTTGCCTGCAAAAGTGGAAATATACTTTAGAAGATGAGGTTTCTGACCTCGTTACATTATAGAGGATGTATTTTTCCATGTCGGTTTACATTTCCTCACCCCTTTAGCTCTTTCACTTTCTGGAGAAAGCTTTAACATACTGTATATAGTTAGGCTTTTGTGGTGGTACCATATATTATAGCGCAATTCCAATCAGTCTTTTTTTTCCCTCTAATTCTGGGTTGTAGGACTTCATTCTGTGCCAGGTTTTTCATCTTTATAAATCCTTACTCTGGCTGTGAACAGTGCTGCTTTGCTTTTTAGCTAAAATTTCCTTTTGTATAAATCTTCCACATTTCATTTCTTGTGTTACTATCACAAGTAAGGATGAGCTCCGGCGTGTTCGCACAGCCCACGTGCAGAGCCCGCCAGGAAGTCGGCACGGCTCTGCGCTAATCACAGGCAGTGAGACATTTCCCGATCTCTGCAGCCGTGCATCGGGAAATGTCTCACTGCCTGTGATTAGCGCAGCGCAGTGCCGACTTCCTGGCAGGCTCTGCACGTGGGCTGTGCGAACACGCCGGAGCTCATCCTTAATCACAAGCTGTCAGGGGAACAGGAAGTGAGGTGATATCCCCCCCCCATCTCCAACAAAATCATGGTCGGCAAATTAAAATACGTTTTTTATTTTCTTAAGTGTAACAAAATAAAAATAAAATATTGGCTGGAGCCAGACCTTAAAGTGTTTCCTTATATGTACCTGCTGTACCATGTACTTGTAGGAAAAAGTATCCTCTTCTCTTTGTATTGCTTCCTTTGCTCCTGGTGTTCCTGCCAGTCCCTTTGCTTTCCTAAAAAAAACTGACCAAGCAGAACACACCCCTGGTCAGTTCTCTAGCTATGCTGGGAACTCACCCTGCTCTCCAATGATTAGGCTTGTCCTGACTCGCCTCCCCTGCACAGCCATTCACTAGGAAGCTCAGCGTACTGCTGCTTATCCTCCCCCCAGCTCTTTTGCAG
Organism: Rana muscosa; assembly: GCA_029206835.1. Taxonomy (NCBI): domain Eukaryota; kingdom Metazoa; phylum Chordata; class Amphibia; order Anura; family Ranidae; genus Rana; species Rana muscosa. The sequence continues at coordinate 1,060,508,026 of CM055116.1, forward strand.
CTGAGAACCCTGGGAATGTGATCACTTATAAAAAAAGGGGGAAACAAGGTATTTATATTGATTCTTTATACCTATACACAAATGTTTTTGCTTTCATTTCTATTTTAAACTGAATGGGTTGTTTTACAAGGTGATCATTTACAATCACTTTAATTGTTTCCCTGTTAACTACATTCCAGAATTTCCATAATGCTTTAATGGAAGATACTCCTGCATTTGTCATGGCCATGGTAGAGTTTTCAGAGTGATCTCTTCAGTGAACTGTATAAGATTTGGCAGAGGATCTTACTTGTTTCCACACAACTCACAAATTTGCAAAAATCAAAAAAGCTAGGATTTTACATTAACACCCTAAATATCCAAGTCATAGGTAATGCTATATTGTGTTAAATTCTGCATCAGTTGAATCCTTTGACTCCAGGTGCCTGTGGTGACTGGTTTAGTGTTTTGCAGACATCCTTATCCTGTAACAAACCTATTGTTTGATGATGTATCTACTCTAAAATAATTAGAATGGGAAAATTAGTATTCACACAACACATAAGAGTTGATGCTTTTTCTTTGCAAATAGCTTTCCCAAGAAGAATATTCTGTGAGAGTTTTTCCCCTCTGGCCCCAGTTCACTGTGGTCCTGATCTGAATCAATCGGATTTACGTTGTGGTAATTTAAAGCAGCAGTTGAAGTTTTACAAATCAGTGGCTACTTATTAAAAGGCACTAAATTTTTCCCTTTCACAAACTAACCAAGCTAAACTTTATGAGCACTCCCAAAGCCAGCTGTATCATTTCCACTCAAGCTTAATTTTCCTTCTTCAAAATTAGCTGAGATTTACTGTAATATTATTATTATTCAGCATGTTCAATTGTTATTTCTTGATTGGAGTATTAAGCCTAAGATCTGTTGAAATGGTATATCAATCATGGCCTAAAACACCTCACTGAAGTGACACATTAATATAAAGTCGGGAACAAGTCTTTCTCCCAAATGTTTTCCTTACATAACAGTTTATATGTTCAGACCTGATCTGTGACATGTACTCTACGGTTAAGTGCCATTAATCCATTTACAGCTGCTTGCTGCAAAGAGCCAAAATTACCAGTTAAAGAATTTATCAGATGTTGAGGGGAATTTACACTCTCCAGCATTGTTCAGCTTTTAAATGTTAAGTGAGAAGCATTTGCAAAGGCTTAAAGTCAGCCTTTTTATTTTTCTTAAAATAGGGAGTTAGTTTGGCAACAGTCCTTGGTTCTGAGCCGCTTGGCCACAGTCCAACGTGCTGGTTGTTTGGCCACACTTAGTTCCACATGGCTGGCTCTAGATGGCAGAAATGGCCTAGCTCTTTATTGACCTATTGGCCGTGACACTCCCACCTCATTCTCAAGGTTTTCATCCCCATCAGAATCCAGAGAGACTGAATCATTGCAGCTAAAAATCAAGAATCATTCCTTTGTTAAGCGAACTAAACACTGTATCGCAAAGAAGGTGTCTGTTCATTTTAGATGGAACTCATTAAATCGTGCATTTGACTTCATAAATGTATGCTAAATTTCACATTCCACTGCATTATTTTCCACGTCTTTACACACTGTGGAATAATGGCTTAATACCATTGGCATAACTTAATTGTATTTATAAAAAATTAAACATGTACACTAAGCAAAGCAGGTTGATTGCTAAGCACAAAATATAGTGAAGAGCTTTAAACTATGAAAATGTGTTAACATGCACTGATCAAATTCATATCTAGCAGTTATAGATGTGAAGTATAAGAAAATTATTATTATTATACTATTATATCGAATTTATATAGCACCAACACTTTACGCAGTGCTTTACAATACAGTTATAATACAATAAAATACTAGAGGATTAAGAGGGCCCTGCTCAGAAGAGCTTACAATCTAATAGGATGGGGCAGGTGGTACAAAAGGGGAATGAGCTGATGGAAGTGGTAAAAGATTGGTTGGAGACATGATAGGCTTCCCTGAAGAGATGAGTTTTCAGAGATCGCCTGAAGGTAGCAAGAGTAGGGGATAGCCGGACAGGTTGAGGTAGCGAGTCCCAGAGGATGGGAGAGGCTCTGGAGAAATAAAATAAACAATCATGAGAGTTTGTGATAATGTAATAAAAATCTTGTTACTATGTAGAGTTTGTAATTATCTTTGTACATAGGGCAACCTTTTATATGTTATCGCACAGCCAATTTTAAAGCGATATTAAACTCAAAACCAAAAACGTAATATATTGCAGCTTACCAATCATTAGATGAAGTGACTGTGTTTGTTAGTTTTCTTTTTTTAGGCTTTTTTTCCTTCTGTTTTTCCCTGCAGATCTGGCCAGTAACACTCTTCCTGTATTAGAGTGCCCCCACTCTGGATGAATGACCACAGGGGGCATTTTGGACAGCAGCATTGTCAGTCTGGGAGGAGTGGGGTGTTAGAAGTACTATTTTATATTATTCATTACAGGTACTTATATAGCGCAGTTACCGTATTTTCCGGCGTATAAGATGACCTTTTGTACTTAAAAATATCCCCCAAAAGTCGGGGGTCGCTTTATACTCCTGTACCTGTATGCAGAGTCAGTCAGACTGCGGCCGTCCATTGTTCAAATGCCGCGCCTCCTCCTCGTCCTGTTCCGTGATTGGCAGAACACTCCGCCTATCATGGAGATCCTCTCATCCTCGGCCTCGGACGAGAGGACCTCCGTGATAGGCGGAACACCGAACACAGGCTGTGCTGGGAAACTGAGTGTTCCGCCTATCACGGAACAGGACGAGGAGGAGGGGCAGCTTTTGAACAATGGACACCCGAAGTCTGACTCTGCATACAGGGATAAGGTATGGAGATCTGGAGATTGGCTCAGTGAGGTAGGCAATGAGCACAGTGAGGTAGGCAATGAGCACAGTGAGGTAGGCAATGGGCACTGTGAGGTATGCCATGGGCACAGTGAGATATGCAATGGGCACAGTGAGGTTTGTCGGAAGGGGGTCGTCTTATACGGTGAGTATATCCCAAAATCAACCTTTTAGCTGGAAAATTAGGGGGTCGTCTTATACGCCCAGTCGCCTTATACGCCGACAAATACGGTAATTTACACAGCGCTTTACATATATATTGTACATTCACATTAGTTCCCTGCCTTCAAGGAGCTTACAATCTAAGGTCCTAACTCACATTCATACATACACATACTGGGGCCAATTTAGACTGGAGCCAATTGACCTACCAGCATGTCTTTGGAGTGTGGGAGGAAACCGGAGTACCCGCAATCTCCAGGCAAGTAGAGCTGTGGTTGGGATTCCAGCCAACGACCCTAGTGCTGTTGGGCAGAAGTGCTACCCACTTAGACACTGTGCTGGCAGATTTAAATACAGTAACAAATTGAAGCTGAACTCCAGCTAATACTTTATAATAAATTACAACAAACTGTTTTTTTCTTTTTGGGATAAAGGTTTTACTTAAAATAAAAATAAAACCTGATCATTTTCAGCATTTCTGCCAGTGTACTAAATGCTCTGTCTCATCTCTGTAACTACAAGAGAGCTTTTTTGTTGAAATGCAACAGAGTTACTGGCTGGATCACCAGATGAAAATAGAAGAGAGAAAGCCAGAAAAGGTAAACTAATACAGCCATTACATCTAAGAATTGGTAGGCTGCAATCTAATAAATGTTTGTTTTTGAGTTTAATACCCCTTTAAACAATACATTCTGCAGTAGTTGTTGGTAACAAAGGTGTCATGGGATTGCATGTTTTTATTATTGGCAAGAAAGATACTCTACTTAAAATTAAATATTTTATAATGCCAACACATGCACTATTGACTAATGTGAAATGTGAATTTTAATGATGGCTTTATCCTATGTTTTATATAGACATTATATGGGAGTCAGGTGTGAACATATCATTAGTACCAGTTTATGTAGTTCTTTACATAGTTTGTGTCCGCACGCGTGTATAGTTAATAAGGATGGCCTATCATTGTGACGCCTTCCCAGTCCAGGCACAGCAGAGGCTGCGAGGTAACCAGGCCGTTTTTGTTTTATTTCAGTAAAGAAAAGTCAGGTCACTTATTCTGGCAGGACTGTATATGCCTCAAGCTTGGATGGAGAGAAATCTCATTCCTTTTGGAGATAAAATACTTAGGCCGGCCATACACAAAGTGCACGGGTTGCAGGAAAGAAATTTGCTCTATTCCCCATCAACACAGAGAGGTTTGATGTGGGAATCCCTCCCGCCAGGCCATTTTCTTCTCCTGGTGGGGGTGAAAGCCACCCCCACCGGGAGAAGACCTGGATTATTGCTAGCCGCTATAGCAGCTGCTTGTGATAATTGCAGGTAAAACCCAGCATGCTGGTTGTACCCAAGTTGATCAATCAACTTGGTACATTCAGCCTGCCCATACACAATTTGAACCTTGGCTGGTTTCTGCTGAACCGGCAGAGATTCAAACTGTGTATGGCCTGCCTTACCATCAGTGCAAATTTCTAGGCTTTAGTTAATTCTACTTTTTCCTATTTAAAGCAGAACTAAAGTCTGCCATGCAAGTATGCAGCATACTTGCACATTATGACACACTTGCCTACAAGACTGCCCTTCAGTGCTGTCTGATCTGAGTTGTCAGCTGCTAATGTTTCTGCCACTGCTGCCTTCATCTCCTCTAGCTCTTCACCCGTTTTCCCTGTTGTCCTCTTCAGCAATTGATGATGTTGGTCCTTGGCATGCACACAGGAGTTACATCATCACCCCGATCAATTTTCAGCATCTTGGAGATCCTAGGAATGAACAAGGAGTGTACACTGCATGGCACATGTGCCATACAGTGTACTGTACACCGAAAATAAAAAAAGTGGGTTTTTTTGGGCAGAAAAGACTACATATTTTGTCTGCCAAAAAATGCTACCGCATAGCAATTTTTTAAATTTAGTTTAGAACTTTAAGGTTTCTGTTACATGGAAAGCAGTGTTAATTTCATCAACTAAAAAGACTAAAACATTTTAGTCGACTAAATGAATACTATTTTAGTCGACTAAAATACGACTAAAACTAAAACAATTGAGATGACTAAAATACGACTAAAACTAAAATGGCATTTTAGTCAAAAGACTAAAATGGGACTAAAACTAAATTGCCATTTTAGTCAAAAGACTACGACTAAAACTAAATCGAAATTTCACTTCAAAATTAACACTGGTCTGTAGTGCTAATGTTCATACCTCAATACCATAAATAATAACATATTAGATTTTTCACTCCAGCAGTATATAATGAGTTTGTAAATTGTAGAGAAATGTTAACTAATGCATTACAATTTAATTACACCCATTAGATTTTAGTCGACTAAAATGTACTGGAGATTTAGTCCACTAAATACGACTAAAACTAAAACAATTGCAGAAGACTAAAATGGGACTAAAACTAAAATGCAATTTTAGTCCTAGGACTAAGGCTCTACCCACGGACATCCGTATGGAAGAAAACCATCGGGCCTTCAGCAAAAAACTTAAGACCCACCTCTTCTGAAGGATCAGGACGTCACTGGATGCAAAGCGTCTTGAGGCGATTTAGTTCGCATTTGTAGCGCTATACAAGTTATTCACTCACTAATGCCGTGTACACACGGCCGTTTTTAACGTCATTTAAAAAAATTTAGTTTTTCTCGCCGTGATTCTTCTCAAGCCTGCCATGCATACACACTATCATTAAAAAAAAATGCTCGCGCAAAGCGCGGTGACGTACAACACGTACGATGGCACTATAAAGAGGAAGTTCCATTCGGATGGCGCCACCCTTTGGGCTGCTCTTGCTGATTTCGTGTTACCGCGTGTTAGTAAAAGTTTGGTGAGAGACGATTCGTGCTTTTCAGTCTCTGGGCTTTTCAGTCCGTTACAGCGTGATGAATGTGTTCTCTCCAATACGAACGCTAGTTTTACCAGAATGAGCGCTCCCGTCTCATAACTTGCTTCTGAGCATGCGCGTTTTTTTCATGTCATTAAAGCGTACACACGCCCGTTTTTCACGACGAGAAAAATGACGACGTGAAAAACGAAGAGAAAAAATAGAGCATGTTCTAAATTTTTAATGCCCATTTTCGAGAAAAATGCTCTGGAGCCTACACACAATCGTTTTTAATGACCAATTTCAAAAATTGCATTTTTCTCATCATGAAAAACAGTCGTGTGTACGCGGCATAAGACTAAAACTAAATCGAAATTTGCTGCCAAAATTGATGGAAAGTTCTTTAATTACTTGACTTTTGCCTCTCCTGTCTTGTAATTGGTACAAAATTTACATCAAGTTATTTTTACACAGTTTGCATGAGAACTTTATAGTTTGGATTTCAAAAGTCTGCATCAGTCCGTCGTGGATGATGAGATCTTTTGCAATCCTATATGTCTGCATAGGGCAACATTAGTGAGGTGTATAACATGTCATCAGTAAGTGAAGATGGTCAGTGTGTTTTGAAACAATAAACTAAATCTACAGCATGGCGTAGGACTGATAGGTAGAGAAAGTCCAGAGAGGAAAGCCTTTTTATCATTCCTCTGTTACAGGCATGTACCTTGTCACTAGATAAAAGGTCAGCAAGCTGGCAGGTATGTGATCCTTTGTTTGACATTCTTATATAACATATCGTAGTCAAATAATTTCAGTCATTGTTTTTTGTCACTGAAAGATAATCTTTCCTCAAGCATTGTGAATAAGTTTAAGTAGCTGTCTCATCTAATGGAAAAGGTCATAACATAAGAAAGTGCCACTGGTTAGTGTTGGTTGACACACTGCCCTGCTTGTCTAATTTGATTACACACAGCCAGTGTAGCCTCTAGCAAAGCTGATTTTAACGATAATCGGCTTCTTAACCTTTGGAGAACTAATGTAAACACTACCCACTACTGGCTAATTATGTTGCTCTAAAATATATAAAGTGCAAAAGGTAAAAGTGTACAACTAACACCTGTTGTGACACAATTATCAAGCTTTCTTAAGAGGATTACAGAAGCTTTTATCTCATCTTTATATAATGAACTATTTCTACGCTGTGAGAACTCAGAAAGGAGATTTTATGGCACCACACGTTTTCCTTAAATCTGAAAACTTTGTAGCGGATATGTGATCAATATAAAAATGATCATAAAGAGATAATTAAGCTGATGTTGGGGGACATTTGTCCCTAGGGGGACCATCATGAACACTTTCATGGGAGGCCATTGCTGTTGTAAAAAAAAAAAAAATCGGACTTATTGTCAAATAATTGTAACAGGCAAGTTGCACAAAAGACCGACAGATCCCTCACTACCTTCTGTGCTTGAAGACACATCTCCCATATTTTAGCCACCCAATAGCTCTATACACACTTGCAGAAAAACTGTCTGGTACACACTTACTACACCTTACTTAAAGGGTAACTCCACTTTCGTGGGGAAAAAAAATAGCAACTAAAGAAAAAATAATATAACACATATAATTGCGACACTAATCATTTTGTAATTGAATATTATTAAAAATTACCTTTGCTTTTCAATCTGCAGCCTCTGTAATTTTCTGAGAATGCAATGCAATATGGCTACCTGGAGTTGTTCTGTACACAGAGTGTGTACTGACAACTCCCCAGAGACATAATTTCAGCTCCAATCGCAGGCCTTCCGTCTCCTGAGATCCAACCCCACGCACAACCATTGCTTTTTACTCTATATCCTACCCCTAGCACGCACCTCACTTCCCAGGTTCCATGACAGCAGTGACATAACTTCTCCAGTACACAGAGCCACCTTTCTTATCTTATATTCTATAATAAGTAATTTAAAAAAAACTGAGACTTTTTGCAACTTCATCATTACACCCTTAAGCCAGATTTTGACTGTTTGACTCATTCGAATCATGTATGGGCAATCATATCAATGTGAGCAGCCTGCCGGGTTTTACATAAGATTATTGCTAGAAGACCACCAAGTATCAGATTACTTTATACATTTACTTTGGGCCATATTTGCTCAAAACTAATTATGCAAATGCCACCTCTATGCAGCAGATAATGAATCTATAATTTACTGTTGTAACCTATGCTACATACAGGAAGCAGTATCCTACTCTGGCAGTAACTTCAGAGACTTCCCCTCTATGTGTTAAACAAAGAGAGTCACTTGCTGCAGCACCTCCACCAATCATAAGAAGCCTTGTATTTTTTCAGTGAACACAAGGCTTCCTCTAATTGGCCAATGGGGAGATTGTGATGTCATCCACTACAACAGTGAATTACAGATTTACCATTGGCCACAGAGTTGCTATTTTCATAATTAAAACAGACAAAGGACAAAAGACTCAAGTTAAATAAAAGCAGAATGACAGAGAGCTGCCAGCACTGTAATCTGTCCCCACATATAAAAAACAATAATATAGGTATGAAGTGTGGTGCTCAATTCAATCAGTAATATGAATGTGCAAAAAACAATGATTATGGCAGTGATCATCAATAAATATTATAAAAAATTCAAAAAAATTGATAAAAATAAAATATCAAAACCAAATATATAAAAAATCTGTGTGATCCCCTACTGGGTAGTGATCCCATAAAGTGCTGCAAAAACTGTGAACATGAATAAAACAATGACACCCTTCAAACTATATAGGTTTTATCAACGCACAATAATGTGCCTTGATCAATAGTGATCCCAAACTTAAGTGCCGTAAATAAAACTATAAAATAGTTCACAAGCTGAATATATTGTGAGATCCCCAATAAAAGTCCAGTGTCTCTATCGGTGCAACCAAACCATGTCCTGTGCTGGTGACTCCACTTCAAAGTGATTCATGCTCCAGCACTATGCAAAATAACAGCTCACCTTAAGTTTAGAACTATACTTTCCTCCACAGGTCAGTTTCAGAATCAAACCTCCTCTCCTCAGTCTGCAATAATATGTAAATAAAAAAAAACACATAGTGTAGTACAATTTATTAAAAAGTAATAAATCAACCACGTTTTAAAAAAACACTCAGACGAGTGTTACAAGGCATTGGTAATCTCCCCACAAACGATCCCTACCACACACTTTTCAGTCTTGGCTGCGACCGGAAGTGACCAAAGAGATTCAGCAGCTACATAACAGTTATAGGGAGAAATGGAGGACCTTGGCAATGGACAAAGCTTTTTCTCTGTTTGTCCGTTTTATCTCACTGAACAATAAAAGAGGATTGCTCAGAGCTGGATTAACTCTTTGTGGCAAGACTGGGCACAAATGATAGGAAATCTTATACTCTACATTGTGACAGCAAAAAATAAAAAATTTGGGTTTACATCCACTTTAAGTTGGGGACAGGGTCGCTGTCAATGTACCATAGAGAATAGAAGCACATTGTCCAGTATAAGGAAAGTGTGTGGTATCCATGTAATTGCAATAGAAAGGTTTTAGATACCAAAGGTAAACAAACCCCTATACTTGCTACTTTTAAAATATAACAAAAAATGTTGCCCTTAGTTGTGTATATAGGAAAAAAACAGTGCACAGTGGTTCTCAAGCTTAGATATGACATGGTGGTTGTAAATGTTGGTCCAATCTTAAGGTTAAGCAAGTGTTTGTTTTTATTGCACTCACACTTAAGTTGTACAAACCTTAAAAATCCAATAAAGTAATATATTTCGCTTACCAGATTGCAGCTGCGCATTTTCTTTTTTTTCACTATGTAGTCCTGCAGTTACACATTCTCTATCTTATGGTAATGTTAACTTATGTACTGAAGAAGCATCATTGTCACCCTAGCACAGAAAGTATGTTAGGATTACAGACTACTTGGGAACAATGTTAACTGATAACAGTCAGCAGAGACAAGTGCACAGCAAGTTATTAATTCACAAGATTTCTGAAAGGATCAACAGGAATCTTTCTGGTATATTTAACAGACCAAAGGGGATTAACCACTTCAGCCCCGGAAGATTTGGCTGCTTGATGACCAGGCCATTTTGCGTCACTAAGTGTCGTGCGACATTGTACCCAAACAAAATTGACATTCTTTTTTTCCCCACAAATAGAGCTTTCTTTTGGTGGTGTTTGATCACCTCTTCAGTTTTTATTTTTTGCGCTATAAACAAAAAAAGTGTGACAATTTTGAAAAAAAATACAATATTTTGTACTTTTTACTATAATAAATATCCCCAATTTAAAAAAATAAAAAATTCTCAGTTTAGGCCGATATGTATTCTTCTACATAATTTTGTTAATACAAATCGCAATAAGCGTATATTGATTGGTTTGCGCAAAAGTTATGGCGTCTACAAAATAGGGGATAGATTTATGGCATTTTTTTTTTTTTTTTTTTTTTTTTACTAGCAATGGCGGCGATCTGCCATTTTTATCGGGACTGCGACAATATGGCAGACAGATCGGACACTTTTGACCAATTTTTGGAACCATTGACAATCATACAGCAATCAGTGCTAAAAAAAAGGAACTGATTACTGTGAAGGGGTTAACACTAGGGGGCGATCAAGGGGTTAACTGTGTTCCCTAGTGTGCGTTCTAACTGTAGGGAGATGGGAGTGACTGGAGGAAATGACAGATCGGGATTCCTAGCTAGTAGGGACCCACGATCTGGCTCTCCTCTGCTCACAGAACAGGGATGTGTGTGTTTACACACACATACACGTCCCTGTTCTGCCTCTCGTGCCCCTGATAGCGCATTGGCCGGCGGTCATTATGACTGCCGGCCACACGCATCGGCACCCCCGCAGTGCAGCGGGTGCGTGCGTGCGTGCGCGCGCCTGCTATCCCATTTAAAGGAGCCGGCGTACAGCTACGACAGCTCGCGGGATCGTGCCGACCTGCCACCATATAATGACGGCGGCTGGTTGGCAAGTGGTTAAACAAAAGACAATCGGGTTGATTTTCTAAAACTGAAGTGTAAAATCGGGTGCAGCCCTGCATAGAAACCAATCAGCTTTCAGGTTTTATTGTCAAAGCTTAATTGAACACGTTGAAGTTAGAAGCTGATTGGCTACCATATACAGCTGCACCAGATTTTGCACTCTTCAGTTTTAGTAAATAAATCCCATTTATTGTTTAGAATTTTCATACACTTTCATGTTATAGATGTGAGAAACAGGAGAATAGCCAGACATTCCTAGCACCAACGTTGGTATTCGGCATCCAAAATAAATTCCAAATTGGCCAATTAACTAGTATTCAAAGAGCAGCTGGGCAGTGGTTTCAGCTACTAAGTCATGAAGCAGATTTACCCCCTCAATGCCGGACACTTTCACCCCCTTCCTGCCCAGGCCAAATTTCAGCTTTCAGGGCTGTCGCACTTTGAATGACAATTGCGAGGTCATGCAACACTGTACCCATATGAAATTTGTATTGTTTTTTTGAGACAAATATAGCTTTCCTTTGGTGGTATTTAATCACCACTGGGGTCTTTATTTTTTGCTGAACAAATTAAAAAAGGTCTGAAAACATCGGAAAAAAACGTTTTTCTTAGTTTCTCTTATACAATTTTGCAAATAAGTAATTTTTCTTGATTCACTGATGTGCACTCTTTCCTCCCACAGACACAGCGTGGGAGGAAATGACTGTCGATAACCTGCAAGTCTGTTTACATGTGATCAGCTGTGATTGGACACAGCTAAACACATGGTAAAGGCCCGCTGTGATACCGCGATCTGTCATCAGCTGTGGTGTTAATGAAGGAGTTGAGAATCTTTACCCAATAATTTCACGTAAAAACGTCCTGTTTCATTTTTTTTTTTAAAGGGTAAATTTTGTTGGGTTTTACAGGTTGCAACCAAGAACACGCATGTTCCATAAATTGTCACAGTAATATGATATACAGCAATATTTGGAACATGCATTTAATCCAAAGAAGTACACTAGTGCAAAGGAAGGTCATATAAAGTAAAGTATCAATATATATATCAAAGATTGGGTAGTCAAAGTAAACAATAGTTTTCTTTTTACTTGTGTGAACCAAGCCTTAAGGTGGAGCTCCAATAATTTTTTGGAAAATTAAAAAAACTGTAGCTGCTGACTTGTAATAAACAGACACTTACCTGTCCCAGTGCTGTGCTCACCCGGGGGGGGGGGGGGGGGATGGGGCGCAGGGGACCATCTTCAGTGACCTGCGCGGACATCCTAAGGGCTCATGCACACTGCAGCTAAAAAAAAAAAAAAAAAACTGCTTTTTTTTCCCTGCCTAAAAGCCTGAAGAAGCTTGTACTTTTGTGTGCTCTTTTGCATGTTTTTATTGAGCTTATTTGAGTTCATTTGTGCTCTTTTGAGCATAAGCGTTTTTTTCACAAATCATTCCCTCAGCTAATTCTTCCTTTTTTTTTTTTTTTTTTTTGCTTTTCCGCATGTTTTTGGGCACTTAGGTGTCTTTCCTGCGTGAAAGCTCCTCCTCCTGGTGGAGTTTTTTTTTCTGCCTGTAAGAGCATATGCCTGTAAACTCCTGAAAAAACCCATAGTGTGCATGGACACATTGGCTAACATGGAGGGGAGTTTCCAGGCAGAAAAAAATTAGAGCCTAAAAGCCTGTAGGACCCGCTTCTTTGAGCTTATTTGAGCTGCAGTGTGCATGAGCCCCAACTGCGGGCACCTGGCTGTGACAGCTTGCAGTTTCACAGCCAGGTTCTGACTGCGCGGGCCGCACTGTACAATGTGAATGGTCCCACAGTCTTCTGGGACCCATGATGTGTAACAGAAGACTGCAGGGAGGGAAGGGGGAAGGAGAACTTCAAAACCAGGTACCTGCCCCCCCCTGCAAAAAAAAGATATCCAAATGTCACAGAGGTGTGTGAGGGGGGAGCTGGCCTTAAAGCAGAACTTCCCCTTTCGGGTGGAGTTTCACTTTAAGGTGCTTTACCTTAACCACTTGCCGACCGCCTCCAGTAGATATATGTCGGCAGAATGGCACGTACAGGCACATCAACGTACCTGTACGTCCCCTTTAACTGCCTGATGTGGGGGTCGCGCGCACGCCACCGGCAGCGCGCTCGCGACCCCGCTACATTCCCCGTGAGTCGGACCGCAGGTCCCGCGAACTCGATCGCCACGGGGATCCCCGCGATCGTCTCACGGAGGCATAGAGCAGGGAGATGCTTGTGTAAACATACCATCCATTACTAGTAAAAAAAATTTTTTTATAAAAATGCCATAAAACTATCCCCTATTTTGTAAACGCTATAACTTTTGCGCAAACCAATCAAACGCCGATTGCAATTTTTTTTTTTACAAAAAATATGTAAAAGAATACATATCGGCCTAAACTAAGGAAAAAAAAATGTTTTTATATATTTTTGGGGGATATTTATTATAGCAAAAAGTAAAAAATATAGAATTTTTTTCAAAAATGTCGCTCTATTTTTGTTTATAGCGCAAAAAATAAAAACCGCAGAGGTGAACAAATACCACCAAAAGGAAGCTCTATTTGTGGGAAAAAAAGGACGTCAATTTTGTTTGGGAGCCACGTCGCACGACCGTGCAATTGTCAGTTAAAACAACGCAGTGCCGTATCGCAAAAAAGGGGCCTGGTTATTAACTAGCCAAAATGGTCCGGAGCTTAAGTATTTAATGCATTCTGTGCCAGAGGATCCCACCATATACTTACTTACCTGAGCCCAATCTCAATCCAGCATTGTGCACAAGAGCAGGGGCTCTCGCAGCTCTCTTCATCCCCACCGGGCAGATTGATAGCAATGGGAGGCATTGGTTCTCACTGTCAATCAAATTCTGTGATGGGGGAGTGGGGGGGCAGGGCTGAGTCGCACTCTCTGTATCTATAGACTCAGACAGGGAGGCTCGGGAGCGAACGTGCATAAGTGCCCTATTAAAAAGCTTCATTCTATGGTGGGCACTCACCTAAAAAGAGGAGCCAGGAGCACCAGCGGGGGACCCCAGAAGAAGAGGTTTAGGGCTGCTCTGTACAAAACAATTGCACATAGCAGGTTTAGTATGACATGCTTATTATTTTAATTAAAAAAAATTAAGCTTTACAATCGCTTTAAAGTGATACTAAATAGAGAAGTGTTAATTGCCATAATTCATTTGCATAAATCATATATTTCATGCCACTGTGTGTTTTTTTTTTTTTTGTAAGTACCTTATTCTTGCAGCGCTGTTGTGTGGCCACATGATCTTTCCCTGTTCTTTGACATCTGCAGGGAAAGATCCTTGGGAAGGCTTCTATTACTCAAACACTGTTTTACAGCTCCTAATAAATCTTTGAGTATCAAATGTTTATATTTTGTGCATTAATATATGGTGTAGAAAGAGTCAAAGATGATTGACACTATCTTTCACCTTGTTCAGATGGCATCCACACCCAAGGCTGTTTTTTACTGTACAGGTATTAGCAATTACATTTGATTTGTTTAATACGGATTTATATTTAAACTCAGCTTTTTTGTGAGTTTCTTAGTCAATTCAATCAATCAGCATACTATATCTCGTCCCAATAGTGTTTAGCAATAGGAGGACATGGAGGAGGAGGGAGGAAGGGGAGTGTCTTTTACCAGTGTTTATACACCCACATGTGGATTAAACAGATAAGAAAAAGGAGGAAATTTAGAGCTTAGAAAGGAACTGAAATTGAACATGCCCCATAGAGGCCACCAGCTGGTCTACACAAGCTCAGCCTGCAGTAGGGACACAGAAAAGATGGGAGGGATGGCTTAAGGCAGGATCAACCAGATTTTCAAAGTGAAACTTGAAAAATTAGAATATCACGCAAAAGTTCATTTATTTCACTAATGCTTGAACTAAAAAGGTGAAACTAATATATGAGATCGATAGATTCATTCATTACATGCAAAGCAATATAGTTCAAGCCGTGATTTGTCATAATTGTGATGATTATGGCTTACAGCTCATGAAAACCCCAAATACACAATCTCAGAAAATGTGAATATTACATGCAATCAATAAAACAAGGATTGTACATGAACAATATCGGACCTCTGAAAAGTATAAGCATGCATATGTACTCAGTACTTGGTTTGGGCCCCTTTTGCAGCAATTACTGCCTCAATGCGGCGTGGCATGGAAGCTATCAGCCTGTGGCACTGCTGAGGTGTTATGGAAGACCAGGATGCCTCAATAGCTGCCTTCAGCGTTTCTGCATTGTTCGGTCTCATGTCTCTCATCTTTCTCTTGGCAATGCCCCATAGATTCTCTATGGGATTCAGGTCAGGCGAGTTTGCTGGCCAATCAAGCACAGTAATCCCACGGTCATTGATCCAGGTTTTGGCAGTGTGGGCAGGTGCCAAGTCCTGCTGGAAAATGAAGTCAGCATCCCCATAGAGCTCGTCTGAGGAAGGAAGCATGAAGTGCTCCAAAATCTCTTGGTAGATGGCTGCGTTGACCCTGGACTGAAGCCCTGTACACACGATCAGTTTTACCGATGAAAACAGTCCGATGGACTGTTTTCATCGGACAAACCGATCGTGTATGGGCCCCATCAGTCTTTTTTCCATCGGTGTTTAAAAATAGAACATGTTTTAAATTCATCCGATGGTTAAAAAAAACGATAGCAAATTACTATCGTCTGTGGGGAACTCCATCGGATAAAAAACCCATGCATGCTCAGAATCAAGTCGACGCATGCTCAGAAGCATTGAACTTAATTTTTCTCGGCTCATCGGAGTGTTTTACGTCACCGCGTTTGAAACGGTCGGTTTTTTGACTGATGGTGTGTGGGCAAGACTGATGGAAGACAGTTTCATCGGATTTCCGATGGAAAAAAACATCGGATTAGAATCCATAGGATATCCGATCGTGTGTACAGGGCTTTAATGAAGCACAGTAGATCAACACCAGCAGATGAAATGGCTCCCCAAATCAACACAAGACTGTGGAGTCTATCTCATATATTAGTTTCACCTTTTAAGTTGTATTCGTTAAATAAATGAACTTTTGCACGATTCTAATTTTTCGAGTTTCACCTGTGTATATATAATGAATGCGTTGGTGGCTTTGTGAGTATGAACATTCTGTTATATAGCATGTAATGAGAGTTTTTTTATAGTCTGGGTTTAATGACACTTTAAGGTGGCTACACAACTTCGATGAAAGCAGGCAATGATACAGATTCAGACAATGCTTATGTCAAATAATTAGTCAAGTTTGGTTTAACTACAAAATGAAAATGAGCCCTTGCGATCACTGGATTTCTTTTCATTGTGCACAGATTTTTATGATTTTTTCCACAAAGAAAATGAACATTTTTCTTACCATATATGCATTTTTTAGGCATCTTAGAATGGTTTTTAATATTTAGTTTGTAATGTCGATGTTACTGAAAGTGCTGTATGTAACTTTGCTCCATTAAGGAATGGCCATGGTATCTGATTTTCCGTGAAATGATTTTGATGGCATGTTCTTGCACTACACTTCCTGCGAATCACTTCATGTGAAATGAAGTTCAAATGTCAGTGAAGAGAGTGAAACGGCATCAGGGCAGTCATTTTAACTGTATTGTGTAGCAGTGAATAATCATACAATGCTGACCTTATTTAAGAAAATGAAACAATGCAGTTTGTTATCAAAAAGGTAAAATGGTTAATTTCCTTTCATCTGTAATCTATAATTTTAATCAAAAGTGTGTATGAGTCATTAAAATTCTGTTATGGCTGCTTGATAACATTACATTCAATGAAAACATCAGTGGCCTACAAGATCAATATTTTTAATATGTGTGCATTGCAGTGCTGCAGATTTTTTGGCTAATAGATCGCACCCATATTGATTTCCATGGGAAATGTTAGACTAGTAGTGAAATAATTAAAAAAGAAAAAAAAGACTGGGTTATTGGTGTGGAATCTTAAAGAAGATAGAAGTATAAAAATTGGTTATTGACTAAATTGCTTGGGGTGAATGAACTTTGGGCAAATGCAATAAACAGATTCATACTGAGTAGCAGCACAACCCCATCAACCTAAAACAGTCAATAAGCTATTACAACAATGCAAATTGTGGTAAAAATACCATGCTGTGCATATATATATATATATATATATATATATATATATATATATATATAAAATGAAAAGAAAACATACTATTGACATTAGGAGTTACCTAAACCTATTCATCTGCTATAACTGTGCTTCAGAGCTAAACATGGGGCACCTTTTGTATAAAATGATTGCATTTCATACATACTTCACCATATTCACCAAATGCCCCCCTGGTTTCCTCTAGTTTATGAGTTATAAAATGTAGAAAGGTTGGCAAAATTGATAAAATATGTCCCAAAAAATGGCAAAAAAAGTTCCTCTTTTAGCTTCTCCGCATTAAAAAAAATGTATTGCAGGTTTAGGATGTGTAAATTCTTGTCATTTTTTGGCATCTCAATGTTGTCTGTAATGACCTGTATTGATAAAATCTTCATCTTCACCTTTTGTTGAGGAATGATGAAAATAATATTGTACATTAGAATACTGGTCAAGTGAAGTTGTGTATGTATGTGGGGGAAAAAAATGAAAACCTATGTAGTATTTCTTTGCAGTACATGCACATTCCCCTTTAAAAATGCTGCAAGTACAGAATAATACACATTGATCCTGCCAGAAATCCAGTAAGATCCTACATTTCTAGTGAGGGGTGGCAATGCTGACTCGGCTGCACTGTATTCTCAAATTGCGTTGTCAACATTGCTGGAGTTCTCCTCTGCTGGGCTATGACCACACATTCCCCTCTCATTTGAAAAGACCTTTCTTGTTTACTATCTCAGCAGACCTTCCCTACCCACACAAGCTTCCAGCTATTTCTTCTTCTGTATGCTAACGGTTTAGCATCCAGTAGATCCAGAGTTGTAACCGTGTATGCATACATACATTTCTTTTCAAGGACAACAATGCTGCTTGCTTGAGCCTGCCCACATCTGTTCATAGTGTGAAGGACTAGCATCAAAGGTAGAGCTTGAAGGACACCGCCACTCGCTGGTTCTTCTTTTTAAGGGCTTTGTTTGGCCATTTTTATTAAAAGAAAAAACAAAATCAAAGGTTTCCCTCTCAGGGGTTTCAGCACTCCTTTTCATCAACAAAATGACATTCAGCCTCCTGGCTTATACATACTGCAGTGCTGCTCAGTCCTTCTACTTCAGGCTCTCGTCTGTCTCCTACAGACTATTCCCTTGCAAAGACCATCCATTTAGATAGCAGCCCCCCACTGCTCTGATCCTCAGACTTGGGTCTCTGGCTTCCACTGTGCACACCTGCACTCTATGGCTTCCCCAGTGCACACCTGCACTCGTCGGGAGGGTGGAGTCCAGAATGCTGGTCCTGACTCTACTATCAGGCCCACACACACCTGAACAATCAGTGTGCCGTTGAGTCTCAAAACCCGGATCCAGGTCTGGGGATTTCATCCCACCCGGATCTCTTAGAAATCCCCAGGCTCCAGGTCCCAAAGTGGACTTTAGTAAATCGTGAGGAAACTGAAAAGCCAGTTTCCTCCCAAACAAGCAATTACCCTGGAGCCCCTCAACCTGCCTGGTTGAGAATCCTGTATTCATACAATGGTGGGGTACCACACTACCACAGTAGGTAAAGCACTCCAGCAAGATTATTTTCTGGAGATTTGCTTAGGTCTGTAGGAACTGACATGATCCCTTCACCAACCAGCTGAACCTGAAAGATATGACAAATGCTGTTGCCTGCCTTGAGATCAGACTGGAGTTCCGGTACAATAATGGAGCTTTTACAGTTTGCCATCTACAGTATTTACCACCACCTACAGTTGTTCAGACTTTAAAGCAGCTGGAAAATTGAAAAGTGTATACTCACCTTTCCGTAATTTTCCTTTCCTGTCGCATCTTCATGGCAGCATACACCTTTGGGTTGTGGCTCCGCCCCCACAACCTGATAGGACCATTTAGCTATTAAGCCCAGAGCGGGCCCCCGCCCAGGTATTCTAGTGTGTGTATATATATATATATATATATATATATATATACCTCACCTCAGATGGGTGGGCATCTGTATGCTGCCATGAAGATGCGACAGGAAAGGAAAATTACGGAAAGGTGAGTATACAATTTTCCATTTTCCTGTCGCATCATGGCAGCATACACCTTTGGGTGGGTCTGAGCATAAAGACAATTTTTTTATTTTTTTATTTACATGGAATAGAGGTGTTGGACTGAATAATTGCTCGTCCAAACTCTGCCGTGGATAATCTGGCAGAGTCCACCTTGTAATGAGAAATAAAGGTATTCCCTGAGGACCAGGTCGCTGCTCGGCAAATAGTTTCTGAGGACACTCTGCAGTAGGCCGCCCAGGAGGTCGCCAATGCCCTTGTAGAATGTGCCTTTAAGCCCTCAGGTATTTGCGTTTGACTCAGTGAATAAGCCTTTTTGATGAGCTTCACCAGCCATGCTGCGATGGTGCGAGAGGTTGCTGCTTGACCTCTTCTAAAGCCGTGTGGGATGACCAGGAGGTTTTCCGACTTCCTAAGGTCGTTTGTTGTTGACAGGTAGGTTAGAATGTTAGTTCTTACATCCAGCGGATGTGGATCCCCTTGTTCTGTGGATAGAGCAGGAAGGTTAATCTCCTGATTGAAGTGGAAGGAGGATGACACCTTCGGAATAAACCGATCGGATGGTCTTAGGACTACTTTATCTGGGTAGACAATCAAGTATGGTTCTTTTGCCAGTAGAGCTTGCATCTCTGAGACTCTCTTGGCCGATGTGATTGCAATTAAGAAAGTGACTTTGAGTGTTAAGTCCCATAAGGAGATGTTTTCTAACGGAAAGAATGGTTTGTGTGATAGAACTTCTAGTACGACCGAAAGATACCAAGTCGGGAAGGAAGGCTTTCTAGGAGGCCTTATCTTTAGGCAGGCCCTCTGGAACTGAATAACTAGGGGCTCTTGCGCCCACTTGATTCCTGTTATAGCTGATAATGCTGACACGTGAACTTTTAAGGTACTTGACCCAAGGCCTTTCTCTAGGCCTGACTGGAGAAACTCAAGGATTTGAGCAACTGTTGGAGATGATGGGTTCCAGTTTTGTTGCTGTGCAACTGAGAGAAACATCTCCCAGATCCTCTTATAGGTACTGTTGGTGGTGCATCTTCTGGCTTGAAGAAGAGTTTCTACCACTTTTTGGGAGCAACCTTGGTTCAAGAACCTAGCCCTTTCAATCTCCAGGCTGTCAGATGCATCTTTTCCGGGGATCGATGAAGAAGTTGCCCCTGGGAGAGTAGATCCGCTGCTGGTGGAAGCGGTAAGGGTCTCACTGTATTCAGCTGAAGGAGAGTGGTAAACCATGGTCGTCGCAGCCAAAAAGGAAGGACTGTTATCACTGTGGAAGATGACATCTTGAGCCTGAGAAGAAATCTCGGTATGAGAGGTGTCGGGGGGAAGATGTAACCCAGATGGAAGTTCCACTCGTGTTGTAGGCAATCTGTCCCCTCCGCTAATGGGCAAGGGGTTCTTGTCAGGTACCTCCGGCACTTCTCATTGTTTGGGGTCGCTGCCAGGTCTATATCCGGCATGCCCCACGTTCTTGCTATGAGGGAAAAGGCTTGGTGACTCAGAGCCCATTCGTTGTTGGAAACAAAGTTTCTGCTTAGCGTGTCGGCCAGTTGGTTCTGGGTTCCTGGGACATACATCGCCCTTAACCCCGATAGATTCACTTGCGCCCATTCGAGGACTGGGCGGACTTCCTGCATCATGGATCGGCTTTTGGTGCCTCCTTGCCTGTTGATATAGGCAACTGCTACCCTGTTGTCCATCTTCAACAGGACTTCTTTCCCTTTCAGGAGGGGACTGAAAGCTAGTAGAGCTTGGAAAGCTGCTTTCATCTCTAGGATGTTCGATACCACATCCTGTGTCTCGAAAGACCACCGGCCTTGGACTGCGAGATGCTGGTAGTGTGCTCCCCAGCCTTCCCTGCTGGCATCCGAAGTAATCACCTCCTGGGGAGGGGTAACTATGCGTTTTGTACCTTTTTTAGGTTGTGCAATCGGGTCCACCACCATAGTGATTGTTTGACCTTCTTTTGGATGTTGATTCGCTGAGACATCGATACCCCGTTCCACTGTCTCAAAAATGACATTTGGAGAGGTCTTATGTTCCACTGGGCCCATTGTACCATAGGAATGGTTGCTGATAGCGACCCCATGATGCTGAGACACTCTCTGGCTGGGAGTGTGTTGGATAAGAGTAATCTCTTTGCCCTCTGTATTATGATGGGAATTTTCTCTTGAGGGAGTTGTATGGTGTTGAGTCTGGTATCCAGTTCTTCCCCCAGGAAGACCATTCTCTGAGTAGGTTGGAGATTGCTTTTCTTCCAGTTTATCAGCCACCCAAATTTTTGCAAGGTGGATGTTAGGGTGTCTCGGTGGAGTAGAAGAGACTCTTGGTTGTCTGCGAGCAATAGGATGTCGTCCAGATAATGGTGGACTCTCAATCCTTGCTCCCTTAGTAGAGCTATCACTGGTAGCAGGACCTTGGTAAATGTTCTGGGAGCGGTAGATATCCCAAATGGAGGGCTTACAAAACTGAAAGTGTTGATGGTTTACCGAGAAGCTGAGAAACTTTTGGAATGCGGTGTGAATGGGAACATGCAGGTAAGCGTCCTTTAAATCCACAGAGAGCATCCAATCACCGACATTTATGGCATAGAAGATTGACTGTAGACTTTCCATCTTGAAAGTCTCCACCAGGATTGAGTGATTGAGGCTTTTTAGGTCTAGGACGGGGCGCAGATCCCCGGTCTTTTTCTTTACCAAAAACAGAGGGGAGTAGAAACCTTTTCCCCTTTGTGGAGGTGGGACTTCCACTATGGCCTGTTTTTGGATTCGATCTTGGACATATTCTGCCAAAATGAGCTTCTTTTCCCGGGATGTTGGAATTCTGGTTTTGACTAATTGGTCTCTGGGAGGTCGATTCTTGAACCTCCATTTGTGTCCGTCTTGGACAGTAGCCACTGTCCATGGGTCTCTTATTATCTCCGCCCAAACCTGCTTGAAGTCCTTTAGTCTGGCTCCCACTACAGCTGGTTGGGCGGATGCATCTTCAAAAAGACTTCTGGTCCCCCGGGGTAGGGGTCTTGGACTTTTGGAGTTTTAGGCAGGATGACTGTGGATTCTTCCAATTTTTTCTGTACTCCCTGCCAGGCTTATAGGACTTTGCCTCCCTGTATCTATCTGGGAGGTTCCGTCTGAATGTAGGTGGCCTTTGTTGTCTAGGCCTTCTGTCTGAAGGAATGAGTCCAGACTTTCCGCCGGTGACTTTTGAAATGGCCGAGTCCAGCTTCTCCCCGAAGAGGTTTGAGCCATCAAATGGGATCCTACACCAGTTGGACTTTGAGGAGGATTCTGCTGACCATGGTTTTAGTCAGAGTGCCCTCCTGGCCATTACTGAGCTTAACATTGCTCTGGATGTTGACTTTATGATGTCTACAGAGGCTTCTGCGACAAATCGCCAGCAAGGCTGAGTTCCTGGAGAGCTGTGATTACTCGCTCTTGTTCCACGCCTTCTGCTACCAACTTCTCAGCGTTGGAGGACCAGCTTGAGATAGCCCTTCCCACTGCTGCTAGCGTTATTGCTGGTCTGCAGGCACCACCTGCGGATAGGTAGGCTCTTTTAAGATCCAGATCGATCTTTCTGTCTAATACATCCTTAAATGTGACCGCATCTTCTATTGGAAGAGTTACGTGCCGGGCTAGGCGCATCAGGGAGGAGTCCACCACTGGTGGTGTTACTAGTGGATTGACACTGGATTATTTTAGTGGATACAGTTTGGCAAGTCTATTGCTGAGACTGGTCTTCTTCTCAGGTTTTTGCCATTCATCTTTAAGTCTTCCAGTTCTTCGATAAATGGGAAGGTTTCTGGTTCTTTTTTGAGATTCTGAAAATATTTCTTCGCTTTTTGCAGAGTTTCTTTTTCCTCCTCCCATTCTATAGCTTCCTTCACTGATTTTATGAAGGGTTCTATAAGTGAGAAGTCAAACCCGGTAGATACCTCCAAGTCCTCATTGTCAGATAGGGTTTGTGGAGGGAGTCGCAGGTGAAGTGCCTTGCACTGATCTGCTTGTTTCAGATTCTGCAATTTGCAGGGATGTAAATATAGCCGGTTCTCTGCTTGGCTCTCTGTCTCTAGTTGCTTCGTCCAAGCATGTGCGACAGGCCAGCTTGTCCGGAAGTGCTATGCTACCGCAAACCCAGCATGAATTACCTGATGGACGGGAATGCTGAGGGGGAGGAAAGCGTCTGCGTGAAGGAGACCTCCTGTGGGAGTGTCTGTGCCGTGAATAGGATTTTGAACGGCTGCTCCTGCGACTTGAGCGACTTCGCCTTGTGCGTGAGCGACTTCTACCGCGATCTGAGCGGCTTTGTCTATGGCTTGGGCTCCTTCTAGATGGCTCTTGTCGTCTTGAACCCGACGATCTGGCCGACCTGATAGGGCTGTCCAATTTAGACAGCATTAGTGACAGGCTCTCTTTTTCGATCTTCACTACTTACCAATCTTCCCCCCCCTTACCTATTAGGCTGGTGATGATCTACCGGGGCAGCGACCTCCATGAGGAGTGATATAGTCCCTCCTACAACAGATAGTAGGAAATGAGCATGCAGGCAGTAGGTAAGGTGAAACCCAGTAAAGGAAAATAGATCCAAGAAGCTTACCTTAAGGAAGAGACAGCAGTGCAATCTATCCCACTGAAAAACGCTGTTGACAGGTGCAGTGTTCAAGAGAAAAACAGCAGAAAGGTTTTGGTTTTTAAAACTGCCGTCGCCCAGTGATGTCATGACCGCGCATGCGCCGTAGCGTCGTGTGCGAGCCGGCTCCATCTTGGAAACTGGCAGACACAGGAATCACCATTAGAGAGCCTGTGGGATCTCTCTTGTCTGCGCATGCGCGGAAGTAGCTGGACGCTCAGTGCCATGCATGCTGTGGGACTACAGGGCTCAGAAAGCCCGATTTTTGTACAGACACACAGGAGAGCTGGAGGCCGCTATAGAGACCTGATTAAGGTCGGTGAAGAGCTGGCACTTATCGGACCAGGATGCTTGTGGGACTACAAGGCTCAGGTTAGTGAAAAGGGTGCACAGGAGAGCTGGAGGTCGCTGCATAATAAACCTATTTAAGGTTTGTAAGAAAGAAACTGGCACATACCCCTGAGACCATCAGAGTGGGGTTCCTTCCATAGAGCTCATTTAGAGGCTGTACAGGATAGGACTTCCACCCAGGAGAGGCTAGAACCTGGCTCGGGCGAAGCGGTAAGGGGGTTCTTCATCTTTGATGTCCTTGTCAGGTCTTAGGTGAGGAAAAAAAAGAGAATACCTGGGCGGGGGGCCGCTCTGGGCTTAATAGCTAAATGGTCCTATCAGGTTGTGGGGGCGGAGCCACAACCCAAAGGTGTATGCTGCCATTATGCGACAGGAAATCAAGTTGCAGTGTGCGAAGAATATAGAATTATTTCACCTGTAATTATGAGAAGAGATCTGGAAAACATGACCTGTTAGTGCCTCACTGGGAACAATTTTGAAGAAACCAATAGCATTTATACAGTTGGTGAATAAATGAACCAGAATTTGCGCCCTGTGGATGGGGATATGAACAAATGGTAGCTGCCCCTTTGGGGTGATAAAGTCACCAATGATAAAAGTGAATAAAATTAATGGATATTCCTGTTCATGTACTGTATGTGTGTAACAATAATCCCAACACCAAAACAGATAGCTCTGAGATAAAAAGTTCTTCCACCACTCAATGGGAAGGTGGCAACTCACCAAAGGTATTTGAGCCCTTTTTTTACAGGATGGTCAAAATGCGCATTTGGAATACCAATTGATTCCACAGTCAGCACCAATCTACTCCAATGGCCCCTCGATATATGGCTATGGTAGGAAAAATGACTCCGCACGTCCTGAAGACGCTAAGCACGGCGAAGCGTACGTTGGAGCGGAGGATCGGTCACTTCCAGGTCCCATTTGTTTCCCCACACAGGCTTTAGTATCCAGAGTGAGACGTGAAAAGCACGCTACCGCCGGAGACCAAGCCGTATCCGCACACGCTGTTTTACCTAGTGCCAGGCCAAGCACTTTAACATGTGAGTGCAATCTATATTGTTACTGCTTTTAAAACATTCAATAAATATACTACACTATGAGACTTTTTATCCCTGTCTCCTGTGGAGTCATTTTTCCTACCATAGCCATATATCGAGGGGCCATTGGAGTGGATTGGTGCTGACAGTGGCATCAATTGGTATTTACAATGCACATTTTGACCATCCTGTAAAAAGGGGTCAAACACCTTTGGTGAGTTGCCACCTTCCCATTGAGCACTCATGGTGGAAGAACTTGAAGTTGTATCTCAGAGCTATCTGTTTTAGTGTTGGGATTATTATAACACACAGACTTTAAAGAGGAAGTAAACCCTGATTGATTTAACTTCCTCTTTATTTCCCTGCAAAAGTAAAGCATAATGGGCTATTATGCATCACAGAGTAGCCTATTATGTAACACTTACCTGAAACCGAAGCCTGCAATGTCACCGATGTCCCCACTAGCAGCGAGCGTCCATCTTCACCCCTCTTCCTTCTGGGGCCGCGAACTGCGGCTCTGTGACTGGCCGGAGTCGCGTGACGTCACTCCCTTGCGTGGGAGCCGCCAATCACGGCATGACCTCCTTTAGAAATGGCACGATCGCTGCACGGCTCTATTGTAAATATCTCCTAAATCGTGGAGGTTTAGGAGATATTTCCAGCACCTACAGGTAGGTAAAAGTGGTTGTACATGGTGTACAACCACTTTAAAGTGATTGTAAACCCATTTACGAAAAAAAAAACTGCAAGACAAAGGCATAATAAGCTAGTATGCTATGCATACTAGCTCATTATGAATTACTTACCTTAGATTGAAGCCCCCGCAGTGGTCCTTGTACACCGCTCCGGCCGGCGACATCGCTCCCGGAGTTACTTCCGGGTATCGTGGGCTTCGATTGGCCGGAGCCGCAATGACGTCGGTAAAGGCATACTAACTGAAGCAACGGCACGTACGTACATACACAAGGAGTGACCGGTCTTTATTACAGGATCTCCTGCACAGAGGCAAAGTTTTACACTGCATTTCTGCACAGATCTTGATGTAATACACAAAGCACATCAAGATTAAAGGTAGAATACCACATAACAAATGTATTTAGATAATATTCGTTTTTCAGAGAGTTCAGCTTTAGCCCCGTTGACACTGGTGTGACGTCGCACCCTATTTTCGGCAATGGAACTGTTCAAATCAGTGCGATGCCAATTTGAAAAAAATGTTCCTACTATTATTTGTGATTGCGAATTGAAGTCCTGACCTGCAGTTTTGTAATTGTGCGATTTTCAAGTACAGTTGCACGATTTCAAAATCTGATTCAGTGTCACTTTAATTGCCTAAAGTGGTAGACTGCGACCTGCTATCTGTGCATAATATACTATGGTTACATCCCAGTGACAGGAAACTCTTCTCAAACCTGATCAAGGACCAATCGCCATTTAAATTTCGGGATACTGTGAAGCATACCAGAGGATTGCTTTCTCCTCATGTGCTGCTGTTCTCCTTCCCCCATAACACATCCACTTGTTTCTTTTCTGCCTGGGGAAAACTTGTCATAACCAGGGTACACAAACTCATAGGCTCCAATGGCATAAACCCCACCCAGTCTTGTTGAACAAATTTGACCTGCCTAATACCAATTGTTTTAGATATTTGTAAGTCAACCACTTCCTATCACAAGTAGTCAAAGCTCACCCCCTAAGTTGCTATGAACAGAAGTACTTGCAGGGCCCCAACTTCTCTGATTTAATCAGCCTGTTCTCTATTCTTGTTACCAAATTAGCCCTGAAAAAACTTTAAGGTTCTCTCCCACTGGTATCTAGTTTCAAATTGGATAGCTAAAGCTAGCCATAGACGGTTCAAATGTGGGCCGGTCCTGTAGGGAATTCGAACCATGTATGTGCTTGCTGATTGTACCAGGCTAATCGATCAATCAACTTTTGGGTACAACCAGCCTATCAGATTTTTTCATGCAATTATTGCCAGTGGCTAGAGCTGCTGGCAATAATCACTGTGTGTTCTCCTGGCCGGAA
Source organism: Rana muscosa (assembly GCA_029206835.1). Taxonomy (NCBI): domain Eukaryota; kingdom Metazoa; phylum Chordata; class Amphibia; order Anura; family Ranidae; genus Rana; species Rana muscosa. The sequence goes on from CM055116.1 coordinate 1,060,535,095, forward strand.
TTGACTCCCCTTGTCCCTCTACCTCAAAAAAAAACCCCACAATAACTCAGCTGGAGGGATTCCTCCATCAACACTGACTGTGTTGATGGGGGAATCAAGTGATTTGGTTTCCTGCAACCTGAGGTTGCAAGAAAGAAAACGTTCCATCTACGGCTGGCTTAAAATTTCTCCAGGTCCCTACTTAGCACTCCTTGATAAACGTTACCCAGAAATCAACTATGCTCAGTTCAAGCTCCAATTACAGGTACTTACAGCAGCTAAACAAATAATAGCTTAAGATTAGAAGAGCCCTAAGTAAAAACCGTATCACACAAGCCAGGATACATGAAATGATTGAAGCCACTTTAGCAGACAGAATCACCAAATATGTTCGGGTATGACAACCAAGGGTTAAATATCTACCTCAGGCTTTGACAGCACCCTCCTGGTGTCATAATGACCCACTTCTGTGTGGAAAAACACATGGGGGGTTATTTACGAAAGGCAAATGCACTTTGCACTACAAGTGCACTGAAAATGCACTTGGAAGTGCAGTCACTATAGATCTGAAGGGGACATGCAAGGAAAATAAAAACAGCATTTTAGCCTACACATGATTGGATGATAAAATCAGCAGAGCTTCCCCTCATTTCAGATCTTCCCCTCGGATCTACAGTGATCTACAGCGACTGCACTTTCAAGTGCACTTGTAGTGCAAAGTGGATTCGCCTTTCGTAAATAACCCCCATGGTGTCATAATGCTTTCAGAGGAGTCTCATATTTTGCCCTTGACCCTCAAGATTCCTTCCCTCTCACTCCCCCAGTATCCTCCCTACCCCTTGTCCTTTTATGCATGTCTTTAGCCTCCCGAACAACACAACAATGTATTCAATTTGATAAAAAGATTTCTATCCCTATGTTGTACCCAATATGGCAAAGTACTACTATACGTTTAGATGTGCATATCTTGTTAAATCCTGTTTTTGAAACTTAATAAAAAATTATTGAACAAGAAAGTATTCAGTTTAAAGCTGTTTCTGACTGCCAGTCTTAGATGATCACAAAACAGCACACATAAAATCCAAGCTGCTTTCAATCTTTTTTTTTTTTCTTAGAAATTCTTTCTTTAACCCCACAAAATGATAATGGAGGCTGTGCTTGACTCCACACCAATTTGTCTGAGTCTCCCCAAGTCTGTTTATAAACTAATCCCATTGCTCAGTGAGTATGTATAAGTACTAATTGGAGCTGCCAGTAGTGACTCTGCAGGAAACTAATTCTACCTTCTAATTACCCTTATGGTAGAAAAACTCCTAATAGGTTAGATAAAGCTCACTTTGTCTGATGTTTCTGCATGTCGGCTTGTGTGATTTATCAGTTTGAAAACGGCATGGACTCATTAAACCTCTTCTATGGACAAAATCTATTTGTCATTGTCTCCATCTGAGTGCTGTTCATGAAGCCATCTTCCCTACGCTGGCTCGGGCTGGGGGTAGTGTCACATGACAACATCCACCATTGAAATCTTCGGATAATGCAAGCTGCTGAATTGTTTCTTTACTGCAAGCGCTTTCTTCAGTTCCCATAGCAAATGTATCCAAACTGCCATGCTGCTTTTTAATTCAGAGAAAATGATTTCCCTATGGATTGGGCATCTGCCACACTCATATATATGCATTTTTATATATATTTTTTTTTTACACATTAAGGAAATGTATGGTACAAGAGGGTAACAATAATGCTGCTTCCTTACAGTTTATTTTATGTTTCATTGTGGCTAATTTGCATACTCTAGTCATATTAGACAATGTAGTATTCTTAAGGGTAAGCAATGAGACTCTTTAGTACTTTTTTCGTTCTTTCCTGGGAAAGGGATGCTGTCTCCATTTTGGACTTTATGTTTGAAGTTACTGGCTTTTTTGTGTGTTTATTATGCTCTTCCTATTAAATATGATGTTGTACATTTATATCGCCACATGTTTCCGTAGAAAGTTCTTTTTTGCCCACCTCTGTGCTCACTGTCAGAATTTATGCTGTATTGTTGTAAGGGAAAGTTCGAACGTACAATGTGAGCTGAGCTTATTATTTTTTCCACCCCAAAGTAGGATAAAACACAAGAACAATGTTAAGTGTTCTTGAATTGTAGATCTTCTGTGACTCTGGATGCAATATTAAACTGGTCACAGGTGGGCAGATCTTCTTTATACCATATTTGGTTACAAAAGATGTCAGACCTGCCCATCCTTGGCAAGCCTCCTGAAGTCGGTATGTCAGATTTTGCCTTGAACTTTTTTTAAACCATGATGCCATGGAACTTGGAAAAGGGAATATTTAACTGTAGACATCCGTTTATTGGAAAATGCATGCATTCAGTTCTTGTTCTTGGTGATACTTTGTTCATGGTGATTTATTGCTCTGCCACTTTACTTAGTCCATACCTGGACTATAAAGTAGTGTGATAATGTTGGTGCAATCTACCTTTCTCCTACTGCCACCTGCTATATTGCATAGGGGAGAATCTACACAATTTTATTGGTCACTTGAACTTTCCCACTGTACCAGAAGTTATTTTTTAACTAGTGCTAACACTAGAACCCTGGATGGATGCAAAAAGTATGTTTTTGTGTTTTTTTACATGTACGTTTTAGTATTTGTTCACGATGCAAAAGTAGTAAAGCAGTAAAAAATTTCTCGGGTTTTACTGCTAACCTGGGCTCTGTTATGCCTCGTACACACGACCGAGTTTCTATGCAAGAACCAGCAAGAAACTTGCTGGCAGAGATGTCTTGCCGAGAAACTCGTTCGTGTGTATGGTTTCTCGTCAAGAAAACCGACAAGTAATCTCGACGAGAAAATAGAGAATCTGCTCGAGATTCTCGTCGGCATGTTTCTCGACGAGAAAAGTGAGTGTGTGTACACTTACCTGTCCTCCCGGAAGCCCGCGCATGTGCGAAATGAATTCGACGCATGCGCGGTAGCTTCCTAGGCATAGGTAGGGTATACCAAGATGGCGGCGACGGCATCGAATGTGACGAGCGCATGCTCGTCGTAGTCGATGACGTCACCGCGTACGCTCCATTCAAAGAACCGCGGGTTCTTTGAATCGAGCGTGTGTACACTCGGCCGGGACAAGTTTCTTGTCCAAGAATCTCGTCGAAAAAAACAACATGTTTTTTTCAACGAGAATCTCGGCCGTGTGTACGAGGCTTCAGAGATATTTTCCCTCAGTTCCTGTTCTGGTGACACCGTTTTACTAGAAAGTATTGAAGGAGAGCTATCCAATTATCTTATATAGTTGGTCCCTTTCTTCCACCTAGACATTTTTTCTCCATCTCTCTATTCTCTGGTTCATTCTACGGAGATATCTCCATGGGTTTCATTAGATAGCTTCATGGATTTGGTTTGATCTCTTCCGGTCTACTTCTCCGCTATGTTTTCTCTAAGAGAAACAAACTTATACTTTGTCATTCCAGAAGGTCTCTCAAGGGACAACCTGCCTCCCATTCCAGATTTTTGGGATTCTCAGGCAGGTCATTGTTCAGCCTATTAACCTAAAGTATAACTAAGGGCAAAACATATTTTTTAGTTTCTGATAGAGCGAAGAGTGATTAGAAGACCTGTCAGTTTTTATTGCGGTCTGTGCCGCCATTTGGGAGATTCACCCTCTCTACTTGTCCTGTTTACCATTATCATTGAAAGTAAAAGGAAATCCCACATTTTGGGCTGTCCCCAGAAAAGTAATGGGGGGGGAATCTTCCAATGGGGACACTAGTTCTGGTGACCTGAGGGTCCCCAAGGAAGTCCCTTAATTTCCAGGGATTTCCTCTCACTCCCTGTTTGTCTATGGAACAGAAAGTGAAGGGAAATCTCTGCAATGAGACACAGATGGCGAAAAAACCTCCCTTACTCTATCCGAAATTAAAAAACAACCCTGTGCCATTCCTTCTGAGCCCTGTGCCATGAACGGCGGCTCCTGCATGCACGGGATTGATGTCATCGCAGCTTCGGTCAGTCACAGAGCCAGAACCCGTGAACCCAGAAGCATGAAAAAAAAAGCGTCCAAACAATTAAGAAAATAGGATTTTGGTGCTCACTGTAAAATTCTTCTCTTGGAGTTCATCACGGGACAGAGTCCAGCCCTTTTGTATTCATGTATCTGCTTCTAATACTATCTACTCCTGAGAATCATTTGAGTGGTGGGGGGGGGGGGGAATGAACCTAAATAAACTGAATTCCCGTGTTCATGTGTCCTTTAATGCTCTTCAGGAAAAGGATTTTATGGTGAGTTAAAAAAATCCTATTTTTTAAGTTAGGTAGGGAAATGCTATAATCCCGGACAGTATGTTGTGTTCTGTTTCTCTGTTTTTCAGATTTTCCCTCACTTCTTGTCTGGTAATAAAAGGTGTCATCAGGAGAGAAAGTGGGAGAAAAACTTTGTAATGGAGCCCAGAATAGCAGTAAAACGTAAGAAGGGTTCTAACTAATAGCTTTGGCTATAGATAGACTTTGTTAATTATCCTTTTGGTTGGAACCAGGAATGTTTTTACAGCAAAAGTCAAGGTTTTCACGTGGTCAAATTATCATATTTCAAATGCAGTTTTCTGAGAGGAATGAGGCATGTTAATGGAAAAGCAAATGCATGATTTCTCAGAGCTCCACATCATGGGATGTAAAATTTCACAAAACTCTTATCAGAGCTGAGCTATCCCTTGCTAATGATGAGGGAGGAGGACAGGGGGGGACTTACCAGGTCAACTTGACCCTAGACATTCAAAGCTTCTTCACTTAGAAGCATTTAGAAATGTATCCCTCCAATATGGCGCCATCACTTGTAAAGCCCGATGTATCAAACAGGCCAGGGGACAAATGTAATTTATCCCAAGGCTGCAGCTGTGACAAGCTCTCAACACAATCTGCCTGCTTTACTGGCTTACCCTTGAGTGTGAGCTCTAGAACAGTTGCCACACAGGCCCAAACAAATACCAACTTACATTCACACATGAAAACATTGCTGGTTGATCTGGTCAGCAGGATTACAACTGGCTTCAAGGCCAAGATAGACAGCCAAGACATTCATTTAGGTTGCAAAGTTTCTATCCTTGAGCCTGAAACTACCAGAGAATAACTTTTGAATGTCTTGGAAGCCCTTTGTAACACTTACCAGCATTGGTTCATGCAGCTCTAGCTTCAGATGATGGATGCAGAGAACTGAAATGGTCAGAACAACTTGCAACTTCATGGCTTTCCTGAGATATCAAGTCAATGGTCACAGCTATCTTCATGAGAGTCCTGGAATTGAGTGCAATGTACAGCATGATTAATTTACCTAATCATCTCAGAGATGTCCTGTATCATTGCATTTGTATATAATATAAGAAGAAATCTTTCAAAAGGCCAGGCATCAAAGTCACATCTCTTTAGATGGTATTAAAACACATGTACTACCAGACATTTGCTACAATACATTATACTTGCCTTGACTGCCAAAACGTCTTCTAGAATAGATCTAAACACTGGCCCCACTTCCAAGTAGGGGCCACCATTTGGTTTGATCACTTATAAACAAAGACCTTCTCTTTCCACTCACCTTCGTCCACGTTTCCGAATGAACTCCAGGGAGGACGACTGCATCTCCACTGACGCCAATGAGGATTGAGCCTGCCACTCCTTAGATGTAGATGTCTTCAACCCTTCTACTTAACTCCACATCCTATATTACTCCCCACACTCTTACACGAACTCCAGATTTCACCCTTTTCCTGACAACAAAATAAACTAGAATTCAGATGCTCTGTCTCTCTAGCACCCAATTTAGTGGAGCGAATCCTCACTTCCCTTTTAGATGGTCTTAAACTGCAATTGCAAGTTATTTGGGTTCACAACTCCCTACAAATCTTTCCTGCATCCTGAATTTTACTCCTTCATGACCCACGCTTAGAAAAGACTTTGAATCCAGGCCAAAAAACACACTAATGTGGTTCAGCATGTTCTCAAAATCATTTAAAAAATGTCCGCCATAATGTATTGCAATGGGACGCTACAGAAAAATGTCCGCCACTATATACATTTCTATTACACTATATACAGACACAATCTAAGCCAGTCGTCATCCCCTGATGAAGTCACATGGGCGTGATGATACGCATCAGGATTGGGCGACGGGCATACCGGAAGTCATGCAGAAATACGAGCTCGGTGCCCATGGATTATAGGTTTGTTTTATCAATTTAAATGTGAGTAAAATATTAGCCGTTTTTCAGTAAACTTTTAAAACACGTACTACACTATTAGAGATCTCTTCCTTGCATATCACTCTTGAGGAGAGTATTGGGCAGGATCCCCAGGATTATCACAGAGGAGGCTTTCCCGTTTTCAGAGGCCCACAGGCTGTGTCTACTATTAGAGGCGGGCGGAGACACTCGAACCCCTAGAGAGAGACCCATCCAAAGCTGTTATTGTACAGCAGGAAGGTGAGCGGCTAGAGAGCACTGAGGTGTCACCGCAACCATAAGAAAAGACACCAGTCACCTTACTCTGTGTTTTGAAGAGATGGTTCATCCACTCTTTCACTTTATTTGACACTGCTGTGTCTGTACTTGGACTTTATTCTGTGCTATATATTTGTCACTGCACACTTTTATGATTGGCACGCGTGTGGTCACTTTACACATTGTTATTAGTTTACTGCATTTTTCTATGTGTATGTGCCTTATATGATATTGGGTATCTATTTATTTATATATCCATTTGACCACCTGTTTGTTATATTGATACTTGACAGCGCAACACCATCACTCTATTCATGTTCTCAAAATCAACCCACTGCCTGGGCTGCTGTACTTGCTATTAACTCTACTAGTTTTAATCCCTTAAAGCCCTTCACACCAAAATTATTAAAATTCATTTAGACTCACTACACATTACAAAGTTATACCAGCCCAGTCAAGTGCAACTTGGGCTGGAGAGGCAGCATGCGTGTGTCTACGGAATCATCTATTGATAAATGCCACATTGTTTTTTTTGCCACTTTATCACCCAATTGGAACCTCATGCCATATCCCTCTCCAATGATGCTTATTATAGGCCATTCTAAGTTCACCACTGGCAAAAAAGGAGGGTTAAAGTAGATCAGACTGAAAAGGAGACCAAACCAATTGAGTGCTTTCTGTGATTTTTTTATTTGCACTAAAATCCAAATTTTCACAACAAGCTTTGGGGGTGTATCCCCTTCTTCAAGGCCCAAGCAGTACTAATACACAAAGCTTTAGCAGAATGTTAGTGAAACCATCTCTGAGGGAAAACAAAATCTTTCACACGTCTTGCTTGCCTTGCTAGATTGTAAGAAAAATGCCTATCCTCTCAATCTCTTTGAGGAGATCTGCACTGCCAGAGGTCGCTGCAGACTTGTCCTCAACCATGGCAAAACCCTACCTCCCAGTTCTAATTACGTCAAAATTGAAAAAAAAATGCTTTCAGTAAACACCATGGTGGTCTTGGTTACAATGCATGTGAGCATTAACCCAAAATTCAGGAAATAAATTATGAGCGACCAGTTTCTCAATCATGTCAGTTATGTGTGGACCATTGTGGCACCTGATAGCTCTCAGGGACAGAGCTACTCTATGACCATTTACAAAGCAAAGGAGTCTCACTTCTCCATCATAACTCATTGTAATGTAAAGTCATTGGAAAATCTAGTGGTGAGAGTGTGGACCTCTTGTAATGGCCTCCAGCAGATCTCCTCCCAAAACTGAAGACAGTTTAGATGAAACCGGTTAGTGGAGAAATGCTTGGCCTGTTATTACTGACTTCCTTCTGATAATACTTCCTCCCTGGCAGTCTCTGGTTTTAAATTTTTTCGAGTCACTGAGCATGCAGATGTCCTTAGGTCAGTAGCTTGTATAGTATTGAAGCTGAAGGATCAGAATGACCGATGTTCAGAAGGGGCAGCAATGGAAGCCCATCCATCGTTCATGACTGGTTTCTTTTAAGGGCTCCACTTGCTAATAGAATCTCAGGTTCTCTCCAGACTGATGGAGCTCATAGGCTCCCCCCCATCTCACCCGCCCAGTGGATAAACAGAACTCTGCAAGGGTTTGTACAATGTACTGTCTGTTTCTTGTGTATATAACAGATTTTTAACTAGTAAACTTGATATTTAAAGCGTAATCATCATCAATATACATTGGCAAGGATTATTACAAACTTTGTTGCAGATTCCTACCTTTTGTTATTTTGAAGAAATCCATGTGTGTTTGTCTGTGCCTCTGTTCTGAGTAGGTCTAATGTGAGTGGTTTCATAATTAACTATCAGGTGTGCAGCTACAGGGCACTAATGAGGAAATCTGCTGGGTCTGCATCCCTTTAGATGGGTTCCTGTTTAAAGTATCTCTCAAAAAAATGAAATTTTTGTTGCAAGGGATGCCTGAAATCTGACTTGTACCTTAGGCAGACTTCTGGTAAAATTGATGAGCCAATCACACAAGCAAGAAATTATGTTTCTGGGCAGTGGTCAGTACACATTCTGTGTACAGAAAACTCCAGGTAGGGGGCGTGGCCTGACTTGGCAAGAAGATGGACGCTTAATCTCTGAGCTCCTGCTGCCACAGAAGAAAACAAGCCTTTCTTGGAGGTATTTTTCCCTCAGACCGCTCTCAAATCATGGGGACTGCTTCCTGGAACTCATCCACCTCCAGATCCCGTTCCCCCAGGGAACAAGCCAGAGGCATGAGCCGAAACATCCCCGAGATGTTCAGGACCAACAGAGGGAACATGGCGCCTTCCCGCCACGGACACTCGCAAGCGCCTGCACTTGTTCTGACTGACTCACCACCCCTGGCACCGCCGAGCACTAACACAGGCGCAAGCAGAGTGGAACTGTCCCCTCAACCCCAACTAAATATTAACGCTCTGCGGACCATTGCCGCGGACATTAAGGACACCCTTTTAGCTGCCATCGCTGAACTCAGGCTGGATATCCACACGCTAAACGACAGAGTCCGGTCAGTGGAGAAAGTCACAAGCCGCCATGATGCGACTCTCCGCGAAGCCACACAGTGCATAGACTCCCACACACTACAGATGAGGGATATGCAGCACCATCTCGAGGACCTCGACAACAGAGGCCGGCGCCACAACCTGAGGATTAGGAATCTCTCTGAATCAATCGAGGGAGAACAGCTATCCCCTACCGTCATCGGCCTTTTTAACGACCTGCTTGACAGACCTCCTCAAACTCCCATTCAGCTTGAAAGGATGCATTGCGCCTTACGACCTAAAGGCAGAGACACCGATCCACCTAGGGATATTATCTGCTGTGTAGTGGATTTCAAGTTGAAAGAGGACATTATGAAACAAGCTAGAGGCCGGCCGCAAATTCTGCTGGATGTTCTGCGCTCAAAAGGTATACAATATAAGTGGAAATTCCCTTTTTGCCTCTCGGCCTCCACACAGGGACGCACCGCTCTCCTAAACGTGCCCGAAGACCAGCCACATTTTTGCGGAAGCTTGGGCATCCCCCTGATAGATGTGCCGAATTGGTATGCTGAATTCCACCATCCCACCGCACGGAAGGATTTACCCCAGGAAGAACCCATGGAAGCACAGGATACCAGGTACCGCAGGAGAAGATCGCCCTCTCCGCTTGGGCACCATCCACAATCCCGCAACCTCTACCAAGATACTAGCCCCCCTGATTATCCGAAACCCAGGAGAGCCCGGCGGGATCGCTAACTCTTCCTACATACTCCCTAACGTTCAGTTCTTATTGGCCATGTTAGGCTTTATTGACTGTACTTTAACTGTTCTTTCGTTTAACTGAGATGGCGCAACTTTAGGGACATTTTCCGGCAATGACTTTGGAACTTAGCACATTTAGAACGACTACCCACTCCTAGAAACGGTTAAATGTTTGCTGTTATGCCTAAACCGGCTTCCGATGGAATCCCAGCCACTTTCTCTCAACAAAGACACTCCAAAGACATGCTGGTAGGTTAATTGGATCTTGTCCAAATTGGCCCAGTATATATGTGTGTACGACTGTGTGTCCTAAGTGCGTCAAGATCCTACAGGGTAAAATGACCGCACCAGCCAAGCAGACACTGGCTGAAAAAAGCGCCTAGAGGCGATTCAGTTCGCATGTGAGCGCTATACAAGTCACTCATTCATTCATTCAAGCAGCCTAGACTACAATGCCCATACTGCCGTGCGGCAAGCGACTAACCGCTGACCAACAACACTTGGGCACATTCCACTGCTGACGCCTATCCCTCCAGGAAGTGGATCTTTTCTGGCACGCAAGGACTCACGTCGTCATGACCATAACAACTGCGGGGACTCCACATCCATTCTCTCACAGCCCACGCCTGCGCAGACATCCTTCTACCGGACTTCGCTTGCTAAACGACCTCACGATCCTCCAACGGAAATCCACAAAGATCAAGCCTCTATGGACCGCCAGCCTCGTACCGTATCACCACCCGAAGGTTAGATAAGCTTTCCCCCTCACGAGGAAAGATGGCCTGACCTCATCCGCAGTCACACACCCTGTCCCAATTGATCGTAAGCGCCCCAAAGGCTCCCCTGGGAAGATGAGGCACAGATACGCGAGTCACCTCAAACAGCAAGTATGGTACACTAATGTCATGCCTCTCCTTTATTGACTCTTGACTTAGGCATTGTCGAACATGCAAAATTTACTTTGTTTATCTCACAGCATTTACGCGTTCAATAGCCTGCGTTTACTGCCCAGGCTCTTACAGCGTTTATGGATATTTAAACCTATGTTCATATGTCCAGGTTCCGTTTTGCCCTGGTACCAGCCCACGGCCTAGACCTCAGTACCCTCCCAGTCAGGCCCCTGACCGCTCAGGGACAAAACAATTGAAACTGCGGACTTCTCCGCCAGGCGAAGCTGTGGACTGGTCCCAGGCCCTTTAGATTCTTGTTATATGGTCTTTTACAAATAACTGCCTATGATGTTGCTTATGTTTCTAATCACACACTCTGGAACCCTAATATCTCACTGGTAACCCCGCTCTCTATGGAGCTCCTCCTCCTCTCTACCACCTTGAATCACTGTGGCGGCGGACCTTCCCTATTTCTATAGTCCCCTATACCGCCTCGTGACAGCCGACCCCACACAGTCGCGGGACAAGGTGCTGACACTCATTGTAGAGTGCACGCACTGTAACTTACTGATTCTTGACCATCTAGAGGTCTGTAGACTAGTTCCTTACAGCCTCATCGGTTCTCCTCCAGTGTCCTTCTTACTACTAACAAGCTTAACTCTGAGGCATTAGACTCGCTCCTCACACCCCCACTTCCCTACCCACCTTCCACCACACATAGTCCCAACATGGCTGATGTCATTGACTCTCAGGCCACACCACAAGGTCAGCTTCACCATCATCTAAAGCCTCATACACACGACCGGTTTTCTCTTCAAGAAACGACAAGAAAACTGCTGGGAGAGCTTTCTTGCTGAGAAAACCGTTCGTGTGTATGGTTTTTCGTCGAGAAAACTGCCGGGAATCTCAACGAGAAAAATAGAGAACCTGCTCTCTATTTTCTTGTCAGGATTCTCGTCGGCCTGTTTCCCGACGAGAAAACTGGTCGTGTGTATGCTTTTCCGAGTCTTAAAAAATCGCGCATGCTCAGAATCAAGTATGAGACGGGAGTGCTCCTTCTGGTAAAACTAGCGTTCGTAATGGAGATAGCACATTCGTCATGCTGTAACGGACTGAAAAGCACAAAGACTGAAAAGCGCGAATCGTCTCTCCCCAAACTTTTACTAATACGCAGTAACACGAGATCAGCAAAAGCAGCCCAAAGGGTGGCGCCATTGGAATCTAACTTCCCCTTTATACTGCCGTCGTACGTGTTGTAAGTCACCGCGCTTTACAATGACGAGATTTGGAATTGACAGTGTGTATGCAAGGAAAGCTTGACAAGAATCCCGTCAAGCTTGACAAGAACTTGTCGAGGAAAACGACGGGTTTGTTTACGACGAGATTCTCGGTCGTGTGTACGAGGCTTTACACTCAAACTCTACTCAATCAACATAAAAGGCCTTAACAATGATGCTAAATCCAAAGGAGTCTCCATCCTCATATCAAAACACTGCCTACAAGTGACGGAGGTGCAGAAAGACATCCAGGGGAGATTCCTTTTTCTCAAGGGCACTCTACACCATAGGCCAATAACTATCGCCAACATTTACGCCCCGAACGTACAGCAAGTTACATTTTTCCGAAACCCGCTCGGACAACTAACAAGTTTCTGATCTGGCACCCTGATCATGGGAGGTGACTTGAATGTAGCCCTGACCCCCGCCCTGGACACATCGAATGGCACATCCTCCCTAACATACAGAGCCCTCCGAGCGATAAAATTGCTATTCAGTGACCTCCTACTACATGATACTTGGCGCACACTTCACCCCACTGTAAAGGATTTTACTTTCTTTTCTACACCACATTATAAATACACCAGATTGGACCATTTTTTTCTTTCCCAGAATGACCTAACCTACCTGTCCAAAGCCACAATATAGCTCATGGTGATCTCTGACCATAATCCCATTACCATGACCCTTACACTCCCCACTACTATTACAAGATCCAATATCTGGAGACTCGACAACTCCCTCCTGACTGACCTGGACAATATACAACACATTACTACAAGCCTCTCCAATTATTTTACTGAAAATGCCTCAGACAACACTCCCCCCTCCGTGATTTGGGCCGCACATAAATGTGTTATACGAGGAGACCTAATTTCCCTAGCTGCTAAAAGGAACCGACTCAGAAAAACAGGCATTAATGATTTGACTGCACGCATACGCCTCCTCAAACACACAAATCTTCACTAGCGGCGAGTTCCCTGACAGAATTAATACAGACTAGAGAAGAACTCCTAGAGGAACTCAATCACGCATTAAAACGTAAATTCACAATGATTCAAAAACTCTTTTATGAGTTTAGTAACAAATCTGGTAAACTCCTGGCCAGAGCACTACAAGCGAAAAGGGCGGCTCATACTATTCACAAAATCAAGAAACTCTGATCACTACAGAAGACATCTCTGACCAATTTGTTCACTATTATTCCAACCTATACAATCCCCCTGCCACTCACCCTACTGACGCAACCTCAGATGACGGCGATCATGGACTTCCTGACACAATACAGCCCTACCCACCTTACACCGGATGACTCGGCTGACCTAGACCTCCCACTTTGAGTAGATGAAACTTTGGTGGCTCTAAAACAGATGAAAACAGGCAAAAGCCCTGGCCCGGATGGACTAACTGTTAGCTACTATAAGTCCTTTCCTGACACCCTGGTTCCCCACCTTGTCAAAGCCTTCAACAACCTATCACCACATTTTGCTGTAAACAGGGAACTATTAGAGGCCCACGTTACACTCATCCCTAAACCAGGCAAGGACCCTATGTTGGTTCCTAACTATCGCCCAATCTCGCTCCTTAACATAGACCTGAAGCTCTATGCTAAAGTCCTCGCAAACAGAATCCTCCCCCTTCTACATAGATTAATCTCCCTAGATCAGGTTGGCTTTGTCCCTGGTGGGGAAGCCAGGGACAACACCATCAAAGCCCTGAATATCCACCACTGGCTTTCTAAAACCAAGGCTTCTTCCTTTCCCTAGATGCTGAGAAGGCATTCGACAGAGTGGCCTGGGATTACATGGAAGCAACATTACGTGTTATGGGTTTCCCAACCCGCCTACTTCGAATGATCATGGCTTTATATTCCTCTGCGACTGCTAAACTCAGAATCAACAGCCGCCTGTCGAACACCTTCTCCATATCAAATGGTACCCGCCAGGGATGCCCCCTATCCCCTCTAATCTTCATCCTTACCATGGAGCCCATGCTCCGCAAGTTGAGGGACAACCCAAATATCAAAGGCATTGACAAAAATGAACAATATAAGATAGCCTCCTACGCGGATGATATTTTACTGTTCCTTGGGTAGCCTATCACAACTATCCCTAACCTTCTTACAGATTTCGCTCTATTCAAAACTTTATCCAACCTGCAAATCAACTTTATGAAATCTAGAGCACTAAACACCACCCTGCCTACCGCACTTCTCTCAAACTGCAAAACTAATTTCCCCTTCGGATGGGAACCTCGTGAAATCACATACTTAGGTACCAAAATCCCTGCGAATTTAACTGATCTCTACACGAGAAATTTTTTACCCGCCCTTCAAGCTATCCAGGCTGACCTACATAAATGGCACCTAGGCACCTTTTCGTGGTTAGGTAGAATAGCTGTACTTAAAATGAATGTCCTACCTAGACTCCTTTACCTTCTAAAGCCCATCTCCATTAATCTACCCCCCTAATTTTTTACGTCATACAAACGTATGTGTAGAACGTTCATCTGGGCCTCCAAAACCCCCAGATTGAGCTGGGACAGACTAGTACTCCCCAAATTGCTAAAAGGGGATTAGGTGCTGGAACAGGCCTGCAGAGTAAGATTTCCCGCATCCCAATGATACAATGGATGGAAAGGATTCCTCTTACGGGACTTTGAAGGGAAATACTCTGATATTAAATGCGTAGAGCGTTTGAGTAGAAAAAAGGGTTGTTTATTAAACAAAGGTGGAAAGGTAGACGGATGAGATCTACATGACATATAGCAATATTGACATGAAGGATGCAAACATGTGACCATGCAATATACAGTTCTGACAATCAAAAAACACCATTGAATGAAACATAGAATGATGAAACCGACGCATTTTGAAAGGATTTTTCTTCTTCAGGGAAAATGATTGTGTCAGCAATGGTTAGCATGTCTAAAATTAAAGAAGACAATGATGAACAACAGGTATACATGGCAGGTGAGTACACAATCTTATTGTTTATACTTGAAAAGTTGCTGACCATGTGTTATTGCTTGAGAGTCATATTGCTGCATCCATTTAAAAACAAACAAACGGGTGCCTTTGCTTCAAAGACTGCGCCCCACCAGGGCCCAGCGACCGGTATATGCCCGGATATGGGTACACCCCCAAGGAAAGAATCCCCAGCAGGGGGCACGGGACACTGATGGTGGAGGAGTGTATTTAAAGATCGGAGTATGGACGCTGTAAGAAATAGAGAGAGGGTTTGCGTTTGTAGGGCAGAGAGATGTATAAGCCCAGCGCGTGGAGAAAGCACAGAAGAGCCTGACCTAATGCTAATAGTCATTTGGATGAGAAAGTTGCAAACCAAGAATGGTATGGAGTGTTGTGTACCTGTGAGGTGGTCAGGAGATGCCTTGTTGTGGTCCACTGGGCTTTCCTGCGCCTAGAGAGGTGCATGTGTTGAAGGAACTGTCTCTCTGTACTAAAAATTTGATGGAGGATGCTGCCCTGCGATTCCTATCCTGCATGTAAGGTAATGGAATGTTATGTAAGTGACATGCAGAGAAGTGTGTAAGGGTGTCCCACTGATGTTTCAATGTATATGTGATGTGCAGGAGATGTATGGGGGTTTACCAAAAAGCATCTCACCCCTCCCCCTCCCTCCCCCTCCCATACTTTTTTCTCCCCCCTTTACTTTTTGGGAGGGACGGCTGGCACAGCACAGGACACGAAATGTGGCACCCAGAATCAGTATTTAGGTATATATGAGACAGAGTTACCTGAGGTAGGATCAGGGAGGCAGTGGACAGCAGCGTCTGAGCAGCAGCGTCTATGTGTGAGCTGGATAAATGGATGTGCCTGACCTACTTAAAAGGAGGGTGGAGGTGGGGTGCCAGCCAATCCCGTGTGAACAGCGGGGAGTGGCTACGAGTGTGTATGGCGTGCCCCCCGAGCCGCCCCCTGCGTCACACTGGTCGGCATGGAGATGGCGTGACTGATCAGGTGTACAGCGATGAGACTGAATGACGCCCGACGTCAGGGTGACGTCGGACACATGCGGGAGAGGGGAGCGCACCCGCGTCGGTGGCCCGCGGCGCAGATACTGATGGAGGTCAGCTGTGGGTGTCCGAGCTGGCTCCTCTAGTGTTTAAAGGAGCCGTCCGTGCAAAGATGTTCTGCACGGAGCGGCCCTTCTGTGCCGAGTGGGGATGTCCCAGAGGGGTGAATCCAGGCAGATCCAGCCAACCGGGCACAGGGGGAGGGCACAGCAAACAAAGCAAGGCATTAAAGGAAAAGGTCAGTCATGTTCTTGATACAAGAGTCACAGCAATTCTGAATGTTGGCAAAAAAATTTAAAAATAAATAAATAAACAAGATGAAAAAATGTATTATTGAAATGGTGAAAAGTTCACTAGAAGGACACAACCTCACTGAAAACAAAAGGGGAAGGGGAGGGGGAATTATTGGTTAAAAACATAAAATAGAAATTTTATATATATATATATATATATATATATATATATATATATATATATATTGTGACAGCAGGAAGGTAAAGTCACCTGGTTGCATCCAGGGGGGTAGATATATTTCGCCCAGATTCAGGCTTTACGCCGATTTATACAGCTAGGTGGAGAGTTGTATAAGCCCAGCTGAGACTAGTGGGCTCATTGATGACTCATACCTCTAGGGAGAGGGCTGGGCGTCGTGCAGACAGGGAGTTGATGAGGCCAGCTGAAGCTTGTCAGCTCATTTAGGCCTCTATAAAAAACTCCCAGATTCATTAGATGTTAGCTCATGCCTGGAAGCAGACCTGTGTGGACTGTCTAGGGAGAGTGAACCCCTGTGCGGTGAGAGAAAGCCTGTGTGGCTATATTTTGCTTGGACATTTAAAACCAGGGACTAGGACAGCACTAGGCTGATCCCAGTCGTTAGTTAGGAAACCTGTAAGTTTAGTCAGAGGTCAAGTTGACCAGGATTTATTTTGTTTATGTTTTTTTTGCCTTGCTGTGTTTTTGTCACTGTAAATAGAAAATAAACCGCACCTTTTTGATTTTGAAAACCACAACCTCCGTCTGCTGGGCCTGTTTTTGGGTGGGGAGCCCATCCCGGGGGTCACACATACCCGCTGCCGAGCTAACCCCCTCACAGTTGGTGGAGAACCAGTGGCAGTTTTTTTTTAAGCCAGCATGGAGGAGATACTGAAACAGCTGGCTCTAGCAAATGCCAATCAACAGCAGACAAATGCAGGTTTGCAAAGGAGCCTTGCAGCCCAGCAGCAAGCTCATCAACAGAGCCTTGCAACTTTACAACAGAGTCTGGAGGCTCAGCAACAAGCCCAACAGCAATCTGAGGCCCGCTTCATAGACCTGTTGCAGAAGCAAGAGCAGAGACTACAACAACAGATGGAAGCAGTAATGCAGCAACGTCCGCAGACCAGTGAGGAAAGCCGTCCCACTAATACCGCGTCCTTTGGGGTGAGTCGTTTATTGACAAAAATGACTGGAGAGGATGATCCAGAGGTATTTTTGACCACATTTGAAAGGACCGCTGAAAGAGAAAAGTGGCCTGAGGAGCAGTGGGCTGGACTAGTGGCTCCTCTGTTAACTGGTGAATCGCAGAAAGCTTACTATGACCTAGAGCCTAACCAAGCAAAAGACTATGTGATGCTAAAAGCTGAAATATTGGCAAGGCTGGGTGTCACCCTGGCTGTCCGGGCTCAGCGTGTGCATAACTGGACTTTCCAGCTTGGAAAACCCCCCAGGTCTCAAATGTATGATCTCATTCACCTGAGCAGAAAGTGGCTACAGCCAGAGACTTTGTCCGCACCAAAGATTGTGGAACGTGTTGTAATGGATCGGTTTTTGAGAGCTCTTCCTACTGCCATCCAAAAGTGGGTAAGCCATGGAGACCCAGAGACGGCCGATGGTCTTGTGGATCGTGTGGAGAAATACTTGGCTACAGAGAACCTGACGGCCTCTTCCAGAGACACTCGGACTTTCCACCCTAAGACCAGACCATCCCCAGGGGCGGATAAGATGATTCCAAGGGGTAAGGGTGGAGAGAGTGAGAGGGTGGGAGCTCTACCCCAAGTTTGGCGAGAACAGCCTGGGAAATCAGCGGCTCAAGAGGCGGCAAGAAGGATCGTTTGCTACCGCTGCCGGCAAGCGGGACATATTGCAGCAAATTGCCCGGTTTTGGAGGAACCCATGCAGTGTGACTTTCTGACGGGCAGACGTCAGTCGCTGTGTGCGACAGTCGCATGCACTGCCATTCGGGGAACTGAGAAACATTTATGCAAAATGTGTATTAATGGTAGAAATGTTGTGGTATTGCTGGATTCAGGTAGCCTTGTGACCCTGATAAAGGCTGAGTTAGTTAAAACAGAGGTCTCTGGGAATAGCAAGGTAGCCGTTATTTGTGTGCATGGGGACACCCGAGAGTATCCAGTGACTACAGTGTGTTTCGAGACCCCCAAAGGTACCCTCTCTCATCCAGTGGGCTTAGTATCTCAGTTACCGCATGACGCCATTGTGGGAAGGGATTTTCCGAAGTTCTGGGAACTGTGGGATGATCCTGAGCCCCCCACTGGTGCCCCTATGTACCAGGAATGTGATAGCCAGAACTCCCCTGAGAGTGGTGAGGACTCTCCGGAATTTCCCTTGTCAGTATTGGCAGGGGAGACTCAAGAAACTGGAGAGGAGCCCACCTCCTCAGACGAAAACCTACCGTCTGTGGAGTTTTCTGATCTTGAGGTTCACAGGGAAAACTTTGCCACAGAACAGTTGAAAGACCCCGCCCTAATAAAGGCACGGGAAAACGTAGTGAAAATAGATGGCGAGTTAGTGAACCCAGATAATACCGGCACTTACCCATACTTCAGCGTAGAGAAGGACCTACTGTATCGGGTGGCAAAAAGGGCAGAAGAAACCGTTGAGCAGCTTGTGGTGCCCAAACCTTACAGGAAGTTGGTGTTGGAGTTGGCCCATGGGCACATTCTTGGAGGTCATCTGGGGACAGAGAAAACCCGAGAGAGGGTATTACAGAGATTCTATTGGCCTGGGGTGATGAAGGACATAGAAAATTATTGTTCCTCCTGCCCTGTGTGTCAGAGGTCGGCCCCGATGCCACATTTCCATAGCCCGCTGGTCCCTCTACCCATCATTGAGGTCCCGTTTGAGAGAATCGCAATGGATTTGGTAGGTCCTATAATCAAGTCCGCTAGGGGGCACCAGTACATATTGGTTATAATGGACTATGCCACCCGTTATCCAGAAGCGATCCCTCTCAGAAATACCTCGGCCAAAACCATAGCCAAAGAGCTATCTCTTGTTTTTAGCCGGGTGGGTATTTGTAAAGAACTGCTTACGGACCAAGGTACACCCTTTATGTCCCGGGTTATGAAAGAGCTGTGTAAATTGTTCAAAGTGACGCAATTGCGTACATCTGTGTATCACCCCCAAACCGATGGGCTGGTTGAAAGATTCAACAAAACCCTAAAACAAATGTTGAAGAAAGTGGTGGATAGAGATGGAAGGGATTGGGACTGTTTACTTCCTTATTTGATGTTTGCTATTAGGGAGGTGCCCCAATCCTCTACGGGATTCTCCCCCTTTGAGTTACTGTATGGGAGACACCCAAGAGGGCTGTTGGATATTGCCAAGGAAACTTGGGAAAGTGAGAGTTCTCCCCACAGGAGTGTGATTGAGCATGTCGCCCTGATGCAAGATCGAATTGCACAGGTAATGCCCATCGTGAAGGAACATTTGGCCCAAGCGCAGTTGGCACAGCAGAGAGTGTACAACCGTGGAGCCAAGACCCGTACCTTTTCCCCGGGGGATAGGATATTGGTACTTGTCCCTACGGTTGAAAGTAAATTCCTTGCCAAATGGCAAGGCCCCTACGAGATAATGGAAAAAGTGAGCGAAGTGAATTACAAGGTCAGACAACCAGGAAGGCGAAAGCCCGAACAGATCTATCACGTTAATCTGTTGAAAGCCTGGAGGGATAGAGAGTCCCTAGTCGCAGACACTTGGTCACCAGCTCAAACTGGTTGCGTGATTCCTGAGGTTGGAATCGCAGCCACCTTGTCACAACCCCAACAACAGGAGGTTAAGGAGTTTGTGCTTCGCAACAAGGAGGTATTCTCTGAGCTGCCGGGACAAACATCTGGGGTAGAGCATGACATTATTACCCCGCCCGGTGAAAGGGTGAAGTTAAAACCCTATCGGATCCCAGAGGCCCGACGGGAGGCAATACGGGAGGAAGTACAGAAAATGCTGAACTTAGGGGTGATAGAGGAGTCCCAAAGTGATTGGTCTAGTCCCATTGTGTTGGTGCCTAAACCGGATGGGAGCTGGCGATTTTGTAACGATTTTCGTCAGTTGAACAAAGTTACAAAATTCGACACCTACCCCATGCCACGTATAGATGAGTTGATCGACCGGCTGGGAACAGCCCGATACATGACGACTCTTGACCTCACAAAAGGGTATTGGCAAATCCCCCTGGCCAAGTCGGCCAAAGAGAAAACCGCATTTGTAACCCCAGACGGGGCGTTCCAATATAAAAGAATGCCGTTCGGGTTACAGAATGCGCCGGCCACATTCCAGCGGAAAATGGACCAGATGCTGAGGCCCCATCGGAAGTATGCTGCGGCTTACCTGGATGACATAATTGTCCATAGCACAGATTGGGCCTCACATCTGCCAAAAGTGCAAGCAGTCCTGGACTCTGTTCGGGAAGCAGGGTTTACGGCTAACCCCAAGAAGTGTACCATTGGGCAGGAGGAGGCCAAATATCTTGGGTACACCATTGGGAGGGGAGTAATAAAACCCCAACTCAACAAAGTCGAGGCCATCCAGAGTTGGCCACGTCCCAACAGCAAGAAGCAGGTACGAGCCTTTCTGGGAATCGCTGGGTATTATCGGCGATTCATTCCCCACTTTGCTTCTAAGGCTGTGCCCCTAACCAACCTGACGAAGGGGAAAGGGTCGGTCATGATTAAATGGACCCCCGAGGCTGAGGCAGCATTCCAATTCTTGAAACAAGCCTTATGTAGCCAGCCAGTGTTGTACTCACCCGACTTCTCTAGAGACTTTGTCGTACAAAGTGATGCGTCAGATGTGGGGTTAGGAGCAGTATTGTCCCAGGTCTGGAACGGGGAAGAGCACCCAGTCATTTACCTCAGCAGGAAGTTGAAGTCCCATGAGGTAAATTACGCCACCGTTGAAAAGGAGTGTTTAGCGGTGAAGTGGGCTCTAGATTCCCTTCGGTACTACCTGCTAGGTAGGCACTTTGACATGGTTACGGATCACGCTCCGTTAAAGTGGATGGCTCAAAACAAGGAAACAAATAGAAGAGTGAATAGGTGGTTCCTGGCCCTCCAGGAATTCAACTTCACAGTAAAGCATCGCCCTGGCGTTCAAATGGGGAATGTGGATGCTTTGTCTCGAGTACATGAATGCCTGATTGCTGGTGTTCCAACCCCGAGGTTAAAACAAGAGGGGGGGGTATGTGACAGCAGGAAGGTAAAGTCACCTGGTTGCATCCAGGGGGGTAGATATATTTCGCCCAGATTCAGGCTTTACGCCGATTTATACAGCTAGGTGGAGAGTTGTATAAGCCCAGCTGAGACTAGTGGGCTCATTGATGACTCATACCTCTAGGGAGAGGGCTGGGCGTCGTGCAGACAGGGAGTTGATGAGGCCAGCTGAAGCTTGTCAGCTCATTTAGGCCTCTATAAAAAACTCCCAGATTCATTAGATGTTAGCTCATGCCTGGAAGCAGACCTGTGTGGACTGTCTAGGGAGAGTGAACCCCTGTGCGGTGAGAGAAAGCCTGTGTGGCTATATTTTGCTTGGACATTTAAAACCAGGGACTAGGACAGCACTAGGCTGATCCCAGTCGTTAGTTAGGAAACCTGTAAGTTTAGTCAGAGGTCAAGTTGACCAGGATTTATTTTGTTTATGTTTTTTTTGCCTTGCTGTGTTTTTGTCACTGTAAATAGAAAATAAACCGCACCTTTTTGATTTTGAAAACCACAACCTCCGTCTGCTGGGCCTGTTTTTGGGTGGGGAGCCCATCCCGGGGGTCACACATACCCGCTGCCGAGCTAACCCCCTCACAGTATATATATATATATATATATATATACAGTAATTACATATGAATGGAGGAACCTAGGCCCACTATATATCAAATTGATATATTGGAACCATTTGGAGGATACATCACCTGGGGATGCCCATCATGGGATGTATATATGTTAATATACACTGGAATGGAGAAATTATAATACAGACAGGGAAATGGGGGAGAACCGTTGATGTGCTATGTACCAAATCTATATAGATAGGTACTTATTCTAAGCAATGTTTGAGTTAGTGTGGCAAGTCATGCTCCCATTCTGAGCCCCCTGACTCAAAGCCCTCAAGGAAGGGTCTGTAAGAAATACAGCCATTGAGTCCTGGGGGTTGTGTGGCATTTAATCTAAATATCCACTTCTGCTCCAATTGCTGCTCTGCTCCAATTGTAGGAGGGTTTTGTTTGTGTCACCACCTCTCATACCCGTGTGGACCCTATCGATGAGTAGAAATGAGAATTTTGAACAGATGCCCTTGTGTATTCTAGTAACATGTCTGCCCAGGGGTAGATTGGTGTTACACGTTTTTATTGATATGATGTGCCTGTCCCCAAATTGCTAGGGGGCCTGGGACTCCCGGATATCCAAAAATACCACTGGGCATGTCACTTAACCAGGATTGCGGACTGGTCATAACAAAGACTGGATCAAACTCGAAGACACCTTCACAAAAATCCCGCTGTCACACCTTCCTTGGATCACATACAAATCCACCCCTAAAGACTGCACCACACTCCCCCTTATTGGAGACACGCTCCAACACTTCAGACTAGCTTGCAAACCCCTGGCAATCGCACCATCCCCTGGGCCTATGACCCCATTAGACTGTAACCCTGACATCCCCCCAGGCCTTGCTCTATACGACACGACTACAAACCCCTACGGCTCACACTCCAGAGCACATAACTTCTTCCAAGATGAAAACCTCCTGACCTACCAGGCTCTCTCATCTAAATTCCCGGAATATCACATTCCATTCTACAAATCCGAAAAAAAATTAACACGGCTGACTCACATTCCCTCTGGCACCGAGAACTTACACCCTTTGAAAAAATTTGTAACAATGGCGAACCCCAACGCCACCTAATATCAACTATGTACCCGCTCCTATTCTCCACACATAAAATTAAAGACGACAAACTTGTCAAACGCTCGGAAGCTGAACTATCCATGCAACTCTCTACGACTGAATGGGAACACATATACACTCATATTCATAAGGGCTTCATCTATGTCTCCACCCAAGAAAACAGATACGAAATATTCTCCAAGTGGTATGGGACGCCTGACAAAATCCACAAATTCCATCCTAGCGTCCCACCGGAGTGCTGGAGATGCAATGCAAACTCAGGTTCCCTACTCCACATCTGGTGGGAATGCCCCCTTATCCAACCGTACTGGACCGACATCCACCGTCTAATTTCACAGATCACTACATTTACCCCGATTTTACTCCCACGCAATTCATGTTACACCACACCTCCCTGCCCTTCTCAACATACAAAAAGTCCCTCACCATGCATCTGATTAATGCAGCGAACCTATGTGTGCCAGTGCATTGGAGAAGCACCACCCCTCCTACAGTCTCAGAATGGCTTAAACAGGTTGACAGAACGGCAGACGTGGAAAAACTCATACTTCAAACACACGATAACCCAACAAAATTTAGTGATACTTGGGCCTGCTGGATACATTACAGGGAAACTACAAAGCACACCACCCCAACCCATAGCTCTTCTTCTCCCGATTGAATAAACTCCCAGACCGGTTGGACCACCAAAACCCCCGCCAACCCTCCTATCCATCACTCACCGCACCCCCACTATTTTGCACGGAACCACAAAATAAGTTGAATGCACTGACCGAACCTTTGACACTTCTCGATTCACACCTGATAGAGTAAACACATACTCCTGAACGGACACTGGAGTTCCATTCCCACTCAATGTGGGCAGCCAACTACCCTGTAAGGGCTCACCAATACACCCTAGTATGTCTACAACCACCCTTGGCCCCCGCCCATTTACAGCTAGTTCCCTTCCAGGGTGAATGGGTCTGAGCCTGGCCTTTGTTGGTATAGACTAAACCACACCTGAGATCCCGACCCACAAACACCCCCCAACCCTGCTTCTTAAGAGCTACTTTCTATTCTCCACCGCTGGCACTGAATATTCAAATTACACTCGCCTACATCTGGTTGGAACTAGACAACTAATCAACTACTTTATTGTTTAAAGTCACGACTACATCAGTCATTCATTTGTTACTACTTTGTTTATGTCATACGTTGTAATATCTGCCTCAGAGCCTATTGTTCTACCACTCTGTTCAACATATTTTACTTTTTTACTTCTTGTACACCTGTAAAATCTAATAAAAATGTATTGGAAAAAAAAAGAAAACTCCAGGTAGCCATATTGTTTTCTCAGAAAATTACATTGGCTGCATATTGAAAAGGAAAGTTACTGTATTTATTGGCGTATAACACTCGCTTTTTTACCCTGAAAATAAAGGGTAAACTGTGCCTGTGTGTTATACGCAGGCAGGGGGCTGTGGAAAGTTTTTTTCCTGAAACTTCCCTCTTAAAGTTAGGATGCGTGTTATACGCCTGTGCGTGTTATACGCCGATAAATACGATACATTCAATAACAAAATGATTAGTGTCCCAATTATATGCGCCATATTATTTCTTCTTTATTTGATATTTTTTCCCCCACGAAAGTGGAGAAAATTAAATTAAAGGATGTATTTTCTGTAAAAAAAAAAAATCCTTTATCGCAACCAGGCATGACCAAGGTTTTCAGCTATAAACAGAAACTGAGGTGTCAATCTGGTAGCCCTCCAGCTGTTGTGGAAATATAAGTCCCATGAGGCATTGCAAGGATGACAATTACAAGCATGACTCCCATAGGCAGAGGCATGATGGGACTTGTAGTTTTGCAAAAGCTGGAGGGCCGCCAGTTTCACACCCCTGGTCTAATGCTGCGTACACACAATCATTATTCACGGCGGTTAAAAAACCGCCGTGAATAATGACAGGAAAAACGAGGGAACCGCTTGGTTCCCTACACACGGTCGTTTTTCCCGTAATTTTTTCTCTTGACGAGAAAAACGACCGTCTGTGGGCTCCGCGGCAGTGTCTCCCTATGGGAAAACTGCCGCGGAAAAAAATGCTGGAAAAAACGATGAGAAAATTTAGAACATGTTCTAATTTTTCTCGTCGTTTTTTATGCCGTTTTTCTCAACGAGAAAAACGACATAAAGCCCACAGACGATCGTTTTTCTCGGCGAAAAAAAAAATGCAGTTTTTCTCGTCGAGAAAAGCGGTCGTGTGTACGCGGCATAAGAGGAACCCTCTCCACATCCTATCAACTGATTTTAGAACACCACAGCCTACCCTCAGACTCCTTTAAAAAATGGGAAAAGGACTTGAATATTTCTTTCTCTCCTAAACAGGTAGATTATAGTATTAATTTCTCACATTGTGCTTCAATATGTAACAAATATCAGGAGATGAATTACAAACAAACTTATGATGTGGTGGCATAGAACCCTATTGGTATTTTTCCAGGTGCAGAGGAAGAATGTTGGAGATGCAGTGGGGCCAAAGGCACCCTCATACATATCGTCTGGAACTGTCCTAGGATTAAACAGTTAAGGTCACAAGTGGATCAGTGTGGTCTTCTGCTGTCAGCCCGTCCATCTTATGGTTTAACCTATTTTGCATATTGGCAACCTATTGTGCAGAACTGCTGCTCACTGGATGTTTTTTGAATGTTGCACCATTCTGAGAAAATTATAGACTATTGTGTATAAAATCCTAGATCAAAAGTTATAGAAATGCTGAAACCAGCTTGTCTGGCACCAACAATTATGCCACAGTCAAAATCAATGAGGTCACATTTTTCCAATTTCTTGTGTTCGATTTGAACATCAACCGACGCTCATGACCTATATCTGCTTGATTTTTTACTTTGCACTGCTGCAGCGTGATGGACTGAGTAGATAATTGCATAAATAAGCAGGTGTATAGATGTTTAGAATAAATTGCTCTGTGTGTGTAGATTGTACTAATAACTTCATTCTCATAGTCTTCCCGTTGCTTTCCTTTTACAGCAGAGCTGGTTAGACACACCAGGCCCCTTCAATACATTACACGTCTGTGGGGCTTATTTGTGCTGAGGGGTGTGCAGCATGGAGCACAGGGCTTTAAAAGAATAATAGAAGTGAAATGTGTTTGTTGTTCATGTGTGTAAAAAAAATAATAATACTATAAACAATTAAAGTAGTTTCAAAGGCAAAAGTTTTTACAACCTTAATGCATTATCTGCATTACCCCCCCCCCCCCCAAATACTTACCTGAGTCCTATCTGGATCCAGCGCTCTAAGAGCAGTAGCACTGCTTTATCTCTCTCTCTCCTCATAGGGACTGAGGCAGCAGTGGGATTCATTGACTCCCGCTGCTGTTAATAAAATCCTGTGCGCAAAGGGGTGGGGCCAAGCCATCCTGTGTGTGTCAATAGATGCACACAGCTTGGCTCAGGATCAAGCCAGCATGTCTGCGACTGTAGGAAGTGACTTCCTATGGTGGCACATGGAAAAGAGGAGGAGCCGAGAGCGCCAGAGGGAGATCCCAGAAGAGGAGGATTGGGGTGGCTTTATGCAATACCATTGCATTTTTTTTTAAATAGAAACTTTACTATCACTTTAATTATAAGAAATGGGGAATATGGAGGTTGTTGTTCATTTTAGGCTTGATATTCTTGGAATCACTGAAAGTAGTTGGTTGTCTTTCTAGTACAGTGTAAAGAGTTGAATCGGAATGTTTTTTCATGACCCTTGTTTTCACTTTACTACTGGTGCACAGACTGAACAACATTCTGTAATGTCGGTTGTATTAACAGTAATTATATGCATAGTGTAGCATGTTACCGCCGGATTTCCTGTATAATCAGTACAGAGCATCTTACAAGTGCAGCTGAAAAGGGCAAAGAAAATTAAGGCTTTATATACCAAAACAAGTTTGATTTGCTAATCTCCCAGCATTCCAAAGTACACAAATTTGTTCCACCAAGTTTTCCGATGGCTTGCAGATGGGCAATGATTAATCAGAGAGCTAACTGTGAAGTAGTTTGCAATTAAACTGGAAAGCTCTGAAGCATGCTAATTGAATCAGAAAATTAGAGACACTGAGTAGTAATTGGCTATTTCTCATGCAGCAGGTGCCAGGCCACTCATCTGTGGAACAAGGTATTTAAGGCACATTAGCAGTAGTAAAAATACTTCTTGATATGGAACAGTTAGATTTTCTGCTCATTTTCACTACTGATGTCAAAACATACAGCTGTGTATTTTTCAAGGCTCTGCAAGTCATGTTCATCAGAATTAAGTAAGGTGAGTTTAGTGAGCCAGCAGAAAAAGGCCACGGGATCAAGTCAACATAAACTGTCTTAATGATCACAAAACCATTAAGTGTACCTGTGAATTTGCAATACATTTTTTATGTTGCAAAGGAGGGCAAACATACACCATGTTCATGCATCTTTCAATTATGTTTTGTGTGTGTGCACATTGCGAAATAGAGTATTTAAGTATAATATCCAGTTTCTTTACTCTGGCTCCCATTAAACTTCAACCGTTCTTTAATTCATGTTATTCTAGCAGCTTTGGAGAAGCTAGTCTTTAAGAATATGGTGTCATCTCTGGTGATGTTGGGAGGAAAATAAAGTTTGTTTCAGAAACTGTAAATACTATTCTGAAATAAAGCGTACAGGCGCACTAATCTAGCTAGATAATGATCTCATTCGGGCTGCCAGGATAGCTAGAGATACCTTGCAGTTGCCTATCTTAAATGGAGGTCTTGCTGTACCCAATCTACAAATATACTATATAGCCTCTCAATTGGCTCATGCCCATTGGTGGTTCTATCCCGAAGCTAATAATGCTGCCTCGGCTTTAGAAGTGGCCATTCTTACTTCTTTTGAATCCTTTCAAAATTTAGTTCATCGTCAGTCTACTTTGGTTAGGACTAGTACTAGCGTGTTGTCTGACATTGCGTATCTTTACGCTTTCTAAATTAACGACGCTTAAGTCAGTTAATGATTATTCCCCTAATGCCCCTCTTTGGCATAATCCACGATTTAAAGAATTCTACAGTAGAACTGATGGAGCATTCTGGGCTAGACATGGGGTGAAATTAGTCTCTCATCTGTTTTCCGAGGGCATCTTTCGCTCCTTTGCAGACTTTCAGCACAATCATAACCTTCCCTCCATCGACCATTTTAGATATCTCCAATTGTGACATACTGCAGCTGCATAGTTTGGGTTGACTAATGTGTCTCTCCAACCCTCTGTGCTGGAAATTTTCCTTGTGACCCTTCTCATGATAAATTGATATCCTTTTTATTACATTCTACAGAATTAACCTGGAGAGCGGATATCCCGAGCCTCACGGAGGAGGCGTGGCAGGGAATTTTCCCCCTGCAGGTCCCCATAGTTATGTCTTCAAGGGATAAAGTTGTTCAAACAACATTTTTGTATAGATCTTACTATACACCCAGTTTTTTATTTTGCATTGGCAAGCTGTCCTTTCCTATCTGTGCAAAATGCCCCATGGCACATTCTTCCATATGGTTTGAGAGTGCCCTCCTATCAGAAGTTTCTGGTCTGCAGTCACAGCTTTCATTAATAATCTTATGCAATTGCCAAATGTCTGTGATCCACTACGATGTCTATTTGAGTATAAAGATGATGATACTATCCCTAGCCACACAAATTTTACTATGCCTGATCTTCTTTTATGCCAAAATATCTATAGCCATACGTTGGAAATCGCAACCCCCCCCCATGTACCTTTTTGTATCACATTAATCAAGCAATGAAAGCACTATAGCACCTGAAGGGAGTGATGCCTCCTGATCTTGCAATATATCAGACTCACTCTGTACGCTTTAAGTATGTATCTACCCCCCCCCCCTTTCTTTCTTTTTTCTTTTTTTTTTTTCTGGTCAAAATACACCATTTTCTTTTTTGTGATGGTTCTGTAATTCATGGACATTTTGTTTACTACCATGCTACCTGTTTGTGTAAACGTTTTTCACTATGATTTTAATTTGCTTTCTTTTATATCCATTAAAAGTTATCTTTAAAAAAAAAAAAAAAGATAATGATCTCAAAGTCTCAGTGGAAGTCCTCATCTTCTAATTAGCAATTTCTGTTTTTGAGAAGAGTAGGCACTATGAAACTTTGTCATGATATCACAGGTCTCCTATTACAATATGGTGTTTTTGAACTAAGTGACAGAGGTGGTTTTCTGCCAGTGAAAACTTCCAACACTAGAGATGCTCAGGAGACAGTCCCATAGAGGTTTATGGGGACCAAACAAGTCTAAAGGAGTGCAAAACCCACTTAAAGCAGGTCACATACAGGTCAGGAGGAATCTTAGAAGTGTCCTAAATTGATGCCATCAACACAAGCCCAAAATGTGTTGACACAGGCCCTATAGTGAATGTGGATGTGGGCTGGGGAAGGTGGCTTACTGTAAGTCAGGGTGACCGGGCAGGAATTGTATGAAAGTGCACTTTAAGAAACTCTGGCTTGTGGGAATAAAGGAGGCTGCCATTGCTGAACTCTTTCTGTAAATTCCAGTTCCCTGGCTGTTATGCAGATGCTATTGTTTAGTATTGCCTGAGTCGCTGGAATTCTGACACTTTTTCATTTACAGCATGCTAGTTCCAAGTCTGACCCAAAAGTACTTGTCAGATAAAGCCAGGCTAATAACATTTTCAAAAATATGTCTCTAATGGCAGCCCCCATACTGCTCTCATGAAAGCATAATTTAGTTTTACTGCATCTTTAGTTATTGGATCACATGACAAGCCTGGGATTTGTTTTAATAGGGTGCAGTAATAAAAAAACAAACAATTAATCCGATTTTAAACTTGTAAAGGTAAAGGTGTTTTTTTTTTTTACCTTAATGCATTCTCTGAATTAAGGTAAAACTTTTCTCGATCCAGCACTGTGTATGTCTGAAACAGCTCTTCTCCCCTCTCTCACAGGCTTGGCTGAGAGCAGTGGGAGCCATTGTCTCCTGCTGCTGTCAGTCAAACCTGTGAGCAGAGAGTGGGTGGGCAGGGCCGAGCCGCGGTGTGTGTCTGAATAGACGAACACAGCCTTGCTCGGCATCTAGCCCACACAAGTGCCCGTATAGCAAGCAGCTTGCTATGCAGGCACTGGGACGCGAGGAGGAGCCCAGAACGCTGGCCGGTAACACCAGAAAAGGAGGTTTAGGACAGCTTTGTGGAAAACCATTGCAATAAACAGGTAAGTATACAATGTTGGTTGTTTAAAAAAAATAAAAAATCACTTGCAGGGCATATGGTAGTCATTTAAAAAAATAAATACAAATGTATATGTACTTATACACAGTAAAAGAAAACCTACCAAGTTTTATTTGCAAAAATAACAGAAAAAATAAAATTTGTATTCTTTTTTTATTTTTTTTTACTTTTTAGCTTTCAAACATGTAATTTTGTTAAAATCTTTTCATCGTTATTTTGCTAAAAGGAAAGGAAATCTTAAATGAAGTTAAAGTAATTGCTAACAAAAGAGAATGAATATACAGAAGTACAGATGCTAATGATAGTGCTGTGTGGATAATGGAGAAGAATAGTGGATTTAAAGTGACTGACATAAATTATAGATTGTAAACAGTGTGTGTGGGGTATTTTATAAGTGAGCTTCATTTAAATTAAGACAGAAATTTTGCTCCTCAGCAGATTATGTGCCTTCATTAAGCTTTAAAATCGCCTTTAGAATATTTTATTAAATTCTCTTGACAACACATTTATTGGGAATTGAAAAAATGAAGTCTGCAGTAGAACTAGGTGCCATTATGCTGTCCAACTGTTGCATTAAGATATGTCAGCTTTGCTTGCTAGTACCATTACTACATGATTTCGTATTAATGAGAAACTAGAAACAAATATTGTATATGCACTTTTTTATATTTTCTATAAAAAAAATCAGGATCCAGGGCAAGCCTTGTAGTAAAAGCCTCTGACAAGGAGAACCCACGAGTCCATTCAGATAAACCAGCCCCATACTTCAGGCAAATCCCCAAATTTGCCAATAAGTCATTCCAAGACGCTGGCAGCCTACAGATGACACACCTGTCTTAATGTCAGTCATTGTACCCAAATTCTTAAGTAATTACAGGAAGGCCATTTGAAGCCACTGCTCAGTCACACACAAGTCAATGACTTTCATGGGTAGAATTCTCTAAGCACTGTAAGTTGTGAAGTTCTATTGAAAAATTAGTTCATGGTGAGTCATAGTATCCTAAACAAACCCTTCAGATGGGTCCTTGCATGGGTGAATCGTTTCTTTACAAATGATCCTTTAGAATGGGTGATACAGCAATTCATCCTTTTTTCAGTTCATCAATGGGTAAATGTAAAATCTGTCAAATTAAATAGTAAGAGAACACATTTAATTGTACCACCTTAGATGAAAGTACACTCATTAAGCTCCAAATTTAAAACCACTTACCTTCAAGGTTCTCTGTGGTACTCTAAATTACTGTATTACAGCATGCAAGGTGAGCTGTGGATAATGCGGGTGTTGAGGTGCTGCTTTGGTGGACACCTTCAGGAAAATAGTAGAATCTACCAAAGCATTAATACCGTTATTATACACATTTAGATAAGCGATACAGCCAACCTTGAAGGTTAGCAATTTTCAATGTTGAGTTTACGGAGTGATATATTATTCTAAGGTTGTATGTATAGATGTGTTCTCCTACTATCTACTTAACATTATGTAAAACATGTAACTAAAATTCTGCTGTTTTAAGGAAATCATAGAAGTTAGGAAAGACCCTGTTTGGATTTAGGTTTCAACATTGGTCACAAACCAAATTCTTAAATTATTAGAGGAAACCCAGCACTCCTAATTACGGTTTCATAGACTGTAAAAGGAAATTTTCCCAGAATGCACTGAATAGAAAATATGCATATCAAGTAACTAAAGAATCATCCAAGGGTGTGAATGTTTAGATCTGAAAGATCACATCTCTTTATTTGTGGCCAATTTTACTGAGGACAGGTGCGAATCCTACAGCAAGCAACATGGAGTAGCTTGGAGCCACATGACGTTCCCCAAATTTTGTCTGCTCATCAATCCTTTAAGTCATAGTTTCCCAGCTGGCTTCATCTGTACATCTAAGAATACTTCTGCTAGTTCAATTAAACTTTGAAAATTAGTCTCATAAAACTCCTCCTGTAAGAGAAATAATAGGGACTGGCATTATTAAAACTCTGAAAGTGCTAGTTTCCTGACTGTTACATCTACACAATGGCTTGATTACTTTCTGATTCACTGATCTGAAGCAAGTCCACAGACTAACAATGTCAGAAGTCCTTATATACATATTTGTTTTGGGTCAGAGCCGCTAATAAGGCAGTACAACTGGTCCTGTTGTACTGGGCCCAGACCTCATCAGCTAAACAGGGGGGCCCAGGGCAACTTTATTGTTTTCCTAAATTAAGAAATGGATTCTACTAGACCACAGCCCCGCTTCTACCCCCTTTTCCAGGGCTTAAATTACTTTTCCCTGGGCCCCATCAGTTCAACAGAGGAGCCCAGGAAATGGGACTCTTTTTTTTTTTTTCATTTTCGGGATGTAGGGGGGTAAAGTCAGTGCTGCTGTTTCACTGCACCCCAGGGTGGTGGGGGCCCTGTCAGGAAGGCTGTACAGGGTCCCATGATTTCTAACAGCAGCCCTGATCAGAGTGCCAGCATGGTAGCCAGGCAACTAGCTCAACAGTAGCAGCCTATATGTTTTATGGCAGGTTTATTTTAAGTATATTTTTGTCATTTTAAAGCAAACCTAAAATGGCAATTTTATACAAGTATCTTAAAATAGCTCCTAACACAGCATACCACAGCATAAACATAATCCAGTGACACTGCTAACAGTTCAGTTGATACAGTTGTGTTCATAAGTTTACATACCCTGGTAGAATTCATGATTTCTTGGCCATTTTTCAGAGAATATGAATGATACTACAAAAACATTTCTTTCACTCATGGTTAATGTTTGGCTGAAGCCATTTATTATCAACCAACTGTGTTTACTCTTTTTTTAAATCCTAATCACAACACAAACTACCCAAATTACCCTGATCAACGGTTTACATACCCTGGGGATTTTGGTCTGATAACATGCACACAAGTTGACACAAAGGGGTTTGAATGACTATTAAAGGTAACCATCCTCGCCTGTGATCTGTTTGCTTGTAATTAGTGTGTGTGTATAAAAGGTCAATGAGTTTCTGGACTCCTTGCATCTTTCATCTAGTGCTGCACTGACGTTTCTGGATTCGGAGTCATGGGGAAAGCAAAAGAGTTGTCAAAGGGTCTGGGGGAAAAGGTAGTTGAACTGTATAAAACAGGAAAGGGATATAAAAAGATATCCAAGGAATTGAGAATGCCAATCAGCAATGTTCAAACTCTAATCAAGAAGTGGAAAATGAGGGGTTCTGTTGAAACCAAACCACGGTCAGATAGACCAAATAAAATTTCAGCCACAACTGCTAGGAAAATTGTTTGGGATGCAAAGAAAAACCCACAAATAACTTCAGGGGAAATACAGGACTCTCTGAAAACATGTGGTGTGGCTGTTTTAAGATTCACAATAAGGAGGCACTTGAAGAAAGATGAGCTGCATGGTCGAGTCACCAGAAGAAATCCATTACTATGCAAATGCCACAATGTATCCCGCTTACAATACGCCAAACAGCACAGAGGCGAGCCTCAAACTTTCTGGCACAAAGTCATTTGGAGTGGTGAGACCAAAATTTAGCTTTTTGGCCACAACCATAAATACTACATTTGGAGAGGAGTCAACAAGGCCTATGATGAAAGGTACACCATTCCTGTGAAACACGGAGGTGGGTCGCTGATGTTTTGGGGATGTGTGAGCTACAAAGGCACAGGAAATTTGGCCAAAATTAATGGCAAGATTAATGCAGTATGTTATCAAAAAATACTGGAGGAACATTTGCATTCATCAGCAGGAAGCTACGCATGGGACATGAACATTCCAACATGACAATGATCGAAAACACAAGGTCAAGTCAACCTGTCATTGGCTACAGCAGAATAAAGTGAAGGTTCTGGAGTGGCCATCTCAGTCTCCTGACCTCAATATATTGAACCACTCTAGGGACATCTCAAGCGTGCAGTTCATGCAAGACAGCCCAAGAATTTACAGGAATTGGAGGCTTTTTGTCAAGAGGAATGGGTAGCTTTACCATCTGAGAAGATAAAGAGCCTCATCCACAAATACCACAAAATACTTTAAGCTGTCATTGATGTTAAAGGGGGCAATACACGATATTAAGAACTGGGGTGTGTAAACTTTTTTGATCAGGGTCATTTGGGTAGTTTCTGTTGTGATTATGATTTAAAAAGAGTAAACACCGTTGATTAATAATAAATGGCTTCAGCCAAACACTAACCACAAGTGAAAGAAAAGTTTTTGTGTTATCATTCATATTCTCTGAAAAACGGCCAAGAAATCATAAATTCTGCCAGGGTATGTAAACCTATGAGCACAACTGTACACTATGATTAAGCAGCAGATGTAGGTGTGAAACACATCACTTATCTTTGTAGTTCACCTCTGTTTTCTGTATGGTTCATGGTTATTTACTAATAAAATAAATTTCATTGGAGTGCGGCCATCCAGCTTTTTTTTTCTCTTCCTTTATCCCAGAGATCTTTTGACAGTGCCTTGCCACCCATAGTTGATTGTTTGCTTCCGTTGCACTATCAGGGACTGAAATGCTCCAGGAAAGTACTTTTCATGCTGGGCTAATCAAATTGACCACAGCTGATCACAGTTAAGTCAAATGTCGTTGTGTGCCATTGAGAAGGTGATTGGCTACACCTGATTGAGTCATTTTTAG
Organism: Rana muscosa; assembly: GCA_029206835.1. NCBI lineage: Eukaryota > Metazoa > Chordata > Amphibia > Anura > Ranidae > Rana > Rana muscosa. Next base: position 1,060,570,071 of record CM055116.1, read on the forward strand.
AAGGGGGGTGATGCTTTTTCCAACTCAGTGATTCTGTTTTTAAATTACCTTATTTATTTTCTGACATGTTGGTGTTATATCTTTCACTTGAATGTAAATACAGCTGGATAAAGCAAAAACTGTGTCTGTTTTCATTTCAAGCTGCAAAGCAACAACATGTGATTATTATTTTAACCACTAATGCACCGGGAGGATTTACCCACTTAATGATCAAGCCATTTTTTGCAATACGGCACTGCATCACTTTAACTGACAATTGTACGGTCATGCGACATTGTACCCATACAAAATTGATGTCCTTTTTTTCCCACAAATGGAGCTTTCTTTTTCACTTCTGTGGTTTTTATTGCTATAAACAAAAAAAGGCAGACAATTTTGAAAAAAAAAAAAACAATATTTTTTACTTTCTGCTATAAAACATACCCAATAAAATTGAAAAAAAATCGAATTTCTTCATAAATTTAAGCCAATATTTATTCTGGTATAAATCAAGCTCATATTGATCAGTTTGCGCAGAAGTTATAGCGTCTACAAAATAGGGGATAGGTTTATGGCATCTTTGATTATTAATTTATTTTTTACTAGTAATGGCGGTGAGCATCGATTTTTAGGGGGACTGCGACATTGCGGTGGATAGATCAGACATCTAGCTGAAATTTTTTGAGAACCAGTGACATCATTACAGTGTTAAGTGATAAAAATATGCACTGACATTGTACTAATGACACTGGCAGGGAAGGGGGTTAACAGGGGCGACCAAAGGATTAACTGTGTTCCCTCTGTGTGTTTCTAACTGTGTGGGGGGATGAGCTGCCTGGGACAACACACAGATCCGTCTTCCTGCATAGCAGGAAGACAAGATCTTGTGTCATCCCCTGTCAGAATATAGATCTGCCTTGTTTTCTTCTTTGGATCCCTGTTCTGTCTCAGCGAGGAACAATCTTGGGCAGCTGGCAGACATCGAGTCCGCCGGACCCACTGATTGGCTCCCCCGCCCATAGAACCTCATGCACGAACCGATGTACACCTACGGCAATTCTCGCAGCTGAGCCAACTTTTCACAGGATTTATTTTCATGTTTCTTTTTGTTTTGCTGTTATATTTTACACTGTATATAGTTTAAATAAACCGCGCCTTTTTGTTTTTCACCTACAACTCCGTCTGCTGTGCCTGTTTTTGTGTGGTGAACCCATCCAGGGGGTCACGCGCACCCGCTGCTGAGCTAACCCCCTCACAATATATATATATAAATTATTATAAAGACTTTCTCAGTGTTGTAATGACACTGAGAAAGTCATTACAAAAATGTAATGGCATCTGCAGGTATTTCAGATAATCTGACGCGCAACAGGGTTTTGGTAAAACCTTTTGTCAAGGTGGTTAATTTTCTAAGAAGTTGTTTGACATGGTAAAGTTGAGAGTTCTGCAGTATCCTAGAATTTGTAATGAGACCCGAAGAGTGTATGTTTCAGAGAAAAGACATTACACAAAGGCTGCAAAGAAAATTATTAAAACTATACTATACTTTCAAAACAGTGACATGCATTGACAATATTACTTACATTAAAGTGGTTGTAAAGGCAGAAGTGTTTTTATCTTAAAACATTCTATGCATTAAGATAAAAAACCTTCTGTGTGCAGCAGCTCCCTCATACTTAGTTGACCCCTATCTAGTTCCAGCGATGTTGTAGGAGTGTCTTGGCTGCCCAGGACTCCCCTCCTCATTGGCTGAGACAGCAGCGCAGTGCCATTGGCCCCCGCTGCTGTCAACTAAAGTCAGTCAGCCAATGAGGAGAGAAAGGGGCAGGGCCGGTCCACAGCTGCTCCATGTCTGAATGGACACAGGGAGCTGCAGCTCGACTCGAGTGTCCCCATAGCAAGCTGCTTGCTGTGGGGGCACTCAACAGGAAGGGCCAGGAGAGCCAAAGAGGGTCGTGAGAAGAGGCAGATCTGGGCTGCTCTGTGCAAAATATTTACACAGAGCAGGTAAGTATAACATACATGTTAATTTTAACTGAAAAAAAATAGACTTTAGTGTCACTTTAAGTTATTTGTCATCCCCAAAATTATTCCCTTTAAAATAGCGATTCTTTCAGCATTTACAGTAAGTCTTAGCACTGAAATGAATGCCATGTGCTGACAGACCTCAGGTCACATGATAAAAGGAAAACCTGCCAGGTTGCATTTTACCTTCACCTTTTACTGCTAGAAGGGCATAGAGCAAAGAGGGCTACTTTCATGCCAGGGAGAGTGACTGACAGTCAGCTGGTGTTATCAGAAGTTGTAGTGTTCAAGAGGAACAAATGATCTCTCAAATGTGGTCAAATTACAAGGGGAATTCTAAGAAAGGGAAAAATGTTCTCTGTTATGGAAATGTTATTACTCTTGTGGAAGTATCATGTACACATTGAAGTTTTTCTGTATTTGGGTTCTAAAAGGAACAGTATGATGATAAATCTGAAATGGATATTGTCTTGTTCTGTTCATCCTACTAAAAATACCCTTAGATTTGACTAGGGATTTACATTTAGGAAATGGAGTGCGTTTTGGATTTTTTCAATATTATTATTACATTTCTTATTTTATAGATTTTAACAGCATACACTAGGAACACGCCAACAGACATTTGAAATATTATATCCATAATATATTGTAAATGTGTGTTTCATATTTTCCTGTAATGTCAAGGAGTTTATTTCCTTATTTCAGTCAAATCATAACAGGTCATCCTACCACCAAGGTGTATCCACATAAATTCCTTTCCTACGGTGTCAACACTTAGGGCCCAGTTCACAATAGTGTAATTTCTCCTGTGTCTGCTGTCATGCTGCATAGCACAACAATAGAAATCCCATTTATTCTCTAGGGCGCCCATTGACATCAGTATAACATAGTGCTGTACAATTTTTTTGCAGATGCTTCTTTTGGAGCAGCATAGTGCGTATTTGGCCAAATAGACTTTAATGGGAGAACATAAAAAAAATACACGTTTTTAGCAGGGTTTTTTTTTTTATTTAACAATCAGTCTCCTCATTCTCCTACAAAAAAAACAAACAAAAAAAAAACATAAAAATGCATGTAAAAATGCATGATTATGCAGCAGCACTAGTGTCAATCTAGGCATGCCCCACAGATGCTCAATAGGGTTTAGGTCTGGAGACATTCTTGGCCAGTCCATCACCTTTACTCTCAGCTTCTTTAGCAAGGAAGTGGTCATCTTGGTGTTGTGTTTGGGGTCGTTATCTTGGAATACTGCCCTGCGGCCTAGTCTCCGAAGGGAAGGGATCATGCTCTTCTTCAGTATGTCACAGTACATGTTGGCATTCATGGTTCCCTCAATGAACTGTAGCTCCCCAGTGGTGGCAGCACTCATGCAGCCCCAGACCATGACACTCCCACCACCATGCTTGACTGTAGGCAAGACACTATTGTCTTTGTACTCCTCCCCTGGTTGCCGCCACACATGCTTGACACCATCTGAACCAAATAAGTTTATCCTGGTCTCATCAGACCACAGGACATGGTTTCAGTAATCCATGTCCTTAATCTGCTTGTCTTCAGAAAACTGTTGCAGGCTTTCTTTTGCATCATCTTTAGAAGAGGCTTCCTTCTAGTCTGAGCACTGACAGGCTAACCCCCCCCCCCCCACCCCTTCAACCTCTGCAGCAATGCTGGCAGCACTTATATGTCTATTTCCCAAAGACAACCTCTGGATATGACGCTGAGCACGTGCACTCAACTTCTTTAGTCGACCATGGCGAGGCCTGTTCTGAGTAGAACCTGTCCGGTTAAACCGCTGTATGGTCTTGGCTACCGTGCAGGGTTTTGGCAATCTTCTTATAGCCAATGCCATCTTTATGTAGAGCAACAATTCTTTTTTTCAGATCCTCAGAGAGTTCTTTGTTGTGAGGTGCCATGTTGAACTTCCAGTGACCAGTATGCGAGAGTGAGAGCGATAACACCAAATTTAACACACCTTCTCCCCATTCACACCTGAGACCTTGTAACACTAACGAGTCACATGACACCAGGGAGGGAAAATGGGTAATCGGGCCCAATTCGGACATTTCCACTTAGGGATGTACTCGCTTTTATTGCCAGCGGTTTAGACGTTAATGGCTGTGTGTTGAGTTATTTTGAGGGGACACAAACTGTACACTCACTACTTTACATTGTATCAAAGTGTTATTTCTTCAGTGTTGTCACATGAAAACATATAATAAAATATTTACAAAAATGTGAGTGGTGTACTCACTTTTGTGAGATACTGTACCAGTCATCTCTGCCTGTATCCTGTACTGTAGTCCAAGAAAACAATTTTACTGGTAAAAAATAAATAAAATAAAATACAAAACTGCATGAACATATGTGCTCATAGCATGTAAGCGCACATGTTCATGCATTAAAGTGACACTAAACAATATCCTTATTCTCCTAAAATAACCCATACCAGTCCACTGCTCAATGGCCCTGTAATCTATTTTTCATGAAATTTGTGTTTTACTGTGTTTTTCTGCCTCCTTCTAATGTCCCTTGTTTCGCCCCTTAATTCAGTTTGTTTGAAATGAGCAGTGCACATTAGTTGTGGTCATGTGCACCGCTTTGTGCGCTACAAATCCCATAGTCCATAGACCCGAGTCCAGTGATGGCGAACCTTGGCACCCCAGATGTTTTGGAACTTCATTTCCCATCAGGCTCATGCCCGCTGCAGTGTTGAGTATCATGGGAAATGTAGTTCCAAAACATCTGGGGTGCCAAGGTTCGCCATCACTGCCCTAGTCCATCTCAGGAGTGAGCAAGAGAGTGGGATACTACGTTCCTACATACAGTGGGACCATGGAGAATGAACGTTGCCACCCTCTAACCTGTAGTCGGATCACACCAGCCAAAGTAAAACTAGTTTGGGGGAGGCTGGAAGCAACAGATGTTTCTTTTTGAGTTAACAGTACATAATTAAATAGATTTTTTTTTTAAAACCGAGTTTGGTGTCACTTTAAGCATTCTGCAGCCACTACCAGCACAGTCCTTATCAGCAGCGATTGACCATAAAAATCCAGCCTGACTGATTCACTATTCTGAGCCAAGGGTGTCTGAATGTAGCTTTAGACATAACAATCATCACTTAAAATTGCCTGGACAGCTGACAATCATCTTAATTCTAGAGGTATTTACAACAATGCGGTCAGCTTTGATGTAGCAATTGTCCGTATCCTTGTTAGTTTACAAAACACTTTTTCTTTTGAGATCAACTAATTACCTCTTATCTTATTTCTGTCCTAGAGTAGTGTAAATCTAAGTTGAGTTTCTAACAACAAAGATAGGAGGAATTTCAAAGTGTTTATTTTTAAGTGTGAAACGCTGATATGCTACACCATATCCTGCCCAAGTGTGAGATCTCAACTGCTTCTTATAATTTACTTCTTTAAAGTCCTTTGTTTGACCAGGAGTCCAAAACATTTACATGATCAATATCTGCTGCTTCAGGGGAAGATTTTTTTTTTGCTTCTGCTGACAAGTGTGAATATATTGATTTGGCTATTTACTATTTTTATTCTGTTTCTTGCTAGTCGATAAGCAAGATCAAGAGCATACCACTTTTTTGTATTTCTGCTTGTAGTTTGTTCTCAAGATACATTTTTGATTAATCACAAATGCACCCAAGGTCACGGAGAGCAAATGTGTTTGTCGAGTGTCAGCTAAGGCTGTCAGATAAATATCTTAAGCTCAGGCCAGGGTTCATGCCACAGCTTCAGGCTTCGCCAAACGATTCCCCTTGTTGAGGAAGATAACAGCCACGCTACAGGCAATGGAGAGGTTTTACTCACTGAAAGGGCTGACCTTGCCACTTGTATCTTCAGGCAGGTGAAATGGGTTATTAAGCGTCAAATAGTATTTTAAATTATATATATTTAAAGTTCTGAGTAACCAATATTCACCACAGAAGTTAACTTGTATGCTTTGATCTAACATAGTGATGACTAGTTCACATTCTATAGTAATGACTAGTTAAAGTATAACTAATGGCAGAACTTTTTTGGTTTATTTTTGGATAGAGTGGAGAGAGAATAGAACACCTGTCACATTTGTATTGCTCTCTGTGTCTCAAATAGGGAGATCCAGCCTCTCTATTTAATATTGTTTACCATTATCACCAAAAGTGAAAAGAAAACCCCACATTTTAGGCTGACCCCAAAACAGGAATAGAGGAGATATCTTCCAATGAGGACACTAGTTCTGGAGAACCTAGTGACTTCCAGGGATTCCCTCATTTTAGAGGGATTTTGTGACTTCCTGTTTTGGCTACAGCACAGGAAGTGAAGGGAAATCCCCCCGATTGGATGCAGATGGCAAAAATAAACCTTAAATGGGTTATAACTAGGGTTGCACCGATACCAAGTATTTGCACAAGTACTTGTACTTGTGCAAATGGTCCGATTCCTAATACGATACCTGGGCAGTCAGGGGTGATCAGTGCGGCGGTGGGGGAGTTACAAGCACCAATCTCCCTGTTTAGATTTTAATAATGCACCCGACAGCCGTTTATCCCCCCCCCCCACGCCTTTCAGCTGCTCTATTGAAATCTATACAGGGAGATAGGTGCTTGTAACTTCCCCACCGCCGCACTGATCACCCTTGACTGTCCCCTGTGTCTTTGTACGGGTCCTCTGTGTGCTCCTCTGGTCCTCCTACGGTCCCCTTTTGTGTTGTTCTGTCCTCCTACAGTCCCCCTCAGTGTTCTCCAGTCCTCCTCCATTCCCTCTCCATGTCCTCCAGTCCCCTATGTGTCCTCCGTGCTCCTCCAGTCCCCCTCTGTGTCCTCCATGCTCCTCCAGTCCCCCTCCGTGTCCTCCGTGCTCCTCCAGTCTCCCTCTGTGTCCTCCATGCTCTTCTGGTCCCCCTCTGTCCTCCACCGTACCCCCCTGTCCCAGATCTGTCAGGATTGAGAGCGGAGGAAGGAGACAGTAAATATGTAATTTACAGGCACCTTTCTTTTTCTATTCACTGACTCTGTCCATTCATAACTGAGCAGAGTGAACTGTGTTTACGATGCTTCAGTTTATGAATGGAGAGGAGAATCTGTCCCCTGTCCAGCTTGAGGCTGCAGAGAAAGGGACTGGGGAATCTGTGGCCTCAGTCCCTTTCCCTGTCTCAAAAGGGAGATATCAGGGGTCTTAAAAAGGGGTTTAAAAAAAAAAATACTGACACAATCCATTGTCACATGACATAAGAAAAAAAGTGTCGGTAAGTAGTATTGGTGCAACCCTAGCTATAACCCTACATTACTCTATCCAATATGAAAAATAAAAAAGCATTCCCTTTAGTTCTGCTTTAACTATGTGCCTACTCTCCTGAGCATTTTTCATACACAAACCTTTCTGGCAGCTTTTGTGTATCGGTATTTCTTTCCACACACCCAATATGTGTTTTTTTTTTTTAACAAAACCTCTGAAACCCATCTGAAACCACTTTCGCTTTATCCTCCACAACACTTTTTTTGCTAACAGAAATCGGTGATAAGAAGTTTATCCCTTGGCTGTCCACTGCTCAGCAGACCAGCCTTGTTGACCACCCCTTGTTCTGATATCTGTAATGCCTCAGGACCCTGTGAGGTCCCAGTGGTATGGCAGCCAGTGGACAACAGGAAGAGACATGGGTACTAAAGACCTGACCTTCCTACATTACAGAGCAGAAGGAAAAAGACCTGGTCACAAGACCAGAATTTTAAGTAAGTAAATTTAATTAAATTAAGTATAGGTCGTTTTTTGTTTTTTTTAAACTATAGATTGGATACATGGGGTGGAATGGAGGGGTCCTCTTTCCAGATATAATTTTTCTTTGCCAGTTTATCCAGTAAACCATGTTTCTGGATCTACTGATCATTTGCACATGTGGCTAAACATAAAAGTAAAATCTGCTTTTCGTCATATTCTCAGTTTGAATTGGCCAGGTTTGCAAGAAGTTTACTTTAAGCATTGAACCCCACCGGTACTGCAGTGCTATTCCCCCACCTTAAAAATTCTAAAGACAGGCTTCCATCATTATGTAGAAATCAATGATCTTTCTCTAACTGTCCCCTGGAAAACATATATTAATAGGAGAGAAGTGTGCACATTTACTCAAAAATACAGAAAAATGTGTGTAACAAGCCAATTACCATTCTATTAGTAGACCAGTATAAGGAACCGTTTAGCTGGCTGTTGATTGAAGCTTGGACTTGTGTTACCACTAACGATAAGAAACCACTATGTGAGCCTAGGCATAAAATGAGTGGTTTTACTGCCTGATGAAGTAACTTGGTCAGTAATCTAGTTCATGTAGCCTGTATTACCAATAAATGTTGAGTTTTTCCTTTGCTCACATGTCTACCAGAGCTCCAAATTATTGTAGCTTGTCCTAATAAAACCAGCTTTTCCAAACTAACTCTTTCATACCCAGCTCAATCCATCACATCAAGACAATCCAGCAGAGGGGAAAATTCAACAGTACAACATTATAGACAGGGAAATTACCACTAAACCCAAGAAAAACAACACTGCTTTACAAACAGATACCTATTTGTTCTTCATTAATTTGTGTTTGGTTTACTGTTTTCAAGTAGAGAGTGTCAGACTAGTGCAGAGATTGTGTTATTGATTTTGAAATACAAGCAATGCTGAGGAAAACGCAGTGTACGTTGCATGAATATATAGCAGCGATAGGATCAGAAAGGTCATAGGGGATGTTACAGAGCTCAGAGAGAAGGCTTTCTGAATCTAGTGCTGAATGTGTGCGCAAAAATTTCATTGTTGGAATCAAAGAATGAAAAGTATGACTGCTAAAGACTGAAAACAACCCAGCCCTTAAAAGTTTACTGTAAATCCTTTAGGCATATTTATACTTCTTTTAAAGCTGAACTTTAGACAAACGACTCAATACACTGAGGAAAAACATAAATGAGAGCTGTTTACCTGCTGAAAGGGTAAAGGATTTTTATTATGGTCCATCCAGTGCGGAGAATTGCACAGTTCTGCTATACAATACAGTCCTGCCTGGCAGGGGAGGGGGGGGGGGATATTTCTCTGTTGTATTTTTGCTTTCACTTAACACCTTCATGATGGAAAGTAAAATAAATCCTAATGCCTGAACACAGTTTCGATACTTTGACGTTTGTTAGTAGAACTGTACATCTCATTGCAACTACTTAGTGTATCTATATCAATTATATCTTGGTTCTTTTTTAAGGACAAATTGGGCTTTCATTTGGTGGTAAATTGTAATAAATATCTCCTGGGTTGTTTTTTTATTTTATTTCAGAGGAAAACTGGCATTTAGTTATACTAACTAAAATATACTGACCCTGGCCTTTGATGGTAACCCTGGCCCTGACCTACAGAAGATCAAACCCTGATGTAGCTATTTTTTCTTTCTTATTTTTTTTTCTACACGCATGTATTTTTTTACACTTTTCTCCTCTAGCAAGGAGAAAATTTACAATGTGTGTTTTTCTTTATTTAAGAGGACTAAAAAAACATGAAAACAGGCTAACTGGTGGCTGATCACTTTGTTATCCAATCAACGTGATCAGCCCCTGTACAGTAGACTGTAAGTGACTGACGCCAGTTCAAACTAAGGTACTTACTGTTCTTGCATTTTAAAAAATGCAGTTAAAATGCTTTTATGTGCACAGAGCTGCATTTCGCTAATATCTGCCTGGAGTTCAAGTTCAAGCAGAGATATACAGTATCTCACAAAAGTGAGTACACCCCTCACACTTTTGTAAATTGTTTATTATATCTTTTCATGTGACAACACTGAAGAAATTACACTTTGCTACAAGTAGTGAGTGTACTGCTTGTATAACAGTGTAAATTTGCTGTCCCCTCAAAATAACTTAACACACAGCCATTAATATCTAAACCGCTGGCAACTGGTACAGTATCTCACAAAAGTGCACACATGTTCATGCAGTTTTTATTTATTTTTTACCAGTAAAATAGTTTTCTTGGACTACAGTACAGGATACAGGCAAGGATGACTGGTACAGTATCTCACAAAAGTGAGTAGACCCCTCACATTTTTGTAAATATTTTATTATATCTTTTCATGTGACAACACTGAAGAAATAACATTTTGATACAATGTAAAGTAGTGAGTGTATAGCTTGCTGTCCCCTCAAAATAACTCAACACACAGCCATTAACGTCTAAACCGCTGGCAATAAAAGCGAGTACACCCCTAAGTGAAACTGTCCAAATTGGGCCCAATTAGCCATTTACCCTCCCCGGTGTCATGTGACTTGTTAGTGTTACATGGTTTCAGGTGTGAATGGGGAGCAGGTGTGTTAAATTTGGTGTTATCGCTCTCACGCTCTCATACTGTTTTCTGGAAGTTCAACATGGCACCTCATGACAAAGAACTCTCTGAGATCTGAAAAATAGAATTGTTGCTCTACATAAAGATGGCCTAGGCTATAAGAAGATTGCCAAGACCCTGAAACTGAGCTGCAGCACGGTGGCCAAGACCATATAGCGGTTTAACAGGACAGGTTCCACTCAGAACAGGCCTCGCCATGGTCGACCGAAGAAGTTAAGTGCACATGCTCAGCATCATATCCAGAGGTTGTCTTTGGGAAATAGACGTATGAGTGCTGACCAAGATAAACTTATTTGGTTCAGATGGTGTTAAGCATGTGTGGCGGCAACCAAGTGAGAAGTACTAAGACAAGTGTGTCTTGCCTCAAGCATGGTGGTGGGAGTGTCATGGTCAGGAGCTGTATGAGTGCTGCCAGAACTGGGGAGCTACTGTTCATTGAGGGAATCATGAATGCCAACATGTACTGTGACATACTAAAGCAGAGCATGATCCCCTCCCTTCGGAGACTGGGCCGCAGGGCAGTATTCCAACATAACGACCCCAACCACACCTCCAGGATGACCACTGCCTTGCTAAAGAAGCTGAGGATAAATGTGAAGGACTCGCCAAGCACGTCTCCAGACCTAAACCCTATTGAGAATCTGTGGGGCATCCTCAAACGGAAGGTAGAGGAGCGCAAGATCTCTAACATCCACCAGCTCTGTGATGTCATCATGGAGGAGTGGAAGAGGACTCCAGTGGCAATCTGTGAAGCTCTGGTGAACTCCATGCTCAAGAGGGTTAAGGCAGTGCTGGAAAATAATGGTGGCCAAACAAAATATTGACACTTTGGGCCCAATTTAGACATTTTCAATTGAGGTTGTACTTACTTTTGTTGCCAGCGGGTTAGGCATTAATGGCTGTGTGTTGAGTTATTTTGAGGGGACAGAAAATTTACACTGTTATATAAGCTGTACACTCACTACTTTACATTGTAGCAAAATGTGTAATTTCTTCAGTGTTGTCACATGAAAAGATATATTAAAAAATTTACAAAAATGAGAGGGGTGTACTCACTTATGTGAGATACTGTACATTTGTATGCAAAACTGTTTAAACTGATGCTAGATATATATAGACAGCTCTATAACTAGGAAGGTGGTGACAGACGTGCCCATCCTTGCCTGAACTGTGCATCTCCAGAACCTGGTTCCATTTGCCACCTCCAAAATGGGCCCACAAGTATGTGTTGCTCATGGAGCACACAAAATATGCACTTTTTTTGTACATTAGAAAGATCATTGGAAGAACAAAGTAATCTAAAGATATAGCAAATTAATTATTACCACATTAACAAAACTAATTTAAAACAACCACAAGAACCAAAAGGGATAGAACATGGACATTACTTTCATTCTGATAAGGAGAAAGGGATAAAGACTCTGATCTAATACTAAATCAAGAATTTGTCATTATGTCATTAGATGGTGGATTGCTAAGCTGTATGACTGAACTTTTATATTTACTTCATATAAATACTTATATATTTTAACACATGAGTTGGCTAGCAGATTTGTGTAAATGTTTGTGTCTTTGAAAGCTAGCTGTGTTTATGAGACCACATTTAAAAAAAATATGTCTTATTGATCATTCAACAATACTTGATAAAATATTCGCTGGTTAGTGAAAGGGTAACAATACGTGAGCACCTGCAGTTTTTTTTTTTTATTATTTTAGGGTATTGACAAATTTACCATGTGATTTTGGACTGCCTTGTAACAGTCGAGTCTACAACAATAAATATAGTAGATATTTTGTTTGCAGCCTATGCTCTTGCTCCCTTTTTCACATTTCTTGTGAGCCTGTCTTTGGCCGCGTACACACGACCGGTTTTCTCGGTAAAAAACTGCCGGGAGAGCTTTCTTGCAGAGAAAACCGGCTGTGTACGCGGGTTTCAGTTTTCTCGTCAAGAAAACTGCCCAGATTCCCCGATGAGAAAAAAGACGACCTGCGGTCTTTTTTCTCATCGAGAATCTCATCGGCCTGTTTCTCGACGAGAAACCCAAGCGTGTGTACACTTACCTGTCGCCGTGGAAACCTGCGCATGCTCGAAATGACTTCGACGCATGCGCGGTAGCTTCCTAGGCATAGGGTTTAGCAAGATGGCGACGGCATCGAATGTGACGAGCGCACGCTCGTCGTAGTCGATGACGTCACCGCATTCGTGCCATTCAAAAGAACGGCGGTTCTTTTGAATCGTACGTGTGTACACCTTTACAAGTTTCTTGTCAAGACTCTCATCAGAAAAAACAAAGTTTTTTTCCTGACGAGAATCTCGGCTGCGTGTACGAGGCTTGAGAGTTGTAACTGTCAAGTTTGCTGGACATCTGAAGATGGAGTAAACAGATTCTCAAGAGCTGTTGCCACTAGCTATCTGATGGAGCCAGAAGGCCTCCACAGATCCCCTGATGCATGCAGAAAACGTCCAGAGTTCCCCTGTTGCAGACAGAAGACCCCCACAGTTCCCCATATTCATCCAGAAGATCTCCACAGATCTCCTGATATAGTCCTAAAACCTCCACAGATCCCCTGATGCATGCAGAAAACCTCCACATATACCCTGATGTAGTCACAAGACCTCCATAGTTCCCCTGATGCAGTCACAAGACCTCCACAGATCCTCTGATGCATGCAGAAGACTTCCACAGATTCCTTGGTGCTGCCAGAAGACGTCTCTAACTTTTTTTTAATCTTAACTGCTTGTCAACCAGCCAGCGTCATTATACTGTGGCAGCTTGGTTCTCCTGGGCAAATCACTGTAGGTGTATGTCAGCTGCGGGGCCGAGCTACGGCTTCATGTCTAAATGGACACACAGAGCAGTGGCTCAGCTAGGGTGCCCTCATAGCAAGCTGCTTGCTGTGAGGGCAGGAGGAAAGGGCCAGGAGCGCCAGCGAAGGACCCCAGAGAAAGGAGGATCTGGACTGCTCTGTGCAAAAACACTGCACAGAGCAGGTAAGTATGACATACTGTATTTATTGGCGTATAACACTCACTTTTTTACCCTGAAAATAGAGAGTAAACTGTGCCTGCATGTTATACGCAGGGGGCTGTGGAACGTTTTTCCCCTGAAACTTCCCTCTTAAAGTTAGGGTGCGCGTTATACGCCTGTGCGTGTTATACGCCGATAAATACGGTATTTGTTATTTTTAAATAAAAAAAAGGCACTACAATAAAGGTGAGTTAGTACAGCTGTAGCATTTTCATTTTCAGTCACATCTCTCTGGTCACTGGTAAATGTTTTCGCAATGCCCAGTCTGAAGAATCTGCTAAAAAACAGACTGCTAAGTACTTGTGGCTTTGGACAGATGCTAAAAGAGCTTTTCAACCTTGGTTGCCCCCATCAACACTAATGTACCCAACACATATGACTTATTCCTCTACTTCCCAATGTAACACATGATATACATGGACTGAATTTCTGTCTGTGCGTACCGCTGTCTGTCTAATAACTGGCTTCTGTTGAACGGTCTTGCTGGAAAACCAGCATACGATCTGGGCTTGCAGCCAATGGATGTAACACTGATTTGTGTATTCTGATGGGAGGGATCACCCGCTGTCAGAATACAATAGAATGGGTTGAGATCCCTGTGTCAACATCGTTTATGTTGATGTGGGGATCTGTCAGTTTTTTAGTTTAACCTTCCAGTTGATTGGAAAAAAACTGAACATGTATACCCTGCTTAAGATGGAGAATGAAAAATTAAAATACCTTAGACATATGTTTTCCTTTGCTCTAATTTTCATAGATCAGCCCCAATGTATACTGCATATGCAGAGTTTAAATGTGCAATAGGTGAACAGATGTCTTATTGAAAATGATAGGCCTTGAGACATATTCCTCAAAGTAAGAGGATGGGCATAGACATCATTTAATGCAGCTGTGTTAATTAATAAATCTTCAAATGTTTTTAAGTCCCTGGATTTACCTTGGTGTTGGCCTTTGTTGCAATTCCTTTATACAGGAACACTCACCTTGGGAGAGGTAGGGGCAGCATAGAGAGCCAGCCAGGTGTGCTGAATGCAAAAATTCTGACAAGGGACCTTCAGATAGAGAGAATAAAGGGAGTAGAGAGGAACCCTTATTAGTCCGCTGCTACTCTTTCAGAGAGGGGAGAGAGCACACCATTACATTCTACAGTATTTAACCAACATAGCGAAAGTGACGTAATCCCCAACTCTGCTGTGTGATGGGGCTGTGTAAATCACAGAGATGGATGAACAAATACAAATATTCTAGCAGGTGAAATAGCTATTTTATACTGCATGTATTTAATCTGTGTGTATTTAGCTGTTTGCCTTGCTTTATGCTATAAACTAAGATATTACTTCTATCTTTGAGGATCAAGGGACTTTGTCCAGTACAACATTAGCTCTTTTATGTCAAAGAATTAAAGAACTTGCAAGATAACATTGTTATGTTAAGCTATTGTTGCATTTTTATGCATTTATGCAATTCCGATATCTGTATAGCTGTGTGTGTGTCCCTGTGCATGCCTGTTATACTCTAGGTTTTCTGAGATAACTTATGATCACTTAATTTTGCCCAGTTAAATCTACAGGGCCCCAACCAATGCTCAGTACAAAAGCAATTGTATATTGCTGCTATAAAAAGAAAGTTAAAGAGGAGGTAAATGCTTTTTTGCCCTCGTCATCCCCGCTGGAGGACGCATCTATCTTCATCTGTCTTCCTTCCAGGTCCACAGTCTCCGGCTGTGTGACTGGCCGGAAGTGCTTGATGTCACTCCTGCAAGCGGGAGCCGGCGGTCACGGTGCAGGGTTCTGAATAAATAGCACGGTTGGCCGTTCCTTCAGAGCGCATGCACCGATGATGTCATCGGTGGCGTATACAGTAAATATCTCCTAAACTATGCAAGTTTTAGAGATTTTTACACTACCTATAGGTAAGCCTTATTATAGGCTTACCTATAAGTACATACAATCAAGTTAAGTTTATCTCCTCTTTAAGTAGACTGTTATGCTTTAAAGTGGTTGTACACTCTTACATTTACCCAGTGAAGTAACTAGCCTCAAGTGTACCTGTTTATCTGCAGTCTTCTATTCTCTACATCCATTTAAAGTATAGAATTTATACAGCCTGTCTGAACTTAAAGCAGGGGGCAGGGAGCTGAAATTACTGCAGAGCTCAATAAGGACAGCTGAGAGCTGATTGGAGGGAGGAGACACACCCCCCTTCACACAGCACAAAGAAACAGAGCTGAGGTGGTCATTCACAGGCTGTGTTCTGCAGCTTCCTCCCCTGTCACTGTTTTACCTCTTGGTGTCAGAAAGACCAGTTAGAAGCTCACTGTTTGTATCAGGACTTGCTGGCCCCTCCCATGATCTGCCTGCTTTTCATAGAGAAGCACAACAAATCTGATAATGTCAATGGACCTAAAATGCGGTATGCAAACAAAATTTAAAAAAATGTAAGTTTTGCTTTAAAAAATTCATTAGCATGTTGATGAGGTGGGAAAGGAGGAACAAGGGAAGGCAAAATATAAGCAAATTAAAATTCAGCAATAACTGTTGTACTCGTCAATTTAGTATTTATTTTACAGAGCATTGCAAAGAACAGTACAAGATGTACTCTGAGAGATTTTACAGTGCTTCATTTATATTTGTAAAACTTAGCATTGAGTATTTTTTACTGGAAATTGAGTAGCCCGCTGCGTAGTACAACACAATTGCTGTCTTGAAAGTACTTTATAAAGCACCATTCCCATTATCTTGCCACTCTTGTGATGCGAGGAACACTCATATTTGTGAATATGATAACAAACTTCTGTTTAATTTAGAAACCTCTTTTTTTTTCTCTTTATCTAGTTTTACTTTGTATTAGCATGTAGAACTCAGAGAGTAAGCCCAGTGCAGTTCATTACAGCGCTTAGGTGTTTGTCAGAACAGACGGCAGTGATAAGGCCATGTATAGTGCATAGTACCTACAGAACACAGAAAATCTGTCTCTGTTTTGTAGTGCTAAAGGCAAAACCTTGTGTCATATGGTACGGCATAAATAAATAAGCTCTCTGAAGATTTGGGCTCTTGTTATGCACCCAAAAGAAATGCCTTTGCTCCCTTCCATTCTGCCTGATCATCTTAACATGTTTCTTGGTGCAATTCTAATGAAGTTCTCACTACCACGGTTAAATCATCACAACTAATTAGATATCCTGATGGTAGCAAAAACATGCATTAAAAAAAGAACAACTCTGTCACATCTCTGAGAAACAAAGAATCTTGAATATTTTACATTCCACACACAGGTTTAGCCCAAGATATATGCAGGATGTGATTCTTTTAGGGAATGCATTTGTTGCATACCAATGCATTGTACACTCATACTGTGACCGTTAATTTTAATTTTTTAGCTTTATTGTCTGCAATGACAA
The DNA here is from genome assembly GCA_029206835.1 of Rana muscosa. Lineage (NCBI taxonomy): Eukaryota > Metazoa > Chordata > Amphibia > Anura > Ranidae > Rana > Rana muscosa. The sequence goes on from CM055116.1 coordinate 1,060,586,853, forward strand.
CACAAATTAAGTACACTACAAGGGTTGTTTTGCCTGCACAGTACATTGTGGGCAGGCGCTCCTTAAGTGGTTACTTACTTCCATTTTCTCTAAAGGAATAGCGATTTGTTTCATCATGTCCTTTGAATGTTGATTCTGAATAGGAGGGTCTGGTTCATTATAATCACCCCGTGGACACTCAGTGCTTTAGTGAGAAAAGCTGCATGGTCTACTTTATTATTATTATTATTATACACAATTTTTATATAGCCCCAACAGTTTACGCAGCGCTTTACAATGTATAGGAGGACAACACAATTACAGTACAGTTCAATACAAAAGGTACAGGAGGGCCCTGCATCTACATGCATCTAGGGTCTACATACCTTTTAGAAGTATTTAACCCTTGGGTAGTATCTCACAAGCACTCAAATTCCTATTGCAGGGGGTGTCTAAAATGTGACTTTTATCTTAGTGCAGACTTCTAGAAAAATCAGTGATCCAATCATACAAGCAGGAAATTAAATTTCTGCAAGTGTTGTGTATACTAAAACTGCTTTGGGTTTTTAAGTTTAATGTTTGAAATGAAGCAGAGAATTTGGTCTCCATAATCCTTAGTACAGTTCTGCATTTGCTCATTTTCTCTGCTCATATGTAGCCACTTTTGTGGTTTTGTTTTATTTAACTTTACTATTTAGCTGTCTTTCTAAAGTTAAGGGTGCACTGCACACAAGGCATGTTGTCAATAACAACCAGTTGGCTCTGATCTAAAAGTGCCTAGAGCAGTGGTTCTCAACTCCTGTCCTCAGGACCCACTAACAGGCCAGATTTTAAGTATTACCTTGGTGAGATGCAGACTAGAATACTGCAATCCCTGAGCAGCAAATTATATCACCTGTGATGCATTTCAGTTATCTTGCAAACCTGGCCTGTTGGTGGGCCCTGAGGACTGGAGTTGAGAACCACTGGCCTAGAGGCATTAGAAAACATCAACCCATCTGACAGATAACATAGGCAATGTCCAGTCTGGTCTAAACCAAGACTGGCCAGGTATTCAGAAGACAAAGCCATCAGGTGGAATGGATTTTCCCAGCTGATCACTACTAAACACCGTTTTTTGTATGCAATTATCACACAGACCATTTGTGTGGGCAAGGCTGACCTCCATATAAAGTGTTTAAGCACTTAACGTCCTTTGAATAATTAAAGTATGCGTAAACCTAAAGCAAATTATACAGAAATTTACAGCATTGCTCGGAAACTCTACCTGTGGCCCAACCAACAGTGTGTACTCCCACAAAAGCTTATGGCTCAAAAATGACGATCAATGCTGAATAGCCACGTTTTTCTGAATTTTTTGACTTTTTTCAGCCACTACTTCTGGGATTTTTTTCCAGCCAGAAATGCGCTTGCCAAAAACTTCTGATAACAGCCTACGTGTGCATGGACACATAGGATAACATTCTGGGGAGTTTATTGGCTGCCGAAAAAAACTTCTAAAGCCAAAGACAGCAACTGGAAAAACATCCTGTGTACATGAGGCCTTATTGTTCACTAAGCATTAACATCCCACTGGACACCGGTTCCTCAGGAGCAATAACACTTTAATGAAAAGTAAAAAGTGGTTGTGTGGCTTGTATTTTCTACTACGTATATGTACACCCAATCAGTAAAATCAGTGTAGCACTACCCCCGTAGGAGCTGCTGGTTAGTTTTGGTCTGCCGTTACCCCACTGTTCTCCATGTTGGCTCAAAGTTTAGGGTTAAAGTTGCATAAAACACGGTTGCCAGTCACTGAGTCTTTTCCAATGCTTTTTATTTACCACAACGTTGGCAGAAAGAGGGATGGAGGGTTAGGGGAAGTTCAGGTACCTGATGCAGATCACTGAGGCACTTACGATCCTGGAGACGGGCACACTTGCCGCCACTGGATCTTGCTCACCCGGATAGGTCCCTCTCACCGGCCTAGTAGCTGGGATGATGCACGAACAAAAAATGAAAAGTCTCTGCCACAAACTTGGTAATCAGAATTTTCAAAGTTCAAGCGCAACTGCACAGTATGAGAAAATCCTTTAAGCCGACCCGGAGATACTGTGAGGCAGATGGGTTTGGATGCATCCTCCAATTGAGGTCCCAGGCTCCTCTCGAGATACCAGCCTTCCACTGCTTATTCTCCAAGACGAGTCCTCCCCTGGTTCCTTCAACTGCTCGGCTTCTTCCCGCAGGACAGACAGCACAGGATCACCCTCGAACCAGTAGGCCCCAGATATCTTCTGGGCCTACCTCCAGTAACGAAGCCTCGGGCCAGCAGGCCCCGAGGCAGAAGAGGAGTTGTCACATACCTCCGGCCAGGGGGGCCATAAGGTGAGATCTCTCCCAGAAAATGGCGTCCGCCCCTTAAGTACCCTCTCCCAGCATGCCCAGCAGTATCAACCTCCCGCTAGGTTGCCTCTGGGAAAAAGCACCCAATATGCCTCGACTTGTTGTACCTTCCAACACGAACCAGAGGTGGCAGCGACACCTGCTGGCAACCGCGGGAAATACACCCAACTCAGCCAAGGCTGGAACATAGGCCAATTTAGCCAAAACATAGAATCTGAACCAACTACAGTTCACACATCCCACTAAATTTAGATAATAGCGCCTGGTCAACAGGAGCAGGGCGCTACATCAGATACAATTTTTAACATGTAATATCAATAGTCATTTTCAATATTCTGCAGTCTGCAGCTTCTATAAAATAACAGCTGATGATCCTGCTATGAAGGTCTACCAGTTATGTTCCTGTGATGTCACTCTATCACATGGAGGCTACAAATGACTATTTCATTGCACTTTATGAAAGCATGGTCCATTGTTATTGCGATCACTTGTTACTAGGGTTGTCCCAATGCCGATACTAGTATCGATATCGGTACCAATACCGAGCATTTGCCTGAGTACTTGTACTCGGGCAAATGCTCCCGATGCTTCCCCCGATACTTGTATAGTCTGCGGTGATCAGTGCGGTGGGGGAGTTACAAGCACAGATCACAGCTGTATAGATTTAAAAGTCGTTTCTCCACTTCTCTCCCCCCCCCCCCCCGCGTGGCTTTCAGCTGCTTTAAAAACGGCGTTGATCGGTGCTTGTAACTCCCACACACATGATCACCGCTGATTGTCCCCGTATCCTCCTCCAGCACCCTCCGTTTTGCTGCTGTCTCCCTCCCTCTGTGTCCCCCTCCATGCTGCGGTCTCCCTCCGTGTCCCCCTCCATGCCGCCGTTTCCCTCCGTGTCCCCCTCCATGCTGCCGTCCCCCTCCGTGTCCCCCTTCATGCTGCCTTCCCCCTCCATGCTGCCGTCCCCCTCCGTGTCCCCCTTCATGCTGCCTTCCCCCTCCATGCTGCTGTTCCCCTCCGTGTCCCTCTCCATGCTGCCGTCCCCCTCCGTGCTCCTCCTCCACCCCCACAATCTGTCAGGATGGAGAGCGGAGGTAGGAGCCGGTAAATCCGGCTCCTTACTGTTCAGAATGTACAGAGTCAGTGATCACTGACTGTACATTCACATAACTGAAACATCGTAAGCTGTGTTTACAATGTTTCAGTTTATGAATGAAGAGAAGCCGCTGTCTTCTCTCCATTCATTTTCAGCGCAGCTGAGGCTGCTGAGAAAGGGACTGGGGATTCAGTGTCCTCAGTCCCTTTCTCTGTCTCAAAGGGAAGATGTCAGAGGTCTGTTAAGACCCCTGATATCTCACCAAAGCCCCCCAACAGGGCTGATAAAAAAAAAAAATGAATTGTAAAAAATAAAAGAAGTCACACTCTGACACTGTCCACCCCCATCTCCCCCCCCCCCCCCCCAAAGAAAAATAAAGCATTGTAAAAAATGTAAAAAATGGATAAAATTTTTTCAAAAATAACACTACTGACACATGTGCCACCATCACATGAGATTAAAAAAAAGTATCGGTAATTGGTATCGGCGAGTATTTGAAAAAAAAGTATCGGGACTTGTACTCGGTCTTAAAAAAGTGGTATCGGGACAACCCTACTTGTTACTTTCCTAAGAAATGCCATTCAACTATCCTTGGAGAGCATACTGTACATGTAGACTGGAAGTGGCTGCAAGGAGGATGCATGAAATGGGCAGTAATCAAACGCCAAAAATTAACATTTATTTTTATTTTCCAGTTAGCCTCAAGATTAAAGTGATTGTAATGTCTTGTGTTTTTTTTTTTGTCTAAACATAACAAACATGTTATACTTACCTGCTCTGTGCAGTGGTTTTGCACAGAGCAGCCCAGATCCTCCTCTTCTCAGGTCCCTTTTTGGCTCTCCGGGCCCCTCTTTCCTGTTGAGTGCCCCCTCAGCAAGCAGCTTGCTATGGGTGCATCCGAGCCGAGTCACAGCTCCCTGTGTCCATTCAGACACAAAGCCCCCATTTGGCCCCGCCCCTCTCTCTCCTGATTGGCTAACTGACTGACAGCAGCGGGAGCCAATGGCGCTGCTGCTGTATCTCAACCAATCAGGAGGAGAATCCCAGACGGCTAAGGCACTGGTGGACATCGCTGGAGAGAGATGGGGGTGCTGGGGCGGCTGCTGCACACAGAAGGCTTTTTATCTTAATGCATAGAATGCATTAAGGTAAACAACCTGACTTTGCAACCACTTTAAATGCACTTGTAAATGCAGAGTGTGTGTCCAGACTTGCACACTATAAGCCCCCTCGTTCCTGTAACTGCAAGCTAGGGGCTGGGGAGAAGAACAGGACCAGGTAATGATCTCCAAGGCTTCAGAATGATGCAAGCTAGGTGCTTCTAAATCTACTTTCCTGCTTCAAGTGGTATTATGAGATGTTTACAAATAAGCTGCAAATGATTTAACTTGTTAAGCCCCTAAAGTGTTACAAGTGCACTTATGTTTTAAGTGCCAGATTCTGCTTATCCCTTCTGATTTGGTGAGGTTCTCTATGGGTAGTATGAAGTTTATTTACTAAATCTCTACATTAAGGCTTGAAGCTAAACTGCGGGGGAAATAAAAAAAAAAAAAATTGCAGTGTGGTTCTCCATTCTCCCTGCATCTCAAGGGTTAAATGCTAATTTTTGCCTACGGTACTATTAAAAATACTGTTACCTTATTCAGTGTTCTCCTCTTCCCTCCAATGCTCCAGATTGTGGGCAAGCCATCTGCATCCTTATTTACAATCCAGTACTGCTGGTCCTGCATTGTATGTGATGACTGTAGAGATAATTGAAGGATGGATCGGTAAAGGGAAGAAGCTTTTTTTTTATATACTTTTTGGATAAGGAATATCCAATAGGAAATGTTAAAGAGGAAGTAAACCCTCTTAAAACAATCCAAAAAAAACAAACCCCTGCAAAACAAAGGCATAATGAGCTAGTATGCATATCATTATGTATTACTTACCTCCGATCGAAGCCCCCGCATCAGTCCTCGTCTTCCCCTCTGGCCGCCGACATGTCGTCCCGGAGTTACTTCCAGGTATCGCGGCTCTGGCACTGTGATTGGCTGGAGCCGCGATGACTGTAGCAACTGCAGATAGGTGCCATTACTTCAGTTTGCCCGAGTGCACATGTGCCGATGACATCGGCACATGCAGGGGACAGGGGATATCTCCTAAACCGTGCAGATTTAGGAGATATCCTCGTTAGCTACAGGTAAGCCTTAATATAGGCTTACCTGTAGCATAAGGTTGCAAAAAAGGGTTTACAACCACTTTAAGCTCTCTGTCACATTTTAATTGCTTTGTTTCCATTGGGGAAAACGTTCCTTGCTTCATGTGGCAGTGGAACAAATGTTTGTGCTTCTTGTATTCCTTTTAACTTATTATATACAGCCATGGCCAAAAGTTTTGAGAATGACACAAATAAAAAGTCCATCTTTGCCGTGAAAATTAACTTAAAGGGGTTATAAACCCTCATGTTTTTTCACCTTAATGCATCCTATGCATTAAGGTGAAAAAACACCTTGCTGTGTCTGGCCCCCCAGCCCCCCCCCCCCGTTTTACTTACCTGAGCCCCGAATCTCAGTGGGCGTGATCCCGCGTCGATTTCCCTGCGGCTTCTCGGCTCTTCATTGGATATATTGATAGCAGCGCAGCCATTGGCTCCTGCTGCTGTCAATCAAATCCAATGACGCGGCCGCCGAGGGGGGGCGAGGCGGAGTCATACACTTGGCGGCTATGGACGCCGATTGTATGACACGGGAGCGTACCCACAAGGTAACCCCCTCGGGATAGAGCTTCCCAGAGGAGGTTGGCTATTGCGGGGAGGAACCGCGAGAGCCTCCGTGGGACCCCAGAAGAGGACGATCAGGGTCCACTCTGTGCAAAACGAACTGCACTCTGGAGGTAAGTATGATATGATATATGTTATTTAAAACAAAAAAACTTGAAGCTTTAGTATCACTTTATTTCCATAAAAAACATTTCCACTGCATTTGTGAAGAAGGCTTCAGGGCGCCTAAGAAAGGCCAGCAAGTACCAGGGCCATCTTCTACAGTTGATTCAGCTGCAGGATTGGGGCACCACCAGTGCAGAGCTTGCTCAGGAATGGCAGCAGGCATGTTTGATTACATCTGCACGCACAGTGAGGTGAAGACTTTTGGAGGATGGCCTGGTGTCAAGAGGGGCAACAAAGAAGCCACTTCTCTCCAGGAAAAACACCAGGGACAGACTGATATTCTGCAAAGGGTACAGGGATTGGACTGCTGAGCACTGGGGTAGTCATTTTTTCTGATAAATTCCCCTTCCGATTGTTTGGAAAAAACCTTGTCTGGAGAAGAAAAGGTAAGTGCTACTATCAGTCCTATGTCATGCCAACAGTAAAGCATCCTGAGACCATTCATGTGTGGGGTTGCTTCTCAGCCAAGGGAGTGGGCTCACTCACAATTTTGCCTAAGAATACAGCCATGAATAAAGAATGGTACAAAAACATCCTCCGAGAGAAACTTCTCCCAACCATCCATGAACAGTTTGGTGATGAACAGTGCATTTTCCAGCATTACGGAGTACCTTGCCATAAGACAAACGTGATAATTAAGTGTCTTCGGGAACAAAACATCAACATTTTGGGTCCCTGGGCAGGAAACACCCCAGACCTTAATCCCATAGAGAACTTGTGGTCAATCCTCATGAGACAAGTGAACAAAAACCCCCCACAAGTTCTGACAAACTCCAAGCCTTGATTATACAAGAATGGGCTGCCATCAGTCAGGATGTGGCCCAGATGTTGACCGACAGCATGCCAGGGCGAAATGCAGAAGTCTTGAAAAAGAAGGGTCAACACTGCAAATATTGGCTTTTTGCATAAACTTAATATAATTGTCAATAAAAGCCTTTGACACTTGTGAAATGCTTGTAATTATACTTCATTATACCATAGTAACATCTGACAAAAACATCTAAAAACACTGAAGCAGCAGACTTTGTGAAAATTAATGTTTCTTTCATTCTCAAAACTTTTGGCCAGGGCTGTATATATGGCTCAGCATGGCCAGATGGCCAGATGTAGAGCCGATGGTAGTATGCTTATGTACACTATATTCTAAAAATAATTTTTTATAAACACCTATTTAAAAAATAAATATGGTCTATCGGTGTGCAATCCTGGGAAACGTTTGTAGCTATATGGTTGGGCTTGGTGTGCTCTTATCAGTGACCCAGCAGTAGTGTGTGAACCAGCTGGTAAATTTGACAGGAGCATGTGAGCAGTGCTGCTTTTCATTTGGTTCACATTACAACATATTTCTACTTCGCATAGTAAGGTCTCACATTCTGTCACATTCTCTCTTCTGGGAATGTCTAATTATTGTTGGTGCTGACCCAGAATCTCTGCCCGTCCCCTCATCCCCCTACATAACCTATTATGTAACTGCTGGGGAAGAAGGGAGGTAATATTATAGAGTGCCATTTTTGTGACAGTTCAGAGTCTGATGGGGCTGCTGACCTCACATCCAAGATGGTGGAGCCCAACAGCAGTCGTAGGGCTTTAGAATGCCTATACAAGGGTGGTTTTTACAGGTAAATTAAATATATGTAATACGATAAATGAGCGCATAATCGTATGGGAAGATTTTTGTTATCTGTGCTTGCGTTCGTTACCATACCTTATCTGCCCTTATTTAATTCAAATAAGTAAACAGCACAGCTGTCTTAGCATTCATATGGCAGTGTGTATGATTTCTCCGGTAGCCAGTGGGTGGGAACAAGTCGCACGTGTGCACTCACATGATCTATAGGATTTACTATTCATACACTATCTTTGTCCAAACACGCATACAGACATGAGAGAGAGTTTTCTCAACTGGATTCTGCAGATTTCGCCAAAAATCAATATTGTGGCTGATATATACCACCCAATGTTGTTTTCTGTGTTGTTCTTAAAGCATGATGACATTGAGTATTGTCAGTGCGCATTGATATCCGATGCCTCCTGTAGTTCTGGCTCCTATAAACTCAGAGGACAGCGCCACAGGGAGTGCAGCGAACCGGAGCCAAAGGAGGAGGTGACTTCCAGTGGCAGCCCTGAATACAGAGTGAGGGAGGGAGTACAGATCGGGAGCCCATGGCTGGATCAGGAGGCGAGATCCCTTGTTGAGTCTGTTGTATGGTAGCGGTGTGATGCAGAGTACAGGGGGGGGGCAGAGAACCAGAGCACTGTATGTGTAAGGCAGCAGTCAATACAGACTTGGGGTTGGGCAGAGGGAGGGAGCATATGGCTGAATCAGGAGGTGACATCTTGTGTATGGCAGCGGTGATGCAGACTGCAGAAAGTGGGAGCACACAGCTGGATCAGACTGAACATAGCAGGAGGTGAGTTCATAATAGCTTTATGTTGTGCTATAACTGTACATAAAGTTATTATGATCTCACCTCGTGCTACATTCAGTCTCATCCAGCCATGTGCCCCTGCTCTATGCTCCCCCTCTCTGCAGTCTGCATTCAGCACTGCCATCCACTGGATGCCACCTTCTGCTACATTCATCCATGTGCTCCCACTCTCTGGCCCCCCTCCACAGTCTGCATCTACCGCTGCCATCCACTGGATGCCACCTACTGCTACATTTATCCATGTGCTCCCACTCTCTGTGCCCCCCTCCACAGTCTGCATTTACCGCTGCCATACACAGGATGTCACCACCAGATTCAGCCACGGGCTTGCACTCCTCTCAGTGCCACCCTCTGAGTATACAGGAGCCGTAACTACAGAGGAGGCATTCGGTATCAATGTGCACTGTCACTGTACATTGAAAACAACATTCGGTGGATATAATGTACATCTGCTACTGAAGGGAAGCTACACCTGATATAACAAGTTAGTGGTACATATCCATCCAAAGGATGTACTCCCTTATATATTACTTCTACACTAGCTAAAAGGTTATTTTAGATCTGTAACCCGTTAATGGTACCTATCTATCTTATCTATTGTAACCTTTGCCGACACACCTTTCCATTACCCAAACATATTCATTCAATCATATGTAGCGGGGTCTTTAAATTTAGGTGGGGTACACCTGGGTGGAAGTTCAGGTGTGTAGGTATGGGAGTAATGACCATTTGTATTCGTGGAGGATTGGGCGGTGTAATAATCTCCTTGGCCTGTGGGTGGCGGGGTACCCGCAGGCTCAAGGTAGATTCACTGCCATAGTGCTGTTCTTTTTGTCCCTTCTCGGAGATGGTACGGCGAGGGCGGGGAACCTGCCGTGGCATCATTGGAGGGGATAAAAGGGGGAGACGCCCTGGTCATGAGGTCTTGCTCTTCTGGAGGTCGATTATCACGCGCCCAGGCACCTTAGGCCTGGGTGCGGGCGGTTCTAAATTCCGGCTCAGGTGCCCTAGGCCTGACCGGAATGGAGTTGGAGTCCATCCCAGGCACCTTCAGCCTGGGGTGAGGTACTAAACCAGGAGGCCTGGGGCCCAGTGACTTCGACTGGGTCCCGCGAGGGTGGAGACGTCCGAGGGTCCCTGAAGTGGATGGGGCCCATGTCTGAGGTGAGGAGGCCGGGGAGGTTACCCATTCGGAGAGAGTCTGGAGCAGCATCAACCCAGTGACGGATGGGCCTCTGGTAACTCCCTTGGAGGGACATCTTCCCCTGACAGGGGCCGCAACGCAGCGAAGGTACTCCTATCTATGTTCTCTTGAGTCGCTGGTAGAGACTCTCAAGTTCTAAGTCCTTTCTAGCTAAGGCTATAGTAACCGCTGGCGAGATCGCAGTGGTTTAGCTGACAACCAGGATAGTGCCTCGACCTGCTCATTCCCCCCGTATCAAAATGTTATCAAGTCGCAACCAGTTGGCTACTGAAGCACTGTTTATTGTGAGATATGCAATAAAACAAGAGTTGGACTGTGATCGGTGTGTGGAACTCTGGTTAATGGGAGCAGAGGGAAGTGTTGGCACAGCAGGACTTAGTTCTAGACAGAAGCACACAGGCCCGAGGAAATATCTGGTACTGGCCTTCACCTCACCCAAAGCTATGGGGAGGACATGGGCCGTAGCGCATCTCACCCTGTCATGTGACATACCCCTAGATAAAAGAGATGGGGTGAGCCCGCTACACATAGAAATACACTTGTCAAAGCATAGACTTAATAGTAAATAAGGCGTGAACTACTCTGCCGTATACATGTTTATAATACTAAGAAATATTGCATAGTTAAACTTGGTTCCTCTTTTCCTTTAGAAGCATTTTGGCAAAGTGCCAGGTACATTCCTTAAGCAAGTTCCTCTTTTTCTTCTGGGCATATTGCCAGGTTTCTCTTTTTCTACAAACATTATTGCCACATATATTAACTGCAACAAGCTAAAATTAATATTAAGGGGGCACCCCAAAATAAGCCACAGCAAAGGACAAACTGAAGCCAATGTTAAGGGGGCACCCTTACAGCCACAATATTGATTTGCAGCAGAACGCCATTTGAGAAACCCTGTGTTATGGATTTGCAGAGCAGTGCAGGGAAGCAGACTGTTAACTACTGCACTGTTCCTTACCCGTTTTCCTCTTCTGTTTGTCCCAGGCTCTTGTATGTGATATTACCTGGGATGGAGGAGAGGGGGGCTAGCAGGAATCAAGGGGAAAAAGGCATGTTACAATAGCAGCTTCCCTGTGCTGCTCTGCACAGGGAGGAAAGCAATTATCTGTGTGCCTGCTTATCTCAAGTGCGACCTACAATTGAGCATCTGTGCAGAAAAAAGCAAGCCCATGCTTTGCATTAAGGAGATTTTTTTTAATATTCTTTTATCGAACGCTGTTTGGTAATTGTTATACCTACAGCTCACTGATCCGATCCGATCCAATGTTTTGTGAGCTGTAGATCTGAACATTTTTTTCTGGGTTCCCAAACCTTTTGCCAAGGGTTCCTTCAAGGTGAAGAGATTGATAAACCCTGTTATAGAGCGATTTCTGGTTTATGTACATAACTGTATATATCTGTAAATTATTGGAATAATATTGTTACCATCTAAGCTTTATGGGATGAGCAAGTTTTTAGGCTGAAGCAAAGTTCAAATCAAAGAGTAGCTCTTGCATTATAATCTTTGGATGAGTACTATTCTAGAACCTGCTGCTGCTTAGCAACCTCTTTTATTTATAGTGTATGCTTTGTTATATATTAACCTATATTATTTCATATGTTTTACATTTGTATAATGTGTTGGATTGTCTACTACTGTCATAAGCAAATTGAGGAGTGGTCGTTCCAGAGGAGGATGGTACTGTGTTATTGTTTGAAATGAATATTCATGAACTACTTATGCTTTTATATTGTAGACATTGTTTCTGACTGTCCATGACGCTAGTGGGCACTGCTGGTTTGGTAAATAAGTATGCACCACACATTAAGCAGCCAGGCTCCACAAAGGTTCCCCTTCGAAACATTGCCTTTTTGTATATACTACATTGATTAATAAACATGAGTGTGTCTGTGCTGCAAAGTGTGTGCAGCTGCTCAATTCTACCAGTATACAAGGGGTCAAGAGAGTCCCCTGGGAACAGAACTGCGCCACATGCCCACATGAATGCGGCCGACCTGTGGGGTGTGGCTGTGGAGTTAAGTATAACTTTCTTGGTTTCATTATTACCCTTTATTCACAACTGAATAGTTTTTGGGTGAAACTATACCTCATATTATACCATGGTTTGTGAGCATTCTGGAACTTGGTAGTGTTTGTGCTATCCTTCAGACTTTGGAGGCATAGGAGGGGGTGACATAATCCTGCGGACAGTTTTTAGCTGCCTGAAAACAGCAAGGTATAGTATTTGTTGATGCCACTTTTTGATGATAAAAAGATTTGTCATGCCAAGCTCTGATTTGGATGTGTTCAGATAATGCAATGTATAGACAATTCAAATTGAAGATTTTGTTGCCTTAGATGCTGTTTTCTCTGAAGCCGCCACAGCTTGTATTTTGTACAGAAAGCGTTTATGACGGCAGGCATATGATTAGCACAGAAATTAAATACCCCATGAAGTCCATCCACTTGCTTCTCAAACACATTGCATTCAGCATTCTATCAGACACAGGGCCTGTGTTGCACACATAAGGATTCTGGATATTGTCATGTAAATTAACACATAATGCACTTTAATGCATCCCTTGTTGATAGATGCTCTTAGCAGTATACACAGATGTATTCCAGGCTGAAATATAACAAAGCCATATAAATCATTGAAAAGCTTCAGATTTTGTGTTCCCGAGGACTTCTTAATTGGACAGGTAACTTGTGACCACTTATTACTGAGATTATAATAAGACTGCATGGCACAAATGAGCCTTTTTAAAAAGAACGCTGCCTAGAGTGTTTTTTTTTTTTGTTTTTTTTCATCTCCTTAAAAGTGAATTTGTTACAAAGAAATAAGCGCCTGGAAATACAAGAGTTCATTAGATAACACAAGTCTATCAGTATCCTGGTTAATGCTGTACTAAATTCATTTTGGCCATGGCTATTTGGAATAATTTTCTATTGCGTCAAGGCACAGAGCAGGCAGACAAGTTCCAGGTGTACCCCCAGACATGACAGATAAAGTGACTATCTCAATTACGTAGGTGGCCTCCAAGTAAGCCGTTGTGGCCGCTCTGGGGTGGAACAGTTGATTTTAGAAAGCTTGCCCATTTGCAAAAGTTTCTTATTCTGAGAAGTCAGCAGTGTTTGTACTGCTCCATCCATCGCCTCTAAAAAAAAAAATTATAAAATAAAAGTCTGCAGTCCTCTTCTGTAAGTTGCCTGGAGCATGTAAGATTGTGTTTGGCCTACTCAAGTTTCTTCTACAGGGTTGCAAATTTAAATAGAAGATATCAAGCCATTTCTTCTTCCACTGTTGATTACTTGGCAATGTAATTTCAAATGTAAGAAGAGCAATATCTACAATACTCCATCTTCTCTACATTACAGTGATTTTGCATCCTATAAGACAGTTTCACTAAAATCTTCTTCTGTTCATTCCTAATATTTCCTACTATATTTGTGCAAATGTTAATTAACCCCTTAAGCCCCGGACCATTTTGGCTGGTTAAAGACCAGGCCCCTTTTTGCGATTCGGCTCCGCGTCGCTTTAACTGACAATTGCGCGGTCGTGCAACGTGGCTAACAAAAACAAAATTGACGTGCTTTTTTTACCACAAATAGAGCTTTCTTTTGGTGGTATTTGATCACCTCTGCGGTTTTTATTTTTTGCGCTATAAACAAAAAAAGCGTAAATTTAAAAAAAAAATCGATATTTTTTACTTTTTGCTATAATAAATATCCCCAAAAAATATATAAAAAAAAAAAAAATTTTTTCCTCAGTTTAGGCCGATACGTATTCTTCTACATATTTTTGGTTAAAAAAAACGCAATCGGCGTTTATTGATTGGTTTGCGCAAAAGTTATAGCGTTTACAAAAAGGGGATAGTTTTATGGCATTTTTATAAAAAAAAATTTTTTACTAGTAATGGCGGCGATCAATCATTTTTTTGGTGACTGCGTCATTATGGCAGACACATCGGACACTTTTGACACATTTTTGGGACCATTGTCATTTCACAGCGATCGGTGCTATAAAAATGCACTGGTTACTGTGAAAATGACACTGGCAGTGAAGGGGTTAACCATTAGGTGGCGCTGTAGGGGTTAAGTGTTCCCTGCATTGTGTTTCTAACTGAGGGGGGTTGGGCTCTGTGTCACATGATACTGATCTTCGCTCCGTGTACACGGAGCCGAGATCAGTGTCATTGTCACTAGGCAGAGCAGGGAGATGCTTGTTTACACAAGCATCTCCCCGCTCTATACCTCCGTGAGACGATCGCGGGGATCCCCTCAGCGATCGAGTCTGCGGGACCCGTGGTCCGACTCACAGGGCAGGGTCGTGCGCGACCACACGGCAGGCATTTAAAGGGCCACGTACAGGTACGTGATTATGCCTGTCCGTGCCATTCTGCCAACGTATATCTGCAGTGCACGGTCGTTAAGCGGTTAAAGCAATATTTTGATAAAAATCACCATTGCTGCACCTCAGTACAACATAATCACACAAGCGCACCAAAAACTGAACCTGGCCCTTCTTTTCAGCACAGCACCCCACAACACGTAGTAGTGCATTACGTATGTTGCGATGCCCTGCACATTGGGTGCCATTCAGAATGAATGCATGCTGTAGTAAAGTACTTTACTATTATGTAAAGTATAAAGCTGGCCCAAGGGCTCATTTACACTCTTCTTTCTAGTGCGTTGAGGTGTGTTGGGTTATTAAATTATTAGGCTAGCAACACACAATTTAACAGACCTATACCTTTTTTTCAGTAGAGATATTTTATATTTGTGCATTATGGTGCACTTAAAAGCATGTTGGTTGTGATGCACTAAAGCACACATCCATTGTGATTTCCTAGGTAGGTGCATTGGGGTGCAGTTCACAGTGAATCACGCCACAATGCACTTGATATGTGCATTAATATGCAATGCACTAAGTAAAATGTGTGTTTTAATGCGCATAACTGCAATGCATCAGTGTGAACAGGCCCGAAGCCTGTAATGTGTGTGTGCCATGCTTTGCACTGATGAATGCAGAAACATGTTTAACCACATATTTCCACAAGACATAAGTGTGAAGAGGGCCCTAAATGTGCATAAGTGCATGTGTAAGTGCTTTTGGTGTTTTTTTTTTTTTTAACTTTATTACATTCACCTAATGAATCCCCTAATGGCAGTATACACAGGCATGAAAGGTCCTCTTCACAGATGACAGGGGTCTAAATAGACTCCTGATGTCTCCAGTGTATGCTGGAGAAGCAGACTGGTAAAACCATGTCTACAAACTTCTTCTTCTCCTCCCCCCCCCCCCCCTTCATGCACTACACTAAGCATGAACTTGTTCCACCTTCTCCCCGCTCAGCATCCTGAATAAACAATCTGGCAATAGCAAAAGGATGCTGGTCTCATTAACATCATAAACAAGGAATCGGTAGCCGAAGTTAATGGGGGGGGGGGGCAGGTCCTCTTGTCCGACGTCCGTGATTGGCGGAGCACTGAACACAGTGCCTGCTGGGAAACGGAGTCCGAGAATGAGAGGACCTCCGTGATAGGCGCAACACTCAACACAGTGTTTGCTGGAAACGCCTATCACGGAAGGGACAGGGAGAATGGCGCGAGATTTGAACAATGGACGCCGGCCACGGAATTACAAGATTTTGAGGTACACTGACTCGGGCACAGGGAGGCTGCAATGGACACAGTAAGGGGGCACAGTGAGGTGACAATGGGCACAGTGAGGTGAAAATGGGCAGTGAGGTGGCACAGTGAGATGGCAATGGGCACAGTAAGGGGGCACAGTGAGGTGACAATGGGCACAGTGAGGTGAAAATGGGCAGTGAGGTGGCACAGTGAGATGGCAATGGGCACAGTGATGTGGCAATGGGCACATTTCCTCCCCTCGGCTTATACTCGAGTCAATACATTTTCCCATTTTTTTGTGGTAAAAGTAGGTACCTTGGCTTATTCTCGGGTCGGCTTATACTCGAGTATATACGGTAAGCAAGCTCACAGCTCTTATTACCTGTATGACTGCTATTACATGTACGACATGTCATTGGTTGTCTAGGAGAGGAACAAACATGAGGACTTATCCTTGACAGTCAAAGGGTTAAATGGCAAATATATTCACCACTTTCCACAGTGTTGTATTTTTTTAATCAAGGGTTTATTAATGTGTTTGCTATTGCATGCTCATATCATGGCTGCTGTGCAGTCTCCCTATATACTTCATCTATGCTATAACTCTGTAACAGAGGGTTTGCTGCTTTAATATCTCTTTACTCCCATTGTTTGTAAGCAGGGCTGCTGATAAGGCACTACAGCCAGCTCTCCTGTACTGGGCACCTGCTAAGCAGGAGGTCTGGCTGTATATTCTTATTGCAAACACTGATCCTCAGATCCTCATCTGCCACCCCCCTACAGTGCTGACAGCTTCTCCTCTCCCCCCCCCCCTCCAGTTGCACTGCAGGGGGATTGGTTCTAGCACATGCACCCCTTCAATTTGTTGTAGAGGCCCTCCTGTGTGCCACTTTTCCCTGCAGCATTGCCAGCTTCCCTCCCCTCCTCTCCTGCCGGCAGCTGATTCGGGCACACAGGGGGATGTTTCAAGATGGAGAGCGGGAGAAGGGGCCAGTAAATATGTCATTTACTGGCCCCTTCCTTTCCCGATTGAACACAGTGAGCGATCGGTACCAATCACTCCTGTGTTGATTCACCGGTAAAGCGTAGTAAGCTGTGTTTACTATGCTACAGTTTGTGAATGAGCAGGAAGCCTCGGAGTGCTTCCTATTTATTCATCTGTGCAGCTGAGGCTACAGAGAAAGGGACTGATAAATCCATGTCCTCAGTCACTTTCGGACAGGGAAAGGGGGCCCTGTCAGGTAGGCTGTATGGTGACCAGTGATTTCTAACAGCAGCTCTGTTTGTAAGTATTTGTCAGCACCACTATATCATAATGGATAAGCGGTAATCTCATGTCCACCAGCAGGAAGTGCTGCAGCCAAACTCCCTTAGATTATTGTTTATTAAACTAGGAAGCATCGGGAGGACCAAATCCATATGTGGTAATTTATGGAGCGGACAGAGGATTTCCTTTTTTACTGAAATGTAAAGAACGATGGAAATTGAGTATTGTTGATCAGAGATTAGTATTGGAATATAAAAAATAAGTTTATCTAGTTAACTGTATTTCTATGAATTGTTCTTTGTTGTCCTCTAGGATGTCTGTGACTTCATAGCTATACACCGAAAACCAATACATTTTCTTCCGAGTTTGCTCCATATATATTTTGAGAGTAAGCCCATAGTCTGGAGTAGCTTCACACTCATTACTTAATCCCTTCAGTGATAAGACTATTTGTAATCTTTCATACACAGGCACTTTATTATCCTCTGCTATTTCTACCCATTTTACTGCAAATAATTACGCTGTCATCATTAGTCAAATAGATAAAACGAGACAATAGGAATTAAATAATTATTGAACTACTTTGGAACTCCTAATTTATTGAATGTCTCTACATCTGTACTCTAATTCTATTTAACATCACAAGCTAAGACACAACTGCAGCTTCACTTATCCTAAATGAAAATCCTGCCACATAATTGTCAGTTTAATGCTTGCAAGCCCAGTAGGCAGCCTTCCGTTGTGTCTTGCTGGGATTGTGCAAACAACGATGTGGGATCAGGAAGAGTATTGAAAGCAGAATATTTTCTATTTTCGAAAAAGATGGTTGTGTTCCATTTCATTTTCCACGAGTCTCCTTGAGTAAAGTTGTCTAGCTTCCGTGGTTTCTGATCTGACCCTGAACACAAACACTTGGGTTCCATTCACACCTATCCATGAGTGTTACTTTTAGGTACCAGGCATGCTTTTGTGGTGGTTTGGCCAGGGCTTTTTTCCAGCTGGTACTTGGTGGAACTCCGTTCCACCACCTCTGGCTCAGGTTTCTTGTTCCCTTCTCACCAGTCACCACTATCACTTGTAAATAAAGAAGTCTGGCTTTTTATCAATGACAGCTTATTTCCCAACAGCTCCCACAGATCTGATCTCCTGAGCTGCTCCCACTGAGTGCAGGATGGGGACAAGGGAGATGAAGGTGCCCGGGGTGCAGTGCAGATTCCAAAACCCCTACTGGATTATCTCCCTGCAAGTGATAGAGTCAGAGCCACCTACAGTGTGGGGAGGTACTAGAGCCAGCTGGGTGCTTCAAATTAATACAGCAGCACAAGTAGGACATGATGAAGATGATGGAGCTGCTAAGGAGGGAGGGAGAAGATGGGGGCAGTGGAAGGGGGGGTTGCATGCAGAGGCCAGAGCTGAAAGTGAGATGTGGATGGGGGATGCAGAAGTAAGCAGCTTTGGAAGAAGGCGAAGTGCACCCCTGAACTCTGCACTCTGTATGCAGAGCACCCCTGAACTCTGCACTCTGTGTGTAAACCCCCCCCCCCAACTCAAAACTCTGTACGTAATGCACTCCTGGTATTTAATGTCCCTTTAAAGAGGAAGTAAACCCTCATTCATTTTTTTTTTTAAATGAACTCTGCAAGAGAATGTCATAATGACCTAGTATGCATAGCATACTAGGTCATTATGATCGACTTACCTGAGATCGAAGCCCCCGAAGTTCTCCTCCGTGCCTTCCCCACCGCCGCCATGTCTCAGACGATCTTCTTCCTGTTATCGTCGCTCCGGCGCTGGGATTGGCCCGGAGCGGCGATGACATCACGCGCTATTGCGCATGCACGTGACGTCATCGGTGCTGTGCTTTACAGCAAATATCTCCTTAACTGTGTACGTTAAGAAGATATTTCTTGCACCTACAGGTAAGCCTTAATCTAGGTTTATCTGTAGGTGCAAGTTGTGTGGTTGGGTTTACAACCACTTTAAGACCCTTCCACTATAAATTACATTTGACCACACCATTTGATGGAGGTTGTATGGATGGTTTGGAGGGTGTGTGCGTGGGGGGAGGAGGGTCGTGGTTGAGTTCCTGCACATATTTTCTGCGAATTCAATTCTGATTGGCTCTCAACATCCATGCCTCATAAAATGCATATGACTATAACGCACTGCAGTGCATAAACTTATAGACACCTGGTTTGTGGTACATTGAAAACGGGATCATACGCGTTTTTTAAGGGTCTATATGGAAATAATCTGTGCATGCAAAAAAAATGTACAGAAATGCACGTTGACGGATCAAGATGCACATAGGTGTCAGTGCACACTAAATGTTTTCCATTTCTCTTCACGGGTGACATAGTGTAGCATAGAATAACCTAGCCACCATCTGTGTACTTTCACCCCTCTGAACAAATCTCCCTAAAGAAGTACTTGCCTCATTGGTGCCCTCTCTCGCTGCTGCACCTGCCCATAGCCCAGTATAAATTGCCATCGACATCTCAGCCCCCATTCACATTTCCCTACCCATGACTCTGATCAACATGCAGAATTCCATTCATTCTAATTGTCCCTGTTCACACTTGTAAGCGCTAAGAAAAGTGCATGAGGTTTTTTTTCCGTATTTCTGTGTTTTTTCTCCCATAGACTTCAGTGGCAGCGCCTGTAAATGTGTGATATGCACATGAATATGCATTTTTAAGCCCAAAGACATTCTAGCAGTGTTAAAGGGTAACTCCACTTTCTTGGGGGAAAAAAAATAGCAAATGAAAAAAAAATAATAATATAGCAAGTACAATTCCGACATAAGTAATTGAATGTTCTTCAAAAATTGCCTTTCCTTTTCAATCTGCAGCTCTGTAATTTTCTGCAAAGTGCAATACAATATGGCTACCTGGAGGTGTTCTGTACATAGAAAGTGTACAGAACGCCCCCCCCCCCCCCTCAGAAACATAATTTCCTGCTTGTGTGATTGGCTCACTGGTTTTCGCATAAGTTTACACTAAGATACAAATCAGATTTTTGGCATGCCATGCAACAAAAAATTTATTTTTTTGTTAAGATACTCCCAATAGGAAATCGCATCTAAAGGGATGCAGACCCTGCAACTTTCTCCATTAAAGCCTTGATTTTGCAGCAGCTGATTGATAATTATGAAACCACTCCCATTAGACTTAGAACAGGGGAAAAAACTGTGATTTCTTCAGAATAACAAAAGTTAGGAATCTGCAATGAAGTTGATTAAAATCCCTGCAATGTACATAGATCACCCGGAGTGGAATATTTTTTTCTCAACAAAAGTCGAGTTACTCTTTAAAACTAAAGCCAAAATTGTAATATATTGCAGGTTACCAATCATTAGATGGTGGTGGCTGCATTTGTTTCCTTTTCTAAAGCCCTGTACACACGATCGGTTTAACCAATGAAAACCGTCCGATGGATTGTTTTCATCAGACAAACCGATCGTGTATGGGACCCATCGGCCTTTTTTCCATCGGTTTTAAAAAATAGAACATGTTTTAAATTTTTCCGATGGATAAAAAACCGATCGAAAACTCTGATCGTCTATGGGCAAGTCCATCGGATAAAAAACCCACGCATGCTCAGAATCAAGTCGACACATGCTCAGAAGCATTGAACTTCATTTTTCTCGGCTCATCTGAGTGTTTTACGTCACGGTGTTTGGAACGGTCGGTTTTTTGACTGATGGTGTGTAGGCAAGACTGATGGAAGTCAGCTTCTTCGGATTTCCGATGGACAAAACCATCGGATTAGAATCCATAGGATATCCGATCGTGTGTACGAGGCTTTAGGCTTTTTTCGCTCTGTTTTCACCCATGATCTGGTAAGTAACACACCTGTATTAGAGTGCTCCCACTCTGGATAAAGGAGCACAGGGGGCACCTTTGAACAGCAGCTTTGTCAGTTTGGGGGGAGGGGAGTGTTGGATGTACTAGCAGATTTTCATACAGTAACAAATTGAAGAAAAACTCCTTTATAATCAGTTACAGCAAAATGTTTCTTTTTCCTTTTGGGATAAAGGTTTTACATAAATAAGCGAAAAGCTAATAATTTTAAGCACCCCTGTCAGTGGTGAATGGTTTGTCTGATCCTTGTAAATGCAAGAGTGCCTTTTCTGTTTAAAAACAGACCTACTGGCTGGATCACCAGATATAATAGAAGAAATGACGCAAATGCATCCATCACATCTAAGAATTATAAGCTGCAATATAATAAATGTTTGTTTTTGGGTTTAATACGGCTTTCTCTTCTATAGAACTGCTCTCCTCCCCTATGTCAAGCCAAGGAAGCAGACTCCTGGAGCTTAATACACATCCAAAACACCTGAAAAATGGCTGATTTTTTTTAAATATCACTAAGAAAATGATCTGCTTATGACTTGCTCAGATGTGAGTGCAAGCTTAGGTCTACTGGGCATGTAGAAATGCATGCAATAAACATAAATGGATTTTATCTCTAGGTTGCAGTGAAATAGACAGTACACTTATTTCCCAAGATGTTGGCTGCAAACATTACTATGCCATGGAAGCAGGAACACAAAAAAGATGTTTAGGTAAGTACTTCTATAACAAAGGGAAGTTTGTCCTGGGGACAAGAAGGCACAAATGACACAACTTGCTTATCATTTCGTTTACCTGAATAATACATTTCTTCTCTCTGGGGTAACTCTTCTCTTCTCATACAACCTGTTTTGGGGTAACTCTGCTTTAGGCAGAACTTTTAGATTGTTTCAAGAAAATTGGTCGCTGAAAATGTAGAGCTTGGGCTTGCAGCAGTTTACTAATTAGACTTTAATCAATAATGAGCTGGTAATATTTTATACTGCTCTGATATGTGTAAAGTGAATTCTATGAACTGCTGCTTTTAAGACTTAGCAGGTAGGAATTCAGTATTTTTTTTTCACTAAATAAACATATCTCCCATCAAATCTGTTTCCAATCAGATTATTATTACTGTGGGAAAAAGAATTCTGGGAAATAATTTTTTTTTTCCCATGCAGCGGGACTGTGCCCACACTGCATAGTTTAATTGCTTGTTTTTGTCTAAGGGTGAGGAAAGCAGAGATATACTTACCTAATCCACTGATCCTCCAAGTGCAAGACCGGTCCCTGTCCCCCCTCCCCACACACACACGCATGCTAGCGGACTTGCGCATGGACTGTTCCTGAAGTCATCATGCCCATAGGCTGGCTGTGGACGTGAGGATGGCCGGAACAGTCTACTGCTGGACATGGGGGAGCGCTTTTTGGGGGGGATTGAAGGACAAGCCAAGTATAGCCTTTCTGCGTGCCCCTGGACAAAACAATCAGCCAAAGTGGTTGTAAAGTCACAGAGAAAAATTACTAGAATCCCCTCTGTTATAGCAAGCGATACTGTGCAGTGTGTGTGTATGTTTTATTTTTATTTTATTATTATGAAGCTAAATACCTTATTTCACAGTGCTGCAGTGTGGCCACATGACCTCCCACCTCTCTCCTTCACCGATCTAATAACTCCTTCAGTGGGAGGGGCTAAGATTCCACTCTGACGTCAGCCGGGAGGTCATGTGACTGCACAGCGGTGCTGTGAAATAAGGTATTTAGCTTCATAATTTAAAAAAAAAAACCACACAAACACTTTACTATAGTGCTTGCTATAGATTGGCTCTGACTACAGAGCTGACAGGCAGGGAGGGAGAGGGAGAGACTGACCACACAGCGGAATGATGAAGGCAAGTAAACATACCATGGTATGATGGATCAGCAGCCGTGATTACCATGGTTAGCACATCTAGGAGGACACGGGAACAGGCAGGATCAACCAGGTATTTTACAGCATAAAATGGGACAAATAACACTGCAGAACCACTATGCAGTTTATCGTGCTTTAAAAGAACAGGATCATTTATTTTTTTATTTTTAGGGTTACAACCGCTTTAAACCAAATCTCTTTTATCCCATTTTAGTCATCTATCTTTTACCTATAAATGTCTTTTTATACTTTTCCTAGTGTTAAGAATGAAAATAAATGGAAAATTTGTTGATCGGTTAACATATTTTTCAAAAAGCTGGTTCCAGGCATGCAGTTAATGCCATTTCTTGTTTAAAGCCTTGTACACACGATCGGAATTTCCGATGGAAAAAGTCAGACGGACTTTTTCCATCGAAAATGTCGACCGTGTGTATGCCCCATCTGACTTTTTCCATCAGAAATTCCAAGCAATTCCGTTGGAGTTTAGATAGAGAACATGTTCTCTTTTACTCCGATGGAATTCCGTCGGAATTCCGATGTGATTTTGGCCGGTCAAAAGTCCGACTGTGTGTACGGGGCATAAGTTGATCTTTCTTCATTACTTGACAAGCCTGCATGAATATATTGGGGTTAATTTACTATAACTAGAGAGTACAAAATCTGGTGCAGCTCTGCATAGAAAGCTTCCATGTCTTATTGTCAAAGCTTAATTGAACAAGCTGAAGTTAGAAGCTGATTGGCTACCATGCACAGCTGCACCACATTTTGCACTCTTGAGTTATGGTAAATCAACTCCATTCTGCCATGTCACAATATACAACAATAATTTATTTTAAGAAGCTGTAGCCTTTTATTGTTCAAATGCAGGTTTTGAACTCTAGTGCAGTAAAGTTTGCTTAAGCTGCAAAGAAGCCGTCAGTCTGTTGCAGGAAGGAGAAAGCATTTCCTCAGACTTCTTTCTTCCACTGAGCATACTGCAACCTTGTAACTTAGGCATCTTTCACACAGTTGCATTTTTGCAGTGCTGTTCCAGGCTGAAAGTGCGAGAAAACTATTCCCCGTTAAAGCCTGTCAGTGCACTGTGCTTTGAAAAGTCCTGCATGCTGTATCTTTGGTGCAGTTTTTCAAAGGCACACCAAAAGTGCACCTTCAATTGTAAGTCAATGGGATAGCATTAAAAGCACATCAGTGTAAAAGGGCCCTCAGTAGCATGTAACATGAGGGGAGGCTTCAGCAGGAATCTTATCTGTGTTAAGCCGGCCCAAGATGATTGCTTGATTCCCCCATCAACACAGTCAGTGTTGATGTGGGAATCCCTCCCGTGGAGCTATTATGTTCTCCAGGCTGGGGGGTGCAGGGGATCTTCACTGGCAGGAGAACACTGGCAATAATTGCATCCTAAAAATCTGGTATGCTGGTTGTACCCAAGTCGATTGATGGATCGACTTGGGTACAATCAGCCTGCCCACGCATGGTTTGAATCTTAACCGGTACCTGCTGAACCGGCCGATATCTGAAACATCTGTAACTGGTTTTAGAGCTGTCTACAGACACCAAGGATTGCATTAAAAGATGGCAACCACCCCAATTTATAACTAGCCTTTGCAATAAAGTGCACATGGAAGGGCAATGCAGATTGCAAACAGACAAAAATTTCCCAACACATTTACCAGCTAGCCTGCAAAAAAAACAAATTGACTCTGTCTAACAATTCACGTAAAAACAGAGGGTTAGTTGCACACATTTTCAAATATATGTAAAAGCCGCAATGCCTGCGCCACGGCTCCTCTGAATACTTTGGTCCTAACTCTATATTTTGAGAGTCTCCCAAGTTGGAGCATATACTGTAAAGCTGTGGATAAATTAAGGGAAGGTTTGCCTAGAGGGAGCCCACTCTCCTTAAAGGCACAGGGACTCACTGGATGACCCAGCAAAAGCACAATGGCAGCTGAGGGCATCCAGTGTGTCCTCCACACCAAATCCAGTGAACAAGCTATACAAAGAGATGGCAACCACCCCAATTTATAACTAGCCTTTTTAATCCTTGCTTTGGAAGCATCAAATTTTTTTATCTGCCTGCTTACACCCCCTGCATGATGACAGGCCTTTTATCACAGCAAACAATCCGCAAGTAAATCCCACTGTGAGACTCAACGCTTTCAGTATCAGCAGCCGGACCGACATTGGGGAGAGAGGCGGCAGATAGTATGATCTAACACTCCCAAAAGAGTCAATAAAAAAAAAATGAGAAAATGGAGGTGCAAGTATCTTTATTTTTTTTTTATTTGTTTTTTTAACAAATGAAAATATTAAAGGTTCACTTAATGAGGCAAGGGCTCCTTAACACCTTTGAAATGTTAGACACCATTTGTGTGCTTAGTCACTGTGCCACAAAGCTTCTAAGCATTACCCTGCCATCATCTGGTACAAAACTCTAAACCACCACACCATAAGTGGATAGTGGTCACTTCTCTTGCCAGTAGGGATGTGGCTTATCAGCTTTACCTTAATGACCGCTGACAGATTAAGTAAAAGACATTTATTACCTTGTTACAATGGCATCTGAAAGTCAGTGGGACAGATTAGGCAGCATGTGAACATGTTGTCCCTGAAGTTGATGTGTTGAAAGCAGAAAAAATGGGCATCACAGTTTGTTGTGTATAAGGCCACGTAGTTGCATACCAGGCAGGGTGCCCATGCTGACCCATATCCATAGCAAAACACACCTACAATGGAAACGTGAGCATGAGATTTGGACCACAGAGCAATGGAAAAATGTGGTCTGGGCTGTTGAATCACATTTTCTTTTACAACGTATGGGATGGCTAGGTGGGTTTGCGTCACTTACCTGGGGAAGAGAGGGCAACAGGATGCAGTATGGAAAGAAGGCATGCTGGCGGAGGCAGTGTGATGCTTTGGGCAATGTTCTATTGTGAAAACCTTGGGTCCTGCCATTCATGTGGATGTTACATGACAGGTACCACCTACCTAAACATTGTTGCTGACCAAGTTACACCCTTTCATGGAAATGCTATTCCCTGATGGCAGTGGACAATTTCAGCAGGATAATGACCCCTGCTCAACAAAATTGTTCAAGAACGGTTTGAGGAACTCCACAACTAATTTGAGGTTATGGACTTGGCTTTTCAAATTCTCCAGGTCTCAATCCAATCAAGCATCTGTGCGAAGTATTAATGAAAAGAGCATTGATCCATGAAGGTCCCACCTTGCAACCTACAGGACTTAAAGGACCTGCTACTGATGGCTTGGTGCCAGATACCACAGAATACCTTTAGCGGTCTAGTGGTGTCCATCCATGCATTGATGGGTCAGGGCTGTTATAACAGCAAAAGTGGGACCTACTCAATATTAGGTGGGTGGTCATAAAGTTATGGTTGATCGGTGTATGTTGTCTTGCTTA
This sequence comes from Rana muscosa, assembly GCA_029206835.1. Taxonomy (NCBI): domain Eukaryota; kingdom Metazoa; phylum Chordata; class Amphibia; order Anura; family Ranidae; genus Rana; species Rana muscosa. The sequence continues at coordinate 1,060,612,916 of CM055116.1, forward strand.
AAGCCACCATTCAGACAGTTGTAGATACATTTTCATTGGTGTATGTAGCACAAGTAGGGACACTCCAACAAGGGTATCAACTACCCTTCTGGATACTGACTTCTGCCTAAATGCAATATATGTACAGCAGGCCTCTAAATTATTTCATCAAGTTTTTCAGCACATCAGGGCCAGTGTACTGTTAACAAGTTGGGGTGTTTGTTCTGTTTAAGCGGTAATTATGAATGCACATATATATTTTTGTCAAACATGTTCCTCTTGTGTTCATTTTTAGCTCACTTTTGATTTAGCTTGCCTATAGCTTCATCTACCTTCCTTCTAGTCAGAATACAAAGAAATTGTTCCTTCATGAAACTTGTTTCTCTTGCTTACGAAGCTCCATAATGACTTCAGTAAAGGTCTCAAATGGAATAATTTGCAACTTTGAGCTGCTATTAATGATTATTCATGTACATTTTGTTAGCTGATTAAAAAAAAACACAGCCTTTGTAGTGATTGTAGCTCATAGCGATATATTTCCGAGCAACAAAAGGATTAACAGTTGGTGTGACACTAGAGATTGTGGTATCCGTTTATTTCTTAGGGCTAATTTGGCTTCTTCAGAACATGAGATTGTTCTATAATCTCTGGCATCTACTCCCTTTATACCAATACCAAATGGAAATGAGCACATTGAGGTCTGTAAAGTTGTGCTGGTTCTCTTGAGTTACACAGTTGTCCTCATTATTCCTTCTGTTTTGCTTAGCACATTTCAAGCTTGCGTAGTGTGCTGCGATTCTGTGAGGTCTTTGGAAAAAAACTGTTAATTGCTTTGTAGATGCATTTGTACCATCATATGGAAAAAAAAATGAGAAAGTTTTGCAAATATTTCTTACTCCACTAATTCTTTAGAATATATGTTTATATAGAAGGTATACCTGTGTATCCTATTTCAGAGAACCAGAATGTTTTTTATGTTTTTAATACAATGTTCATATAAAACGTGCTTTATGATTGTTATAAAATGTTTTGTTGTTTTCTGCTTTTTACACATTTAAAGATAAGCAAGTCATTTTTTCTGTTTTAAATACATATGTTACTAATCCAACTCCAGACCTGGTTGGAGTAAGTAGGGCATGTAACCTCTATCAGGTTTTTCCTTGTCATTGTTTCCTTGTCAGGGAGACTTATCATTTCTTTCCTGATAATTAAATCGGAAGTGGTGAGATCTCCCCAACAGGAACATAGATAGCCCTAAAAGCCAGATTCTCACCCCTACACATTCACTTTTTTAAATTACCTGTATTTATCGGCATATAACACGCACAGGCGTATAGCACGCACCCTAACTTTAAGAGGGAAGTTTCAGGAAAAAAATGTTCCACAGCCCCCTGCGTATAACACGCAGGCACAGTTTACCCTCTATTTTCAGGGTAAAAAAGTGAGTGTTATACGACAATAAATACAGTAACCTCTGTGCCTCTGTTGGAGAGATTTTGTTTACTTCCTGTCTTTATGAGAACACAAGACGTAAGGAAAGATCTCACCAATGGTTATAGAAACAGCAATTAAACTTGACAGAAGTTCTAAGCTTTCCGCAGTCCAAAAAAGATTTTGGCTGTAGCTATGCTTTAAGGAATTGTTGAACTTCCAAACCACTTTTCAGATATAGCCTCCTACCTCTGTGTACTTCCTTGTGCTCTTATCACAGGCCCATGCCAGGCTAATACTTGCATTGTTTATATTCCACTTGTTTGCCTCTGCACTGTTATGCCGCGTACACACGATCGGAATTTCCGACAACAAAACCGTGTTTTTTTTTCCGACGGATGTTGGCTCAAACTTGTCTTGCATACACACGGTCGCACAAATGTTGCTCGGAAATTCCGAACGTCAAGAACGCGGTGACGTACAACACTACGACGAGCCGAGAAAAATGAAGTACAATGATTCCGAGCATGCGTAGAATTTTTGTGCGTCGGAATTGGATACACACGGTCGGAATTTCCGACAAGAACTTTTTTTGTCGGAAAAAATTGAGAACCAGCTCTCAAACATTTGTCGGAAATTCCGACAGCAAATGTCCGATAGAGCCTACACACGGTCGGAATATCCGACTAAAAGCTCACATCAAACGTTTGTTGTCGGAAATTCCGATCGGGTGTACGCAGCATTCGTGCAAAGAGTGGGAATGAGGAAGACATCTGCAAACATGTTTGGTTTGAATTCATCTGTATATAGCCAGGTGATGTAAACTATGGGACTTTATATTAACTTTATTTTGATAATTTTTTTATATTTCACTTTATGACAGGGGATTTGAACTTATAGAATGATCGCTTGGCTCCTCCGAAAATCTGCAATTACATGCTGTATTTTTTGGTGTAAATGATGATTTATATATTGCAATGCATTCAGGAGATACCAAATTGCTAGAGGCTAGCAGTGCCTGTGTACAGTTTTGTCCTGTCCATCCTCTTATTGCATTTGATTCAAGAGACACAGTATTGTAAGACAGAGTTCACATCTGTAGTCCCAACCATTGGACTTGTACTCTCTGCACTGTAGCTAAAATCATGCATATAAGTACTACAATAAAAATTTGGTAGTTATGTAATGTATTGGATTTTTATTGTATTTTTGGATGACAACTGTACTGAATAAACTAAAATCGTACGATCTGGTATCGTACAAGAACATTTTTGTGCATGTACCATCAGATAATTTTGCATGAATTGTCGTGATCAGCTCTTGAAAGCTGTGTACAAACGATCATATTATTGTACAATCGCTTCGAAAGTGGTATTTTTTGTAAACATTTCTGATTGTGTGCACAGACCTTTAGATATGTACATAGCAAGTTTTTTTTTTTTTTTTTTTAGAATTCCAAAAAAAATGTAATAATTTTTATGCTCCTACAGTGGAAGTTCAGCCTAAAACTAAAATCTCTAAATCTATTTGCAGCCACAATCTAATGCCTTGTACACACAAGCGGAATTTCCGTCGGAATAAACTCCGACGGGTTTTTCCGGCGGAATTCCGCTCAAGCTGTCTTGCATACACACGGTCACACTAAAATCCGACCGTCAAGAACGGAGTGACGTAAAACACTACGACGAGCCGAGAAAATGTAGTTCTATGCTTCTGAGCATGCATCGAATTGTTTCCGAGCATGCGTGGTTTTTAGTCCGTCCGGAATTGCATCCAGACGAACGGAATATCAGAAATTTTTTTCATCAGAAAACATGTTCTCTATCTAATTCCGTTGGAATTTCCAACGAAGTCCGATGGGGCATACACACGGTCGGAATATCCGATGAAAAAATTCCGTTGGACTTTTTCCATTGGAAATTCCGAGCGTGTGTACGCGACTAACCTATCTAGTAAAGCAAAAATTGATATGCATACCTTTTCTGAAGCCGATCCGGTCCAGTCTCCAGCAGGAGGCAAGCCGACAACGGCTGGCAAGTGAGTTCACCCATAGAATTACTATGGGGCTTCTGTTGTCGGCTGCCTCTTTTGTACAAGCCCTAAACAGAGAAGCCGCCGCTGACAGCTCAGCGTGGGACCGGACCAGCTTCAGAAAAAGTATGTATAGCGATTTTTGCTAGGTTAGTCTTAGATTGTGGCTACAAGTAGATTTAGAGATTTTAGTTTTAGGCTGAACTTCTACTTTAAATAAGATGGAGCAAATGCCAGCAGTAAATTCCAAAATAAAATGATGCAGCTACCAATAGTAAATGAAATGTTGCTATAATAAAGGCAACAGCCACTGATGAGGTAGCATAAGGCAACAATGAAATATTAAGATAATAAAAAAATTCCCCTACATGCTCATTTACTGCACGTTTGGAAAGATACCTGTAAACCTATAGTCCAGTTTATCCATACTCAGTCTGAAGAAGAGAAAGTGCCAACATTTGCATGAACGGTCAGATTGCACATGACTAGTTTAAACTACACTTTGGTTATTGTGTAGCATTTGTGGTGTGTTCTATCATCACAGTTTTTATAAATAAACTTTTTAAAGCAGAGATTATTTCTCACAGCGTTTACTACTCGGGACATAATGTGTGAGAATGTAAATTCTAATATTTGGACATGCAAATCAGGCCCTTTATTACAGTGTTTGAGAACAAGTGTTCTAGAACATCTCAAAACAATGCATGCTTTTTTTGACACAGACATTCATTGGAACTTATTAAATTCAGGCATAGTATATACTTATGTTGTCACAAGATGTAAGTGCCTCAGCATGATTGCTCAGATTATTTAATTGTCCTGCTGGTGAGGTCATGCTCTTTTGGCATTAACTTGATGCTTCTCATGTAGCATTAATGGATGCTCAGTCATTTAGTCAGGTAAAAACATTAGACATAAATGTTGGGATGGGGGGTATTTTTGAACCATTTTAAAGAACTTTATGCTTAAGAAATTTGTAGCATTTACAATGCATTGTAAGTTTACAGATATACTCTTAAAGGGGAACTAAACCCTCCCATCCTCTCATCCCATCTCATCTTGTTTGATCTGCAGTTGCCAGGTCAGGGCCGTCTTTAACGAAGGGCAAAAGGGGCAGCTGCCCTGGGCCCTGTCATTGCTGTGGGGCCCAAAGTAGCTGCCACGTAAGCCCTGCGCTGCACGCAGTTTTCCCGGAGTAGCGATTGCAGCCGAATTCCCCCCCCCCTCCTGCTGTCCAAAGCAGCAGCCCCACCTGACAGAACCGTGTAGCACACAGCCAAGTGAAGTGTTGTGGCTGTGTGCTGAGTCTGATAGGACGGAGACTGTGTTGCACCTCCGTGTCATCAGGTAAGAAAAAACAACGTGGAGAGGAGGGGATTTACATGTGCGGAGAATTGGGGATACAGAGGTGAACATGGGGGGGTACAGAGGTAAACATGGGGGGGTACAGAGGTGAACATGGGAGGGGGGATACAGAGGTGAACATGGGAGGGGGGTACAGAGGTGAACATGGGAGGGGTACAGAGGTGAACATGGGAGGGGTACAGAGGTGAACATGGGAGGGGTACAGAGGTGTGGTGGAGAAGGGGGGTACAGAGGTGAACATGGGAGGGGTACAGAGGTGAATATGGATGGGGGGCACAGAGGTGTGGTGAAGAAGGGGGGTACAGAGGTGGATGGGGGGTACAGGGGTGAATGTAGATGGGGTACAGAGGTGAACATAGGGGGTACAGAGGTGGTTGGAAGGATACAGAAGTGAACGTGGATGGGGGGTTAAAAGGTGGGCGGGGGGGTACAGAGGTGTACAGGGGATAGAGAAGTGAGCTGTGGATAGAGGGGTACAGAGGTGAGCTGTGGATGGGGGGTGGTACAGAGGTAGTCAGGGGATACAGAAGTGAGCTGTGGATGGAGGGGTACAGACGTGGAATACAAAGGTGAACTGTGGATGGAGGGGGATACAGAGGTGAACTGTGGATGGGGGTGCAGAGGTAAGCAAAGTGGTGTGCAGATGTACCCAATAGATGGTTATTTTGGGGGGAGAATATGCAAGTACTGCCCCATGTGCTGATTTTTTTCTGTGCCCTGTATGATACAAACACCTCACAGTACACACTCCCAATCCCTGTGTGTCAGCCTGGACTCCTCTATCTCCCCCCCCCCCATCATCCTGGACTCCCCTATGCCCCCATCATCCTGGACTCCCCTATGCCCCCATCATCCTGGACTCCCCTATGCCCCCATCATCCTGGACTCCCCTATGCCCCCATCATCCTGGACTCCCCTATGCCCCCATCATCCTGGACTTCCCTATCCCCCCATCATCCTGGACTTCCCTATCCCCCCATCATCCTGGACTTCCCTATCCCCCCCATCATCCTGTACTACGCTACCCCCCCCACCCATCATCATTATTATTGAACAGGATTTGTATAGCACCGACAGTTTGTGCAGCGCTTTACAACATGAGGGCAGACAGTACAGTTACAATACTATTTAATACAAAATTTTACGTGTGTGTTTGTTTTTTGGGAATGTTGTGGTGGAGAGAAAATTTGCATGGAGGGGGGGGGGGGCAAGAAAATGTTTGCCCAGGGTCCAATCAATATTAAAGACTGCCCTGTCCATGGTGCTGTACATGTGATCAGATATGACACCAGACATTTGATGGCTTGGTAGTTGGGTTGAGAGCTAACAAGCACACTAGTATACCTTGAATGTAACTGTCTTGGGAAATCATTACATTTGTGGGTTTATTTCCTCTTTAGTGAGTAAAGGTTATCACTAGAGTAATTGTCACCTTAGGAGTGGTTATGATCTTTACCTTGCTTTCACAATATCTTCAGGTAGCCCGGATAGTTTTCGTGTAGGCAGCAAGAGTCCACATACAGTAGCAGTTCAAGTTTACATTGGCTGCTTTGTTGTGATTTAAGCATTAAATGAACATTTGTAGTATTTGCACGCCGTAGACAATGGCGCAGGCGCACTGAACGCCCTGGGTCTTGAATGGGAAAGTGCCGGAAACGGGGATCGTGCCGGTTCCGCGCGCATGCGCGGGAGTGACGTCATCGCCACTCCGGCCAGTCACAGCCCCGGAGCGGCGATACCCGGAAGTCACTCCGGGTATCATGGTGGCGGCGGAGGAGAGGAACGACGGTCACTGCGGGGGCTTCGATCTAAAGTAAGTAATTCATAATGAGCTAGTATGCTAGTCATACTAGCTCATTATGCCTTTGTCTTGCAGGTTTTTATTTTTTTTCTAAATATTTTTTGGGGTTTACAACCACTTTAAATCCACAAAACATGAGTGATTTACTTACAAGGCTGCCTCCACACAGTTTCTCTCCTTACAGTCTGGTTACTCCAATGTTTTTTGAGACCCATGCAATGTCATTTTCTTTCACTCTAGATATTATCCACAGCAGTAGCATAATTTAACCAGATTAATCCAGTTTCTCAGGAAATTCAGTACTTACTGGGAATAGCACCCTTTTTACAGCTAAAATAGCCTTCCATGTGCTTCTCTCATCAAGCCCACATGACTTCTCTAGGCCCCAAAATAACTGGGTGCCATGCAAGATGCCTTCTTTGTACATTAGCATTGTGTTTAATACTTGAACACAACTGGATTGTACTCCCGAACCAGTATATGCTTAGCAAGTCTTCCATACTGTATGTACAAAGTAAATATAACAGGGACAGTCATCCTCACAAGACCTGATCTAATAAGGCATAAAATGTAGCATAAATATAATTATCAGTACATTAACCACTTGCCTACTGGGCACTTTTACCCCCTTCCTGCCAAGGCCAATTTTCAGCTTTCAGCACTGTCACACTTTGAATGATAATTGCGCAGTGATGCAACACTGTACCCGTATAACATTTTTATAATTTATTTAACACAAATAGAACTGTCTTCTGGGGGTATTTACTGGGTTTTTTCTTCTTTTTTCTTGCTAAACAAATTAAAAAAGACTGAAAATGTTGAAAAAAAATATAATTTTTCATTGTTTGTCATAAAATTTGTAATAAGTAATTTTTCTCCTTAACTAATGTGCACTGATGAGGCTGCACTGTTAAGCTGCACTGATAAGGTGGCACTGGTGCGCACTGATAAGGTGGCACTGATGAGCACTGAGAGGTGGCACTGATGGGCATTGATAGGCAGCACTGATGGGCACTAATAGGCACTGGTAGATGGCACTGATTGGCAGCACTGTTGGGACTGCACTGATAATCAGGACACTGATAATCAGTGCACATGTCCCTGACACAAGCCTGTTATGGGCTTTCTTCTTCTCTTCTCACGCTGTCAGCATGAGGAAAGAAAGCCGATAACCGGCTTGTGTTTACATCCTGGGATCATTGGCTGACAGCTGATCACATGGTAAAGGGGCGCTGTGATTGGCCCTTTACCCCGATCTGTGATCAGCTGAGACCAAAGGACTCGGCGATCATAGAGCGCACCGGGCAGCGCGATCACGGGAGGACAACCATGTATGTCCTCCCAACATTGGAAACCTGCTCTGTAGCCGTCTTTCGTCTATAGCGTGGGCGTCAAACGATTAAAGTTACATTTGCACAGCCAAGACCTAGACTTGCCCACCTCATCCCTGAACCCACCCTATCTTAGCACTGGGTTGCTTTCACACTGCTCCACACGTGTTTTTGCCACATTTTTACCATGTTTTTGCTGTGATTCAAGTGCCTTTTTCACCTGTGGAAAAAGGACGTGACTCCAAAAACGTAACTGTGGGTGCGATTTTTAAACCTTTTCCATTCATTTCAGTAGAGATACTTATGGCTCCATTATAAAATGATAGTGAAGAAAAGAAGAGGCTGACTTGCTCAATCAAGGCATTGGCTGAGAGCTGAAGGCTGCAGTACTGGCCCCTTTTGTGTCTCTACAGACCTAATCATTTCTACAATTGCTGTAACCCCTGTTCCTCTGCCACTGATCAGGTGTGCTTTTTCTAGAGCAGTGCCCTGAAGGTATGCAAGCGAGCCAGTTGTGCCTACAAACATACAAAACTCAACTCAGTGCTGAATTTTTACATTTGTGTGGATGTGAATTCTTAAGGGGCATATGCATGAAAAATAAGCTAACAATAGTATATTTCAGCAACCATTTGAAGTTCGTACTTTACTTTCAACTCTTTCCTGCACATTTTTCATACACAAGCCCTATATTTACTGCTTAAGACGTCATCTGTCTTTTGAGAATTCAGATTCAAACTGGCATTGGTCAGGGCATTACAAACACTTTTCAAAATGAGGCCGTTTTTTGTGCGCTACACCATGTATGCGTATGACAACCACATGCTGCTGCTCTGCTGAAATTCTTAGACTTTGACCCCCTTGTGAATCAGAGTGAAAAAGGTGCTGACTGTCAACATCAGGTTAGGATTATAAAGTGTCTCAAGAAAGTGATGAGTTTTTTTATGGTTTTTATTAATATAGTTTGTTTAAATTTAAATGGAATGCACGTATGCATACCCCCATATTGTTGTACTTTCAAATGTGTTAAGTTATATGCTTTGTGACAGTTTCTTGGTCCATGGCCAGGAGTTGAGGTCATTTGGAGATTGCATTGAGAATACAGCACAGCTGCTGGAACCATTATACTCGACACAGACATTTTAGAGGTTATTTAAGCAATGGCGTTACAGTTTTGCAGATCACTAACGATATTTTTTATTCAAGCACTACATTTAAAGGTACTGTCTACCTTTAGCATGCTTAAATCCTTTTTTTTATACTGGTTTACACTAGATTTTATCTTTTATTAAACACAGTAAAATAATGTAATTAAAGAAATACATATTTTGTTGTACAGTTTACATTCACTTTTGATTACAATTATACTTGCCTACAGACACCAGAAGGCAGCTGAACAGGTATGGTCAAATGGCCAAAAGACCTTTTGCACAAAAGATCTCTCCACAAACATGTACTGTTGGGTGAGCCATGTGTTTATACCCACTGAGGGGAAAGGAAAAGTAGGGCTGCACAGAATGGGGATCATTGTATTTGCAGTGTTACAATGGATGTCCAAATGAATGTGTGTAGAATACAGAAAATCCAGCTGCCAGATTTCTATATTTTTACAGTCCTTACGAATAAGATCAAAGGAATGACTGTTATGTAAGGCAATCGGCTGACATTCGAACTGTTAATGGGCAGGCTGTATGTACCAAGTCGATTGATCAACTTGGGTACAACCAGCCTGCCGGATATACTTGCAATTATCGCTAACGACTGCTATAGCCACTAGCAATCATCACTGGCTTCTCCTGCCCACCCTCCCCCTGCTCAGAGCAGACAGTTGCTGATTCCATTGTCAACACTGACTGTGTTAATAGGGGAATTGCACAAACTTCTTATCTGCAACCTGTGGTTGAAGGAAAGAAATTTGCACCGTGCCTAAGGCCTGAGAGCAGCGGTCAACAATAAGTTGCCTGTTACAATGGTTCTAATGGTAGAGTATGCGCACAGTTTCTGGGAATTATAGGGCAAAAACACAGAGGTAGCAGCCATGGTAATTCAACAACTTTTTCCTCTTGCAGTATAGTCATGGCTGTGGCTATTTCTCACTTCTGAATTTTTTTGTAGTGGTTTACTAATGGGTCAGTCACATCAGATGACCAGCTGCTTCTTATGGGGACCAAACACTGCTAGACAATTGGAACATGTGACTTAGAATGGCATCAATTTTCACAGGCCCTCGTGTATAAAAAGTACCTAACAAAAAAATAGAAGCCTTGTTAACATCAATCGCATCCTAACTCTCCTCTTTTTATGTGCTAGAAAATCATGGACTTGAAAATCAACACTTGGTAGTGTTTTCTATATTCTTTAGGTCATATTGTTAAGAGGTATATAACATTCCCTACCCTTGTTTGGTTCAATTTTTGGTAGTGTCATGGACAGGGCCTACCGGAATCCTGTTTGTAATTGGGGTTCTTATGCCTGCACATTCAGTTTGTTGTGAAGACAATCTCCTAGTCTCGCCCGAGGCATGGCGATTCCATCTCTTTTGCATTTGATTGTGGGAAGTGAGGCCAGATATCACTGGTTAATTAGGCCATCTGCATGCTGGAGACCTTCTCTCATCAGTTAACTTCTAGAGGTCACTTAATTTACATATTAATGAGGTGGGTGGGTCCACAATGATGTTTCTGTTTTATCAGTTATACAATATAAGTATTTTAAATGTTCAGGAATAAATTAAATCTTAATGATGGTCAATATTGATTTCTGTAAAATCTGTAGCTCTCCTTTTTTTAGTGCGCTCTGTAGAGCTGTCTGGAGCTATCTTCTATCACGTTTGGTATCTTCCTTTAAGTTTGTATGACATTCTCTCTGTTGGATAGGATCAAGTCTCATTCTCGCTGTCAGGACTATTTGAAGCCATAGATTCATCTAGTCCTTTGTGGCTGCCATTTTATCAGGAATTCATAACAGCTTTTGCTGATCTGCCATTTTTACATATCACTGTTTCACTTGTATGATTTCTAGTGAGACAAGCCGAGAGCTGGCTTCCTTTTACTGTGTACCAGAGAAAAAAGAGCCGTCTCCAGTGTCTGCTCTGCAGAGAAGGCCGATTCATGTGTAAATGATCAGTTGCCCTTTATTTGCTTGGCCTGTGGAGAGTACACATTGAGATAAAAAGCTTGGTGGGTCAGGGCTTAGTGTGCGCTTGTTTCTCCAGTGACCACAATGACAGTGTTAGAATTGTTGTCAAAGATTATCAGGCATACTATGATGTCTCTTCATTTTAATGCATTGGGTGAAAAGAAATCTTAAAGGCTACAGAAAATATATATACTGCTTATAGTGCATCCGTGTACATATACACACATATTTGAAATAACGGCTTGATTTGTGCCATGCAAATTCTTGTGAATTGAATTCATAATGGTAAGAGTGATTAATGTACATCATTGTAATAGAATCAGTGTGTTTGTTTATTTTTTTCCAAACAGATACCTGTGTATTATAATATTTAAACATTAAACCATTTTAATTCATTGGGATGTTCCATGACCTGTATAATTAAAGCACTCGGTCTAGAAAAAGTTCTGATTTTTTTTATATGGAACATTTCCTAAGAAATAAAATATATATTTCCTTTCACAATTTTCAACCAATACCGGACAATATTCATTTTACATCCCTTTGTCCAAGCTTTTTTTTCCCTTCCTTCCTTTTCTATCTGTCAATTTCTTCCTTGCTCACCCTTGCTTATTATTTATCTGTCCTGTGTCCCATCAGCCTCTTTTTCCTTCCCTCTTCTTTTACACATATGCTGGGGGCTTATACACACTCATTGAGGGGCTGATTTAGTAAAGTTGAGAATCTTTACTTAATCGATTATGTGAATATCAATTATTCATTCATGTAAAAAGCTAATTTGAGTATTCAAAGTGAACAAGAATTTGTTTTTCACATTATGGACATAAAACTTTACACAATTTGAGTGACAATTTTCAACACCTTTGGCAAATCAGCCTCCATATTTCACATATTCTAGGAGGGTGATGGTGGAGGTTGGACGAGAAACCATGAGGACAGTGTTTGTTGGAACAAAGTAGGAAAAGTCCTTGGATGTTTGCACAGCGATCATTCAGGAGAAACAATTGGTGGCTGGATCATGCATGCATGGCTGGCATCCATCTACTGTCTATAGGGATCATAAAGCATTGAATGAATAGCTTATTTTCTCTAAGTGACTTATTTTACTATAAAAAATAAAAAAATGTTGCTCTTCCCCCCACCTGTACCTTACTATTATTGAATTGGATGTAATCGTGATTCAGGCAGTAGCTTTCCATATATAGCAGCATTTGAAATGTATTTACATGCGCTAATTAGCATTTGCATATGTATATAAAATTTGTGCTACATCATCTAGGAACGGGATGTTGATTCCTGAAGACCTCATGCTACTTCTGTATATAATATTTTTAGTGAAAACATATAATGAAATATATCCTGCATATAGCATCCATGGGATGGGAAACATGGTTGTGTCAGCTATCTTGAGTCTAATAGGAGTAGTTTCATAATTATCAATCAGCTGCTGCAAAATCAAGGCTCTAATGAGGAAAATTGCAGGGTCTGCATCCCGTTAGAAGTTATTTCCTTTTGGGAGTATCTTACCAAAAATGATTTTTGTTGCAAGGGATGCCAAAAATCTGACTTGGTGTAGACTTCTGGGAAAATCAGTGAGCCAATCGCACAAACAGGGAATTAAGTTTCTGGGATTGGGGGGGGAAGGGTTCTGTACACATTCTGTGTACAGAATTCCTCCAGGTTGCCATATTGCATTTCACTTTACAGAAAGTTACAGAGCTGCAGATTGAAAAGGAAAAGGTAATTTTTAGTACCATGCAATTGTATATGCTATGTTATTATTATGTTTTATTTGTTTGTTTGTTTTCCCCCATGAATGTGGAGTCACCCTTTTAAAGTTGCTCTCTACTGTCATTTGGCATGAGTCCTATCAACACTCACTCCTGAATAGCTAGGCTGTTTTATTGCAACTGAATTAGAGTATCTAAATCGAAAGACAATAATGTAAGATATTGTAGCTTAGCAGACCTTAAAAAGTGACTATTTCATTTGTTTTCTTTCTTTAAGTCTTTTTTCTGTTATTTTTATCTAATAACCCTGCCAGTAACGCACTTCCTGTCCTGTCAGCTCTTACTGTATCTATGGAGGAGCAGCATTGTTCCCACTCTTCTGATTTAGACTACAAACGCCTCCCTTCTCCTCATCTCCATTACATAGGGAGTGTGTTCTCCAGATTTGCATGTGCTTAGTCTCAAAAGAAAAAAAAATGCAGTAACCACACATAAGGCCTGGTAAACTGCAATAAATAATATGTTTGTTCTTGGGTTTATACACTTTAAATTTAACATGAAGTTGAGCAGGTCTTTCTCCTGTTAAAAAATAAATAAATGGCGGTAGAAGAGACAATGCAGTCCTGCTTATTTAGAAGATATAGCATGAAAATGTAGAAACTTTATTGTTTAATTAACAATAGGTTCAAGAGGGGATTGAATAAATCTACAGTTAAAATCCCTTTAAATCCATCAGCTGGAAGCTGCCGTATGACATCCAAGGTGACCATAAGAGGAAAGCGGAGTTTGTTGCACAATGCTTTATAAGCACCAGCTAATTCTAAAATTACCTGTGAAGACGGAGATTACAAACCTACCCTGACAGCTCTGCGTTCACTAGAAATGTGGAGATAATATGCATTTATTATTTGGCACTTTCCCGCTTTTGTTTGATATTCACTAGCCTGTGGCTATGCCGCATCCTCCTTTTGTATGTAATGGAGCAGAATAACATCACTTGTATACAAGATGGAAAAACAAATGTCGAATTAAAAAAAAAAACTCCTAAAAAGTTATTGACGTGGTATGTTCATAATGGCAGAAGCTAAATACTTAAAGTGCAAGTGGAAATTCATGTGTATAGTAAAGTGTTGATTTGCTTGCTTCCTTTTGTTAGACTTGTAAAATGGTTGAATGAATTTGATTACAAATTTGATGCTGTAAGCAAGTTCTTTTTGAAGTGTTTTATAAAAAGCAAACTTAACATTCCAAACTATTAGCCAGACATCCAAGCAATGCTGGCACCTACCATCTTACCGATGGGTTTAACTCCTAGGTGTAATTTTCTTTTGTCTAAACGGTTAATTGTCAGTTTTAAACAATTTGATTACTTTATCAAGGAGAATAAATAGTTGATGGAGGATTATATTTACCCTGCTATTTTGAGTATAGTCCTCCATTAGCATGCATCCTGTCTCTCGTATAATATTAGTTTGTGTTGCAAACTATTATATCCTCAAAAAAATACATAACATGTAAATAAGGCATTGTGTACTGGTGTTTTTCTGTTTAAATGTAATAGTACTCATTCTGCTAATCTTTTTTTGTCATGTCTGTGCAAGGTTTAAAGCTAGCATTTATGAAGATAAAAAGGACCAAACAATGTTTTTTTTTTACTAAATAATTAAATGTGTTTTTTAAATGCATCTAGTGTAAGTATCTGAATATGACTTTATGTGAGCCTCTTGCAACCTCCTGTACAATAACCTTCAGACTGTGAGAAGGAGTAGTAACTGAGGGAGCCAGTTAGTCATGCTACATTAAAGTGTGCCAACAAGAAACATACAAATAGGAGTAGAGAGCAAAGTGAGCAGATGGATGAGCTCATCAGTCTGCTGCTTCTCTTTTCAAGAGCTTGAAAAAGGTGAGCGTAGTGTGTTCCTCCTCTCACTGCGCATGCACCGAAATGCATTGCATCTTGGTCCTGTGAAACCAATCCCGCCCCACGCTGCGCCTCCGCACTCAGCACAGACGAGCAGCTTGTGCTGCAGGCCTCCATTCGGCCGCCGCACGAGACCCGGAAAACTTTCCACAGGATTGAACACCGGCTCCACTGCACTGGGCTTGAACATTGCTGGCACGAGCGGAGGTGCACATCCCACAGGACCCCCACATGCCGATCTAAAGACACCTTAATGTGAGTGTTTTAATGTTACTGCTATATTAAAATCACACAGTTTTACTTCAGCGGCGCCTGCCTTTGTTTTTTATCTCTTTACATGCTCTGGAGTACAGCTTCTGCTCCCCCTTGTTTACAAGGCAGCCTAGAAGTGCAAAAAGACTGTTACCTCACCACAAAGCAAACTGCTTAAAGGACTTCTTTGGACCTAGTGTCCCATGCTATATTTCAGTGAGCGCCACTAACCATGTACCTTGCTTCTCTTTCACTGCCCGTTGCGTTTTACCTGGAGTTTACCTTTTAAAATTCTAAATTGGTGAATACTGCACATGTTTTGTGAGCTGCTAGCTTGGTCAAAGTGTACAAAGTAAAGCAAAAACTTCACTGAACACTATCCTGATCTTATATAACACAAGCTCATTTTTATGGGGTTAAAATGTGTTTATGGTATGTAACCATCAATTACCTGTGCAGCAACTTGAATATTTGGTCACTCCACTGGATACAGGGCTGAGTTGATCTGAACAAAGAAAACGTTCTCATGTTAACTAGTTGGAGCCCAGGCCATAGACGAATGATGGCCTCAAGGTGGCTCTAGATATCCGGGAGGACGTCAATAGACGTCCTCGGCTCCTCCGGCCACTGGGGGGCGCGTTACTGACATGCCGATGCGCGTGCCTGGCGGCCACGATGTCCACCAGGCACCAGCGATCGGCCGGTACACAGACAAGGACGTGGATCTCTGTGTGTAAACACAGAGATCCACGTCCTGTCAGGGAGAGGAGACCGATGCTGTATCCCGTGTACATAAGGACACAGATCGGTCACCTCCCCCAGTCAGTCCCCTCCCCCCACAGTAGTAATCACTCCCAGGGAACACATTTAACCCCTTCCTCGCCACCAACAGGTTAACCCCTTCACTGCCAGTGTCATTTTTACAGTAACCAGTGCATTTTTATAGCACTGATCGCTGTAAAAATGACAATGGTCCCAAAATGGTGTCAAAAGTGTCCGATGTGTCCGCCATAATGTCGCAGTCACAATAAAAATCGCTGATCGCCGCCATTACTAGTAAAAAAAAAAAAATATTAATAAAAATGCTATAAAACTATGCCCTATTTTGTAGACGCTATAACTTTTGCGCAAACCAATCAATAAACGCTTATTGCGATTTTTTTTTGACCAAAAATATGTAGAAGAATACGTATCGGACTAAACTGAGAAAAAAATGTATTTTATTTTTTTAAATTGGGATATTTATTATAGCAAAAAGTAAAAAATATTGTGTTTTTTTTTTTCAAAATCGTCGCTCTTTTTTTGTTTATAGCGCAAAAAATAAAAACCGCAGAGATGATCAAATACCACCAAAAGAAAGCTCTATTTGTGGGGAAAAAAAGGACGCCAATTTTGTTTGGGAGCCACGTCGCACGACCGCGCAATTGTCATTCAAAGCGTGACGGCGCTGAAAGCTGAAAATTGGCCTGATCAGGAAGGGGGTTTAAGTGCCCAGTAAGCAAGTGGTTAAAGCTTTCCCTGTTCTCCTCCTGTGATGACTTATGATGTGGTAGAGACATATGTATAGCATGTGAGGATACCTGGTCCTGATTTGACTGTTGGCTCATTTTCTCATTCCAAATAAGTTAGAAAAATAAATAAATAATGGTGTTTAAATGCACCGTGAAACATTTCTTTACCTAACTTCAATTGCAAACAAAAGACATTTGTAGAAGGGATGGTGTAAATCAGGGGTCTCAAACTGGCGGCCCTCCAGCTGTTGCAAAACTACAAGTCCCATGAGGCATTTCAAGGCTGATAGTTACAAGCATGACTCCCACAGGCAGAGGCATGTGGCCAGAAGGGCAACTTTTTCTGACGCTACCCCTTCTTTGATACCTACACAGATATGTGATTCTGAAGACATAGAGAAAAAGGTGACTAGGTTTGGTACAAGGTCCTGTTAGTCATTTTGTTTGAAACACAGCTACAGTTGGGTCCATATATATTTGGACACCAGCACAATTTTCATACTTTTGGGTCTGTTTGCCACCAGAATACAATTAAAGGAAACAATCCAAATAAATTTGAAGTGCAGACTTTCAGCTATAATTCAAGGGATTGAACATAAATATCAAGTATAAATTTTAGGAACTGCAACCAATTTTATACACAGTCCCCCCGTTTTTCATGGGCTCAAATGTAATTTTTACAAATAAATATAATCATAAATAAAATGATAATTTTTTATATTTTTTCGAGAATTCTTTACTGGCAATAACTGCCTGAAGTCTGGAACCCATGGACATTATCAAAGACTGGGCTTCCTCCTTTCTGATGCTTTGCCAGGCACAACTGCAGCTGTCTTCTTGTTTGTGGGTCTTTCTGCCTTTAGTTTTGCCTTCAGCAAGTGAAATGCATGCTCAATTGGGTTGAGATCAGGTGCTTGACTCGGCCATTGCAGAATATTCCTCTTCTTTTCCTACAAAAGCTCCTGGGTTGCTTTTGCAGTGTATTTTGGATCATTGTCCATTTGTACTGTGAAGCGCCGTCCAATCAACTTTGCTGCATTTGGCTGAATCTGGACTGACCGTATATCTCTAAACACTGCAGAATTATTCTGGCTGCTTCTGTCTTCTGTCACACCATCAATAAACACCAATGACCCAGTGCCACTGGAAGCCATGCATGCCCATGCCATCCACACTGCCTCCACCATGTTTTACAGATGATGTTGTGTGCCTTCTCCACACTTTTTTCTTCCCATTATTCTGGTACAGATTCATCTTAGTTTTATCCGTCCAAAGAATGCTTTATCAGAACTGGTCTGGCTTTTTTAGATGTTTTTTAGCAAAGTCTAATCTGGCTTTTATTCTTCAGGCTTATGAATGGTTTGCACCTTGTGGTGAACCCTCCTGTATTTGCTCTTGTGAAGTCTTCTCTTGATTGTAGACTTTGACAATGATACGCCTACCTCCTGGAGAGTGACCTTCACTTGTCTGGATGTTGTGAATGGGTTTTTCTTTACCATTGAGAGGATCTTGCGATCATCTACCACTGTTGTCCTCCACGGACATCCAGGCCTTTTTATGTTGCTGAGCTCACCAGTGCGTTCTTCTTTCCTCAGAATGTACAAAACTGTTGCTTTGGCCACTCCTAATGTTGCTGCTATCTCTCTGATGGATTTGCTTAGTTTTTGAAGCCTTACAATGGCCTGTTTCACTTACATGGACAGCTCATTTGAACGCATGATGTAGGTTCACAGCAATACATTCCAAATGCAAATACTACACTTAGAATCAACTCCAGACCTTTTACCTGCTTAATTGATGAAGAAATAACAAAGGAGTAGCCCACACCTGGCCATGAAACAACGTTTGATTCAATTGTACAATTACTTTTGGTCCCTTAAAAAGGGGGGGTGGCTATTCTTAAGCGCTGTAATTCCTAAACCCTTCCTCCGATTTGGATACATACCCTCAAATTATATCTGAGTGTGCGCACATTAAGCCCATATTCAGTATATAACTATATTTTAAATATGTTTTGGTAAATACCTGAAAAATTTGAAAATTGTGCTTGTGTCCAAATATATATAGACCTAACTGTACCTCATTGTTGGGTAATCAGACCTTTCATTAGATGTCCGTCATTGGAGAAGTGATTAATATTTTCGGGAAAGTATATATTAATATTTTTCCATTAAGTTTGATTTCTGGAGTTCCTCTTTGTTCCACTCCACTGAAGTCTACAGTCATCAAAAATGCCCACAGACCATTCATAAACAGGCAGCATGCATCATATCAAATTTTTTTTTTTTCCTTCATTCATAGAGGGACATAGCTTCATCTTGGAACCACTGAACAAAGTGACCCATAGGATTTCTTGGTTCATTTTCCTAGAGAGTAATAGATGAACATTTATTGGTCACTATGGATATCGGCTCCACTTTTGTCCTTGTTTTCTTTCAGCTTTGTGTACTTTTTTCGTGTGGTTGTGTGCATATATATATATGTACACAATAAATTCATGTTATATTTTGTTAATTTAAAAAATGCTGGCTTTCGCTTTAGAAATTCTTTATTTAGGATATAAGTAGAACGACATTGGTGGTTCTCTCCTATCAGACAGCAACAAAAAATTAGTGAAAGGACAATATTATACAGGAATATAGCACAGTTAAAGGAGTTGTAAAGGTACATTTTTTATTTTCTAAATAGGTTCCTTTAAGCTAGTGCATTGTTGCTTCACTTACCTTTTCCTTTGATTTACCTTCTAAAGGTTTGTTTTCTTTGTCTGAATTTCTCACTTCCTGTTTCTCCTCACTGAACTCCACACCATCACCTGAGTGGTGTGGAGTCATCCAGAACAGCTTACTGAACAGCTTACTGAGGATAAACAGGAAGTGAGAAATTCAGACAAAGAAAACAAAGAAAAAAAATATTTAGAAGGGAAATCTAAGGAAAAGGTAAGTGAAGCAACAATGCACTAGCTTAAAGGAACCTATTTAGAAAATAAAAAATGTACCTTTACAACTCCTTTAAATCCATTTCTTCCATTCTCTTTTTTTAGGTTATTTCATTTGCTCAATAATTAGTCTGTTAATAAAGACAGTCTTGGGTACAATAGGAAAGAACAGCCCCCCCCCCCCAAAAAAAAGAAAACACCAAGAACCCATCACAACACTTGTGTCAAGCAGGAGTGACTATCAAATTGTAATTTGTAGTTCATAATCCTCTGCTGATGACTACAGAACAGGGATGATTCTGGGATTTCATTTAGTAAAAACCTGTCTTGGGAGAAACACAGGGACTGCCACTGATCTCCCCTTCTAACAAAAATTCTTGCTGCCTGACAGTCACCCTGAATCTCTTGGTTCTGTATATGGAATCCACTAACCTGGAATAATTATGCAAAGAAAGACTTTTTACTTTCTCTGTGTTTCCAGATCTCTGCATACGTCTTCTGTGGATTTAGAAAATTATAAATAGGCTGTTCATATTTCAGGAGAGTTTTCTCTTAGCTTAGTGAATGAGGTGAAGCTCTGCTGATTTCTGTCATCCAGTCACACGCAAGCAAAATATATATATTTCTTTATTTTCTTTTTCTGCACATTATTTTATTTATTTTTTTATAAATCTTTTTTATTGAGTTTTTATAAAACATACACACAATTTGCCCACATCTAGGCACAACAGCTGCCCATGCAGGGGCCATTACCCTGTTTCGGCATCAGACCGTCACAGGGCGACAAATAACAAAAAAAAAAATAATAATAACTTATTCTATACTACAAACCCAAGCTTGGGGAGAGGGTTCGTTCAACATACATCATGCTTCAAAATGTTATTGTTAGAGGAAGGTAGCCTGAAGACATTTTTTTTTTTGGGTTAATAATCGATATTTCAAAGATACAATATAAATCTAGACCGTGGTCACTGTATCACTTGCCGTGCTTCTGTCATCTAACCAACAGTTCCATACCTTTTCAAATTTGTGCGGACAACCTCTAGACAAGTACGTGGCTCTATATAGGGGCAAACTGGCATTAATTAAGTTTTTCCAAAATTTAACAGAGGGGGGAGACGATTTTTTCCAATTCATTGTAATGGCTTTGCGTGCATAATACAACAACAGGGATATGAGTGTTTTTCTGGCTCTGAGTATTGGCAGTTGGTCAACCAGTCCTAGCAAACAGTGTATGGGCTCGCATGGGACGCAAGTCCCGGTGGCTTTATTGATCACCCGTATCACTTCACTCCAATATTGTACAATTGCTGGGCAAGCCCAGAAAATATGGAAGAAACCCCCTGGCCGGTAGGAGCAGCGCCAGCACTCCGGAGAATGCTCCGGTGACATCTGGTGCAGCCTGTGAGGTGTGTAGTGAGCCCTGTGGACGATTTTATATTGAACTAATTTGTCCCTTGCTGAGATCAGAGGGGAGAAGGGATAATCCCAAACCTCCCTCCAGTCGTCCGCGTCCAGCCCCGGTATGTCCTCCACCCATTTCCTGCGGAGGGAAGACAGCTCGGGGATAGCAGCAACCAGCAGGGATCCATAAATCTGAGACGCGGGTTTTTCCAGGTCTTTCACCCGGATAGTAGATTCCAACTCTGAGTACGCCAGTTCGACCGGCCTGCCCAGAAATTGGCACCTGAAGGCATGTGCAATTTGGAGATATCTAAAGCGGGCTCGGTCAGGTACGTTGAATTTAGCACATAAAGTGTGAAAGGGAGTGAGATCTCCGTTGGTGATGATATGTTTGAGGGTCAGTATTTTGTACTTGGCCCAGGCCTGCGGATCGGGGATAGTGTGGAATTGTGACAGGTTGGGATTCAGCCACAGGGGGGTGTGAGGAGACCAAGAGTTCGGCTGGGGTGCCCTTAGTGCCTCACCCGCCCTCCATGCCCGCATAGTGGTACGCATGGAAGGGGTGAGATTGTGGGGCGTTTTTTGCCCCCTGAATAGCAGTCCCTCCAGTGCCTCCAGGGACCCCACTACGGCTGCCTCCAGTACCGTCACAGAATTGGTCAGGTCCGGTCTCAGCCACCAGTGGGCGGTCACAAGCTGAGTGGCCAAATAGTACTTGTAACAATCAGGGAGAGCCAAGCCGCCACTGTCCACAGGCCTGGTCAAGGTGGAATATTTGAATCTAGGAGGCCTGCCCCCCCAAATAAAGGAGAGGAAGAGTTGCCTGAGGGAATTAAAGAAGACTTTAGTCAGCCAGTGAGGGGAATTCCGAAAAATATACGTGAGTTTAGGAAGGACTTTCATTTTAATCAGGTTAATACGCCCAATGAGAGAAAGGGGGAGGTTACTCCACGCCTTAAATTTGGCTTTAATGGTCACCAGGACAGGGTCGAGATTTAGCCGCACAAAATCCCCAGTCTCCTTTGAGATAACAATTCCTAAGTAGGTGAACTGCTCAACCCACTGAAGCGGGAGAGAGGAGGGCGAGGAGGCCCGGGCCCCCGCATCCACTGGGAACAATTGCGACTTGTGCCAGTTCACCCTCAGCCCCGTGAAGGCGGCGAAGGCATCCATGATACCAAGTGCGCCCCGCAGAGAGTCACCAGCGTCATTCAGGAACAGGAGCATATCGTCCGCGTATAAAGCCACTCTCTCCTCCAGCCAGCCCACCCGAAGACCACGGACCTCGGCCGAGGTCCTAAGGGCCTCAGCAATAGGCTCCACGGCCAGGGCGAACAGAGCCGGGGAGAGAGGGCATCCCTGTCTGGTGCCCCTTCTGCACATTATTTGATTGCATAGTGAATTTTTATCACATTCACTAAGCTGAAGAAAAACTTCCTTGAAAAAATAAAATTTTCCCCTGTTTGTATTTAGTAAATCAACCCTAGTGAGCTAGTGAAACAGCTAGTCAATTAAAATTTTCAGAAGGGTGTCAACAATGATTGTAACTAACTGTATGTAAAGCCAAAAACTTTTCAGTTTTGGATATTGTAGGGAAGGGTTAAAACCCATGTTGGGTTAAATTTTTGTCTCCCAAAATGCATAATTAATTGAAAAAGAATTTGCACACTTGTTTTCAAACTAAGCTGCACACACAAAGGTGTGTATATATATATACTGAAGATCAAATAGATAAATAAAAAATGTTCTGTTCTATAAATGTGAATATTAATATTGCTAACATGCAAACAAGCCCAAAATATCCTCAGTAGTTACTAATCACAGAATAATGATGTAAAAACACACTGCTGATTTGTTGTGTTTTTTTTGCATTGGCTTTTTTATTTGTGGTTTTACATCATCATCCTGTGGTTGGTCGTTACTCTGGATATATTGCACTTTTTTGCACTGTTGGTAATATAATTATTCACATTTATTGTACATTTTATCAACCGCACATTTTTTATTTATTGATTTATTGGTCTGGCAGTATCCTGCTGAGAAACTTGACTTAAAGTGGTTGTAAACCCACTGAAAAATAAAACCTGCAAGACAAAGGCATAATGAGCTAGTATACATATCAAACTAGCTCATTATGAAATACTCACCTTAGATCGAAGCCCCCGCAGCGGTCTCCAGTACACAGCTCCGGCCGGCGACATCGATCCCGGAGTTACTTCCGGGTATTGCGGGCCTCGGCACTGTGATTGGCCGGAGTTGCGATGACGTCACTCCCACACATGCACACGGGAGCCTCGAGTAACGGCACACTAACTGAAGCAATGGCACGAACATGCCATTGCTTCAGTGCGCATGTGCCAATGACGTTGGCACATGCTGATACAGGGGATATCTCCTAAACTGTGCAGGCTTAGGAGCTATCCGGGGTAGCTACAGGGTAAGGCTCACCTGTAGTCAAAAGGAGATTGTAAAGGTTTACAACCACTTTAACTTCCTGTCTTGGAGAGACAACAGAAAATTAGACATTTCTCAAGTGAACAGTATTCACATCTTGGGGAGTTGTCATAGAAACGTGTCCCCCCACTTTCCTCTCTGGTGGAGACGCCACAAATTTGGATTTATTGCCACTTTGGGGTTGATTTACTAAAACTTGAGAGCGCAAAATCTGGTCCAGCTGTGCGTGGTAGCCAATCAGATCTAACTTCAGCTTGTTCAATTAAGTTTTGACAAAAAAAAAAAACTGGAAGCTGATTGGTTTCTATGCAGAGCTGCATCAGATTTTGCACTCTCTAGTTTTAGTAAATCAACCCCTTTCTGTCACCGGGAAAATAGTAAATAGTCACCAGGAAAAATAGAGAGGTAAATCTAACATGGGTACAGACAACAACACAAACCTGACAGGGAGCCCAACCCCTGCATTACTCTATCCTAAAAAAAATTGCATATACTTTTGCAGCAATCTTTTATTTTCTGAAAGCGTTAATAATAAACGATATTGCTGTCATTAATCTCAGACCAGTAAAGTACATCTTTATGAAGGCTGGCAGTCGCACACAAGTTGCAAAGCCTTGTCTCCTGGCATTCTGCTTCCTGTATCAATTCTGCACGGTTCCGCTTCCTTCTGCTGCTTTCAGTGGCTTGATCCGTGTGCATATGGCATGGCCAAGTGTGTTCTGTTCTCTCTGTGTTATAAGTACAGAAGCCACTTAAAATGAAATGTAAAGCAATCTTTGAGTTATTTATGAGTATAATTTTTTTAACTTCTTTGTATTTTTTTCCTTATTAAAAATGTTTACATTCAGAATACAGTAAGTCTTTTGAACTGAAATACAATTCAAATAATCTTCATCCTCTTTGTCAGGTTACTTGGGCTTCAATAGTAATGTGTTAAAAGCTGCTAAATCTTCCCTATTGTTATTTAATGTGTAAACAAAGTTTGTGAATCTTGGCATCGTACAATGTTGGAGAATGATTTGAGTGCAAGCAATATGGCATTGAGTGGGCTGGGCCGTATGATTGTAATCTGCTGCAATTCCTACGTATTGAATAAGATGAATTATATTTTACTTCATATTATCAGCTTCTGTGCGTTTCCTATAAGTGTTCATTATAATACACAATGTACACACAGACATAGATTTTGTTTTACATGCACTTGTTGGTTGGGTTATGAGTCAAGCAGGGTAAACCCCGACAAATGGTTATGAATTAAATGTCTCTTGGTTCTTGTTATCTTTAGTGAGGTCTATCAATAAACAGAAGTTTTCCAACATTCCCAATTGATTGTTCCCTCAAGAACAGAGTGGATTAAGAATGACATTGTTTCCTAATCTGAAAAAAAAATCCTGGATAAAGCCACTGGCATCTCATGTCTATGGATAGTTTATTGCTGGTCAAAAGCAGAACATGGCATACAATTTGACTGATATAAATATGACAATTACAATGTGAGGTCTTCGTGATTATTCACTAAAGTTGGGAACTGGTCAGAAATATTAGGAGAAGATAAAAGGTAAAAAGAGTTGATGCTGAAGGTGAACCGCATGTTTGCTTTAATTTTCCTTTAAATTGAAAGCTGTAACTTGGTGGCATACCGAAATCAAAACGCCCAAAGCAGTCTACCTTGGGTGAATTGTGCAGACTGTTCAGGCAGATTGATCTCCTGCATATTTCCACTCCCATCTTTCCATTAAACAACTAACTACAATGATCTTTCTAGCTGTCAATATGTGTACATCCTTCTCATTGACCACCAATGAAAGAAGAATTTCTTCTAACAACCAGTGAAGGTGTTTTTTTCTCATGGACCAACACTGTAATAAAGCATTTTTTCCACTATCAGTGTAAGAGGACATTCTTGCCACTGACAACCATTGTAACTGGGCATTTCTTCCACTGACTCGTAATGTAATGGTTATTTATCCTGGGAGTATCCACCAGTGTTTGGAGGCCATGTGCCCACCCACTGTCCACAAATGTGGGTGACATTTTTTTCACTGACCACCAGTGTCATGGGTTAATTTTATACTAACCACAAATGTAAAAGTGCCACTTTTTTACTGACCACAGGGTTAGATCCATGTTAGTCTGCTTCCACTACCACCTGGGGATCCACTACTACTTCCCACTACCACCCAGGGTGGGTGGGCCCTCTGACTTCAAGATTCAGATACAAGCCAACCCACCACTTTCACCTGGCAGCTCAGAGTGTGGCCTGCCTGCCCCCACCTTGTGTCCGTATGTACAGTTGAGCAGGGTGGGGAAGGAGGGGCTGTACTGGGCTTGGCAGGAGGGATGAGCAGAGTGTGCAGCACTGGGGAAAGGGCTTGCCACATCTTGTGTAGGTGAAACCGGAAACTTAGAGGGCCAGGATGGGCCTGACAGGCCCCTGTACGGCCCGCCTGCTCGGGCCCTCTGAGTTTACTGAGTTAGGGCAATACGGAAACACTTTTCCCCAGCAACACAGTGTAAAACGGGGTAGGCAACCTTTTAGAGGCGAAGATCTACCTGAACAACATGAAAGAGATCAAGGATCACCAGGGTTCGGGAACCTTTTTTTTTTTTTTTTAAAGAAATGAACTAACAAGGCCGAACTAATGGAAACCCAAAAAAAATAAAACCAATGTCACTGTAAAAATAGAAACTTAGTCTACCTTAAAAAAGTGGACAATGTCACTCAGTAGGGCAGTGGATGGTGTCAGTAAAGCGGCGGACATGTCAGTAGGGCAATAGATGGTGACAGTAATTTTTTTTAATTATTTCTTACAATTTACATTTTTACAATTTTATTTTATATTATTTTTTACATTTTTTAGCAGCCCTGTTGGGTGGCTTTGTTGAAATATCAGGGGTCTAAACTGTCTTTAGAAATCCCCTCCATTTTCATCCTGTAGCAGCTGAATGCCTGCAGGAAGGAGTGGAGGTAAAGCCAGCTTTTAGCTGCTGCAGGAGGAAAAAAGAGGGGATTGGTTCCAGTAAATGCCACCCTACCTGTCCAGGTTCCAGGGGTCAGCAAGGAAGGAACGCATGCTATCCACGATTGATGAGTAAACCACAATCGACAGGTTGCCGACCCTGGGTGTAAAACCTAATGTGACAGAGAGGCTGCATGGGTCCCCTGGAGCATGGACAAGGTCGCCATTGTGACCCCTAAGCTCTGCCAGTGTATATAAAATACTACATATTTCCTTAAAAGGATAGCTAAACCCAAGAACCAAAATGTAATATATTGCCACTTACCAGTCCTTATTTGCAGTGGTAGCATTATTTTTATTTTTTTCAAACTAAGAACATTTTCATCGAGTTCAAAAAAAATACATGTTGTTCTTGCAACATTGAACAATATTACATTCATTTTCTATCCTTTTAATTTATAACTGCCTGATCACTTTTACAGCTTTTGCCCCCTCCCACCATCATTCCCAGGCTCTCCAATTCCACCAGTAAGTGGTCAGGTTGGCTGCACATAGAGGAGATGGAGGAATATGCTTTTCCTGATCTCCTCTGTAATGAATTAAGCCAGAAATTACAAGAATTTTGTAACTTCAGTTTCAGTGCTGTCATTAGACCCCTGATGTCTCAATAAAAAGTACCTGTCACTGCCCAAAGCTATGACAAGGGGCCTTTTCACCCCTTTTGATAGCAATAAAGTTAAATGGGGAAAAAAATAGCCAGTTAAGAGGGATAGCCCTCCTGGCAGCTGTTAAGATGTGAGTCACTCAATTTTTAGAGTGTTTGGAGATGCCGGGGAAGGAGAGACCTAGGAGATAATGAAGAGGGTCTAAAAGTATGGAAATCAAAAGCCTGTCTGAAAATTGATATTACTTGGGCCAAAAAGGTTGAATGTGAGGGCACAATCAGAATATATGGTAGCGTGAACCCTTATCCTATCTGCATCTCCAGCAGGTCTCTGATAACATTGGATTGCAAAAATGTAACATCTTAGGCGATTTAGACCAACACCTCAAGACCTTGTAGGTATTCTCTCTATGCACCACACAGCGAGAAGACCTTGAGGTGGACTCCCGGATTTTTTCCCAACATATTAAAGGGATAGGGCATTGAAGGGCTTGAGTCCATTTACATGGAATAATAAATTAATAAATAATCAGAAAATGAGGGATCCTCATGGAAGATTTTATAGATAGAAGATATTAGATCGTAATTGGTGGGGACCCTGGACAGAAATACAGAAATATATTCAAATTTAGTGGGTTTATCTATAGTTAATCACTTCAGCCCCGGAAGATTTTACCCCTTCCTGACCAGAGCACTTTTTACAATTTGGCACTACGTCGCTTTAGCTGACAATTCCGCGGTCTTGCAACACTGTACCCAAACAAAATTTGCGTCCTTTTTTTCCCACAAATAGAGCTTTCTTTTGGTGGCATTTGATCACCTCTGCGGTTTTTATTTTTTGCGCTATAAACAAAAAAAGACATACAATTTTGAAAAAAATATTTTTTTTTTTTTACTTTTTGCTATAATAAATATTCGCAAAAAATATATATAAAAAAATAATTTCTTCCTCAGTTTAGGCCGATATGTATATTGTATGTATTTTTTTTTTTTTAGTAATGGCGGAGATGTGCCCGCTATCCTGCCTTTTGCTTTTACGTCGGTTTGCGCAGGAGTGTCATTCTGCCCACGTATATCGACTTAAACCAGTCGGCAAGGGATTAAAGAAGAAGACAATGGAAAAGTAGCACTTTATTTGGAGATACAAATAAAAAAGGTGCTTAGGCATATGTTTGTTGCATTTCCTCACAAGGGCGAAGCTTATGGGAGACTGGAATAGTAAGGTGAAGTAGTTGGAAAATGGCTACTCGAGTCCAGGTTGTCATTCACCAATAGCATAGACTGTCAGGTTTTGCAGGATTGTATAGTGAACATGGTGAAAAGAGAGAATACTTCACGGCCTTTTCTCCGTGACCGTCCCCGCGGGAACAGCTGACCCGATCGCCGCTGGTGTCCCGCGATCGGGTCACAGAGAGGAAGAACGGGGAGAGGTAAGTGTAAACAAACCTCTCCCTGTGCTTCCTAGTGTGCCTGTCACTGTTCGTCTGTTCCCTGTAATAGGGAATGACGATCAGTGGCGTCACACGCTAAGCCACGCCCCCTCCCCCAGTAAGAAACACAAATCAGGGCACACTTAACCCCTTCAGCGCCCCCTCCTGGTTAACCCCTTCACTGCCAGTGTAATTTTTACAGTAACCAGTGCATTTTTATAACAATGGTCCCAAAATAGTGTCAAAAGTGTCCGATGTGTCCGCCATAATGTTGCAGTCATGAAAAAAATCGCTGATCGCCGCCATTACTAGTAAAAAAAAAAAAATTATAAACATGCCATAAAACTACCCCCTATTTTGTAAACGCTATAAGTTTTGCGCAAACCAATCAATAAACGCCGATTGCGATTTTTTTTACCAAAAATGTGTAGAAGAATACGTATCAGCCTAAACTGAGGAAAAAAAAAATTTTATATATTTTTTGGGGATATTTATTATAGCAAAAAGTAAAAAATATTGCATTTTTTTCAAAATTGTCGCTCTATTTTTGTTTATAGCGCAAAAAATAAAAGCCAAATCAAATACCACCAAAAGAAAGCTCTATTTGTGGGAAAAAAAGTACGCCAATTTTGTTTGGGAACCACGTCGCACGACTGCGCAATTGTCAGTTAAAGCGACGTAGTGCCGAATCGCAAAAAGGGGCCTGGTCCTTATGCTGCGTATTAGTCCGGGTCTTAAGTGGTTAATATGTAAATCTTGGTGGTTAATCTGATATCCATCAAACATTAAGTGCATATATTTTGAAGGACAGTGACTAATTCATCATCAACGAGAAGCATCTTCATTGCTTTATGTATATGCCCATTGGTATAATTTTTTGTATTTTTTTTTTAGATCTGTAAAGCAACCCACCATGAAACATTTGCATTTTGCCTCTTCATAGTAGTTCCCTGTAATAAAGACTAGCCACTGTTACTGTTTCTCCTTGAGCAGGTTGACTGTTCTTTGATCCTCCTCCCTGAAGTTTTCAGCAGGCAGGTGGATCTGCTGGGTCCCTACCACAGCTCTGCTTCCTGCACAAACTTAAGTGGTAGTGTTACTGCTATCTTTACAATGTAAAATAAGGGTCTGAAAAGACCATTTGGTGCATGCTAAGTAGACTCTGTGGTTATTGAGGAATATATGTATTATCTTAAGCTCCTTTTATCTCCTCCTCCCATGCTCTTCTCCAGGACTTCTCTAGAGCCTCTCCCATCCTCTGGAACTCTCTGCCTCAATCTGTCTGGCTATCTCCTAGTCTGGCTGCCTTTAGGCAAACCCTGAAAAGGTATCTCTTCAGGGAAGCCTATCATGCCTCCAACTAATCTTTTATCGCTTCCATCAGCTCGTTCCCCACAGTTAGACAAAGAGTAACCCCCTTAACAAGACTTTTTAAGCCATGTAGATAAGTAGAGTCGTATAACAATAATGTTTGATACTAACACCAATATAAAATCACAGTATAAATTTTATTGAAAATTACACATAACAGAAAAAGCGGCTGATGAATATATTGATGCATCTACAATATACTCAAGATGTACAATATGTAACTTAAAGTTCTGCAATGTCCTGATAGGTGTCACAATACATATACCAAGACTAATTGCAACAAGATCAACCGACACATTTCAGAAATATATTAATTCCTTCTTCAGGGGTGTATTTTAGTAGAACGGAGTTACTTCTATAAATAAACATATAAGAATATTCGTACATTGTTGTCATGACAGAACATTGTTCGTGTAACAATATCAATTGCACTTACATATTATGTAGACTTGCGTTGTTTAACCACAGCCGAAATGGTTAAAAACAGTAACCATCCTGACGTCTGGAAAAGGGGTGACAGGTCTGTAGTCCCACCCAAATTACCCACAGTTAAAATGTTTTTTACCATTTGCACCACCCTAATAGGTTGTAAGCTCTTATGATCTTATTAACAGGTCCCTCTTAACCCTCTTGTATTTTATTGTATTGTAACTGTACGGTCTCCCTTGTATATTGTAAAGTGCTGCGTAACCTGTGGGCTCTATATAAATTCTGTATAATAATAATAATATTTACGAGGGGAGGCCAGTAAGTTTTTACCCTCACCAAGATCCAAATGTGCTAGGGATCTGAAATTTAGTCCACTGACTCTTCCTTCTCTACATATCCACCTCCTATGGTTACACACTTCTCACATCTGTGGAATAGACCTTTAATACATCTGCATAGATGTATGCAGATTTGGAGAAAAAACAGCTATCAACTTCAGTAATGACTGCCTCATCATTGTAAATGTTTCTTCAGATTTGGAAACAGGAAGAAGTCTAAAGGTGCCAGCTCAGGTGAGTAAGGTGGATGGGGCAAGAGATTCATAGCCACAATCACAAACAAAAGTGACAGTTGGTACAGGTCCAAAATGCTTTGTGCACATTACACTCGTTGCTGTTTTTGAAAAGGTGTCAGTAACCTGGGAATTCAATGTGAAGCCAGTTTGCTCATATGTAAGATGTTATGTAATATGTTGTAAACTGACCCCCTACTAATGTTCACCTCCCTAGCTAAGAAATTAATAGTCACACATCTATCTTCAAGCACTAGCGGCTCAACTTTCGCCACCACACTTGGTTCTGTGGCAGTTGATGGACGACCTTCTCCTGGGTCATCCTGTATATTTGTGCGACAACACTTGAATTTTCTCTTCCATCATTTGACAGATATGATAGACAATCCTCTCCATACACAGCTGACATCCCTTTGTGGATTATTTGGGCAGATTTCTCTTGAAGATGGAGGAAATTAATCATGGCACGGTATTGAACTTTGTCCGACATGACACCTACCCCATTTCTCTTGGCTCTAACTATAATTCACAACTACCTACAAAAACAAAAATTGGCATGCATATTACTAAGAAATCAACATATAAAACTGCAAAATCAGATCCCTAGCACATCCAGATCATGGTGAGGGTAAGAACTTATTGGCCTCCCCTCGTATATGAGTGTTTTTCTGCCCAGAGTTCAGCTTTAAGCATTTAGTAACCCCTATTAGAAAATGGTGGAATCTGACTGGTTGTTATGGTCATAGTATACATGATCTTTTCTTTTGCCAGTCTTGAATCACTGTACTACTTTGCTTTCATTTACTTTTTTAGCTATTACTTTAATTTACAGAATTTGCCATTTTAAAACAATTCTTTTTAGGTGAACACAGAACAATCTATGTCTGGAGCCAAGACAAGATTACAGCTTAATTTAATATCAAGTTGCTTTTGTTCATTCTGCCAGGCTAGTATCTGTGTCATCTCATATTATGACTTCCTAGAGACAGCTAAAATGGCATCTTGAATGTTGAACACTGAGATGGCTAATAAACTGGAAAGGCGCTCTGGCCTGAGAGAATTTCATGTTTTTGTTTTTCCTTTGTGTTTTTCTTATCCCCACAAGAAATCAGGGACAGACAAAAATAGCAATGTTATTGCAGAGTAGTAATATAATAAAAAGTTGCAGGCTTCCCTTATAGCGCTGGCATTATTTACAGAAATGAGGGGACATTCTAAAAAAAAAATAATAATAATAATAACTTGTTGGTTTGCAGAGCCAGTCACCGAAGGAAATAGATATGTTGACGGACCATCTTGTGGAAATATTAGTTGCCAGGCTGCAATGCTTTTCTTGTGGCTTTAGGACCTTTTTAGCCACTAACCAAGATCAATGTAAGATCAATTATGCAGTGAAATAGAAAGTCCTATATATAATATATAAAAGGTAAAAGTTTTCTGTCTTTAATATATTTATTTATAAAAAATTAAAATAGATTTATGACTTCCTGTCAAACTCTCAGCACAATTCGCTTATAAAGTAGTGGTACCGCTACTTAAAAAAAGCACACATTTATAAAGCAAAGCCTTGTACTTTAAGTTTGTGCATTGCACTCTGACAACTTCAGCAGTTTAAAGCTGGCACAATAAAAATTAATAATAAAAAAAAAAACTTTAAAGGGAGACTGGCCGTGTTTCTTCTCAAAGTTGAATAACCAGCTCTTCTCCAATGACCGAGGTTAGTTGGGTTAATATCATTATCAAACAAACTTATTACCTTTCCCTGAATGTAAAAAATACAAGTTCACTATAATTTTCAGACATTTTGTTTTTTTGTTGCCCTCTGTATAGGTATATAAAAAAAAACTGATAAATCTGGTCATTATGTGGTGTGAATATTTGTTCCCCACTGTCCCAATTACTAATTAAGTGCAATATTGAAAGCTGTACTGCAAAAATAAAATAAAAAAAGAAAGCAACCTGTTTTAAAAACATAAACTGAAAGCTGAACAGTTAAAGGAGGGGAGAGAAGAGGGGTGACCTTATCAGATTGCTGGAGCTCCTTCATTGCCCAAACAGTGGCCAGGGTGAGTAATACACAGACTGTGCACTCTGTAGGCAGGTCCAGGACCTGTGTATGGATCACAAGGCAGGTAACACAGTACTGTATACATATATGTCTTTTCAACTGTGTATTTAGCTGCTTCAGCTTCAACCAAAATATTGGTTATCAAACATGCATGTCTGAAGGAAAAAAAAACATTCTTATGATCATATAAGATACGTGTAGATGTGCTTAATCGATGTGCTTAATCAAAGAAATGTATTAACTCTTTCAGGGACTAGGTACCTTTTAAAGCTAGCGTTGGTTAATTCTTCAGTTTGTCCAAATAAAGTCCTAATAAAATTAGTGTTCTGGGTCAGCAGTTCAGAAAGTGCAGACGCCATAGCAAGATAGCCAAATAACTTGCATTTTCAGTAGCTAGTAACCTCCATATTTATCACAGTACATATTAAATCAAATTATCAATTTTTTTTTGCTATCCTAAAAATTCAATCAAAAGTTAGAGTAACAGGATATAGATGTAGTCATATAATTAGTCAAATTTCAAGAGGCAGAAAGGTGATATATATTTCCACATTCCCCATGTTGGGAGTAACTTTAGCCAAGATTGGCTGTAAATTATAAATAACATTTCCTGACGTGGAAGAGAGAGCATTACTTCTGGGGCATCAGTGAATACAGATGTCTGTTTGAAGGTTATTAACTTGATGATTGCACAACTGGTATACTTGACCCACAGCAGTGAGCCGTGTCCATAAAATAACATGTCTCTCTTGTCTGCCTTTTTCAGCAGTGTGCATCAGTGCAAACCACAGTGAGGTCACTATAATAAACCCAGGGTCACTAAATGCCACATCAATGTAAATTCAGTGTGGAGAACCAATGTCTTTTTTGTATCCGAATTGTAGAGTGAGTGAATGAGTGACAGCATTAGAAAGAAAGAATGTGATAAATTGGTCTAGTGACATTACAGGCGGCTCCTAGATTGTTTTAGACAACAAATCGTTTTTCAAACCTTTCATAATTTACTAAACTCTAGAACAGGGAGAAAAAGGTAGTTTAAATAACTTACAAACAGCTTTTGTTTGTGAAATTTCATCTTTTTTATTTTACCATTATGTAAGTTGTGAAATAATATTAAATGCTATATATCTGGTAGAAAATGCCAGGCTGGCGGAAATGGAGCATTCATTTGACATTGGTTTACATAGAAATAGGTGCAATTGACTGCTGGCACTTTTTCTGTTGCTTTAGTGTCTATGTTGTGCTAAAAATTACCCTAATTTAATCATATAGTTCAAATACCTATGATTTATAGTAACCCTTGGCATCAAGATGTAAAATATCTGTAGTTTAGTGGTCCCAAATTGTTTGTGAAAGATGGGTTCTTATTGGTTGCTCAAAGCTATTGAATATTGCTCTATGCCTTATAATAATTACCCTATGTGGTGTATGTAAGTAGTTCTAAATTCAGCAATGAAATGTAAATTCAGTTAGGTACGAATTCAGAGCACTGTAGTACTGTAAATGTACAACAAGGTTAAGAAATGCATTAGTGTTGAATGAGTATGTGTGCATTGTCATGTCATTGCTTGTTAAATACACTACTATCTCATCTAGTCTAGTCTTGAAGGATAGATGGCTTGATCTGGAGACTGGCATTAAGATACATAGCCTCTCACCCTAAGGTCAGAGGTTTAAATCTGGCTCTCGGCAGGAGTGACTAAAAATCATTAGCATTTTAAAGCGGTTTGGTGACCCTTAAGAGAGCGGTTGGTCTTCTCAGCGCTATTCCCAGATCACCACATCCAGAAACCATCATCGCAATTGGAGGCTTTAGAGGCTGTGAATAATGAACATTAAAAATGAAGTACCTTCTCACCTTTTAGAGCAGTCTCTCCAGGGAACGGCTGCCAGACAATATTTGGGTAATCTGTGGAATACAGCTTTTAACGCTGACATTCTGAACATTCAACTATTTGTCTCATTCTATCAATATGTGTATTATTTTATATAATCTTTATTTCTACTTCATTGAGAATACAGCCAGCAGTACTTGGACAGTAATCTAATAATAAAGTACAGTTGACAGTTGATTATATACAGTATATTCTCAATTCCTTCGATTGCAAATATATCTTTTAATAGAATACTTAGAACTTTTTGAAGAAGGGAACTTTTGTCAGACCAACCTCTTAAAAATATAGGGAAAAAATACAAAAATGCTCCAGAACTTTTGACTTAAAATAAAAAATAAGTTTTATTAAGACTATTAATAGTTTTATTAATGTCTAATTAATGACCACGTGCATGCCTTTGTTTTACTTAGTTCATATTAATGCAGATTAATGTATGCAAAAAGCCTGCTATTTACATTTTGCTCGATAATGTTGCAGTTGAGTACTGTTCCTGGTACTTTTTCCTTTGCATTAAAAATGTAATTTTCAGGACAAGCGTTTGGGAAGCTACCCCCTAATTCTATGGCCCCAAAGGTTTAACAAAGTCTTGAAGAGGAGGTCCAGCCCAAAAAAATAATAATTTAAAAGTCAGCAGCTACAAATACTGAAGCTGCTGACTTTTAATATTAGGGCACTTACGCGTCCAGGGATCCCGCGATGTCGGCACCCCAGCCGATCTTCGGATCGACTCCCGGGTGCTGCCGATGCTATTCCTGGAAAGGGAACCGGGCAGTGAAGCCTTTCGGCTTCACTGCTGGTTCCCTACTGTGCGTGCATGAAGCGGGCTGTGCTTTCCAATTGGCCCAGTGGCGGGGAAGGAGGAGGGGGCCCGTCTCCTGGAAGTGGGGAAGGGGACCTGTCATAAATGGGTCCCCGTTCCTCCCTCCCCCTTGAAGTTGCCAAATGTGATACCGGAGGGGGGGAGAAAGCATATAAGCAGAAGTTCCACTTTTGGGTGGAACTCTGCTTTAATAACAGCATATGTATGTAATTGCTTATTGGTGTAATACATGATTAATTTTCAGGCATGGCGTGTCATTACCTATTGTAATAGTTTTTATGTTAACATTGACTAGTTAGTACTAACTATACAGGCACGACTATACATTTTGTATACATTTTTATATATGTACATGTTGTAAGTCATATTTGCTCATTACACACTCAGGCCCTGCTTTGTACTTTGCAGTGTCACACAGCAGTTGTTCTTTAATGTTCCTTCTCACTAGGCAAATCTGTGTGTCTCCTGACTCACTGAACACAAAGCACTCGGTGGCTGATACAGTGGGGAAAATAATTATTTGTTCCCCTGCAGACTTTTTAACTTTGCCCACTTAAAAAGAAGGGAAGGGTCTATAATTTTTTTTTATCATAGGTGTATTTTAAATGATAAAGACAGAATATCAACCAAAAATCCAGAAAAAAAACATGATACAAATGTTATAAATTGAGTTGCAGTTCAGTGATTAAAATAAGTATTTGATCCCCTATCAGCCAACAATAATTCTGTCTCCCACAAACTGGCTTCTGTATGTGCTCATGTGGTACACAGATTAGTCCATAGTCAATTTAAGGTGCTCCTAATGACAACTCGTTATGTGTATAAAAGACACCTGTCCACAGAATCTTTCTTCCATTCAAACCTCAACATTATGGGCAACACCAAAGAGCTGTCAAAGGAGGTCAGGGACAAGATTGTAGACCTGCACAAGGCTGGACTGGGCTACAAGACCATCAGCAAGTAGCTTGGTGAGGAGGAGACAACTGTTGGAGCGATTATTCGCAAATGGAAGAAATACAAAATAACCATCAATCAACCTTCGGTCTGGAGCTCCATGCAAGATTTCACCTCATGGGGTAAGGATGATCATGAGAAAAGTGAGGTATCAGCCCAAACTACATGGGAGGAGCTTGTGAATGATCTCAAGGCAGTTGCGACGTTGTACAAAAACAAAATTGACGTCGTCTTTTTCCCCACAAATAGACCTTTCTTTTGATGGTACTTGATGACCTCTGCGATTTTTTTTATTTTTGTTATAAACAAAAAAAGAGCGTAAATTTAGAAAAAAATATCAATTTTTTTACTTTTTGCTATAATAAATATCCCCCTAATTTAAAAAAAAAAATTCTTCCTCAGTTTAGGCCGATATGTATTCTTCCACGTTTTTTGTAAAAAAAAAATCGCAATAAGCGGATATTGATTGGTTTGTGCAAAAGTTATAGCGTCTACAAAATAGGGGATAGATTAATGGCATTTTTATTATTATTTTTTTTTTTTTACTGGTAATGACAGCGATCTACAATTTTTATCGGGACTGCGACATTGCGGCAAACAGATCGGACACTTTTGACACTTTTTTGGGACAATTGACATTTATACAGCAATCAGAGCTAAAAATAGCCACTGATTACTGTATAAATGTTACTGGCAGGGAAGGGGACTATCAAGTGGTTAAATGTGTTCCCTAGATGTGTTCTAACTGTGGGGGGGGGGATGTGGCTGACTAAGGAGGAGACAGATCATTGTTCCTACTTAGTAGATCTGTCTCCCCTCCCTGACAGAACCAGGATTCGTGTGTTTACACACTCAGATCCTGGTTCTCTCTCTGTCATGAGCGATCACAGAGCACACGCATCGGCTCTGGGGACACGCTGCGGGCGTGCTCCTGCTACAGCGTCTTAAAGAGCTGACGTACAGCTACGACAGCTCGCCCAGGGGAGCCATCCTGCCGCAATATAACTGCGGCGGCTGGTCGGGAAGGGGTTAAAGTAGTTGCAAACACTAACTATATGACGTTTAGTTTACTAAAGCAATTTGTATCATAAACAATTGTCCATTTTTTAAGGAAATGCTTTTTTTAGCCTATTTTAATCCTTTGTTTCATCTCAGTAGTTCATAGCTTTTCTCGGGGTAGGTTTTCAACAGTGAACCATGTCTGAAAAAATGTGTATGTTAAAACATCCACCTGTAGTCCCCATCGGAAGCCAGGGTAACAACACAGATGGGAGACACAAACAGAGAACTGTAACCATATAACAGAAAGTGTCTGTACAAAGATCTTTGCAGGGTCGCCAAGTGTTATTTTAATGAAAGCTGCAGATTTATAAATATATTAAAAAATTACTTTAATTACATAAACGTGATTGTGCTTACATATCACCTCTGCAAAGATATGTGTTCAGATATGTGTTCAGTGAAAATACAGTATACTCATCCTTTAAAACTAACGGATTTATAAAACGTGGAACAAACTACAGAAAGCAATCCATTTTCTGCTGTCACTTGACTGAAAAGTTGACACGAAGAACCCGATTTGTTTTTTCTTTGCATAACAGACATTTTCCTTCACCCTCAGGGTCAGTTTCCTAATCAGATGTCCAGTTATAAGTTTTCTAATGCTAATTAGAAGATAAGAGTTGACACCTGCCTAGTTGCAGTGGGTTGTATATGTATGTAACTCTAAGATATTATTTTATGGCTTTTACTTCTATTTCCCTCAAAAAATATGCTAGTTTTATCGTAATTTGTAGTATATCAAGCTGTTTTAGCTTTACGACTGTTTGGTGAGTTTTATTGAATAAATTGAAGAATTAAAGACTTAATTGTCATTTGGTAAATGTGGTTAACAGATTTTGAAACAATTGTAATAAAAGTTACATTTATTGGTGTTCAGGGATGCCTTATTGTATTGCCTGCTTTGCAAGCTTGGTGCTGCATGGCCTGTTTTGGGAGTTTGAGTCTGGTCTTGAGATGGGCAAATCTGCACATGGCAGGCTGGACTCAAACAAGCATAACCTTTCTTTGGCATGGTTGGCTCCTGGGGTAGGAAGAACTGATGTAATGAGCAGGGTGTAAGTAGAGTGCAAACTTAGACAAGTAAAGGGAAGTGCAACATTAGGAATGTCCTGCAAGTTCCCATGAGTAGAGTTTGGGGCAGATCTATATTTGATAATCATTCTTCTCAAAAAACATCACCTATATCTAGGCCATTACAAAAAGATTGTGCAGGCAAGTAAATTTTATTTTATTATAGAAGTGTTTTGTACCCAGCATTACTCATTTGATCATGCTGCCTTGAACTCTTCTATACTTATAAGTAATTTTATAGTGTTGTAAAAGACAGTGTTGCTTTACAAAAGTTCCTATAATTGTGTTAAAAATCAGTTCACCCAACAGCAGAACTGTACATTCCTTAGACTCCTTGTCTGTCTTGCATGTGAAAGGGCAGAGAAGTAACCTAGCTGATTAGAGTGCATGTATATCTCATTGTATGTAATTATAATAGGGTGATCAGAGTTATGTTAGTGTAAAGTATGTAATTGCCTTGCTAATGGTATGCATATGAAATGTGTATGTTGAAAGTATGAAGATAAAATTCAAGTAAAGGCTAATGAAAGGCTAATTCAGGAAAGCTCTGTGGGGAAACAAATGTAGTAAGGTGGATGTATATAGCATATTAAGTTCCTATAGTATATTATGGGGTTTTTTTGTTTGTTTTTTTACTTTTACACTATAATATTTTACATCAGTGTGATGGGAGATCAGAAGGACTAATTTGTTTATTCAATGGATGGAAGTGATCAAGTAGGAAACCAACAGGCTGTTGAAAAGCACGTCTTCAAAAAGTATCCTGCCCTTAACAGTGCATTGACACTTGAGAACGGAACAAATAACATTGAAAAATTCAGACTTGATATATTTTTGATTACTCCTGATGCCCCAGACTACCTGCTGTGGTTGTTTAACCCATCATACACTACCTCATTGTTGTACAAAACTGTTAAAATGCAGTCAGTTGTCAGTGAGCTTACAGTATATGTAAGTGTCACAGAGCTTCCACTTACCTTTGTTCTTCAGTTATGACCTTTTGATTTTCACATTGAGTCTTGTTCTCAAGTTGGTGGTATTGTTGGGCATACACTGCCTGATATTCACTAGCAATTGAGCCTGCTTTGAAGATCGTTCCTATTTAGCTTTTGAGGTGGCTGTAGAAAACCTGATAATTACAATCAGTAATCCTGATTTTGAGTATTGCTTGCAACCAATGCCATCTAGATACCCATCAACATAAAAGTCACCAGTATCTCAGACATTCAGGGGTTATTATATGGAGAGTTTTCCGTTGAGGACCAAAAGAACCATTTGCATTGTGAGGATCATGGCAAACCCCAGAATTTGGTTGATCCTTGCAAGGATAGACCAATATCTGCACCTCTATGCCACTCTAAGTGTAGAAATGAATTAACATTGTTATCAACAGAAGCCATCCCTATTGGAAGATTTCCCTTATGAGCATAAAGCCAAGCCAAAGTTACCAACTTTACATGATATTCAATAAAAATGTAACATATTAAATATGTATCGTTGCTCGTAGACCCTTTTTAATTTCTTTATAGGTTGGGGGATCTCATGCGTAGAAGCTAAAAAAAATCACATAATGAATGTTTGTAAGCAATAAGGTCATATATTTTTCATAAAAAATAAATAAAAATAGCCTGCTGAAATCTTTGCAGCTGAGCCTTCCTTTTTCCTAGATGGCAGTAACACATTCATTTACCACGCACAAATTTTAAAATGTGTTGTCCAAGAAAAATTCAGTGCAGCCATGGGTGGTGGTTCAATGTTATAAGCTGACTGTGGTCAACCATAAACAGTATTTTTTTAGTTGGTCAGATTCCAACAACATTTGTTAATATTATTGATTGGAAATGCACAAAATAGATGAACTCAACAGAAAACAAATGTTGGAATTTGTCTTCTTGATTTGAATTCTTCCCTTAGTACAAAATCTAAAGGTACATAGCTTTTTCTTCTCAAAAATCCTTAACCAGTTCCCTACCGAGCCATTGTAAAATGACGTCGGCAGGAACCTTCTCTCCCTCCGGGGTGGACGTCATATGACGTCCTGG
This sequence comes from Rana muscosa, assembly GCA_029206835.1. Lineage (NCBI taxonomy): Eukaryota > Metazoa > Chordata > Amphibia > Anura > Ranidae > Rana > Rana muscosa. The sequence goes on from CM055116.1 coordinate 1,060,653,536, forward strand.
GCTTCCCGGCCGCGATGTCCGCCGGGCACCCACGATTGCCCGTAATCACGGCAGGAGTGTGGATCTGTGTGTGTAAACACACAGATCCACCTCTTGTCAGAGGTGAGGAGACCGATGTGTGTTCCCAGTACAGAGGAACACAGATCGGTCTCCTCCCCTTGTGAGTCCCCTCCCCCTACAGTTAGAATCACTCACTAGGGAACATATTTAACCCCTTCAGCGCCCCCTAGTGTTAACCACTTCCCTGACAGTCACATTTACACAGTAATCGGTGCAGTTTTATAGCACTAATCGCTGTATAAATGTAAATGGCCCCAAAAATTTGTCAAAAGTGTCCGATATGTCTGTCGCAATGTCACGGTCACAATAAAAATCGCAGATCGCCGCCATTACTAGTAAAAAAATAAAAATGCAATAAAACTATCCCCTATTTTGTAGACGCTATAACTTTTGCGCAAACCAATCAATATACGCTTATTGCGATTTTTTTTTTTTACCAAAAATATGTAGAAGAATACATATCGGCCTAAACTGAGGAATTTTTTATTTTATTTTTTAAATGTGATATTTATTAAATTAAAAAAGTAAAAAATATTGTGTGTTTTTTTCAAAATTGTCGCTCTTCTAAAGCAAAAAATAAAAACCGCAGAGGTGATCAAATACCACCAAACTAAAGCTCTATTTGTGGGGAAAAAAAACATAAAGATTTCATTTGGGTACAGTGTTGCATGACCGCGCAATTGTCATTCAAAGTGCGACAGCGTTGAAAACGAAAAATTGGTCTGGGCAGGAAGGGGATGAAAATGCCCTGTATTGAAGTGGTTAAACTAAAAAAAAAAGAATAAAACCATAAATGATGCAAGTTTCAGTGGCACTGGAAAATAAGCTACCACTTTGGACATATGTGACATGGTGTGTGTGTGTGTGTATATATATATATATATATATATATGATGATACATGACACATCATTGGTAACATTCTGGTAGATATATTAATTATATCCATTAGTATCCCTAAGCACATGTTCTGAACTCTATTTTATCATGCTTTATCTGTCTTGTGTGGACCATGACCAGCCCACTTACATGTGAACCCTCCAATTGTGTTGTCTTGTGTGTTTTGGCCTCATTTTTTCCCATTTCCACCTCGCTCAGCTGCAAAAACGTCTTCATTGTTGTTCTCCCAGATTGTGATACTGTCACAAAACTGTTGCTAGGCAACAAATGTGGTTACCAGGACTGAGCGAATAGCTGAAGGGAAAGAAAAGTGTTGCACCATTGTAGAGTAACCATAGCAATGACCTACTATTACAGAGTAAAGAATTAACATTAACAGTGTTGTGGTATGAAACATATGCAATGATTCACATGAGTGCCAATCTGGGATCATTTTTCTTAATTTACAGCATTTTCAGGGCAGTCCTTCCCTCCGTACTGTGGACTTCAGTCTCTTACTCTCACTCTCTGATAATACACAGGCCATTCATGATTGACATTCTGGGCTAAGGGAACTTCTCCCACTAATGAAGACTCGTCCTTGATACGCTGACATATCAAGCAGGTTCTTTGTATCAATAGGGAAAAACTGGTACACACAGCACCCACAGAGGATGAATATAAGCCCGACTATTTCATATGCACAGGGAAAGAAGGCTCAGACACTAGTCTGTCTGCAGGAGACTAAGGAGCAAAGTCACATGCTTTGAAGACCTATGACCTGCCACCCCTTTTGAATATATTTGCTGTAACTGACAAAGCAGGTGGGGATTCTGGCTCAGCATATTGTCTCTACGTGCAGTGTATGCTCATCTTGTTTAACCCATTTATACTGCTGTGTCCTGGATTATAGTCTACTCTTTCTGCAGGGAAAGTGCATATGCCACATATTCAGATCGGAGTCAGATATTAAATTGAAAATAACTCTCAGCTATTCTGTGTATGAGATTTCTCGGAGCAGAAGGGGAATGAATAGCTGTGCCTGTGAGCAGCTGAGGCTGTGACATACTGTACTCAGCCTTCCTGGGACAGGCCCTGCTGCTGAGTGGTGTTCACAAGCCAGATGCCATCCAGAGAGTGTGGTGATACCCACAGCCTCAGCAGCTCCTTATGGTGTGTGATTTCTAATGCACAAAGAGGTAAATGGCAACATTACACAATGAAAAGTAGTTGCTTTACTTTTATTGGCTGGATCACTTTGTGTCTGCACTACGATATATGCATCCAGCGGTACATGTCCAGTCTGCAAATAGCTGTATGATCTCTCCCACTTTCAGGGTACCATTCTTATTTGATTAAAAAAAGATTTTCTCAGTGCCTGACATACCGTATTTGCAGGTGTGTCTACTTGTCATATTTATATAATCACAAGGGCATAACATTTTATGTTCTCTCTAAGCAAGGTTGAGAGGTGGTGATTATAATGTGTAAATTATTACTATCTCTTTGCCCCCATTTTGCCATTACACTACTTGAAAACTTTGGAACACTTTCAGAGCCCGTCGTCCTAATATCCAAGTAAAAGTCTCCTGTGATCTGGTGATGCTGGGTCCCAGAATGGCCACATAATATACTATACTACCTCCTCTTCTCCAACAGTTGTCCTTTACATTGTTTCCCAGGCAATCCTACCTGATCAGATGAATGTGCTGCTTACACTATAATTGTTATGCTGAACTTGCATTTCAAATACTGTAATTTATAGACCGCACAAACAACTAATAAAAACACTTCAGTAGCTATTGGTGAGGTACATTCTTGGCTTTCTGGGATTTAGGTGGAATATGCTAGACATTTGACTTGGATATCATGTCAAATTGTGCCTGGGCCTCTGGCAAGACTCAGGGGCTCCCAAGATGTGCAGAAGACATTTTATTCAGAACTAAAGATGTACTAAAGCAACAATTGCGGTCTGCTGTTACTTGCATTTTTTATTAAATTTTTTCTATTACACATGGATAACAACACACATTAAAAACAAACTCCAGCCATTTTCATTGTTTTTTGTACTTTTCTGCAGAGAAATAGAAGTAGAACGTCTCTAAAGGAGAATTAATGGAATAGGTGTCATAGAATTAGGAGGAAACGGAAAGCCTTTGCCCACTAAAAAAAGTTAAGGGAAGTTAAGCGATTCCCCTCTGTTAACTTACATAAATAGAAAATGCTGTGATAAAATTGGAAAGCCTTAGTCATCTATGTATAAATGAATCCAGGGAAACAAAAGGTGAAGAAATGGACAGCCGCACTCCAGAAAAACCTTTTGGTTGCTTTTTATTGTAAAAATAGATGAACAAATGCACCACAGGTCACAGCAAGGCAGGGATCACTGACGTGTTTCACACTACAAATATTAGTGCTTACTCATAGCTAACCCTAATACCTAATATCTGTAGTGTGAAACGCGTCATCCCTGCCTTGCTGTGACCTGTGGTGCATTTGTTCATCTATTTTTACAATAAAAAGCAACCGAAAAGTTTTTTTTGGAGTGCGGCTGTCCATTTCTTCACCTTTTGTTTCCCGTTTGCTTCGTGCATTGGCAGCACTCACGGTTTCCTGATTGTTGAAAGATCAACAGAATTCACTCACCTGGAGCGGTAATCTTCTCTTCCCTAAAAATGAATCCACACATGGAATAAAAAACCTCCAGACCTGCTAACACTGTACTTTGATACCCAGTAATAAATGTATACAAAAGTGTAGCGCTAATAAGGGGAAATAAACAGTGAAAAAGATTGTGATACACCCAATCTAGTGATGATCTGCAACATAAACATACAGAAATAAATACATTTTAATATTCTCACAATATACAAATAATGTGAAAAACATAGGTGCAACAACCACCCAGAATATGAGGTTAAATATTTTGTCATCAGATTTCACAAGAAAAAATTAATTTTCCAGAAGATATTCGTGCAGGATAAAAAAGAAAAATCGTTAAATTTCAACCAGAAAAATCTGGTGTTGTACACCCACATTAAAAAATTCTACAGCTTACCAGTGCATGTTGACTTTCAGGCTATAAATGCTCAAATGCATTTAATAAATGACAAAGGTATCCACCCAGGTCAGGCCAAACAATCAGCCCAGCTCTCCAAATGAGATCTCCTCCACTTTCCAGGTACAGTGTACCAAGTGTATGGACAAAAAACACAGAAACAAATGCCTCCAATAGTGTAGTAAAATATACCCAATTTTATTTAAAAAGTATTAAAAACACATAGCATTATGAATAAAAGAGTGCTCTGTATACCAAATAAGAATCCTGTTTGATACAGTCCTTAGTAACAGACAGTAACCAAGATAGTGGCCATGTGTCCTGCCCTCCCTACATGTTTTGTCATACGTGACATCATCAGGGTCAAAGGGTCCTTGATTTATACCATGTGTTTTTTAATCCTTTGTAAATAAAGTTGGCCATATCTTACTACACTGTTGGAGACGTTCTGTGTATGTCCAATACACTTGACATGCTGTACCTGAAGAGTGAAGGAGATCTTATTCGGAGAGTTGGGCTGATTGTTTGGCTTAACCTGGGTGGGTACCTTCCTCAGCTATTAAGCACAATTGACCACTCATAGCCTGAGGTTCTACATGCTCTGGTAAGATGTTTTTTTTAATGTGGGTGTACAGCACCAGATGTCATTTTTCTGGATGAAGTTGATTTCTTTTTTTTAATCCCGCATGAACATTATCTGTAAAATGTATTTTTCCTCATGTAGCCTTAGTCATCGCACTTTGTGCGCTCAAACAATATCCTGCTTATACTTTGCACTTATTAAATCTCATCAAACTTCCATCTTTGGCTGAAGAACTAGATATGATATTACATTCAGTGAACTAAAGTTTGTAACCAATAAGGTGACTTGTATAACCCTTATTCTTTATGCAGCCTGCCCTTGTTAACTGTTACCCTTTGAGACTTAATAATTTCCTCTCCCCATTTTGCTCCCATCTGTAATAACATTTATAAAACAGTTTGTTATAAAAGCTGCGTTTATTTTAAGAATTTGGGATAAAAATATGCTTTTACTGATACAATGTGGAAGTTTTTTTTTTTTTTTTTCTTTTTCTTGACTTTTGTTGTGGGTGTAAACTGTATACGATCTTCTGTGTTCTTCATCAAGAGCATGTGGAGGAACAGTGGATGGGGTTACTACAACAGCAACATGGTGCTGTTAATCCTGAGGAGATAACACACAAAAAATGTTGGTGTATATATGTAATCCTGGAAAATGTTAGGTGCCACATGTACTTTAACTTTTGAAAGTTACCCACCTTTACTGTGTAGAGCAAATATTTTCATTTTTAAATGGGGTAGTATCTTGTACAGTGCTGCTTAATTAATTGTTTTATAGAGCTAGAATCACAAACTGAATTGTGTAATTTATTTTAAAGTAATCAATTTTCATTGGACTTGTGAATCCAGTTGCAGTCAGATAAAAAAAAAAATCAAAGAATGTGTCACAAAAACAATACTCAAATATACATTTTGAATAAATTAAAAAAATATCCAAAGCTACTGGCTTTATTTAAACTGAAGATATTGTACACGTAATGCTACTCATAATGATTATCAAGTAACATCTTGTATTTGGTCGGACTAATGAAACATTACTTCTTAATTGTAATGTTTCTATGCATAGCTAAATGTGTTTACAAACATACTTGTTAAAGCAAAAAAAGTATTCTATTTTCCAACTGGTCCATTTACTTTTTTTTTTTTTTTTTTTCACAATTACTGAAAAACGTCCACTTTCTGCTCAGAATAAAAATCAACTTAAGAGGTAGGGATCTGCTTAAAAAAAAAATCTATTTCTTTTTAGTGATAACTGTCAATTATTTGTTTTGGCAATATCCAGTTAGTGTTTCAGTGATTTTTTTTTTAGTATAAAGGTTTTCTTTTGTGCTATGTGCCAATCAGTGCTACATACTGCGACATATGCTCAGTTGTTAACAGTCAATGTGTAGGGGCACTTTTACCTCCAAGATAGTGTCTTCACTGTCTGAAAGTTTCTTCTTGAAACATTAAGCAGTGTGCCTGACTAATGACAAGTTAAGATGACACCTCCGACTGTAAAAACTGACACCAATAATAGCCTCTCTTATTTACAAAAGGTGATAATATGAAAGGTGGTTACAATTAATTAGCACTTTGCACCTTTTTGTAAATAAGGTACGTCATTTTGTTTTAGAAGATATTGTAACAGAATACAGAAAAGTTGTTCTTGGCAAAGGGACATTATTCTCTTCCAAGATCACACCAATACCCTGCTTCCCATCTCATATGATGTAAAAATCTGTATGACATGCTTCAGTGCTAATATCATCAGTCGGGATCTACCAGTAATTGGCAAGTGAAACATGGTATTTATAACTGTTAAATTATACATATACCAAGAGGCATGTTTAAAACATTGTTATGTACCCAACATGAACTTGACAAGTCTCTGCCGTTGTAGAATTATGAAACGGAAATATGAAAACCATTCTACAGGCACCTATGAAGTGAATATAGGTGTCCTTTCATAACAATAATACGTTTTTATAAGTGCTTTATAAAACAGACCTGATGAAGCGTGTTGCTATGGACAACACCAGCATTGCAGTTGCATGATTTTTTTAATCGTTTTTTCATGTGTCCTCGTTTTATCGGCTGGTAGCCTAGGCATAAAATACTTTTTTTTAATTTAAAATAAAAAGTGTCCAACATTAATAATTTGGTATTGTCAATGTGAGCAAATATCCTTACACAAAGGATCTCATAACACAAACATTTGAAAGTTTTTGGGGTTTTCTTCACTGCTAACCCAATGTTTTCTGTCATGCTGCCTATCTTTAAAAAATAACATACGGAATGTTTTTTTGAGGGCATTTATGATGCATGAGCCCCATTGGGTCTTTCTGGTGGCACATACGTAAATGTCAGGAAAGTGCTGGTAAAGGCTGTCTGGTAATGTGTGCAACATTTGTGCCTTAGAAAAAAAAATCAGCAATTTGTTTTCACTTACTCATTCCACCTCTCCTCTGTCTCTTCACAGGCACTGAGCGCCACGAGCTGACCTCATGGAAAAGCTTCAACTCCATATTCAGGTTCTTCAAGGAAGCCTTGGAAGCCAAGAACACAAAAAGCAAGACAATATCTACCAGGCGTTCCAACAGAATAAAGAATGACGAATTTTAAAGAAAAGAAAATAGTACAGATTCTGCCCAGCCCTCATCACAATGGTTTTTATCCTAATCCCTCAGCCCTTCATTAGATTGTTTTCCTCCTAGAGCACATGGTCATGATGTATACATTTTAAATAGCGTTTTACATTATTTCTAGATGAGTGCAACTGTCAAAGCAATATGGGTTCACTGGTTGTGCTTCCTGTGGTCTGCCCCTTGGATTTCGTGCTGCCCATCACAGCACAGATTAAGGCTGACAGCAGAGCTGCACAGTACAGCATGGTGCAAGTCTAATTGCCCTGACATCGCCCTACACTTTGAGTTGATGCCATAGCTTGTCTGCTATTCCACTGCCCTGGGCCCATTCGCTCACCTTACCTCTGTGGCCTTCCCTGCTTAACTCCTGCAATGCCAAATAAGAGTTTAACTGCCTTCACTACACGGAAGAAAACTAACCTTCAAAATTCCTCTTTATTATAGTTCTGTTTTTTTTTCATGCTGTAGTTAACTCTTTCTCTGAAGAAAACCTTTGAGCTTTCTATAGTAGAATGTTCCATGTACAAGCTTAAACTTTTCCTTCACAAGATGAGTAATATTTCCAGCGATGTCTTTTAACTACAGTTATGTTCTTGAAAGTTAAAATCTTTTGTGCTTAATATTCATTATATCAAATGCTTAATTATTTTAAATCATAACTTTTTTGATGAAGTTAACATTTTAAGACAGAGCAGTGGAATAATAAATATTTTAATCCATTTTCCATCTTTTTATATTATGCTTGTACAGGCTGTTGCATTATCTGTACTGTTTTATTAGAAATATTTAAATGATTCTGGTAGCCATGTCATCGGCATAAAGTTGTGGACAGTGGTAAGGTCAGATGAATACATTGGCCTTATTTATAAAAGCTCCAAGCCTTGTGATCCAGGTTCTCACTACATAGCGCAGTTAAAGTGGTTGTATACCCAAAATTTGTACAAGCACCTACAGGTAAGCCTACATTAAGGCTTACCTGTAGGTGCTTGCAATATCTCCGAGACCTACACAGTCTCGGAGATATTTGCAAAAAAGACTGTACCGCTATCTACGGCGCATGCGCGCCGTAGATAACGGCGCAGGCGCACTGAGCGCGGCGGCTCTTGAATGGGAGCCTGCCGGAGACTGCCGGAAATTCGCGCATGCGCGGGGATCGTGCCGTTCCCCGCGCATGTGCGTGAGTGACGTCATCGCCGCTCCGGCCAATCACAGCGCCGGAGCGGTGATACCCGGAAGTCACTCCGGGTATCATGGATTCGACGGAGGATGTGTCCGAGGACCGCTGCGGGGGCTTCGATCTAAGGTAAGTGATTGATAATGAGCTAGTATGCTAGTCATACTAGCTCATTATACCTTTGCCTTGCAGGTTGACTAAAAAAAATAAAGTTTTGCGGTATACAACCGCTTTAAAGGAGTACTGATATGATTAAAGTGCATTGATTCATACCCTAAGTTCTCTTTAGTGCTCTAGTACTTTTCTATAATCTAGAACTATTTTGCTTTACTATTTTATTGAATGGTTCACTTCCAATCAGTACAACTAAAAATTGTGAACTTTGACGTTGTGCTCTGATCTTCTGCCTGATGCAGTTTGGGAGTACTGTACATGCAGTGTAATGACAGCTATACCCTTTACGACATTTTCATCTTTTTTAGATTTTTACTACTCAGTTGTGAAGGAGCCCTTACTGTGGAACAGTGTAAAAGGAAACAAGAATTGCAGAAAAGTGTTATGTACTACAAATAATGGATAGTTCAGCAGCCTTGTACACTCATGATAGAACAAGTCGGGTAAAAAGTATCTAACTAGTAACTATCTTGCTGCTCTGCTTCAAATAGTTTGAAAGATGGAGATGCATTTTAAAACTTGATTTTTTTTTCAGTAAAAATCTGCTATATACATTCCAGGTGCATGAAAACGAAGGCTGTGCTAAGTCATTCAGTTCATTTTTCTTTAAAGAGCAGAAAAGCTTGCCCACTGCTAGCATGCTGCAAAGATGGACCCTTGATCTCTGTGGGGGTTCACCGGTCTCTGCTGCAGACCTGTAGCTCAGTAATTAGCAAAGCTCATGCTCCTTTCTGATTGGAGAGTCAGCAGGGAAACATGTCAGACCTCTGCCGAGAGACCACTGTCTCCACACAATGACCTTAGGTCCTTCTCTGCTATGTGCTAGTAGGGAACAGGTTTTTCTACTCAAGCTGTGGCTCCTTTCTAATGAAATTAACTTTAGGCTTTTGCTCACCTTTCTTTTAAAGTAAAAGTTCACGTTTGGGAACATGTTACACACGGCCACATCATTCATACACACAGCTCTGGGTGTCTGAATGAACTACAAGCCCCGACATCCTTAGCGGCTGTTGGCTTGTTGTTCTCTTTAACTACCATAACGTTGTGGAGTGGTGTGATAGTTCATGGAGTCTTTGTCAGGGAGTATCGGTCCCATATGGGATGTATGGGCACACAGATACACTGACCTATGCAGGAGACCTGCATGGCATCAGTGATCTGCTGATCGCAGGTGCAATGCTTTATAGGCTTCTACTACATAAAATACTAAACGTACATTATTTTACCTGCAAAAAAATTTGCATCTTTTTTTTTTAAAGTGAACTTATCCTCTAATGCATTTAGCTGATTTATAGTGAGACTTTAGTTAGCTAATAGATCTTTCTGCTACCCAAAATCCCAACCAATCGTTACATGACATAGGAGTTATTATTGTTCAGTATTGCTGTCTCATCATCTGTACTCTGTGCTTTGTAAAAATTTTGCAGTAGCCCAGGTCAAATTTTTAACTTTAGTGACATGGTTACACGGTTAGTTTTTTTTACATCTAAAAAGCTCTATTTTAAAAAAAGTATGCTAATGTTGGATCATTTTTTTAAGCACAGATGGTAACTGTAGAATGATTGGGGAACAAATGTTTTAATGCAATAGCAGTTTCTGCTTGCTTGAAATGGTAAATTGTTTAATGTTGTTTTAACTGGTCCAGTCTGAAGACGTGCAAAGAAATTCATAGTTCATTTAACCATTTGGAAGCCACGGGTGTCCTAGCAAAGCTGTGAATAGTTTTAATTGAACCTGTTATTTTTAATATTGTCACAGATAAAAGTACAAAATGTTGATCACAAACACTGTGAAAAAAAATATAGTTAGATAAATATTTTTACATGCAGATGCCTTTCTTCCAATTTAAATTTTAATATTTTTTTTCGTGCTTTGTTTTCAGTTTCACACCCACCTAAAATGCACATTATGTAATGAAATATTCTGACATGATTTTTTTTGCTATATTTGGGTAAAGGCACTGAAGATTTTCATCATTTATTTATAACGTGCCTTTTGTCAGATATTTTTATGGATTCTAACTTTTTATAATGTCGAAAACGCTAAGCAAACGTCAAATAGGATTGATTTGTTTAGTATTTCACATTAATGTTGTTTTTATTAAATATAGTTTTACTTAGCTCCAGTATAGAAAGTATGTTTTTTTGCCCAGTAGTGCTATGGTTTTCTGCCCTGTATATACAGCTCTCCATCTTTGTTGGCTAAAGTGTGTCAGTCATGTGGTAACAATGGAGGCGGACATCTGGTGGGCTGAGCCATGGTTGCCTAGTAGAAACATTGTTGCATTCTTTAGTTGTGTCTTTTAGTTTTCTTTCTTTAGTTTACTTTTTCCAGAAAAAAAATAGTTGGCTTTGTCTTTACCAAGCTTCTTCCATTTGTGTAGGTGATAGGTACATTTGAACAGATACTGATTTCTCAGTTAAAGGTTGAATATTGTGGGCATTTTATATTTTGAAGCCTGTTTTTATCCCCATTTCTCCAGTTGCATTCTTTGTAATAGAACTTAAAGCTTAAGTCTAAACTTTTTTTATATTACCCCTTGCTGATTTACTAAAAGCTTTACTGCAATATCCACCTTCAATTCAAAGCTTTCCCCCTGCAGTAAATTTTTAATTCACAAGTTGTCGTGAGTCTTCTGGTTTCAATGATCCATTCAACTCAAAAGAATGAGGACATCCTTTGGGTGCAGTGTATCATAAGCACAGCCACTGAGAGGGCATCACAAAGGTACCCTACTCTCATTGTGTAAAGATGCAAAGGGTGGAGCTGACATCAGCACTGCTGTCTGCATCATCAAGGACTGCCCAGGGGCAAGACAGAACCCCACACATCACCCACCTAAAGACACCTGCAAAGGATAAGTATACAAAAAATCAAAACATACATGCAGGGGCACCCAGTGGGTGAGGAGGAACAATATTCTGTTGGTAGGCGGGCCTGGATTTTGTGCTTTAAATTGAAAATTGACAGGGATCTGTGAATCAGTGACGCGGTCTTGTGGGTGCAGCCCCGCATGGCTGTGCTCTCTTTGAATTGTGACAGCGAGTGCGGGGAGGAGTTCCCCTGAATCGCTGTCTCAAGGAGGGGAGGGGAAGAGGGGTCTGATGCTGAACATGTTACATCCTAAATATGGTTGTAACATATTCAAAAGGTGAACTGAGCAGTTAAGTTGGCCACAATATAGTGCTCTTGTACCAGATGTAATCTGAATAGATTGTTTTTTGGGGGTTTTGCTCTCCTATGATTTAGTGATGTAAAGGAAATGGTGTACAAATCGTACAATCAGTCTGTAATAAGCTCAGCCTGCTTTAATCAAATTAGAAAAGCAATAAAGGTCTCCACTTTAACACAAGCTACTGAAGAGGTGCAATTTCCTCAGGGCATTTTTTTTCTGAAGGGGGGAGGGGGGGATTGATTATAGTTTATATAGAGATAAATAACTAAATACTTCCCAAGTGCATAGTCCTACCAGCTTGCAAGTGATAAATATTAATTATATCTGATTTGCAATGTAAACAGAAGTCACAGTTCCATGCATTAGAAAGTATATGTGGAAGGCCCTATACCACACAGGGTACCTTTTTGTGCTTCCTACTTAGAAAGCACCAACACTGTGCTTAATATAGCAACAAATTAAGAAAGAGTATGCCTAATACTACCAATGCATTCATGTGGCTGATCATAATTTTTCACTGGGGAAACCAATAAAGTAACAGCATTTCAAATGATTGGGGAAGAGTGTTACCAGGAACTTTTAGAAACTATAATGCATTTAGTGATCATTTATTTTTCCTTTTAAACTACTGTTTTATATTGTCAGCTAATGCTGTTGAATCATTGTGCTGTGTAAATATTAGACTTCCTACTTTAACTACTTCCTTACTGGGCACATATACCCCCTTCCTGCCCAGTCGAAATTTCAGCTTTCAGCACTGTCACGCTTTGAATGACAATTGTGCGGTCGTGCGACGTGGCTCCCAAACAAAATTGACGTCCTTTTTTTCGCACAAATAGAGCTTTCTTTTGGTGGTATTTTATCACCTCGGCGGTTTTTATTTTTTGCGCTATAAACAAAGATAGAGCGACAATTTTGAAAAAAAAGCAATATTTTTTGATTTTTGCTATAATAAATATCCCAATTTTTTGGGAATTTTTTTTTTTCCTCAGTTTAGGCCGATACGTATTCTTCTACATATTTTTGGTAAAAAAAATCGCAAGCGGCGTTTATTGATTGGTTTGCGCAAAAGTTATAGCGTTTACAAAATAGGGGGTAGTTTTATGGCATTTTTATAATTTTTTTTTTTTACTAGTAATGGCGGCGATCAGTGATTTTTTACGTGACTGCGACATTATGGCGGACACATCGGACACTTTTGACACTATTTTGGGACCATTCACATTTATACAGCGATTAGTGCTATAAAAATGCACTGATTACTGTATAAATGTGACTGGCAGGGAAGGGGTTAACACTAGGGGGCGAGGAAGGGGTTAAATGTGTGCCCTATTAGTGATTACTACTGTGGGGGGGAGGGGACTGACTGGGGGAGGTGACCGATCTGTGTCCCTATGTACAAGGGACACAGCATCAGTCTCCTCTCTCCCTGACAGGACATGGATCTCTGTGTTTACACACACAGATCCATGTCCTTGTCTGTGTAACCGCCGATCGCGGGTGCCTGGCGGACATCGCGGCAGCCAGGCACGCGCATCGGCATTGCAGTGACGCGCCGGGTACGTGCGCGCGCCGCCGGCGGCGCTCGCGCGCCCCCCAGTGGCCAAATTAGCGGAGGCCTCCCGGCATGTAACAACCACCTCGCGGCCGTATATACTCGTACGGCGGGCGCGAGGTGGTTAAATAAGCTAAGAACCTATAAAATATGGAAAGTGGCCTAAAGTTCCACATCTTTTTCTCAAAAGCAGAAGGCAAAATATTCAAATTCTGAGATCTGTTGACTCCAAAACAAAACATACCAATATAACTGCTCATGAGAGATCCATAGTCGTCATGTAAGGCAGTTAAAGAACTTTATTGTGTGTGCGCATAGTAAATGGCTGCAACTGTGATCTGTTATTTTTGTCAATTAGAAATTAGGTTGTGTTCACTGGCTAGTGAGGCAAAGTCCTGAGGATTTTTTTTTGTTAATTTCCTACCACACTGTGCACCTTCTGACTGAGCAGCTGCCATTTTCTCTTTAAATATATTTACAGGACTCAATTAATTAAAAGTTGTAATGCATTACAAGCTTTTAATTCACATTTTACAATTTACAACTAATTGTTTTCTTTGTCCAACTGCATATCTCTGTTGCATTTATCATTGCTTTTATTTTTATTTCTTTATACTGTAACGTTATATCTATTTCCTAGTGGATTTGACAGAACTACAATTCATACTGTTTTATATCCTGGTAGCTATGCTAATTGCATAATTGCTATGAGAACAGGAGCTCTCTCACCAAAAAAGTTGTGTGTGTGGATTGCTACATGTTTAGGCTTGTATAGCAACGAGGAACCATCAGTGGACTCTGATAGATCATCTTGGAAGAAAACAATACTGATCACCAATAAATATCCAGCCAGGCCAATCAAGTGATGTGGGTACCCCATATAGTTTTTTTATTTTGTTTTCTTTTTCAAAAGATACCCTGGGTAGAAGCAATAGCAGTCTATGTCACTGAGAAGCCTTGGATAATAGAAACCATTCAAAACTCATGTACCACCAATTTCAGGGCAGTACTGCTGCCGTGAACCTGCATAGATTCAGTATTACTTCCCCAGATCTAATAGGCACCACATAAGTCAGAGAGTGACAGCTTCTGTCCAGGGATTCTCCTGCTTGCTCACAGATTCTCTTCTACCTAGAAATATTTTAGGGATTGAAATAATTAAAAAATCATGAATTTAGGGAATTTACTACAGGGCTGAAAAAATACTATAAAAAGAGAAAAGCAAAAGAAAAGCCAACTTTGTTTTCCAGAAAAAGGTGTTGAACTATAAAATGTGTTGATAAATCTACTTCTGTATTTCTTTTTGTTTTGTTTTTGCTCTATATTATGTCAGGCTTTTAATTGAGGGTCTTAAAGTTTTGCAGATTTTGAAGCACTTTCAGTTCACTGTGGAGGAATATATTAGGAAATGTACACTTGTTAGACCCAAAGAATTTGACCTCCATTACAATTGTTGTAGTTATGTCATGTTCCTGGTTTGAGTCTGTTTTATTGAACTATGACAGCTTTGTTAAAGTTGTAAACTGTTATTGACATTCTGCTCTCTAAGTTGCCGTCACTCATTCGCTTTGCTCTGTTTTTTAAAAAGAAAAGCGGTTCTGGATTTCCTTTTCATGTAAAAACAAAAGTAGTGCAGTAATACACAATGTTTGAGACCTGTGCAGAGATAATTTCAAACTAAACATGAACCTTTTTTGATTGCTTACTATATTAAATGAAAATCTGTAAACTACAAGTTGTGTAATGGGATTTTGGAGTCCACCTCTACTTGTAGCCATATTTAGTCATTGTCCAACCAAACAAAATGAGTTTTCCCAACCTTATTTAGTATGGTAGCACTGTAAAAAAGCCAGTACTGACCAAGTATTCCCTTTGGTGGGTTTCTGTTTATCAAGTAGGTCTACATATAGTTTTATTTCTTACCCTCGCTGTTTATAAAGGTAAAGCGAAGTGGAAACTAAGATATTTCAACTGGTTTTATATATGCTTTATTATTTCTGAAATTTCTTATGTAAAGGTTGATGGAAAGTTGTTTGGGAACCACATCCCCAATACGGTAAATATACCGTATGTTATGATGTTTTAAATGATTGATACATATTGTAATAAAGTATCTTTTAAGCATTTACTATGTGTTCTATTCACTTGGCACCCATAAAGTCACATTTATAAAGGGTTATTTCTGAACTTCAAAACTGTTCTGATTAATTTACCCCAAAAAATAATCTTTTATACACACAAAGGAAGCAAATACATACAAGGGAGACAAATTCCCTCCCAAGTGCTCCCCAATCTCTGAGGTTGGAAAGGTATATTCAGCTGAGCCTCTTAAAGGTGAAATTCAGGCATATGTAAAAGGCACCAAAGAATGTAGCTCTGTTTTTATTATATTAGTAAATGCAAGCACCTGAATTTGACATGGTATCAATTTTGTATTCTTTTGTATTCTTATTACAGGTATTTAATTTTTTTTACATTCACATCAGTTCCTTCCCTTAAAGAAAAGGTAAAAGTCCTGGAAGTTGCACATCTCTGCAAAACCCTGTAAAAACGTGTATGACAGCCTCAGCATGGGCTCCAACCAGACTAGGCCCCCAACGTGTTTTACTCCGCCCACAGAGCTTAGTCATGGGGAGCCCCATGACTAAGCTCTGTGGGCGGAGTGAAAATCACACCTATATTTTTTACACACCCACTAACAATTGGTAACAAACTTTTGGAACAAAAGGAAAACCTTCAAATATAAAAACAAACTAAACAGACTTCACATAAGATGCGCCATGGGAATAACAGAAACTTGGTTTGACAGCTCACACGACTTGATTGCAAATATCCAGGGGTATTCCTTGTGTCAGAGGGACAAGGAGGGTAAAAGAGGGGGAGGGGTGTGCCTATATATCAAGAATGATTTACGGGTGGAAGAGAGGAATGACATAAGGGATGCGACAAGGGGGGAAATTAATAGTGGAGGTATATTACAGGTCCCCTAATCTAAAGGAAGAGGAGGAATTGGATCTCCTTTCACAGATAGAAATAGCGACGAGGCAGAAAAATGTCATCATAATGGGAAACTTCAACTACTCAGATATTGACTGGGCAGAAGGGACAGCTGACTCATTAAAGGCCCGCCATTTCCCAAAAGTCTTGCAGAACAACTTCATGTACCAATTTGTGGATTCCCCGGATCAGAAATGATGCATTGCTAGATCTATTAATTAAAAAAGAATCAGATCTGGTAGCAGATGTGGAAATATGGGACAACTTGGGAACTAGCGACCACAGGATAATTACATTCAGCATAAATCATAGGAAAAGGAGGCACAAGGGTAGTACAAGAACACTAAATTTCAGGCGAGCCAACTTTTCAAAACTACACTAAACTGCACTAAATGTATTCTCCCTGGAGAAGAGATGCTTGAGAGAAGATATGATAGCGATATACAAATATCTCAATGGTGATTCCAGCGTAGGTAGAAAACTATTCAGTCTCTGGGAGTGTAAGAAGACACAGGGCCACACGATGAGACTGGTAAAGAGCGGTTTAACCTTAAGATGCGTAGGGGGTTTTTCACTGTCAGGGCGGTAAGGATGTGAAAATGTCTTTCACGATCAGTGGTGATGTCAGGAAGTATTGATAGTTTTAAAAGATTTTTAAACGTGCATCTTAGCGAACACAATATACGGGGATATAGGAAAAGATTATCTACACAAACACACACCCACAGCGGTTGAACTGGATGGACTATTGTCTTTATTCAACCTTACCAAATATGTAACTATAATATGCATTGAGGTTTGGAGGAACCCCTTGAAAGAAAAAAAAAAGGAGGTTTCTTGCCTACTGGATACCAGGAGGCGTAGCCAAAAAAGGTGGGTATCACTTTATGGTACATGTATTATAGTGTGAATGTAAAACAAGCTCCAGTACTCTGCAGACATACCTGTTATGTCAGCTGTTACATTTTAGTACACTCCTATGAAAGGGCAACCATCATGATTTCACTGCAAGGGAACATACAGACAACACACAGAGCATCTAACAGACAGAGGAGCATAGTTCACATTTTAGTCACATGACCAGAAATAGAAGGTAGGTATTTCCCACTATCCTGTTACTTCCGTTGGTCAGATATCAACACCAGGTATTAGAACGAGATCTCCAGCACGCAGGGCCAGAACTTTGAAGCTGCCCCTGTGTGAACCGGCACTAAGAGGAACCGCTCTTCTCTTTTATACTCTGTAGTTCCTGCTGGATTTTGATTCTAATCCCCTAATGTGGAGGCTTCCATTTGTGGATGGACATTTTATGGTTACACAACCTATCACATTGCTATAATCTTTGTATATAGACTATAAACTGAAGGACCTATGAATAAAAGGGATGTGGAACAAATCATCTGCCATTCCATTATTTCTTATGGGGAAATTTGCTTTGATATAAGAGTGCTTTTGCTCGCAATCCAAATTACTATAATTTCTTTCATAGATTTGAGGAAAATGTTTCTTTCAACCTCCGATAACAAAGGTACTATAGCTTATTGATGAAAGATGAGGCTGTACTTCTTCCCCTTCTATAATTTGTCTCCTTTATGGAGTCATAGGAATTAGGTTAACTTGCAAAGGAGCGCAATGTTCTGTATGGCAATAAAAATGTCTTGAGGCTTCATAAATAAAAATAGCACGTATATTTCTTTAGGGTTTCTTCTCAAAAGTGCTCATGTAATGCAACTTGCAAGTGTTCTTTCGTGCCTGCAAATGTCATCACTTTTTGAATTAATATAAATACAAATGCTGACATGTGCATTAGAATGCATGTCCCTCTGTTTCAAGTTATCTTTTTATATTCTTAATGCATGTTGTTCACTTCATACAGTTAAATGACTTTTTTCAGCATGACATGTGCTTCTTAAGCTACATTTCTGATGTTTTATTTTAATAAATGTTCAAAATGCACTATTGTAAATAAGTCCTTGCAGAAATGTTAGTCCCAGAAATCCCAGTAATCGTGAACTACAGACATACCATATTAATAAAAGCACTTTAATGTTTATACCTACAGATAGTAATTGTATAAAAATCTAGTTTGATGACTCTCAACGTGCTTAAATTGTAACTGCATTCTTTTTGTCATGTGGAAAGATTGAATTCTCCGCATTGACTATTACTTGCCTCCACTCCAAATTTATTTAAAAATAAAGTGTAGTACTGCTTTATGATGGATGCCTAGATCCTCCACACTCATTCCTATGAGAGGCAACTTCCCTTTGTACAATAGAGCAGCTGACTCTTATGTTAGAGAAATGTTTTTCACACTGTAAGTATGAACGTTTGAGTACTTGTTAATATATTAATAAATTAAAAAATTTAATTTAATGAAATGGTTAAAAAAAAAGCAAACAATTGAATAGAAATATTCAAATAAATTCTATTTTATTCAATACGGAGTACAAAAAAAGCCATGGTCTATTGTAACCCATGTCAATACATCCGAAATCTGGTTTTAATGTCTACTCTAAAAATCTGAATTCTGATTAGTCCTCATCTATTTTGACCTTCACAAGGACCTACCTTCTGTGTACAATCCCAAATTAAACATATAAATATTTTTTTCCTTGCCTGCGCCCCTTTCCCATAAATAAACTGGTATAGTAGTTGACTAACCGTATCTTTTTCCTGTGCCCAATGATTTCCCTAACAAGAAAAGTCAAGTGTATGACCCTTCTATTTTATAGGTTACAATTTATAAATCCATGCTGATACAATCCTTGCCATTCCAACCCTCAGCTGGGCTCTGATGTATCATTGTTTCTATTATTTAGTGTATGTAGATGTCAAATGTTCTTTTTCACCCTGTTTACACTTCTCTGGATAATTCTAAAACCAGGGAGATCCAAGCTCATCTCATCGGGTTGTTTTTACAATTTGCTGAGAAATCTGTACAAATGTTTGGATGTTATTTTAAGTATGACCCTTTTGTATATCCCACACTCATGCTCTGGATTGACCTGTGGTATTTGCTTATGTTTCAATTTGTAAAGCACCAAAACTTCCTACAGTGTATATTTCTGGTTACACTTACTGAAATAAACATTTGCTCTTGTAATATGATGTGAATTGTCTTTATTTATTTGTTTCATGCTATGATTGCATATTTATGAGGACAGAGATAAGATTCCTTGGTATATAATCATTAATAAACCAACATCAACGCCTGGTAGTGTTGCATGCAACAACAAACTTATATTATGGCTGAGCTTTGTTTCTCTCATATTTGTTTTTTACTCAGGAGTAGAGATGGCCTTGCGGTTGGCCCCGCGGTCGGTTCGCGGCGAATTTTGCGCATTCGCGGTTCGCGAAACCGGCGGACATATGGCGCTATTCGCGGCCGGTTCGCGGCCACCATATTCTGAATCTTTTACATTGTGGAACTTTGACCTATGACACATCCATCATGTGGTACAGGACAGCCAATGAGACATTTCAGCAGATGGACATACCCCCTACCTTATAAATAGACCTGATCTGGCTGCCATTTTACATTCTGTTATTTGTCAGCGTAGGGACAGGTTGCTGTGTGGAGCAGGGACAGACTGTAATCCTAGCTATTAGGTCCACAAAAGTCCTTTTAAGGACTGGTATAGGTGTACAATTGCTTTGTGTGCAGTGTATAGGGGTGTAATACACTTTTAGTTAATTTCAATTGTGCAGCATTGGGACTGCAGTGCTGAGCGGTTCTGCAGCTGTCATTAGTCAGTGTAGGAAGGTTGCTGTGTGTGTACTAGCAGGGACAGACTCTACTAAAACAAAAGTCCTTCTAAGGACTGGTATAGGTGTACAGTCCACAAAAGTCCTTTTACGGACTGGTATAGGTGTACTATTTTGTGTGCAGTAAATAGGGGTGTACTACACGCATAAAATACTCTAGGAAGAATAGTATAGTGCGGTTCTGCAGCTGTCTTTAGCCAGTGTAGGAAGGTTGCTGTGTGTGTACTAGCAGGGACAGACTCTACTAAAACAAAAGGAAGAATAGTATAGTGCATTTCTACTGTGCAGCTTCTGAGCGGTTCTGCTGCAGCTCTTTTCTCGGTTTAGGTAGAAATTGCCGCTGTGTGTCGCAGGCACAGACTAGCGACTAAAATCGCTAACCAATAAAGCTCCCCAAAAGTTCATTTTAAGGACTGGTATAGGTGTACTATTTGGTGTGCAGTATATAGGGGTCTAATACACGCATAAAAAACTTTCAAACATACTATATAATATATACTATACTATATAATATATAGTGCATTTCAACTGTGCAGCATTTCTACTGTGCAGCTTCTGAGCGGTTCTGCTGCAGCTCTTTTCTCGGTTTAGGTAGAAATTGCCGCTGTGTGTCGCAGGCACAGACTAGCGACTAAAATCGCTAACCAATAAAGCTCCCCAAAAGTTCATTTTAAGGACTGGTATAGGTGTTCTATTTGGTGTGCAGTATATAGGGGTCTAATACACGCATAAAAAAACTTTCAAACATACTATATAATATATACTATATACTATACTATATAATATATAGTGCATTTCAACTGTGCAGCATTGTGACTGCTGAGAGGTTCTGCAGCGATACTACAAAGAGTGACAAACGCAATTAGAAAAAAGTATTATAACTGCTGTGATAGACCAGTGGCCCCCGAAAACGACAGTTTGAAGCGGGGTGTTATATACCTTCTTCCACATATACTGCCCTTCTCTACAGCCTTTTGTCACAGGGTCATTTAAAAAGATGACAGGCAGAGGAAGAGGCAGGCCCTTCCGCAGGGGTGGTAGGGGTAGGGCAGGAGCACCAGGCCGGAGCCAAAGTGGGAAGTTGCAGAAGGTGCGTTCGATTATGTCAAAGGACGCACCAGACTTGGTTGAGTGGCTCACTCAGCCTTACTCTTCTGCACCCTCCTCATCCTCTCTATCTGCACCCTCTTCACTCTCTGCTGTGTGCACCCCCAAAGACACTACCACCAACACCACCGCCACCATATACCCTCCACTTGAGTCACAGGAATTATTTTCCGATCCATCACAAGACTTCTCTGATGCGCAGGCATTCTTGACATTGGATCAGGAAGAGGAGGTAGCAACAACCGCCACTCAGCAGTCTGACGACAGTACCCAGATCAGCCCAAGGATGTTGGTCCCCGCTGTTGCTGCCTACTCCGAGATCTCTAATGTTAGTGGTGGGGAAGGTGACGTAGATGATGATGTGTCTATGGACGTCACGTGGGTGCCCACAAGAGAGGACCAGGAGGGCAGTTCAGAGGGAGAGATGGACCAGCAGATAGGGAGGAGAGGCAGGTGGAACTTACATTGCACAGGAGTGACAAACAAGACTGCTAATGTATCAGGACACAGAGCGAGCCATCAACCATGTACGGTCACATCTGGCGCTCCCAGGATGCCATCACATGGCTCCGCAGTGTGGGCTTTTTTTAACGTGTCCGCTGCTGACAATAGTGTTGCCATCTGCAGCCTTTGCAGTCAACGCATAAGTCGCGGTAAGCCCAACACTCACCTAGGGACGACCGCCTTAAGAAGGCACATGAACTCCCATCACCGAGCCCAGTGGGAGCAACGCCGTCAGAACCCACAAAGCCAAACTCCAGGCTCTCACCGTCCAGCCTCTTCTACTACTTCTCCTCTCTCTTCACAGTTGTCCTCCACTCCACCTTCCATCATCCCGTCCCCAAGTTTATCTAGAAAAAGGCAGGCTTCCGTGGGCCAAATGTTCGAGCGTAAAAGAATGATGACGCCGGATAACCCTCTTGCCCAACGGTTGACCGCTGGCTTGTCAGAACTCCTAGCCCGCCAACTACTGCCATATAAACTGGTGGACTCGGAGGCCTTTCGAAAATTTGTGGCCATTGGAACACCACAATGGAAGGTCCCAGGAAGGAAATATTTCTCCCAGAAGGGCATCCCAGAGCTATATGGCCATGTTCAGCGGCAAGTGAATGTATCTCTGGCACACAGTGTCGGTGCCAAGATACATCTGACCACAGACACGTGGTCTAACAAACACGGGCAGGGAAGGTATATTACTTTTACTGCCCACTGGGTGAACCTTCTGACGGCCGTCAAGCATGTAACCCGTGGCACCCGTGTAGATTTGGTTTTACCGCCACGGATTGCATGCAGGCCTGCCTCTTCTTCTCCTCCTACTCCATCCTCCCTCTCCTCCTCGGCTGACTCCACCTCTTCCGCTGCTACCGTCTCTTCCGCTGTGCCGCCCAAGATCCCCAGAACCTATTTGACATGCCAGGTGAGACGTTGCCATGCTGTGCTGCGTCTGTTGTGCCTGGAAGCCAAGAGCCACACTGGCCCTGCACTCCTTTCAGCTTTGTGTTCACAGGCAGATCAGTGGCTAACACCGCTCAATTTGACAGTTGGTAAAGTGGTGTGCGACAACGGTGCCAATCTGCTGAGCGCGTTGAAACAGGGCAAAATTACACACGTGCCATGCATGGCACACGTCTTGAACTTGGTCGTGCAGCGATTCGTTGTCAAATACCCTGGGGTCCAGGACGTCTTGCGGCAGGCAAGGAAAATCTCGGCCCATTTCAGAAGATCTTACACGGCCATGGCTCGCCTTGCTGACATTCAGCGGCGACACAATCTGCCGGTCAGACGTCTTATTTGTGACTGCCCGACGCGATGGAACTCAACCTTGTATATGCTTGATAGGCTGCTTCAGCAGAAACGTGCAGTTAACGACTACCTGTACGAACTCTGCGCCAGAACAGTTTCTGGGGATCTTGTTTTTTTTTCACCGCGTCAGTGGCTGCTCATGCGCGACGCATGCAGACTTTTGCGGCCATTTGATGAGATCACCAAACTGGTCAGTCGCAGCCATGGTGCCATCAGTGACATCGTACCTTATGCTTTCTTTATGGAGCGTGCATTGCGTTGTGTCATTGATCAAGCCGTCGAAGAGCAGGAGCAGGAAGATGAGGAAGTCGCAATGCTGGATGAATTCCCAGGGGGGGCTACTCTATCTGAGACAAGTCAACAACAGGAGTCTGAAGAGGAGTCAGAGGAGGATGGTGCCGGGGCGGATGAGGAGGAGCAAGAAGAGCATGCTTTAAACCTTTCTGGGATCCCTGCTGTTGTTGTTCGTGGATGGGGGGAGGAGATCGAGGACGACATTATCCTGGATGATGACGAGCAGGAGCCAGGCCACCACACTGCTTCCAGTTTAGTGCAAATGGGGGCCTTCATGCTCCAGTGTTTTAAGAGGGACCCTCGTATAAAAAGCATAAAGGGCAAGGACCATTACTGGGTGGCAACGTACTTGGACCCCCGGTACAAACAAAAAATGGCAGAAATGTTACCACCATCACAGAGGGCTGTCAGAATGGAGCACTTCCAGGCCTTGCTTCGAGAAATGCTGCATTCTGCTTTTGCGTGCACTGGCAGAGGAATTTCCACTCCCAAAGGAACAGTTGTGGATAACAACCCAACAGCGCCTGCAAGAAGAGGGCGGTTTGAAGATGTCTTGGTCACTTCTGATATGAGATCATTCTTTCAGCCGACCCATCGACAGGTCTCATCCGGATCCAGCATCAGGGAACGCCTAGACCGACAGGTGTCCGACTACATCGGATTAACGGCCGATGTGGACGCTCTGAGAAGTGATGAACCCCTGGACTACTGGGTGGGCAGGCTTGACCTCTGGCCAGAGCTTGCACAATTTGCAATGGAACTGTTGGCTTGCCCCTCGTCCAGTGTCCTGTCCGAAAGGACGTTCAGCGCAGCAGGGGGGATCGTGACCGATAAGCGCACTCGCTTAGCTCACGACAGTGTTGACTACCTCACATTTATAAAAATGAATGAGGCATGGATCTCTGAGGAATTCAACACATGTGACCAGTAGACCATGTTTCATTTAAATTCCTCATGACAGGCCACAAATATCCACCACCACCTATAACAATTATTCATGGTCCTTGTCTTCTTGGGTAAATACAGCGGCATAAACGGCCTTTTATGTCCGTTGAACGCCTAATTTTTGGGGCCTGTAGTGCCCGAAACGTATTTATCCTGTGAATGCCTAATGTACCTCCAGCCTCAGAATTTAAAGTTCTTTGCGGTCAGATGAATGCCTGTTGGCTAATTTTTGGGGCCTGTACTGGCCGACACTTACTTCTTTATCCAGGCTGTGAATGCCTAATTTTTCAGACTGGAATTGAAAATCAATTCCGCTAAATTGTGGAACGGATGCGGACCCATTTTACAGACGCTGTCAGTTCCGGCTGATTTAGGCCGAGCTATTACAATAAAACCGAGCAATATTAAAAAAACTAAATAAACGTTATAACTGTATAAACGATTTATACAACTTATAAAAAAAAAATAACATTTATGGCAACTTTTCCAATAGCAGGATCATCTCATGCACCCCCTTCATAGCCTGGCCTTGCGTCTCTTCCATGGCCTTCATGCGCTCCTGAATTGACAAAAAATTTCAGATAAAAAAAGAATGCTTGTCGTTGTCGATCTCAAATTTGCTTAATACTTCTGTTATGTCATTGTCCATGTTGTGGGACTATGTGTGCACAGCCAGTAATTATTTTGTGGCTGCAAATATGACCTGGAGGTTTTTAATGTTCGCCTCCCATTGAAATGAATGGGGCCCGCCGCGAACCCGCGGTTCGCGAACATTTACCCGCGTTCGCGCACCGTCCCGGGAGATGTTCGTCCATCCCTACTCAGGAGACTGTTTGCCTCGTGTGAAATGATATCAATACACTCACAGCTCATACTGGAGATAATGGGGGTGAATTACTGAAGAAGTTGGTATAAAAGGTGAACTTATCCACTTGCCGACCGCCCCATAGCAGATTTACTGCTACAGGGCGGCTGTGCTGCGCAGGATCACATATGTGTGTGTGTGTGTGTGTGTGTGTGTATATATATATATATATATATATATATATATATATATAATGATATCCTGCACTTCTGGGTATCAGGCACGAGTGTGCGCTCTTGGAGGCTTGCTCCTGCTGCGGGAGCTGATCAGCGGGTCCCACAGACCAATGTCTTTCCGGCAACTCCTGAAGGTTGTGTACGCAGGCAGAACAGCAGTTTGCCTATGTAAACTAGGCAGATTGCCGTTCTGTCAGTAGGGAAGGCTTGGATCTTGTGTCTGTAAAGCAGGAACACTGATCCATGCCTTCCACTAGTAAAAGCACCTCCCCCAATACACTGAAACATTAGCTAGGCACACATTTAACCCTTTGATCGCCCCTGATGTTAACCCCTTCCCTGTGTCATAAGTACAGTGACAGTGCAAATTTTTTTGCACTGATCACTGAATTTGTTTCACTGGTTCCCAAAAAAAAGTGTCAGGTGTCCGATTTCTCCACTGCTATATCGCAGTCGCTGATCACTGCCATTACTATTAAAAAAAAAATATCCCATAGCTTGTAGACACTATAACTTTTGTGCAAACCAACAATATATGCTTTTGGGGATTTAAAAAAAATAAAAATATGTAGCAGAATACATATTGGCCTAAATTGATGAAGAAATTTAATTTTTTTTCAAAAATTATTGGATAGGTTTTATAGTAAAAAATATATTTTTATTTTTTTTCAAAATTGTTGGTCGTTTGTTTATAGTGCAAAAAATAAAAAATGCAGAGGTGATCAAATACCACCAAGAGAAAACTCTATTTGTGGGAAAAAAAGGACGTACATTTTATTTGGGTACAATGTCGCACTAACCGCGCAATTGTCCATTAACCACCTCAATACAGGGCACTTAAACCCCCTTCCTGCCCAAGCCATTTTTCAGCTTTCATCGCTGTCACATTTTGAATGACAATTGCGCGGTCATGCAACACTACCCAAATGAAATTTTAATCTTTTTTTTTTCCCACAAATGTTGTATTTGGTGGTATTTGATCACCTTTGTGGTTTTTATTTCTTGCGCTATAAACAAAAGAAGAGTGACAAGTTTGAAAAAAACACAATATTTTTTACTTTGTGCTATAATAAATGTCCATTTTTTTCTCAGTTTAGGCCGATATGAATTCTTCTACATATTTTTGGTAAAAAAATCGCAATAAGCGTATATTGATTGGTTTGCGCAAAAGTTATAGCGTCTACAAAATAGGGGATAGATTTATAGCATTTTTATTATTATTAATGTTTTTTACTAGTAATGGTGGCGATCTGCGATTTTTATCATGACTGCGATATTGCGGCGGACATATCGGACACTTTTGACACTATTTTGGGACCATTCACATTTATACAGCGATCAGTGCTATAAAAATGCACTGATTACTGTATAAATGTGACTGGCAGGGAAGGGGTTAACACTAGGGGGCGATCAAGGGGTTATATGTGTTACCTAGGGAAGTGATTCTAACTGTAGGGGGAGGGGACTCACAAGGGGGGAGACCGATCTGTGTTCCTCTGTACTGGGAACACACCATCGATCTACCCTCACCTGACAGGATGTGGATCTGTGAGTTTACACACACAGATCCACGGTCCTGCTCTGTTACCGGGCAATCGCGGGTGCCCAGCGGCCATAGCGGCCACCGGCCACACGCATCGGTTCCCAAATGACACGGCGGGAGCGCGCGCGCCCCCTAGATGGCCAAGAAGCCGAGTACGTCATATGACCCCCGGCCAGAACGAGAGCCGTCATTTGACGGGCGGCAAGCGGTTAAAGTAACGCAGTGCCGTGTCACAAAAAATGGCCTGGTCAGGAAGGGGGTAAATCTTACAGTGGTTAAATTCACTTCAAATAACCAATCATATTAAAGGGAAAGGTTTGCTAGCACATGATTGGTTGACGTGAACACAGCTTCATTGTATTTCCTAAGCTAAGTGAACATTCACTTTTTTTGCAAAATGAACAGTCTCCTTGTGTTAATTAGCCTCAACGTGTCACTCCTAAATGCTTGACCAGATCTCTGTGAGGTTGATTTATTCAAGGAAGAGGCTGTTCACATAAAAAGTGAATGTTTACTTTTAAAGGTGAATAGTGATAGATAAGGAGACTTCAGGGTTTATTTACTAAAGCTGGTGAGTGTAAAATCAGGCTCACTTCTGCATAAAAGCCAATCGGCTTCTAGTGCAAAAGCTCAATGCTCCAGTTTTAGTAAATAACCCCCACTGTGTTTACTTTAATACCCAAATATACTTATTTTAATTCACCTCGCTCATGATTTCAATATTCAAAGTGAAGAAAGGTTCACTTTGTGAGTTTTACACTCTCAGCCTTACCTTGTACAGACATTTCTAGCTCACGGTACAATAAACTGAACACCAGCAGGCTGAGAGTGTCCATCACGTGGGAAGGTAAACTAAGCAGTCCACCCTTTACACACACAGTGTACCCACCACCACACATTTTAGGAGAATCTTGCACCATTCACAGCAACCATTGTTGTGACTGGAACCTTTAAAAATGTCTGTATCACTCATTGCCACACTCAGACAGGAACGTAACAAGAGTTCACACTATGGTAGCTTCTTCAAAGAGGCAGAATTCCTAATTCCCAGTTAGAGAATTCAGAGATTCAACTTAACAAATTGTAATCATCGTATAAAAAAACAAAAGAAGACTGGGGAAATAAATATTCACAAAAATGTTACTACAAAAACAGATATACCGTATATACTCGAGTATAAGCCGACCTGAATATAGGCCGAGGCACCTAATTTTACCACAAAAAACTGGGAAAACGTATTGACTCGAGTATAAGCCTAGGGTGTCCGTCTGCATGCCTCACTGTTCCTCACTTTGCCTCACTGTGCCTCACTTTGCCTCACTGTGTCCATGCCTCACTGTGTCCATGCCTCACTGTGCCCATGCCTCACTGTGCCCATGCCTCACTGTTTCCATGCCTCACTGTTTCCATGCCTCACTGTGCCCATGCCTCACTGTGCCCATGCCTCACTGTTTCCATGCCTCACTGTTTCCATGCCTCACTGTTTCCATGCCTCACTGTTTCCATGCCTCACTGTGCCCATGCCTCACTGTGTCCATGACTAGACTGACGTTTAACATGGGAGTCTATGGAAGGGGTGCCCGGCTTTAAAAAAATCAGTGCCCCCCGGCCGTAGGTCCCCCAGACAACAAACTTTGCACACTTGTAGAGGAGAAATTTACATTTATGCCAAGTTCCCGGTCCAGGGGACCTACGACCCGCAGGTACCAGGTCCCCAAAATCACCGGAGTAATTGCTGTTTAACATGGGAGTCTATGGAAGGGGTGCCCGGCTTTGAAAATTCGGTGCTCCCCGGGCGTAGGCCCCCCAAACAACAAACTTTGCACATTTGTAGAGGAAGAGTGGGGCTACATGTGTGCCAAGGTTGGGGTCCAGGGGACTTACGACCAGCCGGTACCAGGTCCGCAAAATCCAGGAGATCAGGTGCAAAAAGGTGACTCAAGTATAAGCCGAGGGGGGCATTTTCAGCACAAAAAAATGTGCTGAAAAACTCGGCTTATACTCGAGTATATACGGTAATCAACAATATCAATTTCAAAAATATTAGTGTAAAAGCTGTCTGTACAATGCAGAATTTGGATCGCCTGAATATTAAATCCACTCTAAAGTTGCAAAAGTTACCGGCCGTCTTAACATGGCTTTGAGATTTTATTAGCAGATTTGTTAGATACCAAATAAGGTCTATGATGGGGTTTATTTACTAAAGCTGGAGACTGCAAAATCAGTCTCAGTTCTGCAGAGAAACCAATCGGCTTCTAACCTCAGCTTGTTCAGTTAAGTATTGGCAATAAAACCTGGAAGCTGATTGGTTTCTATGCAGAAATTAAACTGATTGTGCACTCTCCAGCTTTAGAAAATAAACCTCTTTGATGTGTCTTTTTTCTATAAAGTCCTATGCAGGGCTTGAGTCCTGCATGAAGGCATGGGAACAGCGTTCCTGTACTTTTCCCACAGCAGGTACGCCATTCCTGTTAGCAGCCGCGTTCTGCAGGACTGCGAGCTGTGGCAGACAGTGTATGTGTGTGGGAAGGGGTGGGGGTCCATGCCAATGGGGGTGGTCCGCCCCGGATGCCACATATTCGGGGGGTGTCATCCCAGCACGCCCATCCTCCTCCTCCTCCAGCTGCCGCTGTTACAAAGTCCCGCCTCCTAGACCCCAGCGATAGGCGGAACACTGATCCAATGGTGGGACGTGTATTATAGGAGGCTTGACCTTGTAACAGCGGCCACTGGAGGAGGACCGAGGGAGGGGAGGACGGGCACGCTGGGATATTCAAATCCAGGATCCATTGCTGGGCACTGGTAAGGATGCATTTGCTGGGCACTGGTAAGGATACATTGCTGGGCACTGATAAGGCTGCATTTTCTGGGCAATAGTAAGGCTGCATTTGCTGGGCACTGGTAAGTTTGCATTGCTGGGCACTGGTAAGGATGCATTGCTGGGCACTGGTAAAGATGCATTGCTGGGCACTGGTAAGGATGCTTTTGCTGGGAACAGGTAAGGCTGTATTTCTGGGAATTGGTAAGGCTTCATTGCTGGGCACTGTTAAGGCTGCATTGCTGGGCACTTGTAAGGCTGCATTTGCTGGGCACTTGTAAGGCTGCATTTGCTGGGCACTGGTAAGGCTGCATTGATGGGCACTGATCAGGCTGCATTTTATGGGCACTGAGGAGTGAGCGGCCCAGGGCCTGGGCCCCACTTTGCACAATCAATACAGGCAGCTTGAGGAGAGGCGCCCCGGGCCGGCACACTTGGCACTCTTGGCCTTACTCCTCTGTGCAGACCGCACGTGTGCAGACACCTTGGGGCAGGAGGGGCCCCACATATCGGAGCCTGCATAGAGACATAGTGCAGAAGGGGCCCCCAATCATTGCAACTTGTTTTAGAAATTCCCAGCGAGGGAACCATTATCAAACATTGTGGTGTTTGTGTTTTGTTTGTTTTTTAGTATAGCATACAGGTCAAATTATTTTGTTGTTACATCTGTTCTATATTTATTTTTTTATCGCATGGCACTTTACAATAAATGTTGCACTTTATATGTTAAAAAAGGGGTATGTATTTGTATTTATTTATATATATATATATATATATATATATATATAGTGCCTTGAAATTTTCTACATTTTGTCATGTTACAACCAAAAACGTAAATGTATTTTATTAGGATTTTATAGATAGACCAACACAAAGTGGCACATAATTGTGAAGTGGAAAGAAAATGATAAATGGTTTTCGACATTTTCTTACAAATAAATATGTGAAAAGTGTGAGGTGCATTTGTATTCAGCCCCCTTTACTCTGATACCCCTAACTAAAATCTAGTGGAACCAATTGCCTTCAGAAGTCACCTAATTAGTAAATAGAGTCCACCTGTGTGTAATTTAATTTCAGTATAAATACAGCTGTTCTGTGAAGCCCTCAGAGGTTTGTTAGAGAACCTTAGTGAAGAAACCGCATCATAAAGGCCAAAGAACACACCAGACAGGTCAGGAATAAAGTTGTGGAGAAATTTAAAGCGGAGTTAGGTTATAAAAAAATATTCCAAGCTTTGAACATCTCACGGAGCACTGTTCAATCCATCATCCGAAAATGGAAAGAGTACGGCACAACTGCAAACCTACCAAGACATGGCTGTCCACCCAAACTGACCGGGCCGGGCAAGGAGAGCATTAATCAGAGAAGCAGCCAAGAGGCCCATGGTAACTGGAGGAGCTGCAGAGATCCACAGCTCAGGTGGGAGAATATGTCCACAGGATAACTATTAGTTGTGCACTCCACAAATCTGGCTTTATGGAAGAGTGGCAACAAGAAAATCATTGTTGAAAGAAGTCCCGTTTGCAGTTTGCGAGAAGCCATGTGGGGGACACAGCAAACATGTGGAAGAATCTGTGGCAAGACTTGAAAATTGCAGTTCACAGACTCTCTCCATCCAATCTGACAGATCTTGAGCTATTTTGCAAAGAATAATGAGCAAAAATGTCACTCTCTAGATGTGCAAAGCTGGTAGAGACATCCCCTTAAAGACTTGCAGCTGTAATTGCAGTGAAAGGTGGTTCTACAAAGTATTAACTCAGAGGGGCTGAATACAAATGCCCGCCACACTGTATTTATTGGCGTATAACACTCACTTTTATACCCTGAAAATAGAGGGTAAACTGTGCCTGCGTGTTATACGCAGGGGGCTCTGGAAAGTTTTTTTCCTGAAACTTCCCTCTTAAAGTTAGGGTGCGTGTTATACGCCTGTGCGTGTAATATGCCAATAAATACGGTATTTATTTGTAAAAAAAAATGAAAACAATTTATAATTTTTCTTTCTACTTCACAATTATGTGCCACTTTGTGTTGGTCTATCACATAAGATCCCAATAAAATACATTTACCTTTTTGGTTGTAGCATGACAAAATGTGGAAATTTTCAAGGGGTGAGAATACTTTTTCAAGGCACTGTAAACAGTATCTCACAAAAGTGAGTACACCCCTATCATTTTTGTAAATATTTTATTAT
The DNA here is from genome assembly GCA_029206835.1 of Rana muscosa. Lineage (NCBI taxonomy): Eukaryota > Metazoa > Chordata > Amphibia > Anura > Ranidae > Rana > Rana muscosa. Next base: position 1,060,685,326 of record CM055116.1, read on the forward strand.
ATCTTTTCATGTGACAACACTGAAGAAATTACACTTTGTCACAATGTAAAGTAGTGAGTGCACAGCTTGTATAACAGTGTAAATTTGCTGTCCCCTCAAAACAACTCAATACACAGCCATTAATGTCTAAACCGCTAGCAACAAAAGTGAGTTCACCCCTAAGTGAAAATGTCCAAATTGGGCCCAATTAGCCATTTTCCCTTCCCGGTGTCATGTGACTCGTTAGTGTTACAAGGTCTCGGGGTTGTGAATGGGGAGAAGGTGTTTTAAATTTGGTGTTATCGCTCTCACTCTCTCATACTGGTCACTGGAAGTTCAACATGGCACCTCATGGCAAAGAGCTCTCTGAGGATCTAAAAAAAAATATTGTTGCTCTATATAAAGATGGCCTAGGCTATAAGAAGATTGCCAAGACCCTGAAACTGAGCTGCAGCACGGTGGCCAAGACCATACAGCAGTTTACCAGGACAGGTTCCACTCTGAACAGGCCTTGCCATCGTCGACCAAAGAAGTTGAGTGCACGTGATCAGCGTCTTATCCATAGGGAGGTCAGCCTATCTGTGCTCAGACCATATGCCGCACACTGCATCAAATTGGTCTGCATGGCTGTCATCCCAGAAGGAAGCCTCTTCTAAAGATGATGCACAAGAAAGCCCGCAAACAGTTTGCTGAAGACAAGCAGACTAAGGACATGGATTACTGGAACCATGTCCTGTGGTCTGATGAGACCAAGATAAACTCATTTGGTTCAGATGGTGTCAAGTGTGTGTGGCAGCAACCAGGTGAGGAGTACAAAGACAAGCGTGTCTTGCCTACAGTCAAGCATGGTGGTGGGAGTGTCATGGTCTGGGGCTGCATGAATGCTGCAGGCACTGGGGAGCTACAGTTCATTGAGGGAACCATGAATGCCAACATGTACTGTGACATACTGAAGCAGAACATGATCCCCTCCCCTCGGAGACTGGGCCGCAGGGCAGTATTCTAACATAACGACCCACAACACACCTCCAAGATGACCACTGCCTTGCTAAATAAGCTCAGGGTAAAGGTGATGGACTGGCAAAGCATGTCTCCAGACCTAAACCTTATTGAACATCTGTGGGGCATCCTCAAACGGAAGGTGGAGGAGCGCAAGGTCTCCAACATCCGCCAGCTCCGTGATGTCATCATGGAGGACTGGAAGAGGACTCCGGTGGCAACCTGTGAAGCTCTGGTGAACTCCATGCCCAAGAGGATTAAGGCAGTGCTGGAAAATAATGATGGCCACACAAAATATTGACACTTTGGACCCAATTTGGACATTTTCACTTTCATTTTCACTCAGGTGTGTATTCAGTTTTATTGCCAGTGGTTTAGACATTAATGGCTGTGTGTTGAGTTATTTTGAGGGGACAGCAAATTATACAAGCTGTAGACACACTACATTGTAGCAAAGTGTCATTTCTTCAGTGTTGTCACAAGAAAAGATAGAATAAAATATTTACAAAAATGTGAGGGGGTGTGCTCACTTTTGTGAGATACTGCATATATACACACACTTTTTTACTTTTGAGGTAAGGGGATCTTGGGCGAGTTCCCCACACTTCATTTGCCAGGACTTGACCCCTGGTCCTATGTGCCTTATTAGCCTTCTGGACCTTGTAATATAGGCTTGTTTATGTCTGAGTGTTATCTTTTACATTGGTGTAGCCACTTTTGGGGAAACTAAACCCATTACTATATAAGTTATGCAATATGTATAGATTACCGGTATTTGAGAGTTATGAGTTCAGCTAAAGGTCTACATCCCATACTTACAGATGTATATTCCTTAAACTGCACTCCAGACCATTTATAACTTGACCATTTATGACAGGGCCTCATCAGAAGTCCTTTGTTGGTTATTTGAAGTATAAGATATCTCTACATTTCTTTTAGCTTCAACTGTGTTGTGAAATGTGCCACCTTCCATGACTGCCTTGCATAAGCATGAGATTATAATCTGACCATTTTTGTTACCAACAGCAGAATTTTAGAGATAAAGAGGGTGACACTGAGTTCAGTACTCATTCTCTCCAGAGAGTTTGGGGTTCTTTAGACTCTGCTGTTGTTGTACCTCTCCTCAGAGGATCGCACAGTAGGGATTTCAGATTCCTTTCCAACATGATGACCTCCATTAGCTTTGCTTGTTAGGACAATCCATTGGCATTGCTGTGGTTACTGCCCTTTATATGCTCTATTGTGAAATCGCATTGCTAGAGGATTAAAGCCGAACTTTCCCCAAAACCACTTAATAAAAAATAATGTTCTTTAGCAAGGAACATACCTTTCACATTAATCATTTTGCTACCAAAATAAATGTGTGTGCTGTAAATTGCCTCCAGCATTGCTCCTGATTCTTTCTGCCAGCAGCTGCCATTTTTCTGAAGCCCAGAGCCCCAGCAGTGATTCATAAAGCGGAACTAAACCCATCGATTTATTGGTTTTAAAACAAACAGTTAATTCCTAGAATGCTGGGATTGCTAACTGTCATATTTGCTTGTGTCCTTAACCAAACTTTTAAACTATCAAATGGCTGGTGTCAGAACTATTCCCTTGGAGCATCATGGCAGTTGCAGATCAAACTGAAGCAGCTTCCTTGGCTGTAAAGGATAGGAGGGTTTAATTCCACTTTAAGGCTGCCAGCAGATTGGCCTCCACAAACTCAGCAGTGCCTAAAAATGTAGAGCAACTGAGCATGTGCAGAGCAGGATGAAACAGCATATTACTGGATTTTTCAACAGTATGAACACTTATTTTTAATGTTTTACATAGCTATATCTACAAAAGGGGTCATCCTGAAGTGATCTAGGACTTAATTTTCTGACTAAAATTGCACTTTAATATCCAACCTAAAAGCTTGCCCTTCTCCTGAGCAACACTGGTTCAATCACCTGAGTGAATTCTGGGAAGCTGCAATGCCTTCATGGTCAAAGGCACTCCTTGCTGGTTGAATATGCTACCTTCCTGGAAAGTATCTTCCTGCTCAGGTAGAGAATGAGATCCTTCTTCACTGACTGACTCACCTGGCTCAGGACTGCACAGTGCAGCCATAGGCTGAAGAATCTATTTCAAACAGAAACTGGATAAATCCAGAGATTGTAGAACAGGAGCAATGCCCAGTGCCCACTTCAAAGCCTGAAAGTATAGCGTCTGCGGGTAACAGCTGAGGCCAGCATGCCTCACAGGTATGTAAGGGGATGCCGTTGGCAATAATAATATAATAATACATTTATTTTTATGCTATTAAATAAAAGAATAGTTGATTTTATGCATGTTGTGTATTGTATTCTTGCTAGCACCACATAAAGTCTATTTGCCCATACATTTTTTCTATGTATCCCCTTCTTTCCAGCCACTAGGTATCTGCTATTTCTGCTGCTACCTTTTACAGACTCAGGTTTGTGCTCCAACATAAATTGTTGGACTTCTATGGGACAAATGTGTAGGAGTTGTTCCTAGATCATCAGGTCCTCCCGGCACTCATAAGAATCATTATTCAGTTTACTGGCGAAATGTGGTGAGTAGATATGTAGGTCCTTTCTGCAGTGACTTGAATTCCTTACGGTAGACTACTTGTAGTCAAAGATCCTTTATAATTATAGCGTCCTTCCTGACCTAATAATTGCCACCCTTCTTGGGTGGTAGTTCCATAAAGGACTCCGGGGCTTTGCTTCTTAGATTTGGTTTTGGATACTGGGCTCACTGTGTCAGCTTGCTATTCTTGCCCCTGTAGAGGTCTGGAGTGTGTATTGTAGGTGTGCTGGAGTATTTTGTTATGGCCAGCGGACATACCCTTAATACCAACAGGGCCGTCTTTAATATTGATTGGACCCTGGGCAAAAAAATTCTTGGGGCCCCTCACCCCATGAAATTTTGCTCTCCACCTGCTCTGAGACATACAATAAACAGCAGCTAGACTCAACATCTGTTTACTGTATCAGATCAGGCAGCGATTGCGATTGGTTGCCAGAGGTTACAGCATATCATTACAGCTTACTGACTGGTTGCTAGAGGTTACAGCACATGATTTCTGCTTTTTGATTGGTTGCTAGAGATTACTGTACAGTAATACTGCTCACTAATTGGTTGCTAGAGATTACAGCACATCATCGCCTCACTGCCTGCACACCATGGACTGGGGAGGTGAGCGCACCCATCAATAGACAGAAAACTCCTAGGGATCCTAGAACTCCTGGAATCAGTGGCAGTGCTGGGGGGAGTGGAGGGCGTGATCAATGGCAATGCTAATTTTTTTTACTGACTACCAATATAAAAAGGAGTTTCAACACTGACCACCAATGTAATAGGGATTTACACTGACCACTAATGTAAGGGGAACATTCACACTGGCCACTACTGTGCATGAAAGGATTCTACACCAAGCCCCAATGTAATGAGAAGATTTACACTGACCACTAATGTAACTAAGACATTTAGCCTGTGTTCACATTTGTGTGTGTCGGGAACGCATGCAAAATCGCTTTCCTGACACCACAGAAATGTGCTGCCCTTTAGCAGATACACAGCAGTGCCATCAATTGTTAATAACATCTCATGCATCTGCTGACATGTGCTTTGGCACTGTGTGATTTTGAAAAAGGGTTTGGGACTTTCTTTCGCATTTGTAGCGCATAGAGCAGCCAATTGAAATGAATAGGTTGCCCTACACGTGACCTACATCTTTATCCACCCTGTCAGTACACCTTTGCATCCTAAAACCCCTGATAACCTCTGCATCCCAAACCTCCCCCATCCTCTCCACTCCAACCTCCCCCCCCCCATTAACTCTACCTGCCTCCTCTGCTCATCTTTGCACCCACCTTTCTTCCCTCTATACATCCCATCCTTTCCTACCTGTGCACCCCACACTGTCATTTCTTCTCTGCCTACCTCTTCACACCCCACACTAACTCCCCCCCCACCACCACCAATTTGCTTACCTTTGCAGAACAGGCGGATGTTAGGTTTAATGACCACAGTTGCAGGCAGGACTTTCAAGCATGCCCCTTTACCTCCCCAGTGGACAGCATTCAGTATAGGTGATGGTGGATATGACCTCAGGGGGTCATGATTTACATGTGAATGCCGCTATTCACATATGAATGCAGACACTATTTACATATGAATGCCGGTTATTTACATGTAAACACAGGGTCTGCAGGTGAGTCATTTGTACACAACAATAGGGCAGAGCTGGGCAGCATTAGTAACAGCACTTCACACTGTGATATTGGGACACAGCACAGGACTAAAACTTCAAGGGAATTTAAACCAAGATAGTTGGCAAGTATGAGGCAGCTGCTTTGGGCCCCACAACAATGGCAGGGCCCAGGGAAGCTGCCCCTTTTTGCCCTGCCTTAAAGACGGCCCTGAATACCAACCATACTGGGTACATCAATAATTCCATATGAGAAGGTTTACAATACAAACACCAGCATAGTATTACCAGAATTCAACTATGAATTGTTGAACACCAAATATGACAGCTCTATGATGTGTCTTTCTCCCTCGAGGTCTAATGGGCTTTTTTTGCCTACTGAACCTTGGAATATAGGCACGTTTGTTGTGTGAGCAGTATCTTCCACATTAGTGTAGCCACTTTCCAGAAAGGTAACTCCATTACCATAGGAGTTATTAAATATGAATGGAGAGTTTGAGTTCAGCTATAGGTTAATATTTCAGGCGTATGCCTTAAACTATCCTTTAAGGACCCTGCCCATTTGATTTTTAAGATGTCTCTCCATTTCTTTTAGCTTGGACTGTATTTTGGCAAGTATGTATTTCACATGCATATGAGGGTTGTTTACAGTGCACACTCAATATAGGGAGGTGCATTATATATCCTCATTTTTTTTATGTCACCTTTCATGGCTGCCTGGCATAAACATTTTGTTCAATAAAGAAGAAAAAATGCGCTAACTTAAAAACTAATAAATGATATAAGGCAGAAGCTTAAGTGGGATAAGCACAAAAACACATAGAAAACATTGAAGCTGCACCAAACGTAAATATTGAATTAAAAGTCCTCAGATGACACAAGGATGAACATATATGAATATACTCCAATGGCGTGGAACATCAGGTAACAGTCTATAAGCATATCATGGTTCTTAATGTTGATAAAAACGACACCACAGTGACTCCATGGACATATGTGAAACCCAGCACCGAATGAAAAAGCCGCTTACCAGAGGGCAAGCACAATTGAGCAATCAGCTATAGCCCAGCCGCGGCCTTTAAATTCCAGGAAGAGATGTAACCTCATACAGGGTAAAGGCTCCCGGACATAGATTTCTCCACACATATGCAGTCAGCATCATCATATATATATATATATACTGTATATATGGAAGAGCGGGAGGACCATAGTGTAACTCCGTTATAAGTTGTGTTTTATTAAAAATTAGGTTATACTTACAACAATGTAAATTAAAAACAGCATTATACAATGCTGGCCGGCATAGCAAGGAGCCCTTCCTCCTCAGATCAGCGTGGGGACGTCACTGCGCTATGGTCCTCCCTCTCTTCCATATATATATATATATATATATATATATATATATGATGATGCTGACTGCATATGTGTGGAGAAATCTATGTCCGGGAGCCTTCACCCTGTATGAGGTTACATCTCTTCCTGGAATTTAAAGGGCGCGGCTGGGCTATAGCCGATTGCTCAATTGTGCTTGCCCTCTGGTAAGTGGCTTTTTCATTCGGTGGTGGGCTTCACATATGTCTATGGAGTCACTGTGGTGTTGTTTTTATCAACATTAAGAACCATGATACGCTTATAGACTGTTACCTGGTGTTCCACGCTATTGGAGTATATTGATTGTGTTCATCCTTGTGTCATCTGAGGACTTTCAATTCAATATTTACGTTTGGCGCAGCTTCAATTTTTTCTATAAACATTTTGTTACTGACTTGTGAGTTTGGAGGAAAATGAAGATGGCACTGTGTTCAGTATCACTTCCCCATTCTCTGCACACAGACCTCATTATCATCACACACCTTATTTGGGGGGGGGAGCCTGTGCTGACGTCATTGTGCACGCTTGAGCCGGTACCAGCGAAGCTATTTGTTGAATTGATATGTGCAATAAATTGTATACATTGTAAGTAGATATATAATTTTTCGCCAAATAAACTTTGTGCTTTTACACTATTGGATGCTTTCATCTATTTCCTTTGTCGTCTTGTTACCATTTGAGTGGAGGAGATATACAGCTTTATTATCTGTGGTTCTTCTGATTGTGAAGATCATTTGATGCAAGGCCCACACTCCACTGAGCTTGTATATACCTCTAACTTGGGGTCCTCAATTCTATTAAGAGGCTGTGTGTGACCTGGTGGGAGGGATGCACTGAAGGCTCTGTTCAAAACCAACTGCACAGAGCACGTAAATATGACATGTTTGTTATTTTGAACCCCCCCAAAAAAAGAGACTTTACTATCACTTTAACATAGCCTTAGGGATTGAGCTGCAATTAATTATTTTTTTGCTTTTGTGTTTAGATGCACTTTAACTTTTTTTTTTTTTTTTACACTGATTAGCACAAAAATACCTGTGAAGATGTGAAAACACATCTCTTTCCAAAGTGATTTAATTACAATGTAAAACACAAAAAGGTTGTCTATGTAAGTATACACCCTCTTCAAGCCAGATGCGCTTTTGGCAGCAATTATAGCCTTGAGTCTGCGTAGATGGATCTCTGTGAGCTTATACAGATCTGGACACTGCAATTTGTCTCAATTCCTCTATTGCAAAACTGCTCCAGCTTTGTTGGGTTGCATGGGGACATAGGGATTGTGAGTGATCAGCCTTTTTCAAGTCCAGCCACAAATTCTCCATTGGCTTGAGATCCAGCCCCTGGCTTGGCCATTCCAGGACATTAACATTTTTGTTTCTGTCATTCTTGTGTAGTTTTGGCTTTATGTTCGGGGTCATTGTTTTGCTGGAAAGCCTTCCAGATACATGTGTTTTTATATCACAATTACTTAAAACCTTTTGACTAGGTGATCTCCCTTTAACTAATTATGAGGTGTTGGAAAAGAATTGGCTGCACTACTGATGATCTCTGTATGTCATGTTAAAGAGGATTTATAAAGTACTCATGCGGTTACCTTGTGTTTTTTTTTTTCATTTAAACTAATGTATTGTAAATCAATTTTTTCAGAGGTCTGTTGTCACTTTGGCATTAAAGAGTATGTTTTTATTGATCAGTGTTAACAAAATAAATTAAATCCATGGTGATAACATTCTTTTGGACAATAAAACATGAAATCTTTCAACAGTATGAATGTTATAGGCAATTGGGTTGATTTAATAAAGGAATAGTGGATATTTACTTGGCAAAGTGAAGCTGTGTTCACTTACAATTTCCTACAAGGGAACATGCACACGTTTGGATGATTGAAATGAATACAGCTTCACTAAAATCAGTGACCATTCACTTTGCAAAGTGAAAAGTATTAATTCCTTTAGAAAATCATACTATATATATATATATATATATATATATATATATATATATATATATATATATATATATATATATCTCACAAAAGTGAGTACACCCTTCACATTTTTGAAAATATTTTATTATATCTTTTCATGTGACAACACTGAGGAAATTACACTTTGCTACAATGTAAAGTAGTGAGTGTACAGCTTATATAACAGTGTAAATTTTCTGTCCCCTCAAAATAACTCAACACACAGCCATTAATGTCTAAACCGTTGGCAACAAAAGTGAGGACACCCCTAAGTGAAAATGTCCAAATTGGGCCCAAAGTATCAATATTTTATGTGGCCACCCTTATTTTCCAGCACTTCCTTAACCCTCTTGGGCATGGAGTTCACTAGAGCTTAACAGGTTGCCACTGCTTGATTTTGTGAGGGGTGTACTCACTTTTGTGAGATACTATATATATATATATATAGCATGTAAAATAAGTATTGAACACATTTGTCTAGGTAATTATATTTCTAAAGGTGCTATTGACATGAAATTGTCACCACATGTCGGTAACAACCCATGCAATCCATACATACAAAGAAACGAAAAAAAATAAGTTCAGAAATTGAGTTATGTGTAATAAAATGGAATGACACAGGCAAAAAGTATTGAAGAAAGGGAGGTGCAAAAAAGCATGGAAAGCCAAGACACCAGCTGGAATCTATCAGTAATTAGAAAGCAATCCTGCACCTTGTCAGTGCAAATTAATATCAGCTGGTTCAGTCTCAACTGATGGCCTATAAAAAGGTGTTTCATTACCAAGGTGTCACACCAGAAAACATCTCATGATGGGTGAAAGTAAAGAGCTCTCGCAGGGTCTTCACAACCTTATTGTTGCAAAACATACTGATGGCATTGGTTAAAGAAGGATTTCTAAACTTCAAAATTTTTCAGTAAGCACTGTTGGGGCCATAATCCAGAAGCATAAAAAACATAATTTCACCATAAACTAGCCATGACCAGGTGCTCCTCACAAGATTTCTGACAGAGGAGTGAAAAAAATTATCAGAAGAGTTGTCCAAGTGCCAAGGTTCACTTGTGGAGAGCTTCAGAAAGACCTGGAATTAGCAGGTACAATTGTTTCAAAGAAAACAATAAGTAATGCACTCAACCCATTTTTTTGGCAATAGCACCTTAAGAAATATATTTACCTAGAAAAATGGTGACGTATTCAATACTTATTTTACCCGCTGCATATAGATATAGATATTATATTACAAGCACATACTCAAGAGAAATGTAGGACAGAGAGAGCAATGAAGACAGACTTCTGAACTGAAGCATGTGATAAGGTTTTATCCAAACTCCTTCAAAGATTGCAGAAAAAGAAGGAACTGCTGATTGCTTAATAAGCCCAGCCAAACCTAACACATTTCTACATGTTCTGTAAAATTCTACCAATTGTATTTTGTAGTCCTCAAGCGGTAGCTAAATCAGGCTGATGTCTAGCTAGGATTTTGAGGTTATATCAAAATGTCTAGTAAATTCAATGGAAATAAATGGAAATGCACAATAAAAAAGCTTATCTGAAACTTAAAGAGTAACTCCACTTTTGTTGAGAAAAAAACATTCCCCTCTGGATGATCTACCGGTATGTACATTGCAGGGATTTTAACCCCCTTTGTTGCAGATTCCTACCTTTTGTTATTCTGAAGAAATCCATGTGTATTTCTCTGTGCTCATGTGCTAAGTGAGTCTAATAGGAGGGGTTTTATAATTATCAACCAGCTGCTGCACCTGCAGGCCTCTAATGAGGAAAATTGTAAAGTCAGCATCCCTTTGGAAGTGATTTTCCATTAGGAGTATCACACCAAAAATTAAATTTTTGTTGCAGGTAATACCTGAAATCTGACTTGTATCTTAGATCAGATTTCTGGGAAAATCAGTGAGTCGATCACACAAGCAGGAAATGACATATCTGGGGACATTCTGTGTACAGAACACCTCCAGGTTGCCATATTGCATTGCACTTTACAGAAAATTACAGAGCTGTAGATTGAAAAGGAAAGGTCATTTTTAATAAGATTCAATTATAATATGACTTGCGTCACAATTGTATATGCTATATTTTTGTTTTATTTGCTATTTTTTTCCACACTAAAGTGGAGTTACTTTTTAAAGCAGTAGTAAACTGCTGCGTTTAAAAAAAAAAAAAACCCGGCAAGGCTATGGCATCGCATACTAGCCCATATGAAATACTTACCTTAGAACAAAGCCCTCCAGGTTTGCAGGCTCCGGCTGTATGCGTGGACAGGGCCACGAGGACATCACCCTTTGGCACAGAGCTCTGAAGGTCGGGCATGGTATGCCATTTATTCATAGCCCATGCGCTGATGACGTAACCGGCTGCATCCAGTGTAAATGTTTTTTAAAAACTACAAGTTTAGGAGATATTCACTGTACCCAGTAGTGTATTTAGGTTTTGTGCTGCCCTAGGCCTGACTAAACTTGTGCACCCCCTATATTAAATATGACCCACCCCTTCCTGTCAAGGCCACACCCCTTGCTGTTTAAGACCCGCCCTGAAATGTTTGAGTGGGGACACTAGTTCTCAGGGCCTGGCAATGAATTCCCTTAATTTGCATAGATTTCCTCTCACTTCCTGTTTGGGTATGGGGCAGGAAGTGAAGGGAAATCTCTGCAATGGGACAGGATGGTAAAAAATAAACTGACAGGGGCTATAACCCTCCCTTACTCTATCCAAAATGAAAAAAAAAGTGTTGCCTATAGTTCTACTTTAAGCACAAATTTCTGATAATTTTATGGAGAGGACTAAGAAGATATACCATGCCAATGGTGCAGCAGTAAACAGTGAGGAAGGTTTGTGGTCCAGGATGATAGGACAGTCAAAATTAGAAGCAGCGCCCCCCACACAGTTGCGGAATGCCAACCTCCTGCATACTGGAAGCAGTGCGGCTGCTTTATGGGGGAGCTAGACTAATTTGCCTAACAGTGTAGTGCAAGCCACCGGGGACTCTTTCCGTGCTGCCTCCCTGAAAAGTGCTGCCCTGAGCCTGGGCCTTGTCGGCCTAGGCCAGGATACAGCGTTGACTGTAACTACAGGTAAGCCTTATTGTAAGCTTACCTAAAGGTACAAGTTAAAAAAAAATAGTTTACTACCACTTTAAACCCCAGAGTAACCAACTTTTATGTGCTCTCTTTTCCTGCTCTCTTTTTTCTTTCATATTTTGTGTGTGCTCTTCTGTTATCTTTCCCACTCCATGCAATATTCCTTCTGTGCTGTCTCTCCCCTCTCCTGACCCTGTTTTTCCTACAACTCTTTGTTTCTCTGCCTATATACATGCTCCTACTCCAGACATCCATTCTGGAGGGTTTCCATTATAGGGCAGTTAAAAAAGTTGCTGAGTATACTATTTTTTTAAATAACTCATTTAAAATGTTCTGTTATTTCTATATAGTGACCACTGCAGATAAAAATGGGAGTATAAATAGACCTTACTTCTTTTATTTTGGCAGCCTTTCCCTAGCTTTTCAAAACTTAAATTACATTTAAAATGTAGGCTTAGATGTAACTATGGCTTTGGAGTTTTACCAGGTGCAGAGGTTTGGAGCTGTAACTGGTGGGGCATTTCTTGAGGTCTGGAGGCTTCAATGACCATAGCCCTTGGCTACAATGCAACATCTATTTCAGCTCATTCCCAGCCTACCCCTATGGTGCAATGGGAGATAATCTGGCAAAGTCAGTGAGGTGAAGGCTCATTGAGAAGAATGGAGCACACATCATTGGCCTCATCCATGTATCTCCCCAGTGCATGCTGGTGCAGGTAAGGAACAAGCAGGACAGGACTGTTTGTTAGCTTAGGAGCATCCATCCATACATGATGTCTCCAACCATGGAACACTATTTGTTTGTGGAACAGTGCACTATGTACTTACAGTTTGCCCATTCTGGCTCTACACACTTAGGGTTGAGTTTATAAAGCAGTACATATGACATTCACCATTCACTACATATGAATTTTCCTGGGGCATGTTTTTTAAGGTTTTTATAAAAATGCCACAAACTTAGCAGAGTTAGGTTAGTTTTCCAAACAGTTCTAAATAACAGCTTAGTATTGTAGCAGAGTGTACAATTTTTTTTTCCTTTTTTTCTTTCAACTTCTCCATTTCAAATGAAGAACTTGCCTAAAACTGGTGCAATCGGCAAAGGTCTTTCCTCCTGGCCAGTAGAGGAAGAGCATGTGATGGCATAAAGCTGATGGTTATTGGCAGGGGAATGCAACTGTTTGCTGAGTAGTTGGGCATAGTTATAAAGCATGTAGCAAATTAAAGGAGGATTATCAAAACCTTCCACACAGCTGTAATATCATTTTAACTTTAAACATGCTTCCATCTGAATAAAAATCATTTATAAAAAATAAAAAAAATGCTTCCATCACTTTTCTTTTGCAGCAATTGCATATTACCTTACAATCTTTAAACTACATTTGATAGACACTTTTCTTCAGTTTCATTTTTCTCCTGTCCTTTTAAATGTTCTCTCCCAGTTCTACAAAGTTCCCACCCTTATAAATGTTCTCTCCCAGTTCTACAAAGTTCCCACCCTTATAAAGGTTCTCTCCCAGCTCCACATTTCTCCTAAATTGTTAAATATTCTCATTCAGTTCCACATGTTCCCACCCTTTTTAAAGTTCTTTCCCAGCTCTATGTTCTGCCTACCCCTCTAAATGCCCCCTGCCACCTCCCCATTGCTCCTGCCTCTCCCAGTTCCACATTCCTAAGTTCCAGATTAGTGGAGTACATCCACATCAGGTGGGGGGAAGGCAGAGCACATTCGATTTTATCATACCCCTTCCCCATAAGGTCCACCAGATTGGGCAAGTCAAGGGAACACATACTTGGTATCAAAGTATGCAATGAAGAGTCTGGGTATCTATTTAGGTAGGAGAATTTGAACATCCGAGGGGGGGGGGGGGGTGGGGGTTATTGGCTAGGATATGTGGGAGGAGAGGGATGTGGGTGGTTTTATGGGGTGTTAAGTGTGTGTTGTTATAGTGGGTTGGTGGATAGGAGTTTTCCTGTTACGGAAATGTGTTGCTCCTCCTATCATTTTACATTCCCTCCCAGCTCAATGTCCTCTGACCAATTGTACATGTTCTCTCTAGGCTCCCCATTATAATTTTTCCTCTTTTTTTCCTTTTTTGCTCTGTGTTCTCTTTGTCATTGTCACGCTTTTTTCATACTCTGCCCACTCTGTATTCTCTTCTTTTCACTTTTTTTCATATCCTTTCTATAGTAATCATATTTCTGTAGTTTACCTTGTCCCCCTTCAGGTTCTCCTGTCTTTTCCACCTTCTAATCTATAGGGTATCCTATCTTCCTCCTCTTTTTTAAAGGTGACATTACCATAATTACTGACTGTAACCATCCTTCTCTTTTATAAAGAGCCTGACTGGAGCTAATGTAAACTTTCGCTCCTCATCTATGGACATAAACTGTATTATGTGGCTAATGTTGCTGTTCCACAGGGGAAATCTAAACACATATTTTGGAGATGCTGTGAGTCCTAAGTCCTTCATTTGTTGGAAGCGTTGGGGGAATTCCCTGGCTTGTTTCCTATCCCCTCTATTTTACACCCTACACTATGCATATATTATGGCACCTAATCAGTGCGAGGGGTCCTGGGATTGTGATGTGCGTTGTTCTGCAATCAAACACAACTGGCTGAGCTTCTGAAGAGGAAACTTTCTGGCTGCTCCTCCGCAGAGATAGGAAACCCCAGGAGTGGCTTCCTAATTCTTCTCTTTCCAGTTGTTCAAATCCGCACTCGCTTCCTCCCCAGGCCAATTTAGAAGCGTAAATAGGATAATAAATGCAGTTAACTTTGCCATTTTTAGTACAGCAATTTGTTTAGAAAGAATAGTTTTTTCCTTATCCTTAAGGCTTTATATAACCTTTAGTGAGGGTACTGAAAGATATAATACAATAAAGCATCCCCTGCTAGGCAATCAGAAAATCTGATGTTGATAGGGTTAATTACACTGTTGGTAATCTGTGATGGCGCTATAAACCGTAATATATTCTGTTAGCCAGTCGGAGGAGGTCCTTTTTCAGAGTTAATTTTAATTTAGCTAAAATAGAACTACAGGTCCCAGAATACAGTGTTGATTTCAGAATCAGGAGCAAGTCTTGTGTGGTAAAGTTCAATTAAGCAACCTTTAAATATGATTCTATAAAAAAAACTCTGGATCAGCCTGCTACCCTTTAACAGGTTTTGTATTTTCAGGATTGAACAGCCTGCATTCCTTCTGCAATGGAAGTACAAGCCCAGCCAGCTACAGTAAATCTGTCAGCAAAGAAATGGGGGGCTGCTACTGTAAAAATGAACCTAAATGAATATGTTGCAGCTGACCAGTCATTAGATGTGATGGCTGTATTAATTTTTCAAGCTTTTTGTCCTGTATTTAATAAAGAAAGCTTAGAGATTGGCGTGCAAAGTGAGTCAACATCCCTAAATTATAGTTAGAAAAATAGGAATCCCCCCCATATATTGGGACTTTAAAGGCTAAAAATGGTATCATATACATACCATTTTGAGTCTTTAAAGTCCTAACATAAATATGGGGGGGGGGGGGGTCCTATTTTTCCTACTTTGTCCTGTGTTTATAACTGATAATCCTGCCAAAAACTCGCTTTCTGTCCTAGGATGACAGTGCTCACTCACTGTACTGTATCAATGACAGAGCATTGTTACCACCGAGGGAGGAGGTTTTCTGTAGTCCACAGAGAGATCTAGGAACAATTTAACAGATAACAGTCAGCACAGGATGAGAGAACATGAGCATCAGTTTACAAGATTTCATGCAGATTTATTGGGTATTTGTTGCACCTTAAAACAAAACCCTTTAAATACAATATGCAACAGACCGAAAGGGAGTAAATAAGAGATGTTCATTAGGGTTTACATACACATATTCCTTCTGAGAATGCAAGTTGCCTGGCTGTAACAGTATACAGAGCAACCACCTTCAATACTCCCAAAACAAAAATGCAGATCAGGAGGGTCGGAGAAATCAGAAGTCCTTCTCTGCATACT